>CM019064.1:215176228-215897003 GCA_009667805.1 Leptobrachium leishanense
TTTATGATATTTCAACCATATTTGCACTCTGTATGGTTTTGATCATATCTGCACTTTATGTGGGTCCTTGATTGATTTTATTTTTATTATTCTGTGCCGGTTGCCTCACTATACATTTTTATGTGATTTACATTGGACCGTTATCCCAACACGGTTATTTACACATATGCACTAATCGCTCAGCTGCTAAATGACCATCATGCACCTTGACCCATACGGTAGCACTTCAGTGGTCATTTCCGACCGCGTATCCACCCAGTGACCATATAGTACTATTCACTCTGGACGCATCTATAAGTTGTGCCCACCTAATATTTACCAAATTACCTTTCTAAAGGACTGCGCCACTAGGACCTTTCCCTTTTCGCCGTATTCTTCACACATTTTTGTCGAGGTTTTGTGTTCCAATCCTAGTTGGCTGCATAACATTAATCCATTAACTCACCAATACTAGCGCCTCCACTGTACCCCCATTCCTACCTATATGTATGTATCAGCCCGAGTGTGGTTCGGGGTTACCGCTTTCAGCATTGAAGTTTAACCCCGAGTGTCACACACGGGCATTGTTATGCGCGATGTGTCAGATTTTAAATGCAGAATTTGTATGTTTTTTTCACCTGTCTTTGTAAAGGAGTTTGCAAGGCAAGACCTCTGGTATTTACAACCCCTTATCGGATCTGCTCTTTTAGGCTGAATGGAAACTTGATAAGGGGGCCATACCTGAACCAAATGGGTTGAGGGTTGGGGGGTGTTGGACAGACAAAGAGCCAGCAGTCACTGGTACAAGGAGTATTTCTCCAAGGACTGGGTACGAGGACCATCACTGAAAGTAGAGTCCTGGGACGGCTTAAAATTTGGAGATACCCATGGAAGAGTTACCTAATTAAGTAAGTCCCATTTTATTTCAAGAACTGTATTTGCATGCTTTCTTTTGTTTTGTATGTCTTGTTTTTATGTGATATCGGCACTGTGTAAAGTATGTATTTTTATCTTTTTCCATTAAAACTTTGAAACCCAGTACTTTCTTTGATCTAGATGCTTTGCGGTTCTCGAATAGCTTGGTTTAGCGTTACTGTAGACTTTAACATTTGGTGGAGATATTAGCTGTATATGGTTAGTCTCATGGGTTGGGGTGGTATACAGCTATTGGGGTTTCGAAAGTGCCCTGAATCTTTCGTGGTGGCAGCGTATAATCGGTAGGTTGTGTACGGTTTAGGGGGGTTAGGTTGGCATAACTTGGGGCCCTGAGAGTGGGTAGAGTTAGTAAGTACAGAGGCTTGGAGCTGTAACCTCTTGTACACTCTCCATCTGTACGTGACGACTGGGTAGGTAGCGATTTGATCGTCACATGAGCCAGACCAGGCAATACCACCAGGGCGCTGAATAAATGTACCGATTTTGACATATAAAAATATGTCAAAATCGGACCGCCAAGGAGGTTAATAAAGATATTTTTCAAAAATACATTGACAACTTCTAGATTAAATTAATCTGTGAATTTAAAACAGTCATACAAAAGTTAGCTCATGGACATAGTTATACTTTTATTTTTTATAACTTTTTTATTTCAATACAGAACATCATATTTTCCTACATACTTCTCTAGAGGGTTCTGTTTCACCTTTGTGATGTTGAGAGAAAATACATACATTTTGTAAGTGTCAGCAGAACAGAAAGTCCCGTAGCTTCGGGGCAGTGGGAGGAGAGGGATCAATAGTTGAAAATGAGATGGCAGAGTGATGCAAGAGAAGAAAAGGGTGTAAGCGGAGGGGAAAGATCCATTATGGGGGCCCTTGAATCCATCAATGAAGATTTAAAACATATAGGTAAGGTAGATTCTTATTAACCCATCATGAAACAGAGGTAATCAGCCCAAAACAGGAAAGACTCGTCTCAGGCATCTCTTATTCTACAGACGCAGTGAGAGGTTAAATGCTAATAGATTTTGACTCATTAAAAAGGGGGGATGTCTAATGATGCCTTTTCACTTCAGTCCTTTTCGTTGCTTGTAACACCGCCCGAGGAAATCATTAGACACAAATTCATGTAAACGAAGCTTATGGGGCAAAATAACATTCATAATTATGGGACAGATCTGTGGGAAGATGCTGGGGAAGTAATGAAGTGTTACATTAACCATTTGCTAGCTAAACTGAATAATATTTGGCATCTGGTGACTACTTGATGAGCCTAGCTAATAATGTTTTTGTTTTTGGCATAGTTATAAACGTGAATATTCAAACTATACTGTGATTACATTATTATTGTGCTTCATGTAAATTATATGAACCACAGTTATTATATTTTTGTTACCAATACCAATGTATGCCAGGATCAAGGCGATGATAGAGAATAGATTTTTACACTCTTAGGAATGAAACTGAGACTGAGGAGAAAATATCATGGCACTAGAGACCTGGGACAATTAACTGTGACGCAAAGTACAATGCAGGGACTTTCATCCTGCATTAGGGTGTGCCTGGGTATTCGATGACGCACCATGTGGCAGATCACACTGCTCTGCACCACTAGTTTAGAGGTAAGTTTGGGAATTTTTAGAACACTTAAGCTTGCAAAAGCAAAATCACTTAACGACAGGCTCTGGAAGCCAATATTCTTCCAGGATTATCAGCTCGAGTTGAGAAAAATGAGCTGCTTTAAAATAACTCGATTTTCTTATGTCTTAGTATATAAAATAAAGGAGCTATTAACCGCTTGGCTGCGGCCGACGCGCTGGGTGTGTCTTCTGCTTTCCCTCTTGGTTGGGGAGGACGTGTTGAGTGTGTCATCACATCCCCATGACTTGGCACCGATCTGGCGTCAACTGCAGTGTTCACCCGTGAAGACTGACTCATTGGATGCCAGTCTTGCCTCCGGGACCCCCCCGTCCACTTCATCATGCATGGGTGCGATGACATCAGAAAGAGACTCTGTCATGTATCCCCTTGATAAACATCTATTGTCTGTAAGCAGACAAGCTATCCTACACTGCCTGTCCTTGAAGTGAACCATACCAGGTAGAAGGACTTGCAAGGTATCATTGGAATTATTATTAGGTATCATTGGAAAGGGCAGAATATAGGGATACCACGCATAACCAGGTTCTATGTAAGAATAATAAAAACAAATAAAAATAAAAGAAATTCACCTAATGCAGCACTACTGTTCACTTTTCAATTATAACATGAACAATGATGCTGCACTAACTCACCTTCTTATTTGCCATGATGCCAGCAAGTTTCAAGGCAATGGCACAATGCATTATTACACATTTGTTCATCGAAAACCTAAACCGCCGCATTGCTTTGAGGGTCGCAGGGGCACTTTGGAACCCTTTGTCTCTGATTTTTACAATGTAAAAGGTCAAGTGAGGTGTCATTGGAAAGGTCAGAGTCTGGTCTTTCCAACGATACCAAATATGACCACGTATTGTGTAAAAATAGAAAAAAGAAAAAAATGAAATGCAAAATTTACGTTTTATTTTTCTCTATTCTAAAGAGGTGGCATTATGTGTTTTTACTTATGAATCAAACACTGCCGCAGCCCTAACTCACCTTATCATTTCCCATGCTGGGACCAAATGTGGAAGTGTTGGTGCTAAGTGTTTTTACACATTGGTCCATTTAATACACAAGCCACGTCACCACTGTGAGGAGAGCAGAGGTACTTTGGACCACTGTATTTCCATTCATTACATCCCACAAAGTCACATGTGTAGTCATTGGACAGGTCAGAGTCTGGCCTTTCTAATAATAGCAAACATGACCATGTAAAATGTCATGTAAAAAATAAAAAACAAACATAAAATATTTAAATTATTGCCCAGGTGTGAATGGGTCCCATAGGAAATCATGGGACTTCCCTGTTCATGCGTTTTATAGCGCGCAGGAACGTGCTTTAAAACGCTTAGGTGTGAACGGGGCCTTAAAGCCACACAGTGTAATTCTGAAGAAACTGAATGGGATTACCTATCAAGAAATAGCATCTGGTACCCTCCTCTGTGTATAGTTTCCCTCACACCAACTTGCTAAAGGGTGTACCATTCACAAATCAGTGACGTGTGGTTTGTAGCTCTATCATATGGTTTTAAATTTCTGGTTTATTTTCTTTGTGATGTGTATATTTTAAAATGATATAGTGTTCATTGATTCTTAGTGAGGAGAAGGGGGGTTTGTGAGGGTCCTGAGAACGAGCAACAGCACTAGTGGCTTGCTCTACGGTGGGGCCTGCTCAGGTCTCACAAGGTTTTAGCTTGTATGTGCCATTACAAGGATGAATGCTCCATATGCAAATCAGCCTGCTCTCACCCAAAAAGGATGGCCAGCAGGGCTCGAGTCCAGCGGGAACGCAAGGGAACGGCGTTCCCGCACTTTTCCCACAGCAGGAACGTTGCAGGAACGTAGTTTACGATAGGCCACAAACTCACAAAGTGTTAAAGTGCTTGCTGATGCCGCTCTCCTGGATCGTGGCCGCTCCCGGCTGACACTCACGCAGCTGCGCCTCTGCGTGTGGTCAGTACTGTAGGAGGGACCGGAAGACAAGTGAAGTGAGTGACGTGCCCAGCTGCAAGCCGCAGGCACATAACACGTGCGCTGGCTGTGTGAGGTCAAACAGCGCGACATTTTACAGGAGGACCCCACCCCTTTCACTCTCATATGCGCTGCTATTGGACGCCATCTCACCACAAGCATCGGTACAGGGGAGAAAGGTATCCGTGAGTGGCCCAGCCCCTTGCATAGACATTATTGTCCTCGCACAGGATCACATGTAGAAGCAGCTGTAGAATGAGAGGAGCTGCAGGGCCGGCTGGGGGGGAGCTCATTCATGCTGGTGCTGGTGCTGACTCCGGAAGTGAGGAGTGGAGGTTAACAGATCCCAGGTTGCCCTGCACTGTCTCTGGGGATCATGTGAAGGAGGCTGCATGAGGAGCACACTGGGACCTCCCTCCCTAAAGCTTACCTGACAGCTTTCAATGCTGGGGGTGCAGGACACTCTGTCTCAGAGCAGGTCCTCCTCTTCCCAAAGACCTGGGAGCTGGGATAGATCCAGTGAAGTCCTGGGTGAGGAACGTTGGGGTTATGGATTACAAAGTGGCAGCTCAGAGGTAAGAGGGACAGGCCTGGTCCATCCTGCAGAGTCTGGGGGTGCCTTTAAAATGCTGGCTCTCCTGCAAGCATTGTCCCAGTCATGTGGCATCTCAGAGGTGACACAGAGAAGTGCCCTCCCCTCTCCAATCTTGTGCAGGGAGGACACCTCAGCTTTACCAAAGTGTCACTCATGCTGCAGCCCACCATGGATGGAGAGGGGTTACAGAAATCCAAACCTACAGGAGTCAGAAAGTGTCATCTGCCCTACACTGCAACTCCCATCAGACTCCTGCAAGCAATCCCTGCCCTATCACCACAGGAGGTGCAGTCCCCAGGAGGGCATGATTATTCCATACACCTAACCTGGAGTGCCTGGGCACTGTGTGCCCACCCTCTGTATGTGTGGCAAGTGTTTGGAATCTTATTTAGGAATACTTATTACAATGTTAATGTTATCGTTAGCTTTTTTTGGCCCTAACGTGGGCACACCATATTAAAAACCAAACGCTAACGGGTTAAGTAACGCGTTAGTGTTTGGTATCTTGTGCTTTTCAGTGCGAAGTTACTGCACTTTGCGCGCCCTATACTTAACATGGGGAGCACAAAGTGTTAATCAGCGTTAGGATTACAAAATCCTAATGCTAATTAACGTCTGGCTGCAGTTAACAAAAAGTTAACCAGAGGCAGGACTTTGTGCTAACGGAATCCGCTGGTGCAGAATCCATTAGCAAAAACTTGAAAAAACCAAACTAAAATCAGATACTCACCTCCTGTCCCACAGTGAGAACAGCAGCCCCATCCGCTTCTTCTGGTCGCCAGGGGCAGAGGGAGACTGCGGGGGGGAAAAAAGTCCCCGGCAGTGGAAGCCTCAATGGAGTCCTATGGACTGCATGAAGGGGATGCTCGTGGTGGTGATTAGAACTGTCGCAAGCATCACACTTAAACGGGGACGCTAAGGAGAAACCTGCAGGCGCACCTTATCCACCTTATCTCCCCCGTTTAAGTGTGATCTTCCTAATAAGGCTGCTAGTTTTTTTTCAGTGCTATGATTTAGTGGTGAAAATTATTAGTGCCCCCCCAGTGTTGACTGATATCTATGTGCCCCCCTATATAGTGTTCAGTCCCACCTGCACCAGCTACCCCCAGCCAGAGACTTGTGCACCCCCAGACCAACTGAAGCGGCAGAGACAAGAAAAGTAAAAAATATGATGGAGAATGTTCTGACTTATATAAATAATATAATATTAAATAACCCTTTCGCTGCTGAGGCTTTTCCCGCCTCTGTGCTGAGCTCATTTTTACCGATTTTGCTCATCATGTTTAACCGTGTTTTGAAGGCTTATTTTAGTATATGACCCAGACATATTATATATCGTTCTTTCCGTCAGACTCGGTAGATTCATAATATGTCATTATTATATGTATACGTCATGACCTGTCTGTATATTATAACAAAAAATGCAATAAAATATGAATTTTCAATAATTTACAACGTGTAAAGTGTTTTTTTTTCACATTTTAAAATGCGAGCGATTGCGGTTATATTTTGTATGGGGTGCGCTTGTTAAAAAAATTAGAGATGGGGTCTCGTTACATTTTTTTTTGGGGAAAATTACACGATTTTTAACAAACGCACCGCATACAAAAATCGTTAGTGCAGCATCATTGTTCACATTATAATTGAAATGGGAACAATATTGCTGCATTAACGAACCAAAAAAAAAGAAAAAAAAACTTGTTTATTTTTATTTTATAATTTTTTTTAAATATTTTTTTATTTTTAATTCTTTAAATTTTTTTAATTTTTATTTTTAATTTTTTAAAAAACCTTTTTTCATACTCATGTTTGGTATTGTTGGAACGGCCATGCTCTGGCCGACCCAACAATATCAAACATTAACCCCTACCTGCCACGGATCGGGAGATAGGGGGTTCATTGGAACCCCCTATCTCCACCATTGGTGGCAGTTAGGGATTAACTTCAGGACTGGCGTCATCGTGCTAGGCACGATGACGCCAGTCCTCAGGGGGCATTCCCGGAAGCTTGGCTGACATCCAAGATGTCGGCCAGCTCCGGGAAAGGATCACGAACCGGCGCTTTTCGGCGCCGATTCGTGATCCAGCCCCCATGGGGTTAATTCCAGGTACCGTTAGGAAGGGCAGACTGTGCCCTTCCAAATGGTGCCTGTATTAACCCCTGCAACGCCGGCGATCGGGAGGAGAGAGTTCCGAAGGACCTCCTCCCCCTCCCTTTCAGGCGCCTCCTCCGCACATGCGGGGGGGCGCCTGAATTAGGTGTCATCGCGCCGCCGCGATGACACCTAATTAGGCCGGCGGCGGTTCCAGGTGCTGGGCTGACATTGAGGATGTCAGCCCGCACCGGGGGGGTCCAGCGATCGGCCGGAACCCGGCCGAACGCTGGCCCCAAAGGGAGGACGCGCTCAGCGCGTCCACCGCAAGGAACGTTACCTGCGGGTGGACGCGCTGAGCGCGTCCTCCGCAGCGAAGGGGTTAAATATTTATTTATAATAAAATTTCACAGAATTATTTCCCAAACTTTCTTAATGGTAAAAATAAAATTAATTGATAATAGGGTCTATTATTTTCACCGTATTTTCATGATGCCGCCATGAAATGCATAACACTGTAAATTAATGTTGCAATCTCTTTTCTGGGAAAGGAAAATTTATATATATTTAGATAGATATCTCTCATGAATTTTTTTGCAGGTGATCAGGTTAATGGAAATCTTGAGTGAGTGCCCTCACTTTTTTTCCCAGGACTTTACCCCTGATGGCCAGTGCTGACTGCCAAGAACGTCATCCTTGCGTGAGAGGTGCAGCAAACCCCGACGATCGTTTCGGCCTCGTTAGGCCTCGTCAGGAGGGTATAGCTGACACCCCTCTAGGCACACCAAGCAAGGGGTCCAAGTCTGGATGACCCTGTAGACTAATAGTGAGGAGAAGGGGGGTTTGTGAGGGTCCTGAGAACGAGCAACAGCACTAGTGACCTGCTCTACGGTGGGTCCCGCTCAAGTCTCACAAGGTTTTAGCTTGTATGTGCCATTACAGGAATGAATGTTCCATATGCAAATCAGTGTCAGCTATACCCTCCTGACGAGGCCCAAGAAGGCCGAAACGATCGTGGGGGGTTGCTGCACCTCTCGTGCAGGGATGACGTTCTTGGCAGTCAGCACTGACCACCCTTTTTGGGTGAGAGCAGACTGATTTGCATATGGAACATTCATTCCTGTAATGGCACATACAAGCTAAAACCTTGTGAGACCTGAGCGGGCCCCACCGTAGAGCAGGCCACTAGTGCCGTTGCTTGTTCTCAGGACCCTCACAAACCTCTCTTCTCTTCACTTATTCTTTGCCTACCCCACTTACCGTTGCCTTCCCTGTACCAAACAGAGGGCCCTATTACAAAGTTGGTGCTAACTTAACCAGAGCTGTTGTAAACTTAACAACCCCATTGATATTAATGGCTCTGGTAAGTTTACAACAGCTCTGGTTAAGTTAGCACCAAGTTTGTAATACTGCCCAGAGTTTTTAGAAGCGAAAATATATTAATCAGTCATTTCAATATCTACATCTTGCTGTGCCACCCCGTGGTGTTGAGTCCCACCCGCCGTGGGGAAGGCATAGTATGCCCCGCAGTGTAAAATGGTTAAGCAAGGTTTCTGACTCACCTATATTATACATTGTAAAGTTGATGTGTCACATAATACTTAAATGTGACTGTTCATTTGCAATCAGGGATTCAAGTAATCGGCAATTTAATATTCCTAGATCGCTATAAATGTCAGTGTGATGACAAGTTGGATAAATTGTGTCTTGCTTACGCAGGAGTTTAATGGATGGTTGAATGTTATTGTGTGCTTTATTAACATAAGCTTTACAAGGTGCAAGAGGTGATTTCACTCCTATAAGGATGGGATTTGAAAGTGTGAAGTTCCCCAGTAATACATTTAACACTTACAATAGAACACGTAACAATTTCATGTAAATTATAGTTTGTAAATGTGCATAGGTATAAATCAATTTCGATTTTTATATATTTTAAGAAATTCAGAGCACTTCACCCAAACATGCATCTAACGAGATATGATGAGGGTATAGTTCTGAAATATGATCATGCATTGCATAAGCCTGCCACACTGTCAGTGTACCTCATCGGAGGCATGTCCTATAATATAATTATTAATGTTATGTATAATTATATATTTACGTGTTTTCTTGACATGGTATTATGAAGGACAGGCTAAGCGAGGTCTTTCATTAAATTTTCTAAACCAATAGGTGCCTCACCTTCTCACATATCATACAATACAGCCATTATTTGATTGTCAGAATGAAATTTAAAAAATAAAGTTATTTCACGAAAAGAATAAAATGGATATTGGCAAATCTAGGAATTTACAGGAAAAATAAAGATATCTAAATAAACCTTTGTCCTTAGCACACATTAACCCTACTGCCAGGACCGAGCGACAAACAGTGAGGCTAACAGCCTGTGCTAATCTGTGCTAAATTAATGAGATGTTAAAAGAATTAGGAACTTGTTAAAAGCTTAATATAATGTGTGTTTCTGCTCGCAAGCCGTGGGGTAGCAAAAAAAAATCATGGATTAGCCCATTAATAACTCCCCTTTTACTTTGCTATCATTAGGGCTCTAAAACGCAGCATTTACCCTCAGCAGGACTGAGTAATAATAGGTTAGTGGCTTCCACAAAGCTAGCATATGTAATGGCCTTGTTCAGCATGCCTTAGGTAACTCCCTTACGCACACTTAACTTTTGAAAGAAATGGATATGAAATATAACATGTGTTTAATTGAGTAACTCTTTAAAAAAGAAAAATTTTGAATATTTTAATTTAAACATTTCTGTTTTTGACCATCCACAGATGGCTCCTTCCCCATTACAGTTAGGAAAAGCACACTAAAACAAGCATTTCCCCAATTAATAAATAAGGTGCTGTCTTTATTGGTCCATCACCATCTTTCTTGTCCGTTCAGCTTCTTTGAACAAAGGGACAGAGGGCTTCATTAGTTTCTTCTTCTTTCCTCTACCTGTATAGCATTATGGCAGCACGTCCAATCGATGATTCTGATTTGGCCATGCCATTGATTATTCTGAGGCTGAGATAAGCTATTTTCATAATGTCACCACTTCTTGACATTGGACAGTGGCATGCTTAAGGCTAGGGTCAGACGAACGCATTTTTCACGTTGTCCTTGAAAAAGTGCGTTCGAACGAATGGACGTATTTTTTCACGGAATACGCGATAGCGGTCATACGATGCGCATGTTCGTCCGTGATTTTGTACGGATCATCAATAAAACCCTTTTGCGTCTGGACGTTATGTTGGCCGGACGTGTGCAGCGTCTGACGTCTCCCAATCACGCAAACACGCCGCTATGCGGACGCAGCGCACTCTGTACGTCAGTAGTAGCGGTTTGACGTTCTCGAAAAAATGCGTTCGTTGGCCACTTGCGTTGCACGGACGAACTTTCGTGCGGCCGTTCGTCGTATGTTCCCCGGCATTGGATGTCATTTGCTGCTAGCACGGCCGTGATTTCGTGCGGCTAAACGCACGTGAAAAATGCGTTCGTCTGACCCTAGCCTTAGGTTCCTTTTGCAGCATAGACAGACATAGTGGTTGGTCTAATTGAACGGGACCCTAGGATAGGTGTTTGCCACCAGTCTCCCTAATGCCTCTTGGGGCTGATGTTACCTCATTCAGGGATCTAAGGGATAAATATCTTTACAGTAGCCATTTCAAGGTCTTTATTAGTGATGGGATTGCATGTCATCCTGTTGTGGCTAAATACCCTGTTTATCAAAGTCCTTCCAGTTTGGATCACAATCATATTCTAATTTGGACTTCAAATAGGTTTATTCCAGCACAAACTTATTTAAATTTATTTTATATTCTCTGCATGTGACAACTAATTAGTTGTTTCACCAAGAGTATGACTGTGTTGTTGATAGAAAAAGGTTGTCATTTTATACCTTGGATCGCCATTGGCTCTTTGTTTGGCCAGCATTAGGAATAGACGTGTAACCAAAAAACCATATGGAGAGGAACTGTAAAACTGTAACGTAGAAAAGGACATAGAAAAATAGAGGACCTCTGTCGATGATATACAGGGTTATTCAAAGAGAATCAAAAAGTCACCGCACATTCGGTGACTCTTCGTTCTCTTCAATTCGGTGCGATTTGGCCATTGTAGTGCAGGGAAAAGTCGCCGCAACTACAGAACGAAAATGTCTGAAATTTACATCTAAGATCCAATGAATGATAATAAAAAAGGCTGTTACAGAAAAAAGAAAAAAACGATTAAAAAAAAAACGTCAAAATAATTTGCAAAAAAATGCCGAAAAGGTCCTAAAAAATCTAGAAATAAAGAGACTTTTTACTGCAGAATAAAATAATAAACGGTTTATTAGATATTAAGTTAAAACGGGAATATTTTTAACATTGAAGCCTATGGGATTCGCCTGAATAAACCTGTAGAATTAAACCACCGACCAGCAGGGCAATTCGGCAACTTTTCACTGCTGGTTTTTGTTCTCTGAATAGATGAAGCATTGCTTCACTATGGGGGTTTCACTGCCCTCGAACAGGCACCGAACAGGCATCGTATGTGCAGGCAATTCGCCAATGTTTGGCGAACTGCCTGCTCTCTGAATAGCCTAATGGCCAGGAAAGGTAACTGTACACTGAATTTCACTGTTCGGTTACCTTTCGGCCAGAATTCGGATCTCTTTGAATAACCCCCATAGTGGTCCTCTGGTTTCAGTCTAGGTCAAAGTTGTATCAGGTTTGTAGTTTAATGAAGAGATAGTTTTATCAGCCTGTATTCCAGATCTGGTTTCAGAGGATGAAATAGGATGGCAAAAGTTGGGAATTCATTGTAGACTTGCATTGGTCTTTCTAATTATTTATCCTACCAGGTAGCTTATGAAAGGACCAGCCAGTTACTTCTAGACAGATTGTTGCTGCCATTGTAAAACTTAAGTGAAGCAAGTTCCTCCTCCATCTAGCATGCTATCATTGTATTCAGAGCACTACTCACATTTGTTCCACCCAAGTGTCATTTGGGAACACATTTTCCATTCTGTGCAGAACACGATCAGTACACAGGAGGAAGAGCGGCTCACTTTACAGGGCAGCAGCGCAACCAGAAAAAATGATTTCCTTATCAGGTTTTATAAATTAAAGTTTTGTGATTATACCTTTGTGCCGATTTAAATGTATATTTTTATTTAAGGTGCCCAAGATTGCTGTCAGAGTTGTGCTGAATACAAGGTCTATTCACGTAGCACTGAAACTTCTTGAAATTTCGGTGCTTTTCACTAAAATACGATGAATTCACTATTTAGTGAATGGTCACCGTGTTTTCCCAATATTGGAGTCGAAGAAACAGTTATCGGATGTCGGCAATAACCGATAAACTGAACCGATAACTGCGCCAATTTAGCATCGGTGAATTCCGCCATACTGCAAAAAAAATTAAGGGACTCCTTATAGGTGTTTAAATCAATAAAAATGTTTTTTAAATGTGTCGAAAAAAAAATTAGGCGCTGCCCGTCAGTGTGCGGATTCATATGCTGAATTATAATGCAGAGAGGCGCTGCCCAGCAGTGTGCTGATTCATATGCTGCATTAATTATACTGCAGAGAGGCGCTGCCCGGCAGTGTGCGGATTCATATGCTGAATTATAATGCAGAGAGGCGCTGCCCAGCAGTGTGCTGATTCATATGCTGCATTAATTATACTGCAGAGAGGCGCTGCCCGGCAGTGTGCGGATTCATATGCTGAATTATAATGCAGAGAGGCGCTGCCCAGCAGTGTGCTGATTCATATGCTGCATTAATTATACTGCAGAGAGGCGCTGCCAGGCGGTGTGCGGATTCATATGCTGAATTATAATGCAGAGAGGCGCTGCCCAGCAGTGTGCTAATTCGTATGCTGCATTAATTATACTGCAGAGAGGCGCTGCCCGGCAGTGTGCGGATTCATATGCTGAATTATAATGCAGAGAGGCGCTGCCCAGCAGTGTGCTGATTCATATGCTGCATTAATTATACTGCAGAGAGGCGCTGCCCGCAGTGTGCGGATTCATATGCTGAATTATAATGCAGAGAGGCGCTGCCCAGCAGTGTGCTGATTCATATGCTGCATTAATTATACTGCAGAGAGGCGCTGCCAGGCGGTGTGCGGATTCATATGCTGAATTATAATGCAGAGAGGCGCTGCCCAGCAGTGTGCTAATTCGTATGCTGCATTAATTATACTGCAGAGAGGCGCTGCCCGGCAGTGTGCGGATTCATATGCTGAATTATAATGCAGAGAGGCGCTGCCCAGCAGTGTGCTGATTCATATGCTGCATTAATTATACTGCAGAGAGGCGCTGCCCGGCAGTGTGCGGATTCATATGCTGAATTATAATGCAGAGAGGCGCTGCCCAGCAGTGTGCTGATTCATATGCTGCATTAATTATACTGCAGAGAGGCGCTGCCCGGCAGTGTGCGGATTCATATGCTGAATTATAATGCAGAGAGGCGCTGCCCAGCAGTGTGCTGATTCATATGCTGCATTAATTATACTGCAGAGAGGCGCTGCCAGGCGGTGTGCGGATTCATATGCTGAATTATAATGCAGAGAGGCGCTGCCCAGCAGTGTGCTAATTCGTATGCTGCATTAATTATACTGCAGAGAGGCGCTGCCTGGCAGTGTGCGGATTGATATGCTGCATTAATTATACTGCAGAGAGGTGCTGCCAGGCAGTGTGCGGATTCATATGCGGCATTAATTATACTGCAGAGAGGCGCTGCCCGGCAGTGTGCGGATTCATATGCTGCATTGAAACCTATGGGTTAAAAAGCCTTGTTTCTTTAAAAAAAAGTTAGGAAACCTAAAATTTCACCCAAAAAATGCCTAAAAAATCTCTTAAAGAATAATTAAGTAAAGAAACTTTCATTCTATTGGTAGTAATCTACTTGCCATTCTTAAATAAGCAATAAAAAACTAAATAACTCATAAAAAAGCGAAAAACCAACTGATTCGAATCACCCTAAATGATCCGAAATGAGCCGGATGGGCGATATGATCCGAATCGCCGAAATGAGCAGAGTCGCCAAAATTATCCGAATCGATGAATCAAAATGATCCGAAACAAAAGAAAAACTGTACGAAATGATACGAAACAAAAAAAACACCCGAAAAAAAAAAATCACAACCCTATTTGATAGGCTTCTGACCATCCTGGAATCTCCCCGCCCCAACTAGTCAGGTGGTGGGAAGGGACTTTAACACCATTCTGGACTTGGCCCTTCTAAAAGAGATTACTTCTTTTATTCCAACCCCAACTCATCTATACTAGAATTGACTACCTCTTTGTTCCCCGATGTTTTATCGGAGATGTCCTCAGTGCCTCAATCCATACTACAACATGATCAGATCACGCCCCTGTCAGTCTATGTCTGACCGACTCCCAACCTAAACACGAGTGCCCCATGTGGCGTTTACGTGACTCCTTACTGCTCTCATCAGAGATGATGGCCGATGTTGACAGGTCGATCATCTACTTCCTACATGATAACAACTCGACACATTATTCCCCATCTCTGTTGTGGTCCACCCAGAAGGCAGTCCTACAGGGCCACTTGATTGGCCTCCAGGTGGCACACCTCTGCAACCAGTTGGCTACAATCAATGCCCTGACAGACAAAAATCAACAACCTTTCCCCGGTAAGTGCCCTGGGTAACATCACAAATGCATTTGCCACCTATTACTCTAAACTCTATAATGGCACCACTGCAGACAGTGACTCCAATCCCCCCTCACTGCATCTGAGAGTTTTTAAAGCCCTTCCCCTCTGTACACTCTCACGTGTTCAGACTCGTTCCCTTGAGAACCGATTTACCCATACTAAAACAACTTACAGCTTCTAAAGCTCCGGGCCTAGACGGGTTCAGACCACTTTATTATAAAACATTTTAGATACTGTTTGGCCCACTTACTGATATATCTTTATAATAGTTTCCTGGAAGGCCATCTACCTCTCAAAGAGATGCTGGAGGCTTCTATAATGGTGATCCCGAAAGAAAGGCAAAGATCTTCCCTCCTGCGCTAAAATATTGCCTGATCTTCTGAACCTCAACATTAAAATTGATGCCTAAAGGACTGGCAACCGTCCTGAGTGTTTTTTTGCCGACTTGATCTACCCGGTAGGTTTTGTCCCCTCCAGAGGCACCCCTGATAATATTCGTTGCACACTCAATCTTATCTCAGTATAAGTCACCGGTCAAACAGTCTTCTATGCTTCTATTCCTTGATGCCAAGAAGACCTTTGACTATGTGGACTGGGTGTTTCTGTGGGAAGTCCTGGGTCGGTATGGGGTGGGGGAATCCTTTTTGTGGGGCATCAGAGCTCTTTATGCAGCCCCGGCTGCCTTCGTGGTCGCCATTAGTGTGAAATATCGCCCTTTTCCTACATTAAATGGTATTAGACAAGGTTGCCCCCCTCTCACCCCTATTATTCGCCATTTGTGGAGCCCCTGGCCAAACACATTCATCAACACCAGGATTTATGGGGGATCAAAGTATGGGACAGGGAATATAAACTTTGCTTATTTGCTGATGATATCCTGTTTACGATTACCAATCCTCGAGTCTCGCTCCCTTTATAGTAGCCTACATTCCTTTGCCCTCCTTTCAGGTTATAAAATCAATATTTTCAAATCTGAGACCCTGAACATATCACTGCCCATTGAGTAACAGACACAATACTCAATAGGTAGGAATGTATATCACTGGCCACAGGAATCACCTCTACCAGGCCAATTAACCTGCCCTCATTACCCATCTAAGACACCTGCTGCGCTCCTGGTCCTCATACGCAATGTCCTGGATGGGACAGATATATGCTGTAAAGATGACTGCGTTACCTAAGCTACTGTGTCTTTTTCACACTCTACCAGTCCCATTACCCCCGGGTGTGTTACACGACCTGCAATCCGCGATCATCTGCTTTATATGGTTGTACAAATGTCCTAGGGTATCCTGTGCGGTACTATACCTCCCCAAATTGAGAGGTGGCATTGTGCTCCCTGACCTCTCACGTTATTATTATGCAGCCCAACTCACTCAATTACTGTAGTGGCAAGCAACACTGGGGAGAACCTGTTGGGTTGACATTGAAAACACTCTGGCCAGTCCTGACCCACTTTCTCATTTCCCAAGTGCCCTCTCTCGCTTGCAACTAAAAACCACCTGCTTCCCACTACGACCCACACTCTGGATCGCTGGGATGTTAAAAAGTTGCTCACTGTGCCCTCCTCCCTACAGGTTCCCCTGAATCGGGCCATATCATCCATGTGTGGTATTCTAATGTATCAACCCCTTGTTCACTGATCTTGTAAAGCGCTGCGGAATTTGTAGTGCTATATAAATAAAGGCTAATAATAATAATAGTTGTCTGCATTCCTTAGAATTAGAAAAATGTTGTTGCTAAAGCCATTGATCGCAAACCTTGACACCACAGATGTTTTAGAAATTTTATGAAAATACATATCCCATGATGCTTAGTCACACATAAAGGCTGTCAGAGCATTATGGAACATGTAGTTCAGAAATATCTGAATCCATTATGCCAGAAACATTTCCAACATACAAGAGTAGGTGCAGCTTAAGAAACTACATTTATTTGTTGCCCCCTCCTGGGGAAACAATGTATCATTGATGAAGCTGCGTCCATCGAAATGCGTTTGCGGTGTAACATTTGTTTTAATACTTGCCTTTAATAATCCCATTGTGGATTCCAACTATTCTGAATATTCATTATTGGAAACCCTGGAAAACATCACTCTCGATCTCCGGCCTCTGGAGTACAAGTAGGGTAATCGGTGTCCCCCAAAATCCACCGATTATCTGTCGTTTGGTGCCGTTAGCAGAACAGGCACCGCATAATGTGAGTAGACCTTTCTTACTTACCTTTTTTGTTTATACAATAAAACAGTCTGCACAGAGCATTTTTTTTCTCTCTTCTTTCGAGGAATCGGCAGCAAGGTATACCAACTCCTGTTTTGAGCGATACCCATGGAATTTGTGTGCCAGCGCCCAGCATCAATCTTTTAATGTATCATTAAAGACAATTCTCTTAGCTGTATGGTAGAGGAACGGTTTCTATTTTTAAGCATCTAAAAATAACTTAATTGAAATCTCTTACAAATTGTTAACAATTTTAATCAGTTATATGCAGAAGTCATTTCCATCCCCCCGCACTTACAATGTGACAGAATCCAACAAGAGCAGGGCAAGAATATCACAGCAGAAGGACAAAAATATATAAATCATTGAGCACCACTGCCCTAGTAATAGGAATCATATGAATTACCTGAAATCACGAAGTACAGACTTGTGGTCCCTTCTGACATCCAACAGCTTAGATCTGATAACTCAATTAGGGTTACACAAAAGGGACACTACCACTTACATAAACTGTAACTAGATTACTTGTTCATTACAAATAAAAGCACAATGCTGTTTATTTTCTTTGAAGTAATTGCATGTAAAAAGGAAAAAAAATAGTTTATCTCCTGTTTCCGTTTTATGGATTTTTTCCAAAATCTGTGCAAAAGCTCTACTTTGTGCAGGAGGGGTGGGGTCGCGCCTATTCCCCGAAGGGTTAGCTGCAACCACCAAATGCATCCAGCCCAACAACATGTGTAGAACATAACAAAGAAAAAAATGTCATCTGCGCTTACTCCAATTATACCGTGTGAAACTAAACACAATTAGAAGTTTGGTTTCTTATCAATGGCCATTATAAGACTAGCTCGCCCGCCAGCGTCAAGGCACCTCTATAAGGGCGAGTCCTAACCAAAATGAAACCACAGGCTGCTACATAGCAAACCATACCTGCTCATGCTGCTTGTCAAACATGAGGTAGACTGGTGGGCCTTTATTTATGCTCCCCCAGAAACAAAATCTACTTTGGGAACAAAACAAAGACACGGAGCGGAGTCTTGCTGCAGGGATGACCTGGCTGGAAGTACATTGAAACATACATAGTGCAGGAGGGGTGGGGTCGCGCCTATTCCCCGAAGGGTTGGCTGCAACCACCAAATGCATCCAGCCCAACAACATGTGTAGAACATAACAAAGAAAAAAATGTCATCTGCGCGTACTCCAATTATACCGTGTGAAACTAAACACAATTAGAGGTTTGGTTTCTTATCAATGGCCATTATAAGACTAGCTCTACTTTACTGCTGTGGTTTAGCTTATACAGTATTTAGCACTCTATGGGGTGTAGGAGGAAATGTTTATATAAGGCTGCAGAAGGTCTTTTGTGATCCAGGCTACTTGAGATGAGAGATGACAGCTGAATGAGATAGGACAGAGAGCTTAAAAGATTTCTAATTTATCCCCTGGTGATGTCCTTTGAGTACCTCCCATAAAATACAATGATGTGAGTTGGTAACTGACCCATAGACTCCATTTTAGGCTCGGGTCAGACGAGCCCAGTGTTCACATCCGTGGTAGCATAGTAAAAAAAAAAAAGCAAGCTAGCTAGCTGGCTGGCTCTCCTTCTCTACATAATTGCTGAAAAGCCCTGCCAACACAGCATATGTATTTACAATAGTGACCAATAGGGGGCGCAAATAGTGCCCTCTATTGGTCAGTATTGTAAGTGCAACTTTACTTTAAAGTAAGAGTGTAATAGCGCCCTCTATTGGTCAGTATTGTAAGTGCAACTTTAGAAACATAGAAACATAGAAAAATGTCGGCAGATAAGAACCTTTCGGCCCATCTAGTCTGCCCAATTACATGGATACTTTACCTGGATTTATCTTTTGTTTAGGATAGACTTATGCCTATCCCATGCTTGCTTAAATTCAATTACTGTTTTGGCCTCTACCACTTCAACTGGAAGGCTGTTCGATGTATCCACCACCCTCTCAGTAAAATAATGCTTCCTGATGTTACTTTTAAACCTTTGCCCCTCTAATCTAAGAGTATGTCCTCTTGTTTTGCTACTTTGTTTCCTTTTAAATATACTCCCTTCCTCTACCTTGTGGATTCCCTTTACGTATTTAAATGTTTCTATCATATCTCCTCTGTCTCGTCTTTTTTCCAAGCTGTACATGTTAAGATCATTAAGCCTTTCCTGGTAACTTTTCTCCTTCAAGCCGTACACCATTTTAGTAGCCCTTCTCTGAACTCTCTCTAAGATGTCTATATCCTTCTGGAGATACGGTCTCCAGTACTGCACACAGTACTCCAAGTGAGGTCTCACCAGTGCTCTGTACAGTGGCATGAGCACTTCCCTTTTCCTACTGCTAATACCTCTCCCTACACAACCAAGCATTCTGCTAGCATTTCCTGCTTCTCTATTACATTGACTACTTACCCTTAGATCCTCTGAAATACTTTACTTTAAAGTAAGAGTGTAATAGCGCCCTCTATTGGTATTTTAATTGGTAAACATGAGTATAAATAGTGAAACTCTATTCTCCTATATAACGATAATCAAATGCGTAAATTGTGACTGCATAACCCTGTGTATATCTGGCTCTGATACTAGCCAGTGCCTTTACCAGCCGCTGATCTCACCGCACGTCCCTGTAGCATACAATTATGATCAATAGAGACCCACACACGAAGTGCAGACGCACAACGGACATAAGTTAGGCAGGAATGTAAAACCGCTAGAATGGCATGCAGAGTTTGCCACGTCCGCGTAGCTTTGTGTGTGAGTGATGGAACGTAGTCAGACGGACTGCATTTTTGACGTCCAGCATTTTGACGGACAAAACGGTTTTTCATATTAATTTTATTTCCCATATACATCAGTCAAAAAAACGTCAGTCACAAAAACGGACTGTGTGGCCACTACCTTGTCGGACTCGTCAGTCAGAAAGTACGTCCATTGTGCACGGAGGCACAGTCCGCACAGAATGCGCTCGTCTGACCCTAGCCTTAGGGCCAATGCCACACAGAGAGAAGCAAGTGAGGTAAAGATGGGGGGGGGAGCAGTTTACAACACGAAAGATCACAAAAAGAACATTTAATTTTATGGTGGAGTCCTTTTAAAACTTCGGCTCAATTTGGAGCCAAACAACAAGGCCATATGAGAACTATGCTTTCAGGGCCACATTTGTGAATGTAAAACCACTTCCAGGTACAAAGCAGACTGGTGGAATCTGCTTACCATAGCACGGTGTTTCCCAAACCTGTCCTCAGGACCCTCCGCCTCACCATGTTTGCAGGATATCTGAAGCACAGCACAGGTGATATAATTTGCTGCTCAGTGATTGCAGGATTCAGTCTGCATTTCCCCAAGGTGATCTGAAAAATCTAGACTGGTTTAGGGTCCTGACGACAGGTTTGGGAAACACTGCCATAGCACCACCTTCTCTCTGACCCCAAGCAGTATTTCAGACCCCTGAAGGTCTGTTTGCCCTGAGCAGTAGTTCCCAGGTATCTGAAGCACAGCACAGGCGATATGATTTGCTGCAATACCAAAAAATGTCCCACGCACAGCCTTTTGTATCCTCCCTTCCCCCTCCTTTTCCATTGTTTATCTCCCCATTGTACCCAATCACAAAGAGCCATGTTTCAGCTCATAAAACAAAGGCACCCATGCCTGATCCCATAGAACAAAGGGAACTCACTCCCTTTCACTCTTGTGTAATACAGGGATAATTCTTAAACCTCACTTCATTCCTAATTAGTCTTTCTCTCGAACTGCTGCTCAGTGATTGCAGGATTCAGTCTGCATTTCCTCAAGGTGATCCTTAGGGCTACTTGAGGACAGGGTTGGGAAACACTGGCCTAGAGCCACCCCTGGATTAGACTTCATGGAGAGAAATTTGGTATAAGACACATTCTCCAGGTATAGAAACATAGAAAAATGTCGGCAGATAAGAACCTTTCGGCCCATCTAGTCTGCCCAATTACATGGATACTTTACCTGGATTTATCTTTTGTTTAGGATAGCCTTATGCCTATCCCACGCCTGCTTAAATTCAATTACTGTTTTGGCCTCTACCACTTCAACTGGAAGACTGTTCCATGTATCCACCAACCTCTCAGTAAAATAATGCTTCCTGATGTTACTTTTAATCCTTTGCCCCTCTAATCTAAGAGTATGTCCTCTTGTTTTGCTACTTTGTTTCCTTTTAAATATACCCCCTTCCTCTACCTTGTGGATTCCCTTTACGTATTTAAATGTTTCTATCATATCTCCTCTGTCTGATCTTTTTTCCAAGCTGTATATGTTAAGATCATTAAGCCTTTCCTGGTAACTTTTATCCTTCAAGCCGTACACCATTTTAGTAGCCCTTCTCTGAACTCTCTCTAAAATGTCTATATCCTTCTGGAGATACGGTCTCCAGTACTGCACACAGAACTCCAAGTGAGGTCTCACCAGTGCTCTGTACTGTGGCATGAGCACTTCCCTTTTCCTACTTCTAATACTTCTCCCTACACAACCAAGCATTCTGCTAGCATTTCCTGCTGCTCTATTACATTGACTACTTACCCTTAGATCCTCTGAAATAATAACCCCTAAATCCCTTTCCTCAGATGTTGAGGTTAGGACTGTATCAAATATTCTATATTCAGCCCTTGGGTTTTTACGTCCCAGGTGCATTATCTTGCACTTATCCACATTAAAACTCAATTGCCACAGCTCCGACCATTGTTTTAGTTTACCTAAATCATTTGTCATTTGGCTGATCCCTCCAGGAACGTCAACCCTGTTGCAAATCTTTGTGTCATCAGCAAAAAGACATACAGGGTTATTCAGAGAGCGTGAAAAGCAGGAGAATGACTGGAGAATAACTGGAGAATGAAAAAGTCTAGGTCAAAATAGCCAAACCAGAAAAATTCTCCCTTTCATCTCACTTTCCAAATCGGCTATTTTGACCTAGAATTTTTCATTCTCCAGTTATTCTCCAGTCATTCTCCTGCTTTTCACGCTCTCTGAATAACCCTGATACTTTTCCATTAATACCTTCTGCAATATCACTAATAAAAATATTAAAAAGAATGGGTCCAAGTACTGACCCCTGAGGTACCCCACTGGTAACAAGACCTTGCGCCGAATAAACTCCAATTACCACAACCCTCTGTTGCCTGTCACTCAGCCACTGCCTAATCCATTCAACAATATTGGAATCCAAGCTCAAAGATTGCAATTTATTGATAAGCCTTCTATGCGGAACAGTATCAAAAGCCATACTGAAATCTAAATAAGCAATGTCTACTGCACCACCTGTGTCTATTATTTTTGTTACCCAATCAAAAAAATCAATAAGATTAGTTTGGCATGATCTCCCTGAGGTAAACCCATGTTGTTTCTGATCCTGTGTGTTTTTAGATGTTCAAGAATCCTTTCCTTTAACATGGTTTCCATTAATTTCCCCACTACTGACGTAAAACTAACTGGCCTATAATTCCCCGATTTCTCCCTACTACCCTTCTTGTAAATGGGCACAACATTTGCTAATTTCCAGTCTTCTGGGACGACTCCCATTAACAAGGATTAGTTAAATAAATCTGTTAACTGTTTTGCTATTACACCACTGAGCTCTTTTCATAATTTAGGGTGGATCCCATCAGGCCCCATTGACTTATTTGTCTTTACTTTAGACAGCTGCTGTAGAACCTCCTCCTCTGTAAACTCATATGTAAATGTTTCGTTAGTGTTTCCTCCTAACTGAAGTCCCTTTCCTTCCTTTTCTTCTGCAAAGACTGAACAAAAATATTCATTGAGGCAGTCAGCGAGACTTTTATCCTCTTCTACATACCTTCCTTCCTTTGTTTTTAATCGAACTAATCCTTGTTTTACTTTTCTTTTCTCGTTTATGTATCTAAAAAATGTTTTGTCCCCCTTTTTTACTGACTGAGCTATTTTCTCTTCTGTGTGTGCTTTGGAAGCTCTTATAAATTGCTTTGCCTCTTTCTGCCTAATCTTATAGGTTTGCCTATCTTCTTCACTCTGAGTTTTTTTATAATTATTGAATGTTGTCTTTTTGTTCTTCACTATTTTGGCCACTTCTGCAGAGTACCACAGTGGGTTCTTCCCTTTTTTGTTTTTGCTAACAAGCCGAATGCAATTGCCTGTGGCCTTCAATAATGCCTCCTTTAAATAATCCCATTTCTCCTGGACTCCCTTTAAACTCCTCCAGTCTGATAATGACTCATTCACACAAAATCTCATTTTAGAAAAATCTGTTTTTTTAAAGTCTAAAACTTTTGTTTTTGTGTGGTGCGGCTCCATCCCTGTTCTTATATTAAACCACACTGGTGATCACTAGATCCCAAATTTTTACTTACAACAACGTCCATTTGTGAGTATTAAATCCAATATGGCCTCTTTACGGGTCGGCTCCTCAACTACTTGTGTTAGAGATAATCCCAGTAGGGAGTTTAGAATATTTGTACTCCTGGTGCACCCAGCTATTTTGGTTTTCCAGTTCACATCAGGAAGATTAAAGTCCCCCATGATAATAACTTCCCCCTTCATTGCCATTTTGGCTATTTCCTCAAACAGCAGATTATCTAGCTCTTCTACTTGTCCAGGGGGTCTATAGATCACACCTACACGAGCTACTGCATGATTGCCAAGTGTTAGCGTAACCCAAACTGACTATGTTAACCTCGCTCACTTTTATTTGGTTCGTTTTTAAGTTGTTTTTCACATACAGGGCCACTCCTCCTCCTTTCCTACCTTCTCTGTCTTTTCTATATAAAGAGTACCCCGGTATTGTTATGTCCCAGTTATTTTTCTCACTGAACCATGTCTCAGTAACCGCCACTAAATCTACTTTTTTAGCTGCCATCATTGCCTCCAGTTCATTGATTTTATTGACTAAACTGCGAGCATTTATAGACCCGACTCTGAGCTTGTCATTTTTTACCCCGCATGTTGCTTGCACCCTCCGATTTAGTTTTGGGGGACAATCGGGCAGATTGTTTTTTACCCTTTTGTCCCCCCCTCCTAGTTTAAATATTCCTTTGTGAAACCTTTGAACTTCTCACTGAGAACTTATGTTCCCCTATGAGTAAGATGCAAACCATCTTTTTTATACAGTTCCTTTCTGCTCCGATTAGAGCTATCATGGGACACAAAGCCAAATCTTTGCTCCCGACACCATTCCCGAAGCCACAAATTAAATTCCCTATTGCGCATCTGCCTATCCTGAATGTTATGCACAGGCACAACTTCAGAGAATGACACAGTGGACGCAATCTGCTGTATTTCACCTCCAAGAACACAAAAATCTTCTTTAATCTCAGAAACCTCATTGCTAACCAAGTCATTTGTCCCTAGATGGACTAGAACGTCCACTTCCCCTTGCTGCTTTGCTTGTTTGACAATATTGAGAATACGTCTCGTCTCTACGAGCAGTAGCCCCAGGAAGACATCTCACCAAACCACTACTCTCCAGCTCAACACCTCTTATGATAGAATCACCCAGCAACAATTGCCTTCCATCAAGTCCCACCTTGTAATGCCCCACGCCGCGGTCGGACCGCGGCCGCCATGTTGGGACGCCTGGCAGACTCACCTGAGGTCCCTCGTGGCGTGTCGCTCCCTGATTCCGGTCTTCAGCTCGAGGGAGGAGAGCCAGGATGTGTCCCACGCCGTCTCCGGGATCCAACTGAACAGAAGGCAAGCGCGCATGCGCGATCGTCCATCCTAGAGCATGAAGACCTAGGTACTCTGGCGCCCTCTGCTGGTCAAGTAAAGGTACTGCATTCCACCTGCACTGGAGATCCTCGTATACCACCAGTTAATCCATCAAGTACTCAGGTATCCCAATTCCACCTGCGAGCTCCAGGTGAGCGGTGTTCTTATGATTCTCTGAACCCTATTTAAACCTGCCGCCTTCTCCAGTTCATTAACCAGGTTATACTGTGGTTCACCACCACGTTCTCCAGTGGTTCCCCTTCGTATTGCTCCAAGAGTATCCTGACTTCCAGTCCTGCTTCCACGGTACCAGCTCCGCTTCCAGTCCTGCTTCCACGGTACCAGCTCCGCTTCCAGTCCTGCTTCCACGGTACCAGCTCCGCTTCCAGTCCTGCTTCCACGGTATCAGCTCCGCTTCCAGTCCTGCTTCCACGGTACCAGCTCCGCTTCCAGTCCTGCTTCCACGGTACCAGCTCCGCTTCCAGTTCTGCTTTCACGGCACCAGTTCTGCCTCCAGGCCTGCTTCCACGTTGCCAGCTCTGCTTCCACGGTCAGTTCCGCCTCCAGGCCTGCTTCCACGGTGCCAGTTCTGCTTCCAGGCCTGTTACCACAGTGCCAGCTCCATCTGCAAGTTTGCTACCACAGTGCCAGCTCCATCTGCAAGTTTGCTACCACAGTGCCAGCTCCATCTGCAAGTTTACTACCACAGCGCCAACTCCATCTCCAGACTTGCTTCCACGGCACCAGCTCCATCTCCAGGCTTGCTTCCACGGCACCAGTTCCATCTCCAGGCTTGTTCCCACGGCACCAGTTCCATCTTCAGGCTTGCCTTAATACCTCTGGTACCGGTTCCAGATCCTGTCTTCAGTCTAATTCCTTTATCCCAGGACGATTTCCAAAGATTACAACTTGTGTTATTTATCCCTATAACCCCCCGTTCTGGACTTTACTTTGTCAAAGACATTCTGCATTCCTTTTGTTCTGGACTTATATTTTGTTCCACCCAGTAAAGGTTCAACTGATTATATCCCTTCTGGTCTCCTCCTTCGGCTTGCCACCGGGTTCCATACACACAACACTACACAGGGGTCAAGCCTCTGTCCTTACACACCTTTTCCTTTTTGTCCTTGGTTGCAGTCCTGCATACCTTAGGCATAGGGGATGGTGGTTCCTCAACTATGGTGTCTGAGCCTACTTCCGTCTTACCACTACACTCTGAAAGTGGCTCAAAAGAATTAAGAAGAGCCACAGACTGTGGGACATGCCATCTATCCACAACTCTAAGTCTACCAGATCCTACAGTAGTCCATCTGCCGCTCCTAGGAGGCCTCTGTGGCAGTGGCTTTGTAACGGTCATAGCCTCAGTTTGTCTAACAGATCATTTACAAATCTCATCCGAGGTTTAGTAATTGGTCTACAAAGTTAATTTAAAACCCTGTTACAAGGTGGGTTCATATAGCCATCGCACACTTGGATATAACAGCACAACACATACAATAGTGCAGCATATCCACAAAGGGAGAGCCCGATCCAGGCTAGTAGGACGACCTGGTGCCATGCCAAAGGAGTTCCGCGAGCGTGAGATACAGGTGCAAAGAACCCACTGATTAAGTATTTTATTGGACATAATGCAGCAGATAAATGCAACGTTTCGGCCTCAATCATGCATATGAATATACATCAACATCGCAGATATTTATATACTGTTCACCCAACTTATTTATTTATTTATAAAGGATTTTACCAGGATGGATACATGAAGATAGAAATCCAGGGTGGAGACTCCCTCGTTTACCAATTAACCCTTTATAATCTAAAAATATAACCAGAGGCCCCATTGTCCGAAACGTGTAATATATTTATATATAAATGGTGTAGATTCAGGCGCACACAGAGGTTATATTAACCTCCCTGGTGGTCTAATTTTTTCAAAATTTTGTGTCTAAAAGCATCTAAATTTTTTTGAAAGGAAACGTGTTTTTTTTATATAGTAAGCCTGTAATAATTAGGAATAATTCCGTGCAAACAAGAGTCTAGTAAACACACGGAGTCCGATAAAGTTTGAAACAACATAATTTATTATCCCAAAAATAATTATCCAAAATAATGCTAATAAATTATATTCAAGAATATAATCAAACCAAAAACACTGAAATCTTTCAGAAAACAAGGGTGCAATATAAGACTGTGTATGGTCTGTTTCTGATCCTTTAGTGCCATCTAGTGGCTGTTCATGAGAAGGTCATGCTGCTGGGGATTTACATTGGAATATTCCTTTTTTTTTCTTAACCGTTTGCTGCCTGGTCCCGCCCCCTGCATCCTGTGACTCACAGGGAGCGCTACAAGGAAGCAAGTCGCCGCGATCACACTGCAGGGGACAGCGAGGAAGCACAGGATGAGTTGAGTATGCAGCCCAAGTGTGGCTCGGGGTTACCATTCGGGGTAGCGATCATTTAACCCCAAGTCACACTTGGAATACCGCCAGGGAGGTTAAAAGTCGAAAATATTTATTGCGTAGGATCAACGTTTCAGTCCCAACCGGGACTTACAAATAGAACACCAAAACCCATTTCGCCTTAATATGTGGCTTCCTCAGTTGGTGATAAACCTAGAACAACCATAGAGTTCTTCTATACCTGCCTAGGGACTTCATTATTAATTATCCACACTAGTTATCCAAAATTGTTTTTTAAATGCCTTGCATATTCCGGACTACAAACATGTCTGCTTGATGACTTCCAGTTTTCACCCGGCCCGCGCATGTATCATTCAGCGCACGCGTGAAACCCATTTTATAGTAATAATTTTTTTTTTTAAATGTACTGTGTCCATGACATTACCTGAGGAGGAGATTGGAGACGTGTAGAGATCCAGCGCGCTCAGAAATCACTGGCTGCCTGTTAATGGAGTGCCTATCCTGGCACTTGTTATGGGAGCAGCTCAATTCTGAATGCTCTGCACCTCTATGTGATTTGGGTTATCTACGCTATGTCCCACTCTTTATTTTGGAGGGACACTATTATATAAGAGGACCACAATAAAAAAAATTAAAAAAAATTTGCCCATACGGATCCAAAAGGCGTGGAGTCTTGAGCCTGGTGATTTAAGTCGTACTCTAGTAATAGGTCTTTGCACCCATAAGCTTTCAAAAGTACTATGAGGGCTACAGATTGGGCGACTGGACATCACTAAATGGATCAGCACAGTAATTAAAATCTCCGTAGATCAGTAGACTGCCAGTTAGTACTGTCTGTACTTTGTGGAGAACTCCAGAGATAAAAAGGAAAGTTGGTCAGCATTGGGGGAATATAGATTGAATCCTAACCTATATGGACTGGTTAAAGATCATACCAATATCAAATCTCTACCCCTGGGGTCTGAATTTGAAATCTTCCTATGCAGTTGAAGACCACCTTGTCATAGCGGAGTATCAAGACACCCTTAGATTTTGATGGGCCGGCAGCATGAAACAGAATGGGGTGGGAGCATGGGTCTAAGGTCGGTGGGACCAGTCTCCTAAAATGGGTCTCCTGGAGGCACACCACCTCCGCATTACTTTGAGATCTGAATAAAGGGAATGGCGTTTATTAGGGGGGTGTTCAATCTTTTTACATGATACAATATTTTTTTTTTTAAGGGTCATCGGTGTGTGAGAGGTATATGTTCTTCTCTGTTCTAACACATTGTACGGGAAAAAAAATACATGGAGAGACTGCTCAAAACAAAGAACTGCCACAGGTAACAGCAACCAAACATTGAACTGTATACAAACCCATTCGGGTCATTCTCCTGTGAGGAGCCCCTAATGTCGGGAATGCTTCCCAAACTCCTCAGCATGAGGGAGAGTGAGTATGGAGGCCAAGACCAGCGCACGCCTTACAAGGGAACCCAATGCAGCAGTTCGGTCCTCCCAAAAACAAAACAGGAGCGCATAAAATCCAGTCTTCCAGAGTAGAACAAGCAGACTGTCAGCGCACCAAGTAGAGCAGTCCCGCAACTCTTCAAAGAGGCACCGTGCCTCAGACAATGTTCGTTCATTTTTTTTACCCCACCCAGGATCCAGGCGGCAAGAAATCTCAGACCACAGTGACATTGAGACACCAGTCCTGGAGCAGCCGCATACCCTCCTACACAGATGTCACCATTGGAAGGGTGACTTAACTTTTACTTGAAAAAGCTAATAAAAAACTCAGAGCGAAACAGAAAAGTCTGTTCACACCCTCCATTTAGGAATACAATCGTATAAACATATTCAGACATGGCCTCTCAGGCCTTTGAAACATTGCAACCTGATAAGAAACATGGTACAAACCAGAACAACTTCACCAACAAAGAAAGACTAGCTTTAAATGACCACATGCTCTGAGTTTTGTTATTTACCTGTTTTGCATCTCCACTAGATACATTTTTTCATTACAATCAATTTGGGTTACCCCCAGCATTCCACTGTGGAGAATACCATCATGTTCTATACAGCATCAGGTTGCTTTCATCTATACTAAGTAACTTTCTTTTTCCCCTGCGCCCTCCATTTATTATAACTAGTTTACCCTTTTGAATGAGGTAAGAGGGCCGTTTCGCTTACTCTATCCTCGTTTAATGGGTTCCCGGCTTCGGAGTTCAGCTCTCAAACAAACATTCACCATTGTCACGTCACACCCCTGAGGGCTACAGATTGGAAAAGCGAAGGAAATATATAAAAGCAACCGAAAAATTTTATTTATAAAATTTCACTTCAAAAAGCAATTTATAAAAATTTACAATAATATAAATTTTTTTACAAAGAACACAGATAATACAAACTGGTTTTACAAATGACAGTTGTTTGGTACCAACACAAATCACAAGCGGCTAGTTTACAAGTCACAAATATGCTTAACCAGAGCTCTGGTAAACTTACACATTAAACTTTAAGGCAAGGCTGTAAAACCCCAGCCCCCCAGATGTTTCTGAACTACAAGTAACATGACTCCCAGGCCATCTATTGCAAAGAATTCTGGGAATTGCAGGCCTCAATATCTGGTGGGGGGGGGGGGCGCAGCAGTGAGTTTGACATCCCCACTTTAAGGTCTCTGGGAAACTTGCCTTACCACAGCTCCGATTAAGTGTACTCTAGGCTTGCAATCTACCCATAGATATTGGGTTGTAGTCACACTAATAAGACGGAGACAACTGGTGCATTGTAAGAATCATGCTAAGTGCTGATAGGGCAATATTTGAACATGTATGACATTTATAAAGGTGTTCTCTACTACACGTTTTGTTAAATAATATATATATATATACATATATATATATATATATACACATATATATATATATATATATACATATATATATATATGAAAAAAAAAAAATAGCGTTTTCAGCAATCGTGTTATTTTCTGGCATGAAATACACATTTTAGCAGTTCAGAAAATGCACGTTTCATTCTTAAAGATTAAAATAGAATACAGGAAAGAAAGCTCCGCAAGTCATAAGTGGTGCGGAGATTGCGGGGTAAAAAAATAAAACCAAAAAAAGACTATTCCTTTAATATGCAAGAAAACAACACAAACATTGACTGCTGATCTGAATTAGGTACCAAACAGGTTATGGAATAATATTTAAGCTATAAATAAAGAGCCATAGAAAACAAAGAAATCCACACAAAAAAAAAAAAAAAAATCTCACCGAATATAAAATTTGATAATTGTCAAAAAACAAAACACCTGTGCCTTTTTCATCCTGATCTTTCAATTCATACCAGGTGAAATAGCTTTTTCCAAATCTAGAATTCAGTGTGTGAAAGGTAAAACTGATGGAATTAAGAGGTAGATCATGCCAAACTTAACATGTAACGGTATTAACGAAAAATAAAAATTTACATTACGTACTTTGAGAAAACATTTTACATCATCATTCCCAACAGTGCAACCACACGTTTTAGGCAACAGGCCAGAAATCTGAAAGCTTATGGTACAAGAACTCATAACTTTTTTTTTTTATTTAACAAATTGTGAATTCAAGTAATGTTATGCTTTATAATCAGACTTCGAACTTCAATGACACAGGAGTTTGTAATACAAGACAACTGCAACATAATTACAAAAACACATGTACAACATCAATAAAAATATATACACTCATAATACATTAAGATACATACAATCCATATGTAAACAGATGCTTGATTATATCTCTATGACCCCTGCTGACCACAAGCATTAACAAGTTGCCCCTACAGGAACGGTGAACGATATTGTAGAAGCAAAAGAGATCCAAATTAACTCCGGCCATCCTTCAATTCAATGGTTGTGAAGATGCTGATAAATTCAGAAGATGGGGCTGGAGGACCAGACTTCAATTCTCCAAGAAAGGAAATATACTGCGGCTGTTGCCGTTAGACGTGTTATTGGGCTTGAAGCGTTTGGGAGAAGGTGTGGCGAGGGAAATGTTCTTTCGGACCTGGAGAAAATGGTAAATACAAATTAATATTTACTTGGAACATTTCCCATTAATTTGATCAAGGTTCACTTCGTCGAAAAAATAACCACTGTCCATATACTGCAACTTTATAAAAGTAATCAAAAGCATGTGACCCAGCCACAACAATAAGCCAATGCAAAAATATTGAAATAAAACAGCTGATGTAAAGGAATGGAAAGGATCAGCTTCTATTACCTTACAGTTAATTTTATTAACAGATTTTATTTTGCCAAGTGAAAAAGAAATTGACAAACAAGGATTATCTCAGGCATAACATCCTCCCAGATGGTTCAAACACTTCTCTTGTGGCCACATTTTGTAGTTTGCCATTTACTGCATATTTGCAACTGGGTGTGCTGTCCGTTGTATATGCTTGCATGTATGTATAACTGTGGATTTAATGCTAGTTATCCATACCTATGTATTGTTAGATTACATGGAGGAAGTGATGCATGCATGCGGAACATGTATATGTGGTTTTGTTTATATCTAATAAAATCAAAACTATGTAAGCTCTGGAAATGAAGTTATTTCACAGAACTACCACGTCTACGGGATATTATATGCCCAGCCAGGTCAAATAAAGAAGAGCGTCTGAAGGCCGGTTTTCCTCCTTAGGGTTGTAGGAAGAGGCCGGGGTAGATTTTCTCCTGGTGGCTGACGAACCTCCATGCTTGGAACGGAAGAGCAGTCCTTCTGCCACCTCCTGCGCTGGAGATAGAGTCCAACGTGTGTTGTCCTCATTGAAAGGGATGATGTCTTGGGCTTTGGTGCACATTCTACCAGGAGCGTCATGGCATCATTGGTCGGGGTGCCAGCTGGAGGACATTTTGAGTGGCAGATTGGTCGTGTGAATCCACCCTTTTTTGATTTAAAGCCTGTTTTTCCCTAGTCTACTCGTGTACCGGAGGGTCTTTGAACTTGCAAATATGAGTCCGAGTCCCTGTTTTAAAATGGTTTAATTTACCCCATTATGACGGAAAGCTCAAATTCCAATAATAGGAACATTTTAACAATTATCCAATGTGGGATATGAGGGGGGGCTTTAACTACTATCTTTGCAGTCCTAAAACTATTTTTTTTGCCCTATGCAAAACTAAAAAAAAAAATTGCCAGATGTTATATTTACCTTTGGTTTTGGTCTGTCTGCTGATTGTGCTTTCTTTGCTGGAGACAGAGTTTGAAATACAAAGTTCCTTGAATTTCGAGGAGCATTAGGATTCACGTTAGACATTGCTGCCAGCTTCTGTAGGACTTCTTTTGGTTTGTTTAGCAGAGATCCTGTTTGCATCTGTAACAGTGAAAATGTTAATGCCTAGATATCAATTAACATTTTGTTAGATTTAGATAAGCCCTCAGTTGAAAAACAATTGGGGGGGGGGGGCAAAACAAAACAATGGGAGGAGAAATTTTGCATTTTTTTTTAAGATTAGTCTAAATTCATACACAGTGTTTGTGCCATCAATATCTCTTTGCACATCCAGAAAAAAAGGCAACTTGCATAAAGCACAGAAATTCAATTTAGAGCAGGATAACATTTTGTGGGGAGGGGGGATAACAGAGATGAAAGTGACATGTAAATGGGAAGAGAAAAGCAAATTACAAAAAGTTTAATATTGCATTTCATTCATAATCAAACACTCTAAAAGGAACAGTGCAAAAAGTTGTCTTTATGTATCAGTTGCTCTATATAAATGACACACAGAATGAGATATAGTTAGTCCAAATTTATCAAATTTGTCAATTTCAAGTACATGTGTTAGCCACCAATAATAGCATTACAGCATGTCTTCTGAAGTAACAGCGTTTTTGGAACACCAGTAAACACCAAATGAAACCAGGTCCAGAACGGTTCACATCATTGCTTTTACAAGAAAGAAAGAAAAAGAGGAAAAAAACCAAAAACAACACAAACACAAAAAGTCAAAAGAAGACAAAGAATAGAGAAATATGACTAAATTATGCCAAATATATACAGAAAAACAATTGAGTAAACAAACCGTTGCAGATACTTATAAAGCGCTAACAAGTACCATAACTCTGCACAACGAGTGAGACAGAATAACAAATATACATGCAAGTTGAACAAACGCAGAACATTAGAGATAACCCTGCTCAAGAGTTTACAATCCAAGAGGAGAGGGGTGACACATTAGGTAAATAGAGGACCTGAATTAGCAGGGTGCATGCAGACTAGATGGGAAGACAGTGCAAGAAATGTACAGTGGGGGAGTCATGTAGTGAACCGATAGACTTCTCTAATGTAATGTGTTTACAGAGCCTTCTTGAAGGAATGGAGAGACGGGGAGAGTCTGATCTTGCGGGGGAGGGAGTCCCATAGCCAGTGTAGAGATTGACAGAGGGTGAGAGATGCGTGAGGTGGATGAGCCTAGTACAGGCATACATAACAGACTGCAGAGGGAGAATCTGGGATCTCTTAAGGCCAGAGAGAAAACTGTTACAGTAGTCAAGGTGAGAGATAAGCGCTTGGATGAGCATTTGAGCAGCGTGTTAAAGTTGCAGAACACGTGCACTGTTTTTATTAGGTGGAAGTAGCAAGATTTGGTTCGTGACTGAATGTGAAGAGTGATCCCTTCATCAGACTTGACTAGATCAGAGTCAAAGAGGACCCCGAGGCAACGAGCCTGAGAGGTAGAAGGAATGGTGGCACCATTCACCTGATGGGAAAGAAGTGCAGAAATGTTTTTAGAGGAGAAATTCAGTTTTGGAGAGGTTGAGCTTTAGGAAAGAGGAGGTCCTCCAGTCGGAGACTGCCGATCGGCACAGGAGGAGAGAGATCAGGGGAGGAAAGGAAGATTTGGGTGTCGTTAGCATAGAGGTGATATATTAATGCATAGGAAGAAATGAGGTTGCCCAGAGAAGCACTATAGATCGAGAAGAGTAGGGGACCGAGAACAGAGCCTTGAGGTACCCCAACTGAGAGAGGAACTGGGGATGAAGAGGCACCAGCGAAGCGAGAGAAAGGACGAGAACCAGGAGGGAGTGGAGCCACAGAGGCCAATGTGAGGAGCAGGAGAGGGTGGTCAACAGAGTCAAATGCAGCAGAAAGGTCAAGAATAATAGGCACAGAGAAGCGACCCATTTGGTTTTAGCAGCAACTAAAATAATCCGTCAACTTGGTCAGCAGTCACACTAGTGCTGGGAGCGAAAGCCGGATTGGTGCGGATCAAGTAGAGAGTTGGTGCGGAAACCGGTGAGCTGGTTATAGACCTGGCGTTTTAAGATTGGTGGAAAAGGGGAACAGAGATTGGACAGTAGTTCCGACAGGGAGGTGGGATCAAGAGATGGCTTTTCTAGAATGGGTGTAATCAGAGCAGGTTTGAATGCAGAGGGGGAGACTGCAGAGGTTGAAAATATGAAACAGACTTCTAGAAACATGAGAAAAGGTGAAATCAGGGACAATGACTGGTAGGACAGACCGAATAAGATGCGAGGAGATGGGGTTAAGGGGACAGGTAGTCGGGCAGGAGGATATGAGAACTGCTGAGAGATCCTCTGAGACTGGAGAAAAGGAAGACATAGTAGAAGAAGGGGCAGGCAGTGACGGAGTGATGGAGTGGTTAATGGAGGAGGAAAATTAAGAGATTTCTAGTCTAAGTTTAGTAATTTTAACAGCGTAGTCAGCAAAGCTGAGTGGAAGCAGGGCGCATTAGAAGACTGAAACTATGAAACAGACTTCTAGAAACATGAGAAAAGGTGGAGATAAGAGAAATACGATTGTTTAGTGATGCACAGAGCGAGACTGTAGGAATGGAGCATGAATTTGTAGTGTAGTAAGTCAGCCATACCACTGAACGATGGAGGGGATTGACACGTGGGCAGAGGAAAGAACGCAAACAAGGAGAACAGAGGAAAGAAAGAAGCAGAGACAGTCAGAAGGGGGGAAAAAAAATAATTGACATCTGGGAAATCAAAATTACAGTTAACCTCCCTGACAGTATTCCTCGAGGTTATCCTTTATTGCGGAAAGCCATAACCCTGAGTCACACTCTGGCTGCATACATGTCCCCGCACTACTTCGCTGACCTCTGCAATTGCATTCTCCTCCAGCAATCGCGGCGTCCGGCTTCTCTTCTCGCGAGAAGGGAACCAGAACGTTGCGATCGTCCGGAGGGGACAGGTATGTATCCAGCCCCGAGTGTGGCTCGGGGTTACCCCCTTCAGCAGTGAAATTAATTTAACCCCGAGCCACACTGATACCACTAGGGTGCCAAATAAATTGTAAGGATTCTGACATATAAAATATTTCAGAATCATAACACCAGGGAGGTTAAGGTAATTTATGCATTTTTTCCGCCCATCTCTGTACTGATTAAAGCTAGGCTTTCTTCAACTTCCTTCCAATTAAAAAGATTTAGAAGTGTTACAGTTGTCTGTATTACAGGCTTAAAATCTAGTATTCCAGGGGTGTGGTGGGGCGAGCCAAATGGATAGGCCACAGGTATTTCAGTAATGCGGCTCTCCTCTTGACTGATCTCTTGCCGCTGCAGCTCCTGAACAAAAAACAGTGAGGATCCCCGTTCTAAAGGCTAAAGCCAAAAAGCTCATCTACTAGAATGGGAAGAAAAAAAATAAAAATAAAAAAATTGGAGAATTATGGCAATAGTACTACTCACCTTAGGGTTGCTAAAGGTACTCATCACCTCAAAAGGATTTCTAGAAACAGGTTTTATTAATTCCTTGGATTCTGTGGTTGCTGTCAAAATACAAAAATACATTACATTTCTTCATGGCACAAGTCATACGTGTGGAAAAATTAAGCTACAACGTTAAAAATGTAGCTTGCCTCTTCTCTGGAGGGCTCTCGCTGTAACTTTTTTGGCAAGTTTCATGAACTGGCTGTCCTCCCCAATATCTTCCTCTTCCTGGGGAATGTTTTTGCTCTCAGACTAGAAGGCAAAAAAAAAAAAAAGTCAGTGAGAAAGCAACTTGACTAATTAGCTTTAGGAGGAACATTTTTATGGCCGTCACTAGAATCTTTAACTTAACTCAACCCTGGTCTTATACTGGAGCAAACAAAATTTGCATATGGACTTCACATTTGTACCCCACAAGTCCTGGCAAACTGGACATTACAGTAATGATGCACCGAAATGGAAATTCAGGAAGAATTTGGCAGAAAACTTGAAGATGACCCCCCCCCCAATTATTTTAAAGGAATTTTTGTATAATCGTAGCAACCCCAGCTTATATTACACCACATACAAATGGGGCCCTGTATGATGGCGAGACTGGGATACACCTCTATACAGTGACCTTCATAGTATACTCTGGTAAAGGAAAGCGCAGGATTATGGGAGATTTAAACATTTCTCAGTATAATGCATAGAATAGAATCAGAAAATGGAATATAAGCAATATTCCATGGAATGATTACTTGGTACAAATGGGTTAATAAAGCTTTGAGTCAGCAGGTCTTTAAACCACTGTATAGTAACGGGTTAACACACACTCACATGCAGAAACAAAGGAGCTTCCTCAAATTCAGACAGTCTTATTGCTGTAGAGTCCCTTGAACGCTCCCTGTCCCTTTCTCCCAGTCTCTCTGTAGTAGCTGGAGGTGAAGTGGTTAAAGGGCCACTACCACCAAAAAACGAAAATGTTCTTATTTTGTGTTACGGATATCTTACATGTGCTTTGTTTTATTCTTGTATGTTTAGTTAAGAAAATATTTTACTCTATATGTGTCACTGGGTGCATGTATTGTGTGAGTTTTTGTGTTGGAAACTGCCCCCCCCCCCTATCTTTACTCCTTACTCTGTGGCAATGGCGTCTATCAGGGTTATTCAAAGAGATCTGAATTGTGGCCGAGAGGTAACCGAACAGTGAAATTCAGCGTATGTTACCTTTCCTGGCCATTTGGCTATCCAGAGAGCAGGCAGTTCGAGGGCAGTGAAATCCCCATAGAGCAGCAATGAGTCGTCTATTCAGAGAACAAGAACCAGCAGTGAAAAGTTGCCGGATTGCCCTGCTGTTCGGTGGTTTCATTCGACAGGTTTATTCAGGCGAATCCCATAGGCTTCAATGTTAAAAATATTCCCGTTTTAATTCAATATCTAATAAAACATTGATTATAATAATATTCGGCAGTAAAAAGTCTGTTAGGCATTTTTTGCAAAAAAAAAATTTTTTTAAATATATATATTGTTTCCCTTTTTCTGTAACAGCCCTTTTTATTATCATTCATTGGATCTCATATGTAAATTTCAGGCATTTTGTTCTGTAGTTCCCTTGCAAACAGCGTTTCACTTTTCAAACATTCAAGCAAACTTTATTTTTTTACTCCATTTGTCTGCGGTGTCGGGTTTTTCTGGCTCTGCACGCTGATCAGCTCCTGCTCGGGTTTCTCCGGCGTGTTCGGCAGGGTTAATCCAGATGTTTTTGCAGGTTTCGGTGTGCGTTCTCCGGGTTTTGCGGTGAGTTTGTCAGGTTAGCAGCGGCTTTCCCCTGCACTACGACGGCCCTGTGGTGCTTTCCGAATACACCGCAGGGTTGCCGAAAATGGGATCGCCAAATCGCACCGAATTGAAGAGAACGAAAAGTGACCGAACGTGCGGTGACTTTGATTCTTTTTGAATAACCCTGTATGGGTCGATCAGACTCAAATCTCATTGTATTGTGTTGGATGTATTCAAAAGGACATAACCAGGGGGGTAGATTAGAAGTCTTTTAAAGGGACACTCTAGGCAACATGACCACCTAGGCTATTTTAGGTGGTCATGATGCCCGGAGTATCCTGCCCTCTGTCCCCCCCCTCCCTCCGCTCAGCGGTTCAGCTGTAAATGCTGAAAACAGCTGCGAGAGGCGGAGGAGTTTACTCCGCCCTCCCAGCTGTCAGTCAGCAGAGCGGGAATCCTATTTCCCGCTTCTGCCGAGTAGGAGATGTCATCGCGCTTTCAGCGCGATGACGTCTCTAACTCACCGCAGAAGCTGGCAGCTCCCTCTGAGGGTTAGTGTTGCGCACATCCTCTTGCACACAACACTAATCCTCAGAGGGAGCCGGGAGGAAGCCTGCCGATTGGCTGGCTTATGTGAGAGGCGCGCATCTCACGTAAACCAGAAGCCAAGACGCAGCAAGAAGGACGGGAGCGGAAGAGGGAGGGGAGTATAAAAAAAAAAAAAAAAAACAGCGCTGGAAACAAGAGGATTTTAGGGTAAGTATTACAGTTACAAGTAAAAAAATAAAGATTTATTATTAAGGGAATAGGGATAGGTTAGGATAAAAAAACAGGGGGGGGGGTGATTTTTGAGTAGCGTGTTCCTTTAAGCTCCCTGTCTTCTCTCATTCAGCAGCAATCTCTAATCTTCAGTAGTTTAGAGAACAGATCCCTGCAGCATTATCTAAACATTCCCCACTCTACCTCACTGTTAACCCATTGCAGATTTTATTAAATGTTGCCTAATGGGAAAAGAGCACAAAATGGAAACAAGGGAAAAAAAACGTTATTTTTCCTTTTTAGGCTAGGGTCAAACGAACCCATAATAGGCAGCGACCGTCAAAAAGTGCGTCCAAACGCATTGACGTATTTTTTAACGGAATGCGCAAAATAGGTCAAACGGCATGCATTTTTGTGCGTGATTTTTTACGGATCGTCAATAAAACACTTTTTGCGTCCAGCGTCGTTATGTAGGCTGGAAATTAGCAGAGTCTGACATCTCCTAATCACGCAAACACGCCGCGGCGCACTTTGTATGTCAGTACTAGCGGTTCTGCGTTCGAAAAAATTCGTTCATTTTCCACTTGCGTTGCGCGGCCGTACTTCATATATTGGCTGTCATTTCGCGTCATTTGCTGCTACTGCTGCCGTGATTAAGTGCGCCTAAACGCATGTTAAAAATGCGCTAGTCTGACCCCAGCCTTAAGAGGAAATTACTTCAAACAAAGAAAAACAAACAGCAGCTTGTGTTTTATAATGTGGTTTTGTTAATGTACAAGTAATATACAGTTACCACTAATATAAAAAAAGTGTCCCTTTAAATGGCCCTCTGGTTTTGGTATTCATTGACCAAGTGATCTGTCTTATCTCTGGAGGTAGGGGGAGCAAAGAGCCTTCCCCTGGAACAAACACCAATAAATGAATGCATTGAGATGTAATCTCTGAATGCCAGGACAGGAATAAAAAAACAAAAAAAAAAACAGCATTTAGCTTTCAGTGCAGAGGCAGTGCAGGGTTTAGGTAACAACACTACTCCACCTGGAGGCTCCAGAAATCATTGCAGCCTGGATTTTCAGACAATTTTTCTTTTGACCGAAAGCTGGAAATACCATTTTCGGACGGTATGTTTGGGTGGATGCAATTTGGTGCATCCCTACATTACAGCCATTGTGCCAGAACTATTTGAACATCTGGTACATAGGTTAGTCTTCCATCAAATACTTTATTGGCCATCAGATGGAGTCATCCGTTTAAAACAATTTTGCAGCGCAGATGACAAACGAGCGCAGATGACACTTTTTTCCTTGTTATGTTTTATACATTAACTGGGCTGTTACTCCTGGCAGTTGCTGCCGCTCCGGTGAGTATGAGCGTGACGCCATTTTTTCTGTATTTATGTATATTAGTACTGTATAACTACCATAAAGTGGCTTTCCATAAAGCCATTGGTTCCTGACGGTGGATTTTATTGAAAACCAGCTGGTAGTGAAAAAAAGGTTACAATCACCTGTTATGCCCAATGCAAGTTGGGCTGACTTGAAAGAGAAATCACTCCCTTCCTATATACGTTGCATTCTATTGCTGACACATTTATTTATAAAGGATTACTCCCTTTCGATTATATACCTTTTTCAAAGTTTAGCTTTCCCTCACGAGACTGCAGCATGAAGCAGGAGGAGGGAAAACGCTGAGCAATGACCCCGTCCTACGGCACTCCACTCAGGTCATGCATAATTCTTCCCATCAGTGTGTGTGGAAGTCACCGCTGCAAGGCAATCACGCATCGCTGAGTTACAGCCCCCAGTTTCACCCATGGAGGGCGAAAGATGCCAGCGGATCGAGTTGAGCACAAATTTTAATATCTCATCAAGGGATGATATACCAATATTGAAGACCAATGCCATAGTCAATCCTTGATAGCACTTTAGTTTAGGTGCACTTTAACAAGTACAAAGGCAAAAGCCGTTTGCAGTCAAATTAAAAAAATATAGGATGTGCCAATCTGCTGCTATCCTGTCCATTGTACCCATTACCACCTTGCACTGCCCTACTGTAAAGATTAACAAAAACCATAGAGTATTTATACATTACAACAAAATTATTTCAATTGGTCTTTTCGACTTCTGGTTCAAGGAAACAGATTATTTTAACTACACGTTAATAAATTTACACCCTAACCAGCACACTGCCCAAATCTAATCTGCAACGTCAACAAAGCCATCCTACCAAAATCTGGTGCTTCTGCTCATCAACATGGATTTGAAGGGAAAAAGGTTTTCACACTTTGTAGAGGTTAAAGAATGTAATTAGGCAGCCCAATCAGGTTGACGAGACATGCCTTTCATAGAAAACATCAGGTTTGCATCAGCACACACCTTGAAGGTACCTCAAACCATTAAACCATTTTCAGGTAAAGAAATACTTTGCGATGTAAATGTCCTTATGAGTCTAAAAGTGTTGACTAGATGTCACATTGACCTTTTGCTAGGTTTGGTAACAACCAAACAAAACCATCAACTGTTGTGTTGCCATTAAAACTATAACATCTTTAGACAATCTTGTGCAATCCTCAAATCATACATAGCATGCCTTCTTTTAATAGTTTTCAAAACCTATGGAGTCTGTATGAATTAGATAAGAGACCCGAACAGGAAGCAAAACGTGCCAGAAAAGATGGACTTTTCTTAATCCCTCTATGCATGAGATTTCTCTAAAAATAAAAACTTAATTTTTTTTTTAATTTTATGTAACAAATGTCAGCATAATTACAGACAATGAAAGTTAAGGGTCACACTAGACCACCCAAGGCAATCGACAGCAAGTCACTCGAAGAATAATAAAAGCAAACAAATAAGAGTCAGCAAATAACTATGTCTAAGTGGAGGGGGCAAGAAAAAAAGGAGGGGGGGGGGGACAGCAAGAGACTGCGGATATAATGCAGAAAAAACTAAAATCAGTTTTTACTCAGCAAAAATCTGAGTTCAGTCTTAAGGTGTCCAGGGGACCAACAACGTCCCCAGCCGGGGATAAGTCGTCGGGGGATAGAAAAATCAAATAGAATATACTCAGCGAGGGGGGGGGGGGGAGAAAGTGTACGCATACAAAGGGGGTGTCATCAGAAAACACAGGTCTGCATCAAAAAGGAGAAAAGTTGGTTGAGCAGACTGCTTCAGCCCGTTGCAAATGGAAAGGCCGCGCTTACAGGCCCCTCAATCCAAAACCTGGCCAAAGGCCGCAGCCCCCGCAGGTCCTCCATCCACCCACAAGGCCCACTGCACCACAACATAACTCATTGCCTCCAGCACAGAAGAGGAAAGTCCCGGGCAGCACCACCACAGAAGGCGGGGTAGGCACTTCAGGCCTCCGACAGACAACCCTCCAGAGGTCCGCCGCAGCTCCGTGCAGGTATAAGCATGGGGTCCTGCGCTGGGGCCCCCAAGTCTCCACCGGTCTCCTCAGGTAGTAGCTCCTCGCCCCCACAACGCTCCGGGATCACAGCCCCCTCCCCTGTAATTTCTTCCTGACAGCTGGTGGAGGATCCTTCCTCCAAAATCATCTGCAACCGGAGCCTCCGTCTGCCGATCGGTCTCCAGTACCGCCATCGGTTGGCGCCACGCACCGTGTGTCAGCGGTCTGTCTTCATCCCCAGGCAGCGACTCCGAAACAGACCTCGAGGTCATCCAATACGGATCCCAGAGTTCTGGTAGGAGGTGAGTCAGACAGCCACCACCAGTCCGTGCCCCCTTTCACTCCGTGAACCGCCACAGCAGCCAGGAGCCCTCCATCTCCACAGCAGCCGCACACCCAGGCAAGGAGTCGATGTCTAGGCCCCAAGATGGCCGACAGCAGACCACAATCGGCAGGGAACGAAGGCCCCAGATGGTAGGTCTCTCGTCCTGGGGGGGGGGGGGGGGAAACACACAAAGCGGGCCCCGGACAGCTCGGTTCCAGTGGCTAGCCCTTAGGCACCGCAAAGTCTAAAATTTCTGCGGTAATCATCAGCCGGAGGTCCCGAAGGGTAGCAGATGTGCGGAGCTCCACCAGAACACGTCTGCAACCGATGACAGTCACGCCCCCAGAATCTTTTTTCATTAAACAGATTTCATTTTAAGGAAAACTAAAAAGGAACATTCACTAGCAAGTCAGATTTACAATTTCTGTGTATTGGGTCCAGGATATATTTACATGGATAGGAACACACTGAGGAAACCATGACAAGACTGCAAGGATGAAAGGCGTGTCAAGGCTAAAGTCTCATAATGGAGGTCATTTGAATAAACAAAAACACACACTAAATGACAAAAAGACAATTGTGAATACCTGCTCACGCATCCACTGTTCCCTTTCAAACCTCTCCTTTCTCCACTTAATTTCTGCTTCATCCAAATCCTCATTATCCGCCTCCTGGTCTTCCAGCTCAGAGTCTCTGCGGAACATATCCAGCTGAGAAGCATCATCTAGGGTGGAAAAAATATCCTTTAACGGCTGTTCATTCTTATGTGGGAGATGCCCAGTTATTACTTTAAGAAGTAGTGTTCTTTATTTCCTATTCTTTGCAGAAACAAATTAAAACAGGTTTTAGTTAAACTTACCAAACATTTTCCATCTATATTTTCTCATCCTTCCAGGACCATCACTGTGAAGATCACCATCAGCTAAGTAACGCTCTTGGTAAAGGCGAAGTCTCCGCTTATCCTCATCCATTGTGACTTTCCTAGAGAAATCAAATAGAAATATTATAGGGGACGGCGGTTAAATGAAAAGTGACTTTCCTCAGAGAGAAAAAAGTGCATCTGTCATGATCAGAGGTAGTTGGGTTAATTTCATAGGGAATTACTCCAGATGAGTTTTTTTTTGCCAACACATAATTGAAAAATAATTGAATTTTCCTTGTTTATGACAGAAAGTTAGAATTCCACAAAGTCCGACTCCATCGGAACCTGATGAAGTCTCGATGAGCTGGCGCAATTGTGACAGACAAAAGATGCCCATCTTTGCCAACCAGTCCCCTAGGTTAGAGGATGTCTCTTGAAGCCAGAATACCCTCCATTCTGAAATGGATATTGCACGTGGACAGTGAGGTCCCCCAGGTTGATTACAGGGTGTCTGTTCCCACCTTTCTTCACCACCAAGAGAACATGTTACCGTTTTCCATGAACTATATTCTGCTTTGTATACCATCTGACATGTTCAAACACCTGCTACATGAGCTCACGTCCCGGACCGTATGTTGTAAAGCAGATTCATTGTACGTAAAAACACATACAAAAGGGGGGGACGGGGTCTAATGGATAGAAAAGGTCCAGCACATCTTTATACTTTGTAATGGTGTCATTGTGCCTTCGCTAAACACAACTAATCTCTTGTGCTTAGAAATATGGGTATATCTTAAAGGGCTTGAAGAAATGGTCTCGTCCTTTAAGAATCTATACGTGGAGTTAGCATGTGGTTACTTACATGTGGATTTTGTTGACTTGGTCTTGTAAGTCTTCATCTGATGGGAGTTCTTCATCAATAGAGTCTTCCTCATATTCATCATCTTCATCTCCTTCCTCCTCATCACCACTACCATTATCACTCCCAGACAGCTCAGCTTCATTTTCCATAAAGTCCTTTAGACGCCTACAAAGTGAAATGAAGAAGTGTTTAAACCAAACAGCAATATGAGATTTAATATATAACCAACGGATTTTAATTCCTAATTTATTAGCCATGTCCATTCTTTCTAATTACTTGATATCGTGTACTACATCCAATGGAAGAAATTACCTAGAGCCAGAATTATGGGCTCTGTAGCAGTGTTTCCCAAAACTGTCCTCAGGACCCGCTGACACTTCAGGTTTCCCAGATATGTGAAGCACAGCACAGGTGATACAATTTACTTCTCAGCGATTGCAGGATTTATTCTGCATTTCTCCAAGGTGATCTGCAAAATCTGGCCTGATTGAGGGTCCCAAGGACAGATTTGGGAAACACTGCTCTATAGAATGTGGGTTTCTCTGCCATTTGGAGAAAAACATTTTAAAAAATTAAGTGGAATTATATATATTTTATATATGACATGCACCATATGGACTGACCACATACACTTTCATTACATTAAAAATAAAACTTAGCCGTCACTGGTTAAGAGGTCTTGCAACATTTAAACCCTTCAACTATCAAGCACTTCTTGTTAAATTATCAACATTTGAAACTTGGGAAGTGTAGTTCATTAAATGTTGGATAAAATAGCAATTAACTGAGTGTTTAATACCATTGCAAACATTACACCATGTCCATTTCATTTATTCAAACAAGAATATTTAAATCATTATCTTTACAAACATCACGACTATTGTCTCTAGACTCTGGCCTTTGCAATGATACCTCTCAGGACCCTGTATGCAAGTGGTCAGCAACCTTGGCCCTCTAGATCAGTAGATCCCAACCACAGTCCTCAAGTACCCCAACAGGCCAGGTTTTAAGGATTACCTTGGGGAAATGCAGACTGAATCCTGCAATCACTGAGCAGTAAATTATATCACCTGTGCTGTGCTTCAGATATCTGGAAAACCTGACCTGTTAGGAATCACTGCTCTAGAGGTTTTGGAACTGCATCTCCCATGATACTGATCTACTCATTAGGTTCTTAGAGCCTCATAGGAAATGTAGCTGCAAAAGATCTGGAGAGCCAAGGTTGCTGACCCTGCTGTAGGTACCAGAAATACAGGGGAAAAATAGACTTCTGCATCTCGTGTATAGGGAATTCCCTGCCAGATGGGGGGCATTTCTATTATCATGCTTATGTGCAATACCATCAATGAGTAGGGTTAGTACTACAAAAGTTGCCAGCCTAATGTAGAACAAGCCCCAAAATCAGATAGTGATCATAATGAGATTAGTAATACAGTTTATTAAAAAAAATAGAATCTAAAAAAGATAAATTACAGTGACTTCCAGGCATTACAACCCCTGAATCTTATTCCTATATATCATTGAGTGAATGCAGAGCTCTCCCTTAGTTCTGTCCTCTCTGGCTGTTGTGATGCTGCAAAACATTTGTTGAACTTTTTGTTAGTGAGGATGGGGGCTGTTCTTTGTAGCTTGTTGACAGTAATACAGGGTTACAGGAGTTATAGCTCACAGGGGCACACTCATCTTGCAAAAAGTGTTTTAAGTGACAATGCCTGGTATTTACGGACTTACAATGCAAAAATAGCTTAACGTTTTAGTAATAAAAGGGTTAAAGATTAACCACGTAAAACCCACTTACAGCTTTTTCGTCTTCTGCTGTTGCCTCAAAACTTCCTCTTCATCAGAAACCTCTTTTTCATCATCGCTTCCCTCATTTTCATCATCATTGCCTTCGTCCTTGCGAGAAAAATTCTTGTGAGCAGTTTATTAAAAATATACAAGTTCATAGCTCGGAGAACAAAAGCGTAAAACGTGTCCACAAGTCAAATATGAACAGGCACACAAACTGTTCACATGCATCATGTTTGTTCCAGTCCTCTCAATCGTTTAGGGCAGTGGTTCCCAACCGCGGTCCTCAAGTGCCCCCAACAGGCCAGGTTTTAAGGATTACCTTGGGGAAATGCAGACTGAATCCTGCAATCACTGAATAGCAAATCATATCACCTGTGCTTCAGATATCTGGAAAACCTGCCCTGCTAGGGGTACTTGAGGACCGCGGTTGGGAACCACTGATTTAGGGAATGAAGTAGAACACCCCATGAACAATTACTGAACCGTCACTTTGACATGGTTGTGTTATGCGGTGACTATTTCTATGAGGAGTCTACAACAATCCTTTAAAATTAAATTTTAGTCTTACCACAATTGGGTAAATGGTGTTTATTAATGACTATTTCTCAAACTTACCTGATCGCTATCCAAATCATCACATGGCAAGAGTTGGAACTCTCCAAACTCCTCTTCTTCCTCCTCATCCTCCTCTTCCCTGTAAGAATAACGAGATGCGACTATAGTTTACAAGGTATTTTAGTTTGCGGATATCTGCGTTTTCTACACAACGCAAAAGACTTAACAGAAGAGCTCAGGCTTTCTATAAAGGGGCTGGTAAACAAGATGGATTCTGATAACGTACCTCTCCACTGTGAAGGAACCTGAACATAAAGCAGCAGCTACCGACGTGGCATCATTGTTCTGAGACTCTCTCTGCGATTTTGACGGGGAGCACATCTGTGTTGACGTCTTAGCTTTGCGAAGAGAAAAAAAAAAAATATATATATATATATTTATAGAGGAAACCCATTTAATGTGCTAGCAAATGCATATAAAAAAAATATTTGCCATTATCTAAAATACTTTAAAATTTTGTTTTAGATATTAAAGACTGCTATATTTAACATTCCTCATACAGTGCCACTCCAAGAGCACGTAAGGATTTACCTGTGGTTAGACCTCTAATAAAAGCCTTTAACTAGGATGACAAGCAACCAGCTACCATCACACCTTGCATCACTAGAATGTGCAACATCATATAGTCTTACCTTGTGTCACAAACGTGCCAGAACATAGTCCTAACAGTTCCTCCATTGCACCCTCCTTGCTTTCTTTTGCTGCTTGAGAGGAGACATGGAATTGTCCTGAGCAGAGATCCAGCAGTTCGCCCATGTTTGCATCCATCGCATTCTCGTCCATAGTATCCATGGCTAACCGTTGCTTAGCAGAACTAAACTTGCTCCTATGATGGCCTACGTTCAAAAACCTTCAGGAGAAATAAAAATAGATGTTCTTGTCCTATAGCACATGTGAACTTGTTGCAAAATAGACTTATGAAGTGGAAGTCGGTCCATTCGAATACAAACTTAATAAAATTAAATTAATTTTGGCAAAAAAAAAAAAAAAAAGCTACACGGTGAGAAACACCAAGAAAGTCAAGGTACTTAAGATTTTGCACACAAAAACAGTGGTCTCAAAGCATTTATGCCATTTCGAAAGGTGGCCTAGATGTGCTGACCATGTCTGGATACATTTCCTTACCCATCAGCATCAAGCAACTGGCTCTGAGTGTCGTCCTCCAAAGAGTACTGAAACTGGGACTCCCCACCAGGACAATAAGCTTTGGGCTCAGGTGAGGCATTATAAAGATCTTGAGAATCTTCCACGGGTAGAGATGGCTCAGACATCTTTCCAGAACTCTGAAAGATGGACAAAGAGTACTTTATATGCCTTCAGGAATATAAACAGAAACCAGCATTGATTATTTTAAGAATCCAAATTATTTATCTCTAGAGTAAGCATTTAAAAAAGACCTTCATTTTCAATGAGTAATGCCATAAGGTTGAGGGCATTAAAGGGAAATCTGGTGCAATGCCTAGGAGGTATGACTGGTTGTTTTTTTCTGTTTACAGGGCTAACGTCCTAGACAAAATTCATTTTCCCAGGAAAAAGTGATTATTTTACAAGTCGACAAAAAGGATTCAAGTCAGGGATTCAAATTCAGGGATTGCTCAACCTTTCCTGCCAGATGTTTTGGAACTACATCTCCAATGATGCTCAGCCACTCATTAGCTCAGTCGCATAGGAAATGTAGTTCCAAACCATCTGGGAGGGCCGTGGTTGAGCACTCCTGTTCCAAAGGAGTTCAAACCTTGGACGCAGAGCTGAGGAAACTTGTTTTGAAGTGCATTGGAGATGGGGACCTGAAACCACCGATGGAGGAATGCAGGGATCCACGTGCATGCTTATTGAAGGGCTGGTATGATGGAATCATTGAACCAATGAGTTCAAAACTGCTGTTGTGGCTGTTTTCCTTTGTGAGAAGAGAATCCTCCTCTTCTGAAATAAATGAGAAATGTGATTATTGGAACATTTTCAAATCAGAAAATTATACAATTTAACGAATACTTAAAAAGGGGAAGACATTCCTCAGAAATACAGATCTCTTATAGCATTCAACAAATGTGCTACACCACGACTCTGCATTACAGAGAAGCTCCAAAGGATTATAACCCCCAGCAAAAAGATATGGCACATGTTCTTGTATATTTCAAATTATTGATCCCCTCCATTTCTAGCATTGGAATAATCCCACATCCAGTATAAACACACTTCAAAAAACTGAGTTTATGGAGGTTTCTGAACATACAGGTCGATTCACTCAAGGTGAAACTCAGGAGATTTGGCAGGAGAAGAGAACAATTCTAGACCAAATAGCCGATTTGGAAAGTGAGATAAATGGGAGAATTTTTCTGGTTTGGCTATTTTGACCTAGAATTTTCACCTTTACTGAATAGACTGGATTGGTTTTAAAAATCATACTCCGAGGCTCCTGTTTGCAGTCTCTTCCATTAATCTCCAAGCAGCAATGAAATGGTTAACATTTATGAAAAACTCCCCCCCCCCCTTCCACACAACAGGAAACCACCCAAATAATAGTCCATCTCCTACCCAGCCCTGCGGACATCAACTCCTTTCTTGCTGGTCTTCTTGGCGAGATAAGTATTACTTTCACGTTTTTTTATATTTGTGTGTTTTGGTGCTGTATTTCTTTGTCTGCGGGACACAGACTCATCCTGGTTTCACTCGGGGAGGTTGGTGTCACCGCTGCGCCTGAATCGGGGAGAATTCCGCCCCGGTGTCAGTTAATGTCTCTGGTTACCAGACTTTTGCTTTAGATGCCCAGGAGGACATAGTCTCCTTCTCCAGGTCTTTCCATTCCCCAGCATCAGGGATTTTTTTTCTATAGGTGGCAGTGCACAGATTCGCTGTACTCTGAGGTGGGTTGTAGACTGGAAGAGATTATGAGGTCGGCAGATTGGTCATGAGACACTACGGCTAGGCTTTTCTATGTACGTCCTGTTCCTCATTGGTCTGATTTGGTTAGAAGTCAGCTCTGAACTAGCAAATAGGAGCCTCCGAGTCCTTTTTAAAAAAAGTGTAAAATGTTCCTATTTCATGACGGAAAGTTCTCATTTTAATAAGGACTCGGAGGAGAGTATTTCCCTCATCACTCTTCCCATGACCTTCTTACTAAAATAAACATTACAAGTTATTGTGTCATGTTTATTTTACGGCTTGCGCGATTACTGTTTGTGATTGGTTCTGCTGCATTTCCAAAAGAAATTCTTTTACGTGGATCTTTGTCCGTTGTGGGAGGCTTTTCACCAAGCTGCGATTATGCTAACAGTTTTGAATCGGTTTCTCACCCGCTCATGTTTTTGGTTCCAGCAGTCTCAGGATGGTATTCTACCACATTTCAGCGGCCTGCTCGAGTTCCTTAATTTTTTTTTATCCTGAAGATCTTTCAGTTCCCTGTTTGACAGATTTTTCTTTTGGACTTTCTATGTTCACAAGAAAGGAGTTGCTGTTCTCAGAGTGGGATTACAGGACATGCTGGGGAGGGGATGGAATATAACTTGTTTTGGGGGGGGGGGGTTTCAGGTTAACCTTTTCATTGCTGCCAAGAGGCGATTAAAGGAAGAGAAAGCAAATAGTCGTGACCGAGTCCTTATTAAAAATCGAAACTCTCCCCTCATGAAATAGGAAACCTTTACACTTTTTTTCATACCTCCATGGCCCTCCTAACAGGTCCACCCTCCCACCCAGCATCCTATCTTTGGGCTGCAGCACTAGCAGAATGCACGTTGGGAGTCTGCAATTCCAGTGTGTGACATGCTGGCTATGCACATCACCTCTGCAGGTATTTCAGTGGTGCTGCAATCACACCGCCTCTGCCACAACCCTCTCCAGCTTTGGAACCCTAGTCGGATTCCAAATGCTCTGGGTCCCCCAAAAAAAAAAAAAAAAAAAAAAAAAACACACAACCTTACCTAGCTTGCCAATTCCTTTGCAATCGCCATTATCAATTTTATCAGGAAGGGAGGAATCTCTGCATCATGGAAAACAAAAACCGTATTAGACAGTTCTAAAATAAATCATTTTTATAATACAATAGGATCAAATGTTAGTATCCTTTAAAGATAAAGCTTACATTTACTGACGGTTTTGCCAGTTGCAACATATTTGTGCAAAACTGGAAAGATCATAATGAGACTAATCTTTTCTGGTTTACGTTCACAAAGCTTATTAGTGCAATATTTGCATATGTATATCCTAACCAATCAGATGCCAGTGTACAAATCGGTGACCGTTGCCTCTCTGTAAGCAACGGTCATTCAGCAGCTCTGCTATATCATAACAAAAGCACCACGCTTATCCTTATTTCTACATTTGAGTCATTTGCACAAAAGGTAAACATTACAAATTAGTACCTCTCAAAGCCAATATGTAGTGTACATTGCCAAATTTTACTTTTGGTTACCAAGTCTGTTAATTATGTTTTGCCTCCAATTAACCAATGTATATCGACATACCCAAGTTTTGTTGAATGGTCCTTGAACAACATGAGTGAGGACTCTGTAGCAATTGATCTTCTCTCAGGTAATGAGGCTTCTAACTCATCATGCTTTAAAGAATTCTCATCGTCCTCTTCTGCTTCTCCAAGAAGATACTCTGCAGTCTAAGGATATGGGGAAAAAAATATATAAGTATTTATTGTACCCTTGTTTCTCACTGAAATCGTGCATGTTAAAAAGGGACACAGCCAGAACAGTGTGCCAGGAAGCCTTCTTGCTATTCTTAGATGCTGAGAAGGTCTTCGATAGTGTAGAATGGACGTATCTTTGGGAGGTACTCTGCAGGCCTTTGGAATGGAGGGTCATTTTTTAACAGGCAATAGAGCCCTTTATACTGCCCCTCGGTCGAGATTCATTACGGGCGCACAAAGTTGTCCACCTTCTCCATTAAGAAGGGAACATGCCAAGGTTGTCCCCTGTCCCCCTTGCTGTTCACGCTGTCAATCGAGCCTTTGGCATTTAGAATCAGAGAAGGGATGACATTTGGGGGAATGTTGAGGGATGGGGAACAATTGAAGATCTATCTTTTACACGGATGATATCATTTGGTCCTTGTGATCCCCAGTATCATCCTTCCGGGCTTCCAGGCGACTTGAATCATCTTTCAGGTCACAAAATGAATTTGAAAAAGAGCGAAGCTCCTAACATCTCTTTCAGGGTCTCCCTTGCCTCAGATCACAGGACTGCACTGATTAATAGTTTCCACCCAACTGCTTAACTACCAGGAGTGCACATAACCTCATATTTAGAGTCTAGATGTTCGCATTTGCCTGGCCCATATATGGAAGATTTCTCCACCTGCGTCTTATCCTTATCCGGTCCAAGATCTGGATACAGAAAGATACAAACCTCAAGATGAAGGTCCATTAGAGTATAAGACTATTCCTTTGAACAAAATTGAGAACTTTGGGGTACACATTAAACAATATTATGCTTTGGAGGTTACATATTCAAAGTCATCCCTGGATCGAAAACTGCTTGAACTCTTGTGGAACAAGTACTGGGTGAATACATGGAGTTCTTCCAGCTTACTAACGTATGCAGACTACACAACTGGGCAAGTGTTTGACTTGTCGGGGAAGCCTGAGCAATCTGAATCCCAGCTTGGTCGGGGAAGTTTTAGGTTGGGATTAGAAACTCATGACCAGAAATCGGAAGACAAACTAGCCAAAGCAACAAGGGACAGCTGTAAAACAACTATTGAAGCCATCCATGGATTGACGTCTCAAGTGATTATCTCGTTAAAGAGTTTATCTTTAAACACTGCATAAGTAAAACTCTAAATGTCCCATTCACTCTGGCTGTCCACCTTTTATTTTCACGTTGCTTCTTTTATGCAGAAGACAAAAATTGTCTTCTCTAGCACTTTTTCTCCCCCATGTTGATATAACTGAGACAAAGGACATCATTGCTCAGGTTTTCAGCAGTAATGTGAAAAAAAATTATAAAAAGAATACTGAACGTTCTACTCAATTTTAGATTTGTAAACAAGAACTATTTGTGAGATGTATCCGTATATATGGCAGAAATGCTGCATGAGTCCCCAAAAGCCATTTGAAACTTATTGGAGTGCCTGGCACCCAATTTTTATTTGATATCTTGTGAGTTTTCTTTTATGGTTTAGTATCACACTTTAATTACCTCTGCATTTCCTTCCTCTTCCTCCTCTTCAGAATCCGTCATTTCTGCCTCCTCTTCATCATCGTTGAAACCATCTTCATTATCCAGATTATAGAGAGCTTGGCGCTTCCGACGTTCTTCGCTACGACGTACTTTCATGGCTTCTTGGAGTTTGGCTTTCAGTACCAGCAACTTTTCTCCTGGATGAAATGAATTACAAAATAAATTTTAAAAAAAGTAGCAAATGTTGAAGTTTACCAAATACCACCTTATAAAAAAACAAACAAAAAAAAAAACCACCAGTTTACAAACTACATACCTGGTTTAGCGTGAATTTGCTCCTTTTTCTCTCCAGACACGGTGACAGGCACAACATCAGCTTTCAGCTCCTCTTTCCCATCAGCAGTGGTTTGCTTATGGACAACAGTGATATTTATCTTCCTCTCAGCAACGGGTTTGGCCTTCTGAAGAGAATGCTTCAGGAAACGTTGTTTCAGGGCTTCTAGTTCTGGTGCAAACCAACATTAAAAAAATGAAGAATTCGTCCCAAGCACTATTGCCAAAACTTCTGATTTCAAAACAAGTCACATTTATTAAAACTACACTACAGGCAAACTATGGATATAAGTGAACTTCACATGGAGTAGGTCTAAACAAGACGATCCTGTTATACGTCAGTCAGCGAAGATCGTTCTAGCAGTGAAGCCAATCCATCATCACTTTGCCTACCCTGATTAGGGAGGTGTGTCAGGTCATACATTTCAATACTATCATAAATTGGACAGGCTTTCAGCAAAAACTTATTGGAAAGCATCACATGACATTAAATAACGGTATCGGTAAGTACTTGGCAAAAAGAATATTGGTACGCATACAAAAAAAAAAAAAAAAAGGGATCTGTTGAAAGTAAAGCTTTGTTAGTCTGTAGCAAAAACTAGCTCCTAACTTTTGTAGCTGGCTCCTAGATTGAAAGCAAGTTTGTCAAGCCCTGCATTAATATGTATGATCAAATCTGTGGGGTTTTTGGAACTCCATCTTCCTTGATGCTTAGCCACTCGTCAGGTTGGCTGTACCTTGTAGGAAATATAGTTCCTAGACGTATTGATTGCCAAGTCGGTATACCCCTGCTTTACAATGTCAACCATGACACATTCACTTCAGGGCAAGAGCAAACCAGCTGGTGAATAAAAAAAAAAAAAAAAAAGCATATATAGACATAAACTGATCATCCGTGACCGATATTCTGAAAATTCCTGTTAGCGATAACGGCTTTTTATTTGGACAAGCTGGCTCACTGCAGTCGCAACACGTGATGTCCCACAGAACGGTGCCGATTTGGGGCTTCTCCCACAGCAGGCCAACGACTTGGCTGTCAACTCTTGCTGTAGAACCTCCCCTGCCCCCTGATGGTATTGCACATGAGCGTGATGAACAGAAATTGGACTTCCCTCCCATCTGGCAGGAAATGCCCTATACAGGAGATGAAAAGGTCTATTTGTCCCCTGTATTTCTGGTACCCATTTCCAAAAGTAGGGGTCTGGGACCGTGGCCCTCAAGATCTTTTGGAACTACACTTCCCATTAGGCTTGAAGAACCTAATGAGAAGCTTAACATCATGGCACATGTAGTTCCAAAACATCTTGAGGACCAAGGTTGCCGACAACTTGCAAACCAGGTCATGAGGAATCATTGCAAAAGCCAGAGTCTGGACACGCCATATAGTAAAATTAGGGTTGCACCAATACCACTTTTTTAGGACCGAGTACAAGTACGGACACTTTAATGTCATGTGACCACTTCCCAAAAAAGAATTTAGGATGTTGTTGAAAGTGTCCAGTTTTTGTTAATATTGAAATGTATGGCCAGACATCCCATTTATCCCCTGACCACACCTCATATATGCAGGGCTGCAACTAACGATTATTTACATAAAAATCGATTCATCGGATAAAAGAAAAACAAACTCAAATTGCATATTTTTCGCACACAAGGTACACGAGCACCTGGTCACAGTAATGGCTTGATGTTGCATACGAAGCTTAAGCCCATGCCTGCTGTCATGGAGCTGATGTAACGCTCCATGCGTCAAACCCCAAGAGACTTTATGTTTAATTGTATTGTGTGATTTTAAATATATTTTACATCATTTGGCTTTAGTTTAAATTAGTTTAGTGTAAAATGGCGTAACTTTAGTTTTAAATATACTTCTATTCCTGTAGGTAAATGTGTTTTTGTATAGCCAGTAAACAAGCTTTACTGCTGTGTAATTTATGCAACAGGGCTTTTCCCCTTATCTGGCATATTTGCATATTTGATTCAAGAAGTCTGTGATAGTGTTTGTCTTTAATCTGATGTGTTAGAACAATAGATTATGCAAATGTTGTGTGATCTAAAGACTAAAGAATGTAAAGAATGTTTATTGTAAATACCTGACATAATGTAATTAGCATTTTAGTATGACGATGTGCATCATTTATGCAAATTATGGCTGTTGGATTTCAGCATAAATGGTGGCGTTTTTGTTCATTAAAAGTCAGAACTCTCAGAGACTGAGACAGAGAGAGAATCCGGTTTTAAAGCATACAGCCGCGTCTGGTGTTTTATTTCAGCGACGCTACACTATACACTCAACCTCAGAAGGCACCGAGCGGCCTTCTGGAAATTCCTAATGGCTCCACGGCAGAGAAACAGAAGCAGGCGGGTCAAGCTGCTCGAGGCGCTGAGGACAACGCTCCCAGTAGCCGGGCTGACCGCAACGAAGGGGAGTCAGGACAGGCGGAAGAGAACGGTTCCGTCACACCTGCTTTCTCCCCAAACGAATGCTGCTACAAGTCCTCAGACATGTCAGCACGAGACCTGGTTGAGAAGTGGGAGCACTCCACTCAGCCTGACCACTTTAGCTTAGAGTGTCCCTTTACAATAATTTCATGAACTGAGTGGGAGGAGGGCACTTTTGAGACTTGACCCGAGTGTGAGAGGGAGTGGGTTTGGACAAAAGACCAGACCTGAGTGTGGGAGGGAGTTTGTGGGAAGGGACTGCTCCAAAGGGAGAGAATCGCAACTCCAGACCAAAAGAGGGGTGGCAGGCAGGTTGGGGGTGGCACAGGATGAAGCAGAATCTGAGGTTATAACATTTAACTCAGTCTGAATCGAAACAGTGTGTGCTGTACACAAAAATCGATTAAAAATCGACAGCCGATTAATCGATGAGAATAGTTGTCAACTCTTCTCATTGTCAATTAGTTGTTCCAGCCCTAGATACATGTATACGCGGATACATGTATACTTTCAGATCTCTGACAAGACATACCCACAGACTCTGGGGAAGCTGCCCAAATGCATTAAAAGCACTTGGCCAGAGTTCCCCTACGGCTGGCCACGTTACCGAGCGTCCACAGGGCAGCATCACAGCCCGGCGGCCACTCAATGCTGCTGGCCGGAGTGGGAACGCTGGACAAAGGATTTTAATGCAATTGGCCAGCTACCCCTGCCCCTCGGCTTTTGGGTATTTGGGGGTGGTAGCTGATATCCGATACTAGTATCGGTGCATCGCTAGTAAAAGCTTAGAAATTTAATTGAATAAATGATGTGGAAATGGTGCAATGTTTAAAAAAAAATCGGCTAGTGGCTTAATGTCCGATTTGTGGGATTTATTTTTAAACTTTAAAATTTATAGAATATCGGTACCAGATATTGGGCAAAAAAAGCTGTTGATAATCGGTATCAGCCCTGAAAAAATTTATATTGGTCTATCCCTAATAAAAAGCAGCATTTTAAACAAGATTTTGTGTTAAGGTACCAGCAACTGAGCCCCAATTCAACAAATGCATACTATCTGATGTAAAATCTATACGAACGAGGTACATGTGCATAGTGTATTCCAGTTGTAATTTAAAACTACACTGCTTACATGACACATGGAACCCTGCATGAGTATAATAGAGGACCTAAATGCTCAGTAAAATACACTCTAAACCATCACTCACAGGTTGCGTTAAGAACACAGCTTCTGAAAATGAACAAATTAATGTATATACAAACTTTTTAGATGAGGAAAAAGAAAAGTGTATACCTTTATTTGGCTGTGGATCATCTAAGTTGACGAAAGAACCATCGTTTGGGCATAGACGAGGCTTCAAAGATAGATCCACTCCAAGAGCACGCAGCTTTTCTAACTTTGATAGCCTTTGTATTTGAGCAGTGGTTGAGGAGCTGCTCCCATTCTTCTGATCAGTTCCCCCATCTTTATTTACAGCATGTGGATGACAGATTTCCTGTGGGAAACCAACAATATTCTCTGTATGCTCCTCCGTCTCCTGAATGGATTCCTTTTGATCTTCACAAGGTGTTGTTTTTGGAGAGGTATCTGGGTCATCAGTGACAGGCATAGGTCCACACTCTTCCTCAGCATCGATTTGCATTGCTTTTTCTTGAGCGACTGTATCCTTGTCACTAGGCGCCTGACACGGGCCATTTGTATCCATTGTAGGTTCTATGGTTGGATCAGAGCCAGTTTTCTCAACTGCTGTTGCTTTTTCCACATGTGTGTTTGTCCTTTCCTCAGCAATAAAAGGCTGATACTTTGATGATCTGAGGGAGTTAAACACAGCAATTAGCATTAGAGCTTGAACCCTGACAACAATTTACCGGCTCATTCGTAATGCTCTATTATTACAGACAGTAACTTTTTTAAGCTTTTGTTCTATTACACTGTAGATATACTTTAATTTGAAAAACAAAGTTTCAGTTAATTTTGCACGGTAATACATTGAGAATTACATTAGCATATCAAAATCCATTTGCATATTTTTTAAAGCATTAGTGTGCCCCCTGTGGAGAAACAAAATCCACTGTATTGTCCCTCTCATTTTCACCTTATCATACTATGAAGAAGCTACAAGTAGCAGCACTCACACCAATCGTAACAAAAAGTCCTGCAATACAGCAGTCAGGGACCAGACAGAATATAGGGAGAGCTGTGGGATCACTCACTGCTGTACAGGGAAAAGATTGAGGTTATGGCTGAAAATCTTTTACAGTGCAGATACTGATTGATTATGAAAATGACAGTAAAAAAATTTTCTGGAAGCTGCATTGCTAACAATCTCATTATGATCATTACAAATCCCTATAAGTAGGATAGCTGACCATTTTTATTAATTGCAGTAAATGGGAAAAGATTAACACAAAGGCTATTTCTGACACTTCTACATGGCATCCATTATCTTGCACAATCTTTCATTCCGACAGAAATTTCTATGAAGGGTAAACCAATACATGAGAAAAAGAAAAAAAAAATGTAATTAGCAAATTTACGTAATTCTAAACCATCTCAGAACAACAATCCCTTTGCATAACTTATTGATGTCGAGCATCCCATGTTTCAAATAAATGGTACGACATTAACCTCCCTGGCGGTGTTCCCGAGTGCGTCTCGGGGTTAAATTTCACCGCTGAGAGCAGTAACCACGAGACACACTCGGGTTGTATACAGTACCTCTCCCTGTGCTCCCTCGATGATCGCTGCAGCCTCCCCAGGCGATCGCAGCGTTTTACTTCCTGGATTCCTTCTCGCGAGGAGAAAACCAGGAAGTAATGAGGTCACCGGAGGAGGCAGCTGGAGAAAATCGAGGGAGCGCAGTGAGAGGTGATGTATCCAGCAGCATCCCGAATGTTGCTCGGGGTTACGACTTCCAACATAGGTATTTAACCCGAGCCACACTCGGGATGCTGCTAGGGGGGGGGGGGGGGAATAAAAATAAAAGACAGTTTTCAGCACAGAATTTGCTGAAGAAATAGACCACCAGGGAGGTTAAGAAAGTGCTTGGTGGTGAAGGGGATATCCATCTCTCTAATATCTCCTTTTAGGTTGTCTAAGGTTACTGAGCAAAGCACAATACCTCTGGTTTAACATTACATAAATCCTGCAAGTAAAAAGAACTGATGCTCACGCCTTATCCACTTAATGCTAAACATCTCCTTTACTACCCAAAATAATAAAGTCTGAGCAATTTTACACTTTCAATTGAGGAAACCATTTCCCTGTGAAAGAACGCCAAATTTCAGTGTATCAGTATTCACTCTGTATTGCACTGAAGTCTGAATGTCACATTTAGAAAAATGAGAAAGCAAGGGTGTTAAAAGGCAACTACCACAAAAAAAATGAAATGTTCTTATTTTATGCTGCCGATATCTTACATGTGCTTTGTTTTTCTCTTGTATGATTAGCGAAGATGTTGCTTTACGCTATGTGTCACTGGGCGCATCCATTTTGTGATCTTTTGTTGTAACCTTCCCCCCAACAGTGTCTTTACATAACTTGCTTCTTACTCGGTGGCTGTGGCCATACAATGGAGTCTATGGGTCGATCACTGACTCAAATCTTTGGATTGTGTGGGATGTATTCAAAGGACATCACCAGGTAGAGATCTCATTCAACTGCCAGCTCTTATCTGCTGTAGCCTGAAAAAAACCACTACACCCCTGCTGCCTTATCTAAACATTCCCTCCTCCACCTCATTAACTGTTAACGCACAGACATAGTAAAATTTGCCATTACATTTTGGTAAATGTTGCATCATGAGAAAAATGCGCAAAATGGAAACGGTGATAAAAAAAGCAAACCTAAATTTTTCCTTTTTCCATGCAATTACTTCAAAGGAAAAAAAACGCAGCATGTGTTTTACGTTCTAGTGTCCCTTTAAACTATGGGAGCCCAAGCTTTTTTTTATTGGGACATCATTGCACTACAGCAGATCCATAATAATGATCAGATCATGTATTCGCTGTAGCCCATAGCCTTTCTGCTCAGTCATGTTGAATCTTCGATATGTTTAATTGAATCCTTTTTTGCACTTGTTCTGTCTTACCATATCAAGGATTAACCACTCCATAAGAATATCCGAGTCATACCACTGATGTTGACTATTTGCAGGAGCTTATCTGTGCAAGCATACTTAATACATCTTGGACCTTAGATATATTTTTGGGAACATATTGCACTGCTATATTCAATTTTCTCTCTCCCTTTATGTATTGTGGACAAAGGCAACTGTCGAAAAGTTTGAGAAAAAGCTAGACATATCCTTCAGGTGCGGATTATGCCACTGTATGTCCTTGAATTAAACCAGAGATGCCCTTAAACCCGTGTCAGGCTTTCCTTAAACTCAGATTATTACGTACTACACTATCTACATTTATTCCTCTTTATGCGGGGAAACGTTTATAATCAATTTAGTGTGCAACTCAGATTTATGATGTATATTTTTCTGCACTTTGATAAAGACCAATTCGGTCGAAACGCGTTAGTGCTGCAATAAATTTTACTTTATTTTATCCTGCCGACTTTTCGTCTGTGACATATCCCGGGGATCCAATATTTCATCTATGGACCAGGTTATCACCACGGATGGTTGCTGGTAGGACGGGCTGGTGAGATGATATCCACAGATATATGCCTATATAGTCCAGAGCCGACTTTATGGGGCTCAGAAAAAAGTGAGTTGAATACTTTCTCTCTGGAAACCAGTAGGGATGCACCGATACCACTTTTTTTTTTAAGACCGAGTACGAGTACCGATACTTTTGTTCAAGTACTCACTGATACCAAGTACCGATACTTAATTTTATGTCACGTGACGCTTTCCAATAAGAACAGACCTCATATAAAGCCCCCAGGTCTCATAGATATGCCCCCCCCAGCTCATGGATTTTGCCCCCCAGCTCGTGGATACTGCCCCCAGCTCGTGGATACTGCCCCCCAGCTCGTGGATACTGCCCCCCAGCTCGTGGATACTGCTCCCCCAGCTCATGGACAATGCCCCCAGCTCATGGACAATGCCCCCAGCTCCTGGATCTGCCCCCCAGCTCGTGGATATGGACCCAGCGTGGATAATGCCCACCAGCTCGTGGATACTGCCCCCCAGCTCCCTCCGCTCATTCTTACCTTCCTTTAGCGACGCCGGGAAAGTCTTTGCGCGCACTCCTTGGAAGGTCCCCAGCCGCGACCACGTGGGACCATGTGATCGCAGCTGGGGTCCTTTCAACGAGCGCACGCGCGGAAACTTTCCCGGCGTCGCTCAGGAAGGGAAGTATGCGGAGAGCAGCTGCAGGGCCTGTCCGAATGCTCTATCGGCATTCGGACAGGCCCTGCAGCTGCTCTCCTCACTTTGTTTATACTTACCTTCCTGAGCGACGTCGGGAAAGTTTCCGCGCGTGCGCTCGTTGGAAGGACCCCGGCCGCGATCACATGGTCCCACGTGGTCGCGGCTGGGGACCTTCCAAGGAGCACGCGCGCAAAGACTTTCCCGGCGGCGCCCAGGAAGGTAAGTATTAAACAATGCGGTGAGCAGCTGCAGGGCCTGTCCGAATGCCGATAGAGCATTCGGACAGCCGCCGCAGCCCCTCAGATGCCGGCAAGTCGGCTCAATGCCGGCTTCCGGTATCGGAAAAAAATATCGGGGGTACTGCACGAGTACCAAGTACTCCTGCAGTACCCGGTATCGGCACCGATATCGATACTAGTATCGGTATCGGTGCAACCCTAGAAACCAGGTGTCATAAGGATGTACTGCGCAATGTAGGTCTATTATGTTTTCTAGATTATCTTGAAGTATTACTCACTGGACACTTGGCGTAAGCGTGAGGACTCTACCCATTATTTTATACCTACCTGCTCAATGTCCATTGGTTATATAGAGTTTTGTTATTAGACAAATTTTTGTATGTATACGGTTTATTGTACTTGATATATGCTTGGTCGCGCAAAGTTTGTAACTGTGGTCACTTTCATTGGGCAATTCTTGAGGGTTATTGCATTTATAGTGTGCCAATTTCTGATGATTTCCTTCAATTGCTGCTATATTCAGTTTTAAAATACACATGAACATGCAAGACAGGACAGACAGTCCAATATTAGATAAAGAAACTTACTTAATAAGATGCATTACATTTCCTTGACAAGACAGTCTTTGGCGACGCTTGAAAAAGTCATGAATAGTTTTGGGTTCAGGTAAATGGTAAGGCAGAGATACTGAGGACTCTAAGGGAAAAGAGAGTAACTGTAAATAACAGGACCTTTGAGATACACACAATATCTGGTATCTTCCAATAATATTCCAACCGTCCGTCAGTCTGGAGGTGCAAAAATCCTTCCTTATACATATCTTACTTAGATGAGTGTACTCGAAGATCTTAACGTTATAGCTTCTTTTTGTTTTAAAGATAAGCATTTCAGCTCATTTGAGATAATATTCAATCCCCAATTGGTGAGTGCGTTTTATCTGTAAAAAGGCCTAAAAATCATCCAAAACGTTGATCTTTGATAACGCTCTAACATTAAGACCTGTAAGGGTATCCAGCCAAGTAAGGTTTATAGAGATCCATTTTATATGGAAACACTTTAATAACTTTTGTACCTCTTATTAGTCTCTGTGTCTCGCTATGCAGTTGTTTCATCGCCTCTTTGCTCACCCGAGCGGCTTTCCTCTCCTATTATGAAAAAGTTGGACAAACATTACATTCAGGCGGTAGAAGGTAAAGAATTTATATTATTTACTACCAGACTACAAAAACAACCAACAACAGGAGCGGACGTGTTTTGCTGGAGCTCCGCATGTCTGCTCCTGTTAGGGACCTCTAGGTGACGTTTAAGTGCCCGCTTTTGGTTGAATTTGGGTCCAGGACGTTGGCCACCGGTTCTGCGATGCCCGGAGGCCGTTTAGTCCCCCCCTCCGGACCAGAGACGATCCTGACCGCTGCGGCTGCTGGGCTGGAGCGAGATGTCGGCGGCCATCTTGGGGCCTTTCGTCTGAGTACAGACCTTCGACCGCGTGGCGCTGGCCGCACTGGACCTGCAGCGCAGATGGCGGAGATGGAGAGCCCCCATCTCCTGGCCGTCTTGGATGTTGGGTATGTGGGGGCAGCGGACGGACCCGCAGGACAGGGTGCACTTCCTTCCTCCACCGGGGATATGGAAGCCGCTATTCGCGGCTTAGACGCGTGCCTGCTTGTACTGGAGGGAGAAGATGAGGACAGCCCTCTCACTAGGGGGGGTTTGGCGCAAGATGCTGACCGCGCTCCTATGCTGCCGAGGGGAGACTCAGCGACCGCTTGGGACTGGGGTTGATTCGCTGCAGCACGCCGCGGCGACCTGCCCTGCTGCTGCTACGCCCGAGGAGAAGGGCGACAAGAATAGCGGCCTAGATGGGATTCCGGTTCTACCTGCTTGCGCTAGGACCTCTACCCGCACCCCCTGGAGAGCAGTCAAGTTGGCGAGTTGGATGTTGATGGTGCCCCCTCGGGGACCCGGGACAGGCGGTCCCGCCAGGTGGGCGATCCGAAAAGCACGGCCGCACACGCGGCGACGTCAAGCAGCCCAACGGAGGAGATCCAGCGGAGGTGCCCACGGGCTGGCCTGGCCCTCACGACGAGTCTTGTTTTCCGGCGGACCTGGGACACCGCTTCCCCCCCCAAGCTGACGGTAGGGAAGGCGCAGATGCACACATCGAAGTACCGGGGAGTTCTGCCCAGGAACCTTGGAGGCGGACATTACGGAACGGCACGAGCGCTGCAAGGCCCTGATGTTTTCTCCTATGTTGAGGGTCGGGCGGCTGGGGGGGGCCGTGGCCTACTGGCGGTCGCGCTACCTGCACCTCGCCTGACTTTATTTCTGGATGCTGGCTGAAGGGACAGTTGGACTGTGTATCCGAACCGCCCCATTTTCTGATGCAATTTTTCTTGACCCCCCCCCCTGCTGAGACTGAGTTTTGCCTATTAACCCCTTCCCATTTGTTTTTCTGCATTTCTTGGAGTTTTCTTTTTGAGACACCCCCCCTTTTTCTTTACGACCCCCTCACCTGCGAAAGTCTTGACCCTGCGTGTGAAGACGCCATCGCATTTTTGTTGGCTGGTCAGCCTTTTTCGCACCACACCATACCCCCCCTTCCCCTCCCCCCTATTGATTACTATATGCTGAGACCACCCTATCGGGAGCTGTTTTTTATTTTCCACACGTGGTAATACTGCTGTAGTTGGCCCTGCGTGGCCCTTGCTTACATTTGTTTGATTTCCTGCTGACTTTATTTACAAAATAAAATCTTAAATAAAAAAAAAAAAAAAAAAAAAAACGTGTACAGGTGATCAGGACGCACAATATAATGTTTTCTACATTTAAATAATATTATGTTATTTATAATACAATTATTTACTGACCTTTCGTTTACCTCCATGATCTGGTTCATCCCCAAACTCCTGCTCAGGATCTGAGCCATCATAATCTGCAGACTGTACAGGGGAAAAACAATTTTTTATACACGTACACACCAGAGAAGCAAAATGCTCTCAATTTTACTAATGCTACAAGTTCCTACAGCCTTTTAGAAAAAGGATTACAATGAACATCTAGCGACTATTGCTCAAGAGACGCTGAACATTTTAATGACTTCACGTTTTCTTCTCCATTTGAAGAGCTAGATTGTCAGCTTTATTTAAAGAAAGAAAAAAAAAAATCTATCCCACAGACTAGGTTAGTGAAAGTCAAACACAGAGAAGTCACTTTAGAAGGAAATAGGAGCTTGAAACATGGGAGGTGTAGTTAAATATAGGATAAAAAGGCAATTTTGCAGAGATTGTTATGCCAGTAGTTAAAATGGAAGTTTGCTCATTTTTAATTTTTCCTGTATTAGTTCACTTACCAGACCTTTAAAACTGTCCCAACACGGAGAGAAAAGTGATTTGGTGGCTTACTCAAGTAAGCATTTCTTACCTTCATATAAACCACTTAGTCGATTGTCCCCTCATTTGCAGGTCTGCTGCTCTATTTGTAAGTTTGAGCACAAATTGCACCAGCCCTTTACCCTCCTAGAGGCACACTGGATGGATAGACCATACACTGCATGATCGAAGGACATCCACCAGGTACTTGCTGTTCCACTCATTTTTAAAAAACATTTTTGCCCATTTTACAGGACATCACTTTTTTTTATATACAGCAGTGTTTTCTACGGACCTATATAATGGGGGGGGCTGTTTAAGGTTGCCCTTCTACAATATTATATTACAGGGGCCGCGAGCAGGATGCTGTCCTACATGACCATTTGAGCTACAGTATACCCTTGTGTACATAAGCCCAATGCCAATCAGTCACTTTGCGGTCCCCAAATTACTTTTTGTATCCAGAGCTTTACTATACTCACTGGCAACCCTATTTCCAACAGCTATGGACACGTCTTTTTTGGACACATTTTTTTCCGTTTTCAGTAACATTTTATTCAACTTGTTTTCCTTCACTAGAAGTCATGTAGGCCAGGCCTCAAAATTTCCACTCGCCTGCTCGCATTTGGCGAGTGGAAATTACATGAGGGCGAGTGGGAATGCAGAGGCATGGCTGTATAGGAGTTAGGTGGAGCAACTAGGGCGAGTAACTCTTAAGGCCTGGCTAGTAGCTTGGGACTTGAAATTTTGAGGCCTGATGTAGGCCATATGCGGTTATTTATAGATGCTCCTCTTTTTTTCACCATGGTCTCTCTTCAATCCTTGAAAATGCAGCATGTATGTAGTTTCAGATGGCTATGGCCATGGAAAAATGTTTTCCCTCTATCACAATATTTTATCTCTTTACTTGTGACTAAAACAATTGCAACCTACCGAACGACCCTTGAATTTATCCGTAACTTTAGCTCGAATAGCATCCAAGGATTCTTCTTCGTCTACAGCATCAATCTCATCTCCCACTTCATTTTCAAACAGATCTCCATCTGCTAGCAAGCAGCCACTGTCATTTAGTGGATGCCTCTCTTCAGAAAGCATCTACAAAAAGAGAACAGGTTTATTTTCCCTACACTTTCAAGGCGATCTGCAATTTTTAATGTCAAACAAGCAATGCTGCGCACAAAACCAATCGGATCCCGTCTCCCAGAACACATGCTGTTGTGAGCATTGGAGAAAGAATGAGGTAAAAAAACAACAAAAACAAAAAACAGAACACAAACAGGGACTGATTTGGCAGACTGAATTTGAATATCCTGACTGCCTGGTGACGCTTGTGTGGGTGGAGGAAACTCTTCCATTTCACACAAGAATAAAGGGCAGGGATGGGAGGGCACCACAGAGTCTGACCACAAAAAAATAAGAAAAAAAAAGAAGCTAACAAGTTGTCAGGGTGTGTAGAACGCCCTTTAAGAATTGTAAAATATTTTGCTTTACTCCAAGAGATACTAGCTTTAGTTGTTATTTTGAGTACTCCTGATGAGCGTACCAGGCAAAACGTGTGTCGGGACCAATGAAAAAATCTGTGTGTCTAAATTTAGATACTGTACGATGGAGCAGAAGGTGAAAATTTAGGTGGTTTGGATTTTTGTACTCAAATGTGTAATTACTGTTGAATTTAAAAATCTACCATTTGTCTTAATAGAAGAGTGAGAATGGATTTAAAGGACACGGAAATATATATATTATATAATCACAAACAGGATACCAGCAACTCCTTCCACGAAACCGATGCAAAGCCCAAAGAGTGGCCGCACTCAAATACAATATCAAAAGTTAAAACATATTTACCAACATGTCAGCTCTCTTGGGAGCCATTTTCAAGGTTACATAACACCGTATATAAAAGAAAATAAAGATATCACTCACCAACAAGGTTGCTTACAGCTGTGATGCACTTCAGGTGGAAACACTCAATTACTGACAGCTCAGATGAATAAAAAAAATTAAAAAAAAACCAAAAAAAAACTTTAAAAAAAGCTGTTTAAAACAAGAATGGAAAGAAGTCTTTCCATTCTTGTTTTAAAAACAGGTTTGTTTTAATTCATTCCGGCCCCTCTTTGGACTTCACATAAGTAAACACAGTCTATGATATCAGTTGTTTGGTCTCGCTCTACCTTTGTGTATGTATCTGCTATGCAGCCTAGAGAGCATTTTGAATTTTATTTACTGATATCTTACAAATCAGGCACAAGTCATACATATAATTTCAATACAGGTTTGTTCTTCAATCTCATTTTTTGCACTTTTGGGTTATTGTGGCCATGGTTTTATGCAAAAATCATGATGATTCTTCGATCTTACTTTACAATAAAAATTGTTTCATTAGTCACAGGTGAAAAGTTTGCTTTAAGGCGCAACTGGTGTTTTTGGTTTTTAACCTCCCTGGCGGTTACCCCGAGTGTGGCTCGGGGTTAAAAATTTCCCCGCTGAAAGTGGTAACCCCGAGCCACACTCGGGCTGGATAGAGATACATTACCTGTCCCTGCAGTCTCCTCCGGCGATCACAGCGTTTTACTTCGTGGATTCCCTTCTCGCGAGGAGGGAACCAAGAAGTATGAGGTCACGATCGCCAGAGGAAACTGCAGGGACAGCGAAGGAGCACAGGGACAGGTAATGTATCCAGCTGCATCCCGACTGTGGCGCGGGGTTGCCGCTTTCAGCATAGGAATTTAACCCCGTGCAACACTCTATATACCGCTAGGGGGATACAAACAAAAAAAAATATATCAGAATCGTAACGTCAGGGAGGCTACTTTTTATTCAATAAATCCAGAACATAAGTGCTGAACAAAAGACTGAGCTTTAATTCCTAGGAAGAGCACAAACCTATGGTGCAGGAAAGATCATGTCAATCTTGATCCACAAAGATTACCTCAATTAGATTGGAATTTTTTCTTCAAAACAAAAATGTTTTAGAGAGTATGCACACAAAAGGCAATACCATCTGTCGAACATGTACATAACATGCTGCAGTCTACTCCTGTGCATACCCATGTATGCGCCATTACAGGCTACACCTTTATGATTATCTGAAGATATGTTAAGGGAGCACATCAAAAAAAAAAAATTATAGAAAATTATTACCTCTGACTTTTTCTTTTCTTTCTTCAGTTTTCCTATAGATGCCATTCTTTTCTGTGCCTTCTCAGCTCTGCGCTTTGATTTCAGTTTGCTAGCATCATCTTGTTTTTTTGATTTGCGACTTTTCTTCTGCTTCAGTGCTGAAGTGTCCTCTGCGGTGGGATGTTCTGACGTGGTCTTAATGTTTTCAGTCTGGTCTTCTCTGTCACTATCTTCACTGTCCAAAAGAGCAGATCGAATCCGTCCAGGCTTTCCTTTGAGACCAGAAACGTTTTCTTTGTTTTCCTCCCCGCTCTCTTCATCCTCATTCCTTGCGGTATCCATAACTTCCTCTGTTTCGCTGTCACTTTCTACAACTAATTTTTTGTTCTTTGATTTTCTGGACACCACAATCTCTTCATCAGAATCTAAAAAGGAATATAAAAGCCTGATTTAAGGGAAGGGAACAAAAAAAGAAGTGCAACAAAAGGACATTGTGGGATCTAAACTACTAATATATGTAGTAGTTACAACTGTAATGTAACAACTATACATTACAGGAAGGTTGGTCCTACTATCTTAACACTGTAGGTCCAGCACATGCATTATAAGCGATAAATACACCATTAACTGATTGCAAATTGACTCCACAGTAGTGAAACTATGACTTGTACCAAGTAGGGATAAATCGATTATCATCTTTGCCAATTATTGGGAGCTAATATTTGGCAAATTACTGATAATCTGTATCGGCCTTTTATTTTCTGATAATTGTCCAAGGCAGCTCAATACAGCTGCAACATACAAAGTCACACAGCTCGACGCTAATCTAGGGCTTTTCCCACAGCAGGCTGACATTTTGGCCGTCAACCCTTGCTGTAGGATTTCCCATGCCCACCAACTGTATTGCACACAAGCATTATTACAAAAGAAAGGGGGCTTTCCTCCCATTTGATAGGTAATTCCCTATACAGGAGATGCAGGGGTCTTTTGGACCCCTGTACATCGGGTATATTATTATTCTTTATATAATATATAGGAACATATTCCACAGCGCTGAACAATGAGCACAATAACAAACTAACACAGGAGGAAACGAGGGCCCTATTCCCGTGGGACTGGTTGGGCCAGTGAGGTGTATTAGTGAGTCAGTTGGTAGGTTGCCCTAATAGGAATGCCTTAAAGTATTGTTTGAAGGAAGGGAAAACTAGAGGAAAGTCAGACAGTACGAGGAAGAGCGTTCCAGAGGATGACTGCTGCGCGTGAGAATCCTGCAGTCTAGCATCAAAAGAGGTGATGAGGGTAGAAGCTAGGCGCAGGTCGCAGAGTGGGGTGTATTTGGTGATAATTGAGGATGGATAGTGGGGAGCAGAGTTAGTGAGGGCTTTGTAGGTCAGTGTGAAAAGTTTGAATTCAATTCTGGATGGGAAGCCAGTGAAGGGACTCACAGAAAGGAGTGGCAGAGCCAGAGCAGTGGGTGAGGCCAATATGCATGGCAGAGGCATTTAGGTTGACTGTAAAGAGGAGAGGCGAGTGAAATTGAGGCTAGCTAGAAGATTGTTACAGTAGTCAGGTCGGGAGAGTACAAAGGCATGGATGAGTTGTTTGTTGGTGCTACCAATAAGAAACGGACGAATTTTGGAAATATTACCTAATTGTTAGCGGCAGGAGGAAGAGAGACTGAATGTGAGAGCGGAGTCAAGTGTAACTCCAAGACAGCAAACCTGGCTTGATAGGGAAATTGTGATGCAGTCAACCATGATAGAAAAGCCAGGAGGCATTAGGAGGAATTAGGAGCTCAGGTCTTTCACATGTTAATCTTTAGGTGGGGTGGGGGCATCCAGGAGGAGATGCCAGATAGATAAACAATCACCGACTTTGGAAAGGACAGGAGGAGAGAGAAGGGGGTAGAAAGAGGTAGATCTCAGTATCATCAGCATAGAGGTGGTAATTAAAGCCAAAGTTGTTAATGATTTGGCCCAGGGAGGAGGTGTAGATAGAGAAGGGCAGAGGACAGAGCCTTGGGGAGGTACACAAACTGATAAAAAAAAAAAAAAAAAAGATGCAACCTTTAAGGTTAATCTTAAAAGGTGTAGAGGAGACAAATTTAAAAAAAAAATGGGAGGGGGGGGGGTGTTTGAATGTCCCCGGGAGTGGTTACAGGAGAGGACACTCCGGGCGCTGCACACAGTCAATTTACATTGAGTGACCTTTAGGCTAATATTGCACTAAATATCTAAGCTCCAAAAATTTAAAAGCTTTTCTTTTCCCCCAATACCCACATACCGAAAATTCAACACCCCACCTTGTGATGGGGAAGGGATCATTAAATATTTTGCATAATATTGCTTCCAGGCTGTGTGTAGGAGGATGAAACGATTGCATGGTTTAGACTTTAGACACATGGCCAAAGATCTATTATATGCAAATGATCCAAAACCGGTCTGGACTCAAATATGGGATATTCAGCCTGTACAGACAAAAGGGACATGGAAACATTTTCATACAATACCTCCATCATCCAGATTCCCCATCCTGCCCAGCTCTGAGAAGGAGGCACCTTGTCCACTGTCTGAATCACTCGCCACACTTTTTGGTGCAGGACCAAACTCTTCCAAGCCCAAATAAACCTGTAAAATGAGAAAGAAAAAAGCATTTTGCCTCTAACAATTAAACAACATGGCCAGAGAGGGAGAGGCCTTTTGTTACAAGGCACAAAGAGAAGGCCTGCCTGAGGACTGGCACAACACAGCGATCATTAACATGGACTGACCACTAAAGGGCTTTATAAAGCCAGGAAGCTCCATTAAACAGAAATGGCAAATTTAGCTCCACAACACCAACAGCTCGATAAGCCATGTGTGCAAATTCAGAACATATACAGGAAAACTGCACCGTGTGTGAGCAGATCAGAGGAGAAATGATATATAGTATACAAGCATAAGTAGGAGTGCCTAGGCTGCCAAGCAGTTACAAAACGAACACATACACAGCATAAACAAGTTCAAGAAAGAGTACTTTTTAAACAGGCTCCTTCCCAGACCTGCACTGAAGCATACAGCCCCGAATATACTAAGGCGCAGACAGATCAGGCACAATAGCACTGCGCATGGAGACTAACACCAAAGGCAGCTCAACAAGATGGCTCCGAGATACAGTGAGGCTCACCTGAACCTCCGAGGCCGCAGCCATTGCTCCGCTTCTGAATGACAGCTCCCGCCAAAGCAGCCAGCTGCCGTACTCAGAATTCCCGCCCAGGTGGCAGGGAGGGGCCTAGGCAGCGTCAACCAATCCCTGCCGTCTGACCAGCGTACGTGCAAGCGACAGAGTGTGCGTTCCAAGCCTCGTATTCAATTAGTGCGACTGTAACAAGAGTTTGTGTGTCATTTCGTATTTCCGGTTTCCTCTCCATTCCTTGCATGGGGGAGTTGATGGGATTCCCTGGGTTTAAAACACAGGAAACAGATGTCGATTGCAGTATCAGTAACAGCAAACTGAGTCACTAGCACGAGGTCGTTGTGAATGATCACCCGAATGAACCATATGTCCAAATCTAAATATAGACTGGGGGTTACAGCACCTGTGAAACACAGGCGTGCCATTATTTGAGCCTGGGTTTAGTGGCAAAGGGTGATGGGCATTCATAAATCAGTATTTGTGAAATTGACAGATATATATACCTACACATGGTGCTTTGGGGGTTTACTTTGCCAATTTCTGGGTGAATTAGCAGAAACCTTGGCACACTGTGGCCTTTGTTATGTTAACCCCTTCACTGCTGAGACTTTATCCTCTGTGTGCTGACAGTTTTGTGCTGATCATGTTTAAGTGCGATTTGAGGTTATGTTTTATTCTACGACCCAGACAAATTATATATATATATATATCTTTGTTTTCAGCAGATTCATAATATATCATTATTGTATATATGTCATGTCCTGTCAGAATTCTATAGCAGAAATTGCAAAACAAAAAAAAGTGAATTTCCATACAGATTTCAATAATTTTCAGCTTGTAATTTTTTTTCACATTTTATCATCCGAGCATTTGTGGTTCTAAGGGGCACTCTTGTTATAAAAAAAAATAGAAATGGGAACCTGTTACTGCATTTTTTTGAGAAAATATGCAATTTTAACTAAAACTGGAAACTAATTATTTCTTTTGTATTTTAATACAAACATAATAAAACACTGACCTTGCTCGCGGCATGGGAAATGAGAAGGTTAGTAATGGCAGTGGTTTTAACAACTAAGCATACGGGTTCTCTATAACTGCAACTGGCTGCGTCTCTAGTCAGCCTCAACTGGGAGACAAAATGGACAACCAACTATCAACAGCCAACTGCCAAAAGAAACACCCATCTCTCCTCCCCCCCATTGGCAGCCAGCACACCACACAGATAGTGATCTTTCCAATGACACCTCACTTGACCTTGTGTGGTATAAAATTCAGAGACGCAGGGTTCCCCCTGCAACCCTCACAGTACTGCGCGGTTTAGGTTTTCATGAACCAATGTGTAGTAACGCATTGTGCCATCGCTTTCAATCTTGGTGGCATTGTGGGAAATGAGAAATGAGTTAGTACAGCAACATTGTTTATGTTAATATTGAAAAGTGAACAATAGTGCTGCATGGGGGGGGTATTTGTTTATACAAATAACCTGGTCACACATGATATCATTGGAAAGGCCATGCTTTGGCCTTTCCAACTATACCATGTATGACTGAGTATATGGCATGGTTCAGGAGATACGGGGTCCAAAGGACCAGGACCTACCTGGCTGATTTCCCTACCCTTTCTGACATCATTGCACCAATGCGTGATGGATCAGATCTGCGCATGCACCCCAATTCATCATTCTGTACAAGGCGCTACATAACTTGCATACACAAGTGCACAAATACAGAGCGATACATATTTTTTGGATCCTACATTGCAAATTGCATAGCAAAGCTGCAGGGGCGTCCAGATTTCAGCCAACAGGGACAATCAGCCGAGGGAGAAAAGGTATTTGAACATAAAAAAAGTAATAGGGCAGATGTTGTCAGCAACATCTGTTCAAATATTTAAGGCAAAGGGGGTTATTTTTGATACAGTGATCCTTTAAACCTCTCCGAGTCTCCTTAATAAATGCAGAGGGGGCAGCACCCCACCAACACAGTTGCAAATAAAAAAAAGGTAAAATCACTTGGGATTGGTAAAGGCTATTAACGTTTATTAACAGGGTTATTCAAAGAGAATCGAAAAGTCACCGCACGTTCGGTGACTTTTTGTTCTCTTCAATTCGGCGCGATTTGGCGATCCCATTTCGGCGACCCTGCGGTGTATTCAGCAAGCACCACAGAGCCGTCGTAATGCAGGGAAAAGTCGCTGCAAACCCGCCGACAATTCACCGCAAACCCGGCAAAGGCACACTGAAAAGCATCTGGATTAACCCCGCCGAACACGCCGGAGAAACCCGAGCAGGAGCCGATGAGAGCGCAGAGCAGTCGCCGGAAAAAGCCAACACCACAGACGAATGGAGTGGAAAAAAAAACAGTACGCTTGAATGTTTGAAAAGTGAAACGCTGTTTGCAAAGAAACTACAGAACGAAAATGTCTGGAATTTACATATAAGATCCAATGAATGATAATAAAAAGGGCTGTTACAGAAAAAAGAAAAAAAGATTTAAAAAAAAACATGAAAAAAATGTTTGCAAAAAAATCCTGAAAAGATCCTAAAAATCTAAAAATAAAGAAACTTTTTACTGCAGAATATTATAATAAACGGTTTATTAGATATTGGATTAAAACGGGAATATTATTAACATTGAAGCCTATGGGATTCGCCTGAATAAACCTGTCGAATGAAAGCACCGATTGGCAGGGCATTTCGGCAACTTTTCACTGCTGGTTTTTGTTCTCTGAATAGATGAAGCATTGCTTCTCTATGGGGAATTCACTGCTCTCAAACAGGCACTGTATGTGCAGGCAATTTTCCAACATTTGGCGAACTGCCTGCTCTCTGGATAGCCGAATGGCCAGGAAAGGTAACCGAACGATGAATTTCAGCGTTCAGTTACCTTTCGCCAGCAATTTGGATCTCTTTGAATAACCCCGTAGGAGGTATTTTAGTCAAAAACAAAATTTCACCAGTATGTGATAAATGTGTTTGAAAGCTGTGGAGTAGCTGTCATAATAATTACAATCTTGTGGTCAGATCATAACTGAGACATTAAAGATAATACAAAATTGGTAAGCCTTGTCGTTTTCCATTTGCGGCTCCAGCCTCAGGCAAGCCATACATACAACTGCTGCGGCACTGCCTGCCATGCAGCCAAATCCCCAATCTTTTGTTCCAATGAACAATAGTGATCCAGAGAGGGGAAATACCTACATCGCAAAGTTAAGTTTCCCCTAACTACGATGAACTTTGCGGAATAATACTAGCACTGTTATTCTTTTGTAAATTGTGTAAACTCTGGCTATTCTCATTCAGAAATGTCTTAAACAATGGTGGATGTACTTCAGCGATATTACTGTGACAATCTCCATAGTCCACACATACATTCTACAATGGTAAGAACAACATTGGGACAACTTTGCCTGAAACAACACTGGAATCTGTGGGAAAACTGACACAATTTGCGTACTACAGCAACCAGTAGAAAACCCAATGAAAACTGAGCACTATGGAAACTAATTAAAGCAGAAACCAACTACGGCGAACTCTGATGGCAGTTCTATAAGCAATGAATTCATTGGGTTATAGCCATAGTTGATCCCCAAAATTTACTGAATTTAAACCACTGTTCTTACTAGGAAACCATTTTTTTTTTGTGAAAGTATTTTAAGAGGAAGGATACATTGAGATTTCTCTTGTTTTCAAGTATGTCCTGGGTGGCGAGTATGTACCGTTAGGTGTCTTGCCCAAGGACACTTACTGGAGAGGTGCTCTAGCCATGAATGGGTTAAAGTGCAGGTTAGGGGTGTGATGTAGCAATCAGTCCAATGGGTGGAGTATGCAAGAAGATGAGTGAGGTTAAAAAAGTGTTTGGATGGTGAGTAGCTGGTTTGCTTGTCGGCTGGTTTTAGGCGTTATCACTGGTGTCCTTCTATATCCACAACATATTCTGTAGCACTTTGCAAGATTAAGTAAAGGAGTAAAACTGCCAAAATGACAATTATGAGCTTTATATTCAGAGACTGTGAGCGTAGTTTTGAGAATTCATATCAAGGTAAGATTATATTCCTGGAATACATTAAAGAAACTGACTTAACGTTTCGTATTTTTTTGTAATGACGTAAAGGGCCATTACCACCAAAAAATGAAATGTGCTTATGTTTATTTTATGTTGCTGATATCTTCAATGTACTCCCTTTTTCTCTTTAAGAAAATATTTTACTCTGTCACTGGACGCATCCATTTTGTTTTTTTTTTGTTTTTTTTATATGTAAACTGCCCCCCCCCCTCCCCAGTATCTCTACTTCACTTGCTCCTCAGTGTGTGGCATTGGCCATAAAATGGAGTCTGTGGGTTGATCATTGACTCAAATTGTTGTATTGTGTGGGATGTATTCAAAAGACCTCACAAGGGGGGTACAGTAGAAGTCTTAAGCTTCTTCATATCTCATTCGGCAGTCCTCTGTTGTAGCCCTGACCACACAATACACCCCCTACTGTTTTATGTTAACATTTCCTCCTAGTTTATTAAAGATAAATACTGCAGATTAAATAAACCTGCACAAAGTCAAACTTTTGCATAGTTTGGTAAATGTTGCATCATGGGCAATAGCCTCAAAATGGAGACATTTTTTTATTTTACATGCGTTTACTGCAAATGGGGGAAAAAAAACCCCCCAGCATGTGTTTTATAAAATGGTTTTATTTGTAATGCACTTGTAATCTAGTTTATGTAAAGCGCTCCCTTCTTGCCTGGACGCCATTGGTCATTTGGTTGGTACTTAAATCTTGCAGTATAACTGTTCTACTGTCAGATTAGATGAGGTCAATGAAGAGAATAATGGTCTCCAATTGTCCGTCCTTAACCCCTAAGACCCTGTCTTAGGCACACCTTGAGTTAACTCTCCTTCTGCGCAGGGAGAGAGAAAATCCTTTAAAAAAAACACACGAGGCATGTAATTTTGTCTGGCAATTTCTCTCTGCCTTCCAACGGTCCCTTGACACTTATTTATACCCTGTGTCAAGGCGTTGGCTCTTTATTTCATTAATTAACATTTCAAAACATAACATCGTTCATTGGCTAGTTTCAATACAAGTCTGGTGACACATTTCTAGACAGTCCCGTGACCCGAGGCATGTGATTTCTTGAGATATCAGCATTTCTTCAGGCATCAGCACTTTTCCAGACATCACTTCAAAGAAATTTGCAAACATCAGCATCTAAAGACATTTGCAAACATCAGTGTCCTTGTTATTCCTAAAGACATTTGCAAACATCTTGAGAAGTGAACCTTAGTCCTATAATACTGCTGACTATCAATTTATCTTAAAACTATTATAATTCATGGGGTGTCATTTAACTACTTATAGGGTCCTTCTTATAGGTCAGCAGATGGTGGTCTGAGGATTCCTTTTCCTTCAATCCCCTCTTAGAATCATAGTATGATCATACTATTTGATTCTTTCTTTGTTTCATCTATCTACTGTAAGTTAGTATGGGTTGGGGAGCGAGACCCTCAATACCCATGTGGATCAATATAGAACTAGGGGGGGCTGTACCTGCCACGGAACGGGTAACACATGGCAGTCTCCCAGTGCCTATTTATCTTCCTAACATACAGTATATTTTACTTCCTATTAGCTATTCGGCGGAGTTGGACATATTCTGCATAATCATTTGGAGTGGACGGTAGAGGTGTACTGTACATCATGGTGGTGGGGTTACCCTTGGCCATTTGGCCTACATTATCAGGGATGTAGGTACAGCATGTACCTGTCCCCTCTATCATTTTGCATACACCTCTTTTTTCAGCCAATATCATGTCCAGAGCCATCCGGTTCTGGAACGTCATAATGGATGTGGATTGTAGTTGGTCAGCGAGGCCCTGTAAAGCTTCGCGAGTATAATTAACAAATCTCTGCTGGTTATAATATAAATAGTTAATCCAATCTATATTCTTATTAATAGTAACAAGAGGTGCTAGGAATGACTCAAACCCTGCCTTTACCTGATCCCTTGCTTTAAATTCATCAGGGACCCCTCTTGGTACCCCTATAACATCAATATTGACACACATAACAATTTGTACGGTTATTGTTTAGGGCACTAAATTTTACCCATTCTAGCCAAACATTTACATCTGAAAATCCTGTTTCCATTACTATGCTGTCTTCATAGGTGGGATTGGCTATTGATTTGGTGTTAGGTAGGAGAGGAGGAGGTCTCACTACCTCTCCATATTTCCTGGGTAGGAATGGGTTCTCTTCCTTCTTATAAATGGCCATATCTTGGAGTTTGAACTTGTATCGAGGGAATTTGGTTGTGGCAGTTACGTATATTCCCATTACATAGACACCCGTGTCGGCCTGGGAAGGGTGTTGTATAGTCAGCGTCAATTGTACTGACTGAGCTCCGCTTCTTATTGAGCACCGCCACCCACCTCTCCCAATCAAAGTCATACGATTTAATAGGCTTTGTCCCTTGGAACTGCGTCGTCGTGCGGCGCTATCTGGTTTATATCCCCATCTGTTAACTACGGCATCAGAGGTACCATATCCCATATTGCCCGTGTCCCACCCCACTGCGCCCCAATAATCACAATTATGTCCCCAGTACTCATCGGTTACACATATATATACAGTTGCCTTGTACAGTATCATACTGCAGTAATGGTGGACAATAAAGAAACAACAGTGGCCAGACAGTGATGGTTTGGGTTGGGGTTCTTTCTGGTAGGGGGTGTGGACAATAGGGGTTGTGATATATGTTCCGAAGGGGGGGGGGTAAACATTATTTCAGTCTTTTTCTTCCCCCCACATGCGTCTCCATACTCTTCGAAAAGGATCATTGGTTGTCATCTTCTCTTTGTTGGAAACCAGGGCTATCTACCCTCACATTTCTTGGTCCGGGTCCTCTTCCTGATGGAGGCCAAGGCTATTAGCTGCCCCCGTTAGTACCCCTTGTTGAGTCCTTTGTTGAATCCGCTTGACTCGAGAGGGTCCCTTGTTGAATCCGCTTGACTCGAGAGGGTCCCTTGTTGAATCCGCTTGACTCGAGAGGGTCCCTTGTTGAATCCAGACTGGGCTGTCCTCTGTCAGTATAGCTGTGCGGGTTACAGCTACCACCGTGGTCTCTGGTCCATAGGCGAAATCCTCTGGTCTTTTTCCTTTCTGTAGCCGCTTTACCAGCACCTTGTCTCCTGGATTAAATAGGTGGGTAGATTTGTCTGAAAGAAAGGGGAACTTAAATATAACTTCGTCTCTGGTTGTCTCAAGGGTTGAGATCAGCTGCCTAACATATTCATCCCTTATCTGCTCTAAGTCCCCTGTCTCCACTGTTAGCCTACCTGTAGACCATGGTAATGGAAAGGGTCTGCCCATAAGTATCTCGAAGGGGGAGTAGCCTGTGTTCCTATTAACCGCCATTCTGATTTCAGCCAGAATGATGGGGAGTACCAATTTCCAATTCTTAAAGGTGCCCCCTGTTGCTTTCCTAAGGCGGTCCTTCACCGAACGGTTCATTTTTTCGACCAACCCGGAACTTTGCGGGTGCCAAGGAATGTGGTATTTCCATTCCACCTGCAAAGCTCGAACTAGACTCTTACTTACACGTGAGGTGAATGCTGTGCCTTTATCGGAATTGAGCTGCAGCGGGACTCCCCATCGTGGGATTATCTCCTGTGTCAGTATACGCACTACAGTTTTTGCATCTTCTGCCTTTGTGGGAAATACCTCAGGCCATCGTGAAAACATATCCACGATGACTAGAGCATATTCTTGCCTTTTACCTTCTGCTCGAGGAATGTGTGTGAAATCTATTTGTAGGTGCGTGAATGGGGTGGTAGGGTAGTCTAGATGTTGATGGTCTACCTTGTGTGGATTGTTTGGGTAATTCCTAAGGCATATAATACATCTTGAGACATAATCTCGTACCAAGCTGCGCAAATTCTGGATGTAAAAATGCTGACTGAGTAAGGTGATGGTTGTAGCGATACTATTGTGGCCTACCCCATGAAAATGATCAATGAAAAGTGAGGCGCTACTCTGGGGAATACAAGGTTTCCCATCTTTGGTAATTAGGCCAGTATTTGAATTTTTTTGTAAAATGGGGTAGCACCAATCTTTTAGCTCTTCTGTGGTTGCATATTTTTGTAAGGTACAGAATAATTGGTCCCCATCCATTGTGGGAGGTCGCAAAACCGGCATTACTAGTTTAGCTATGTCCTGTTGTGCTGCTCGTTTAGCTGCTTGGTCAGCCAGATGATTCCCTTTTGCAATAGGATCTGAGGCTCTGGTGTGTGCTCTACAATGTAACACCGCTATCTGAGAGGGCATAAGAATGCTTGCTAGGAGGCCCGTGACCAGGGTCGAATGGGAAATCTTCTTGCCATCTGCGGCCACAAATCCCCTCTTTTCCCATATCGTCCCATGGTCATGGACCACACCATAAACATATTTGGAGTCAGTGTATATCGTGACAGGTCTACCCGCATAGAGCCTGCATGCTCGTGTTAATGCAATCAGTTCTGCTGCCTGGGCAGACTGGTAGGGTACAGGCCCTGACTCTAGAACAGTGTCAGGGAGTTGAACCTACTGCATAGCCTGCATAATAAGTGTTGTCATTGGGGCGGGTACAGGAGCCGTCAACAAAGACGACATCTGCGTCCGGAACAGGTGTTGACATGAGATCAGTGCGGGGTGCAGTTTCAGACTCAATGGAGAGAGCACAGTCATGTTCGAGTGGGATGGTATCTAAGGGATTCTTAAGACCCAGTAAAGCGTTTAGGATTGGTGCTGGACCAGAGACACTTGAACTGTATGCTATGTGCAGTGCAGGGTTGCTTAGCAGTGTGACTTCATATCCACTAAAGCGCTGTGACATGTGCCGTGTATGTATGCCCTTAAGTAAAAATAAAACATCATGGGTTGTGGGTAGATGAGGATCGTACCCTAATGTGTATTGGCTTGCCATACTAACGACCATTGCACATGCTGCCAGGGCACGCAAACAGGCCGGCATCCCTTGTACCGTTACTGGCAAAATCTTTGAAAAAAATGCTATGGGGCACAACCGGCCCCCCATGTTCTTGCGTCAGTACCCCGGCCTTGGTTGTACAATTGTCCCTTGCAAACAGATGAAATGAAAGTACATAATCAGGGAGGCCTAGCGCGGGGCTTATCATCATTGCATTTCTGAGAACCTTAAAAGCATTTAACATTTCATTAGACCACGTTATCACATTGGATTGACCCAACAGGGTGGCTTGTCTCAGAATGTTATCATAATAGGAGCAGTCAGGGATCCACTGTCTGCAACAGTTTATCATGCCTAAGAATGACAGCATGTCCTTCTTAGTTTTCGGGTTGACCAGGCCCGTGACAGACTGGACTCTCTTCTGACTGATGCTCCGTTCCCCCTGTCTGAGAACAAACCCTAAATATTCAACTTGCATTTGACACCACTGCATTTTTTTTTTTAAGGGAAACCTTGTACCCACATTCCTATAACCATCTAAGAAGTGATTTACCATCCTCCCGGCAGGCCTCCTCTGATGAACTGCATACGAGGAGATCATCCACGTATTGCAGCAGGACAGAACCATGGCTGGGGTGCCAGAATTTCAGAGTGGCCTGCAGTACAATACTGTAGACCACTGGGGCGTCAACGTACCCCAGTACGTATTTTCCATGTAAATTGGGTGCCTTCAAATGAAAAATGCAAAAAACAATGCCGTGTCCGGATGTACAGGGATGCTAAAAAATGCATTCTTCAGGTCAATTACAGAAAAATGTGTATGTGTCACTGATATTGATGACAGAAGTGACGTGACATCTGGGACAATTGGCGCAATTAGAATCACTAGGGAATTAACTGCGCGCAAGTCTTGAATGAACCTGACAGTCCCGTCAGCTTTGTTCACGGGGTTAATTGGGGTACTGAAGGGGAAGACTACAGGTTCCAGGATACCATCCTGTAGAAACTGGTCAATCATAGGACGTAGTCCGTCCTCTTTCTCTTTTTGACAATGTTTAAAAATTCTATTAATATCTTCTATTTCTATCGCCTTTTTAAGTAACTTATTCCCCACGGTCATAAACGGAAAGTGATTTTGTTTCTCAGCGCAAAATGTGTAAAAGTCAGGAGGTTTTATCTCTGTTCCTGTTTGTGTGCGTGTATTGATCTTAGGGATCGGACTTTTTGTTATCTTCCTCTTTTTCTTCTGCTCTTATCTCGTCTATCATTTTTATGTCCCTAGTATCTTCTATTTGTGGTTTACTAGGGGCTGACGATGTACATTCGATTGCTGCAACAGCACCGAGTATTTCGGTGTCTTGGAATCCAGCAAGTGAAGGATACATTGAATATTTGTAAGAGGGAGGGGACGAGGGCCCCAGTCCGCTCGTGGGACTTCCTGTTTTCTCCGTAATATACTTAATTCTATTTGATGTAATCTTTCGCTATTTAGACCATCTGGACTTAGTTTCTTGCATTGTTTATTGATTCTATTAAACCAATATCCTGCAGAGATTAACCACTGCTCTCCTCCCATACGCATATATGTCATATCCCATTGAGGGTCTCCTGCATAGTGGGGCCATGCCTCGGTGTCACCAAGACATAATCCTTTCACTATATCCATATAGAATGGGCTGTGGTCTCCCTGTCTGAGGAAAGGATCACAACTCCCACTGCTTCTGTCCATCCCGCCATACTATCTATCCATGGGTTAATTAAATAGCAATCTGTGCCCCCTACTCGTGCTACATAATCTTTACAAAACTCTATTTTCGGTAAGGGATATTCTTTAACCTTGCTACTTTAAATACCCATGGCTAGTTGTACAATTGAATAATCAGGCAGGTAAAATAGAGAAAGAAAGAAAAAAGAGAGGCTCTTCACAGTGCTCGAAAAGAAAGACAACTTAAATTCTTATATATATACATACACATATATATACATATATATATATATATACATACATATATATATATATATATATATAATATATATATATATATTATATATATACACATATCTCTCTATGCTACATGGATCAACAAAAGATGAGCTAATTTAAGGATAAATAATAAAAACTTATTTAGTGAATTCTCCCCTAATCTCGAGAATCAAACTTCTAATCTTTTGCTTTTTATTTTGTAGTTATATAATTCCTTCATATCATAAACAAAAATTTATAAACCACAATCCAATAGTATATAAAAACTAGCTTCACAATATATGTATCTCCGGTTAGTAACTGCATACATGACCAACATCATCCACCCCATCAGTCAGCAACTAACACACAAATGGCCAACAAACACCTCTGCTTAATACAACATACACCTCACAGCAAACAATGTCCAACCAGTCAGCTCTTATATATATACATATATATATATACAATACCATCAGTATACAAAAGGGGCAAAAGTCTGCATACTTTACAGATTTTCCTGCCACCCAATTAACTTATCACTCTAATAATATATACTTTAACAATATATACATATATATATATATATACATATACATAACGACTTTTCCGCCTCACCTTGCGGATTGTTCGTTATTTTAACTTATAACTCTATTATCACAACTGATGGACGTCTGTTTTACCTTACAGATCGTTCAGCAGTGAATCTTAACACTCTAATATTCTTATACTGTAATATTCTTATACTGTAATATTCTTATACTCTATACATTTTATGAGGGTTAACGCAAGGTGTGATCAATTGGACATATAATGTCCCTTCTATTGAGTGTGGTCCCTGACCCACTCCATCTTTAAATAAACGGCCCCTGGCAACGTTTTTCTTTTAATTTGTATTAAACGGCCCCTGGCAACGTTTTTTTTTTTTTTGTATTAAACGGCCCCTGGCAACGTTTTTCTTTTTTTAATTTCTATAGGACATGGACAACTAACTTTAGTTCGAGATAAACGCTGTCATTGCCCTCGTCCAGACAAGACAATATACTCACCAGGACGAGGGGTGACCGTTAATCTCAGCAGTGCCTCCAGATTGAAGAGAATAATGGTCTCCAATTGTCCGTCCTTAACCCCTAAGACCCTGTCTTAGGCACACCTTGAGTTAACTCTCCTTCTGCGCAGGGAGAGAGAAAATCCTTTAAAAAAAACACACGAGGCATGTAATTTTGTCTGGCAATTTCTCTCTGCCTTCCAACGGTCCCTTGACACTTATTTATACCCTGTGTCAAGGCGTTGGCTCTTTATTTCATTAATTAACATTTCAAAACATAACATCGTTCATTGGCTAGTTTCAATACAAGTCTGGTGACACATTTCTAGACAGTCCCGTGACCCGAGGCATGTGATTTCTTGAGATATCAGCATTTCTTCAGGCATCAGCACTTTTCCAGACATCACTTCAAAGAAATTTGCAAACATCAGCATCTAAAGACATTTGCAAACATCAGTGTCCTTGTTATTCCTAAAGACATTTGCAAACATCTTGAGAAGTGAACCTTAGTCCTATAATACTGCTGACTATCAATTTATCTTAAAACTATTATAATTCATGGGGTGTCATTTAACTACTTATAGGGTCCTTCTTATAGGTCAGCAGATGGTGGTCTGAGGATTCCTTTTCCTTCAGTCAAGAACCAGGAAGTTTGACCCTTTGCTGTTGTAAGCTTTTTAAAGCGCTTTGGTTCGTTTAGTAAAGTGAGTTTGATAAACTGCATGAATTTAAACCTGTGTACATTTTATTTTAAGGATTTTACCAGGAAGGATCCATTGTGATTTCTCTCGTTTCCATTCTATTCTGGCTGTTCATCCACATGTGTATTTAAACATTCCTAGAGACTGCATGGATGCGTGGACCGTGTGCCCATGCACATTCCATGCTGGGTTAATTGTATTTCTAAGCAGCCGACTTTACTGTGTAGGCATTTGATTAATGCTAAAAAAAAGTGTTTCACAAAGTTTGTCAAATGTTCCGAGGGTACACGCCCTATTGCTTATTCCCTCTGTTGGCTAGAGTTGCTAGATCGGCCATGTTTCCCTGGACACATACTATTTCATCCTGAGAGGAAGCATAGGGAATGTGCTACCCTTCAACATGTATAGTTCATAAGCTGCAGGAAAAGAAATCAAGGCAGGTCACCAGAGCCTTTTTTGATTTCTCACCTGCATCGTATGGATTCTACATGTTGCAGGGGTGCATTTTCATGCGCTATCCGCATGAATAAATTTGTGTCCAGGAAAACCTGACCGATCTGACAACCCTACTGATAGCAGCTCCTATTTATTTGTGAGAAAAAGATAGGGCAACTATAGTGAATTGCTTGGTATCTGGCAGGCAGTAGACTCTCTTTGCATTGTCTAGCAACAAAGCCATGTTTGCAACTGCAAGCAATCCTGCATGGTATTCCTACAGTAAACGTTGCCAAATTGACCAGGTCTTCATATACAGTAACATGTAGAAGTTGAAATTGTGAGTCACATGAAATGCTTCCCTGCAGTATGTAGAATTCATAAGCTGCAGTGGGAGAAAACCTGTTCGCATACAATTTTTGCATTCCTTTCTGAATCTTATTGCACTGTGTAAACTTCCATATTGCATGTAGAAATAAATGTGTCCAAGAAAGTTTGGCCACTCTATCAATCTTTCTCGACTACGTTGGGCTCTGTGAATCCGAATGTCACAGGAGTTCAATGAACCCTGCCACATGCAGAGATTGTCTATGGTGGTGGGCCAGGGGAGGACTTCTGATCTTCTGACGTGCATTGTACTCTAGATATTTAACTAAATTAAAAAAAATACAACAAAAGCTCACACTTTCATTTTCTGGCCATCAAGCAGCCAATCAGAGCAAGCGGCTAGTCCATAGCCTACCACGTAGATAATGTGCACTTGCATACAGCTTGGCTGTGTGCCAACATACAAGCTGAAGTATGTTTAGAACACTTTCAGGGTTATTCAGAGAAAAGTGAAACTGGGGAAGTGAAAATTCTAGGTCAAAATAGCTGATTTGGAAAGTGAGATAAATGGGAGATTTTTTTCTGGTTTGGCTATTTTGTCCTAGAATTTTCACTTCTCCCAAAAGTTCTCCCTGCACTGAGAGCCAACGGAGCACATTGAGCAAAGTGACGTCCTGCAGGAAGGCTCTCTGCTCACAGTAGTCCCTGCCATGGTCATGTGAGGGACGGGGAATAACACCTTGATCAATAATATCAGCAAAAAAATTGATGACCTAGATAAGGGAGTGATTTAATTTTCAAATGCGTCTATTAAAGAAATGTCGAAGTACACCTTGGTTGACTTTAATATAATGATGCTGCATCTGCTATTCTTGATATTTTACGGAAATTACATCACCAGGCACCCCCGGTGCCTGTAGTGGAAAATAGGAAAGGGGGGTGGGGCTCCTTTTTGGAGCCCTCTCCCTCCCAAATCGTTCCACTTAGTAAAAAAAGGTACAGCTGTAAACGGGAGAGTCTCCCCTTTTCACCGTTGTCTCTTTAAACCCTTATATGCCGAATCATGTTTCAAACCTGGAAGTGGCTAAGATCTTGGATGTCAGCCAAGCCTCTGGGTCACCCCCCACCCACTAATGTCGCCACCATATGTGCAATGTCGTCAGTGGGCCAGTTAACCCCCCTAGCTGCCAAGTGGAGATACAGGGATCCTTTGGATCCCCGAATCTCCCGATCCTTGGCAGCTAGCGGGTAATGTTTGATATCATTTGGAAAGGCCATATCATGGCCTTTCCACTGATACCACACATGACTAGGTTTGGTGTATACAAAAATGTAAAAAAAAAAAAATTGTCTGGGGGGGTTTAATAAAATAGGAGTTAAGCTGGCATTTAAACATGAGCATAAAACAATCAAAATGAGATCAGCGCACAGAGGTGAAATGGCTCAGCAGAGAAGGGGTTAAAAAGCAAATGTGAAAATTGGGTATTTCTAATCTGAGGACAAAATTTGAAACTAGGCGGGGTCTTTTTTGGTCGTTGCAGATTTTGGGGATTAAATTTCGAAAGTGTTTTGTTTTTTACCTTTTTTTTATTTGATAATTTTTTTATTATAGTAAATTATACGATATGGAAATAATGGTATCTTTAGAAAGTCCATTTAATGGCGAGAAAAATGGTTGCATAAACGAGTAAGTCTAATGTCAGACGAACGCAGTCAGAGCGCACTCTGCGTGCGTGCACGACTGACGTACTGACGGAAGATGCTGTAGACACCACACAATCCCTTTTTGTTAACGGACGTAGAAAAAAAGGGAATTCTGGGAAACAAAATATGAAAAATTATAAAATTTTGAAAAGGATATGAAAAGCCATTTTGTGCGTCAAGGTGCTGGACATCTGACCTCTCCTCACAAAAGAATGCTACGCGGACGTGGCGCACTCTGCGCGTCCGTGGTAGTGGTTTTACGTTCTTGCCTAACTTGCGTCTGTTTGCCACGTGCGTTGTGCGTGCGCAGTTTGGTGCACACGTACTTCGTGTGTGGGTCTCTATTGCTCACGATTCTATGGTACGACGTACGTTAACTGTGCGGCAACACGGACGTGATCACTGCGTTCATCTGACGCCAGCCTAAGTAGAAAATTTGACCTAAACACTAACAGCGCAGAAACGTAAATACAGCAGTGGGCACTTTTGGACAGACTTTCGTAAAACTGCCCAGTCACTATGGGGGTTAAAAAAAGCCACGTTAAAAGACGTGCATCCCATTGCAGTCACTAAAGTCTGTGGGATACTGCATGAACTGCTGGCTCATTTGGTTGCTAGTTACCCTGAGCTGGCAGTTCAGGGCTTATTACAGAGATGGGTAGGCTGCAGAGCAGCCCACTTGCTCCCCATCTAAAATGTCTATGGCCCTTAGGTTGTTGGTAGCATAGTAAGGACCCCGGGTGTCTTAAAGGATTATTAAATCTCAAAGTTTAATGTACCCCCCTCCCTACACCCAAGGCTAAAAGTAAAAATAACCCCCTAAAAAATCCATAACCCCCCTGTAGCTTGGCAGTTTCAAGTTGGAATTATATCCAGTTTCATTCAAATGTTTCAAATGTTTTGTAGAACGGTAAACTTAGAATAAACAAAGTTCACGTCTATTGAAGAATAGCGGTGGTGCAGTTTAGGCTGGGGTCAGACGAGCGTGATTTCTACGGACTGTACGTCCGTGCACACGGACGTACGTCAGTACGGAAGACACAGTAGTGGCCAGACAGTCCGTTTATTTACTGATGTATATTTTGACGGATGTAGGAGGGAAAATAAATTAAAAAGCAAAACCATTTTGTCCGTGAAAAATGCTGGACGTATAAATGCAGTCCGTCTGACCACGTTGCATCACTCACACACAAAGCTATGCAGACGTTGCGGACGCAGGGCACTTTGTGCGGCCGTTCTAGTGGTTGTATGTTCTTGCCTGCCTTGCGTCCGTTTGCCGCGGCCGTGGTGCGTCCGCAGTTCAGTGCGGACGTACTTTGTGTAACAGGCTCCAATGGACTTTCTGTCATGCTATCACGGACGTACTTTTAGGCGCAATCACGGACGTGAACACTACGCTCGTCTGACCCCAGCCTTACTGTTGTCTGAAGAAAGGTCTGCTACAGTAGCCCAAGTTTCCTTCTGTAGATGACCAATGGGCATGGTACTTGGAGCAGTGACTTTTACCATTATTTGCAACTACATGGAATTGAAGCAGTGCTTGGATAATAACCCCCTGTAGTAAAATGTGTTCCTAACCCCTGTGGTGACATTGAGAAATTCACCCACTGCCTGGGTGGAGCTTGTGGAAAATGGTTTAATTTGACATCTTGGTTCTGTACGCAGTCTCTGAGAATCTCAAATATTGCCTAGATTTAACATGACATTCCTAGAACTGTCTGTTATCACTGTTTGACCATGTGAAACAGGTTTCCCTCAATCCTTTCAATCATCCAGTCCTAGGCTGTTTCCTGGTTTTCGAGAAATAGGTGAAAATGCAGTGAGGGCCTGTTTAGCCGCACTTACGTTGCTTCATTAAAATCAGTGGATTTAAGCCGGGTTACACGAGCATACTGAGTGCGTACGTAGTGACCCATCCTCCCAGCGTCTGTCTTGGCGTTATGACGGCTCAACTGGGAGGGCCACACGGTGAAACATCCATAACAGTATCTCACGTTACAACAGGCGTGCTGAAACCCTCCCCATTAAAAAACGCTACTTTGGACAGGCCTGGAAACTAAACCTTCCATACGAGTGCAGCGCTCACTCCCGGAGGAGCCGCTGAATTTAAACCTCGGATCAGTCTCCCCACACTAGGGAATAAATATACTCCAGCACCGTTGTGGATTTTATAAATTCTATAGTTTACTGAATAAACTGGCATATAAAGAGTAACACGGTATACGTATATATATTTACAGTAGTTCGTAATGCGAGAAACGCGTAGCGGAAAAGGAATTTTAACCCCTTCGTGGTTGGAGTGTGAGTCCCGTACAGGTTGTGTCCCAAGAAAGTGTAGGTGTATGCATGTATTGGTACCCGGGTACAATATTCAACTGGCCAGTGAATGATTTCAAGTGTATCTTCGACTAGTCACGTTGGGGCGCTGTAGGTTTTGACAAAACTGCAGCGTGCTTTATTATTTTACGGTGGCCGGGAAGGCCTCTCACCCATCCGCCAGATACTCTGCGCTCCGCTCGACCCAGGACGTCTCTCCGCTCTTCCTAACTCGGGGTCCTTCAGCTTACTCTGTATCTGTGTAGGGTTACTAGCGGTGGATCACTAGGTCTTTGACCAGTAAAAGGGGTAACCGATCTCCAGCTCTGCTAGGCCGCACCTGCGCTCTGGCCTGGTCGCGATCGCTAATCTCCCTCACTTGCGTCCTGCTCTTCTCACTCCTCGGTGCGCTCTGCCGGTTCTCTCTACGAGGCTGCAGATGTAAGTCTCTTTCCCTCTCACTTCCTGTTTGCCCCCGCAAAGTATGAAGGAAAATGTAGTTCCAGTGTCTTACATTGCGCTTATCCAGCACAATCTTACCATGGTCTCTCTTACAGATGGTCTCCCTCTGGTGGCCATTGCAAGTAATTGCAGCAGAACAGTCTTTTTAACACAGCGCTACACGAGGCTCGTGCTTTATAGGGCTGAGAGCACTAACGTGCACTCAGGGAGGCGGTCACATGGGTGTCCGATCGGAAAGAACGCCTGTTCTCGTGGACGTTCCCTCCATGCTCGTGTGACCACAGCCTTAAAGCCCATACAAAAGTGTTAATGCAGTGCTCGTATAATAACAGCACTGATTGGCTGCTTGGCCTGCGTGTCATTCTGGTGTGCAGTGACGAAACACCCATTTTGGGTGTAAGGATGTTGTCAGAGACGGCGCTACCCATAAAGCAGATCAAGTAAACACATTAGGGTGCAAATCGACTGGCATTTTTACCTGCACACAACCGGTTTGAAACGCCACCTACAGTGCTCGCTGAAGGATTTTTCAAAAGTGCTTGCGTAGAAGCAAACTGCAGGAGCCAAAGATGGGCCTACCAGGAAGCTGTGTTGGGAGCGGCGGGCAGAGCCAGGCTTGCCCCGCCCAAAAAAAATGCATAAATTGGAGATACATTTAATCTATCTTTTGTGGTGCATTACACATTTGAGAACCTGTTTTTCAATTTTTCTAAAACCGTGGGAACAAGATGCATGGAGGCGGAAGAGCCAGCGATGAGCTGGCTGCTCAAACTGATCAGTCATGATGGCCTGTACGCCCTGTCACAGTTCAGCTCCGTGTTGAAGATTGTACAATCCATCCACTTCAGGCAGACCAAGGCTACCTTTAGCATTTGTGGGGCGCGCTGAAAACAGGTTTACTTCAGTATTGCTAATCAAGCCCTGATAAAGGGAGATATCGTGGAGTAATGTCTGATAGGTCCAATGCTCCCTGTGCCACATCTCTGGATCTGCCAGTGAGCAAAAGCAGAGTAACCACTTGTAGGTCAAACATAAAAAATTACTTTGTTTATAAACTGTACACCCCCCCCCCGCTCTACCATCAAATGGTATATTTTGAAAGAAATTGAAAAAAGAAAAGCTGCAGATCAAATGTCCACGGGAAGCAAAAATCCCCCCTCCACACCCCTGCATCATTTAGTAAGACTTTAATAAAATTAACAGCATAGTTCTTCTGACATTAAATTGATAACTTGACACCAGCACTACCATGATCGTTTATACACTGAGATTAGGGATGAGCCGAACACCCCCGAGTTCGGTTTGCATTCGAACTCGAACTTTTCAGAAGTTCGAATTCGAACTCGAACTCAATACAAGTCAATGGGACTCAAAATTCGATTTTTAGAGTGCCCAAGAGGGCATATATGCTAGATATTTGCCATAAAAGATGTATGGGGGTCCGGGTAGTGCCCTAGGGGACAGGAAACAAGGACAAAAAGTAAAAAAAAAAAAAAGTTTTTAACCCTTTCACTGCGGTGGACACGTTCAGCGCGTCCACCCGCAGGTAGCGTTCCGTGCGGAGGACGCGTGCGGAGGACACAGCCTGCCCTTCCTAACGGTGCCTGGAATTAACCCCATGGGAGCCGGATCACGAATCGGCGCCGGTTCGTGATCCTTTCCCGGAGCTGGCCGACATCTTGGACGTCGGCCAAGCCTCCGGGAATCCCCCCCCCTGAGGACTGGCATCATCATGCATAGCACGATGACGCCAGTCCTGGAGTTAACCCCTAACTGCCACCAATGGTGGAGATAGGGGGTTCATTGGAACCCCCTATCTCCCGATCTGTGGCAGCTAGGGGTTAATGTTTGGTACTGTTGGATCGGCCAGACCATGGCCGTTCCAACGATACCAAACATGACTATGAAAAAGTGTAAAAAAAAAAAAAGAAATTATAAAAAAAAGTGTTTTTTTTTTTGGTTCGTTAATGCAGCAATATTGTTCCCATTTCAATTATAATGTGAAAAATGATGCTATACTAATGATTTTTGTATTGTAAAAATGATTTTTGTATTGTATTGTATTGTTTGTTAAAAATGGCGTAATTTTTCCCCAAAAAAATGGAACGAGACCCCATTTCTAATTTTTTTAACAAGCGCACCCCATACAAAATCTAACCGCAATTGCTCGCATGTTAAAATGTGAAAAAAAAACACTTTACACGTTGTAAATTATTGAAAATTCATATTTTATTGCATTTTTTGTTATAATATACAGACAGGACATGACGTATACATATAATAATGATATATTATGAATCTGCCGAGTCTGACGGAAAGAACGATATATAATATGTCTGGGTCATATAATAAAATAAGCCTTCAAAACACGTTTAAACATGATGAGCGAAACAGGTAAAAATGAGCTCAGCACAGAGGCGTGAAACGCCTCAGCAGCGAAAGGGTTAAAGGGACAGTGAGTTTTCCATGAAATAAGGGTTAAAAATTAAAATGAAAAATTCCTTCAAATATCGTGCCTAGGAGGTCCCCATAACCTGCCCGTGAAGTGGTGGATTTCTAGGATGTATAGAAACCTTTAAAAACAATGTCCGGGTCCAGGTAGTGCCCTGGGGGACAGGAAACAAGGACAAAAAGTTTTAAAAAAAAGTTTTTAACCCCTTCACTGCTGACGACGTGTGGGCGCAGTTACTCCCGCTGTATGCTGAGGACGTGTCCCACACGTCATCAGCTTTGCGGGACCCCCGGCGGAGATACTCACCTCTCTGTCCGGGGTCCCGCGGCGTTCTGACTTCAGCGTCCTCAGACGCTGAAGTCAAGCTCCTCCTGACGTAAATGACGTCATCGCACCATGCGCAATGACGTCATTTCCAGGCGACCCCCCCCCCCGGCAATGCCGGGAGATCGCCTGGAAGGGAGGGGGGGGGATCCGTTCGGATCACTCTCCCTCCCGATCGGGAGGTCCCACAAAAAAAGCCAGGCACCGTTTAAAGGAGAGTCTCCCCTTTTAAGCAGTGCCTGGCTTTAACCCCTTAGGCACCGGGTCACACTTCGGCGCCTTGCGGCGCCGTAGTGTGGCCTAGCTCCGGTGGGGGCCGCCATCGTGGATGGCGGCTCCACCCCCAGGTCCCCCCTCACTGCCTGACATCCTCACGCATAGTGTGATGACGTCAGATAGCCGGGGAACCCCTAGCTGCCCGGAATCCCATGGTGGAGATAGGGGGTTCATTTGAGGGTTCACAGAGATGCTGTGAGGCTGCGTATAGAGATGCTGTGAGGCTGCGTATAGAGATGCTGTGAGGCTGCGTATAGAGATGCTGTGAGGCTGCGTATAGAGATGCTGTGAGGCTGCGTATAGAGATGCTGTGAGGCTGCGTATAGAGATGCTGTGAGGCTGCGTATAGAGATGCTGTGAGGCTGCGTATAGAGATGCTGTGAGGCTGCGTATAGAGATGCTGATGGGGTTGCGTATAGAGATGCCTTGCGGCGCCGAAGTGCGGCCTAGCTCCGATGGGGGCCGCCATCTTGGATGGCGGCTCCACCCCCGGGTCCCCCCTCACTGCCTGACGTCCTCACGCATAGCGTGATGACGTCAGATAGCCGGGGAACCCCTAGCTGCCTGGAATCCCCTGGTGGAGATATCGGGGTTCAAATGAACCCCCTATCTCCAATCGAAAGGCCTGAGCATGGCCTTTTCGAATGATACCCAACATGACCAGGTGTAAAGTAAAAAAAAATTTAAAAAAAAATGTAAATTTTTTTGTTATTTTTATTAATGCAGCAATATTGTTCACATTTCAATCATAAAATACAAACACACACAAGAAAATTGGACTAATATACTGGCCGAAACTACGGCAGAACCAAGGGCATAACCCAACAATTGGATTTAAGGCTAGGGTCAGACGAAAGCATTTTTCCCCGCGAACGTGAAAAAGTGCGTCCGAACGCATTGACGTATATTTTCACGGAATGCGCAAAAACGGTCAGACGACGCGCATTTTCGGGCGTGATTTTGTACGGATCGTCAATAAAACTTTTTGCGTCTGGACGTTATGTAGGCCGGACATTAGCAGCGTCTGACATCTCCTAATCACGCAAACACGCCGCTATGCCGCAGCTGCGCACTCAGTACGTCAGTACTAGCGGTTCAGCGTTCTCAGAAAAATGCATTCAAATTCCACTTGCGTTGCACGGCCGGACTTTTGTGTGGCCGTACATCGTATATTGGCCGTCATTGCCCGTCATCTGCTGCTAGTGCGGCCGTAATTATGTGCGCCAGAACGCACGTTAAAAGTGCGTGGTCTGACCCCAGCCTTAAACAAAAAAACTTTATTAATACGACTTAGCAAGACAAATAAATAAAAAACACAAATATGTTTGGGAGTAATAATGAAGTGCATCAGGTAGGTGCAAAACAGGAAATTACCATAACAATTAAAGTATAATACTGTGGTATAATTATCCTTGCTAGACCAAATGTTTCAGATGAACTGATATCACTAATACACACTTGGAACAGGTATAAAGACTCGATCAGCTGATCATCCTAATCGGTAGGGTTAAATAGATTTAAGAAAGTCCACTAATATGAGTTGTGGGTCATACAGGATCAGCACCGCCGTAAGGCATTAAATCAGTGCAATAAAGCTATATAACTCGTTGCGATCCGAAAGAAAAATAATGAAAAGTCTTAATGAATAAACCACTACTCTGATTTAATGTTGGGCCCCTAAGAACACAAGGTCTAAATGATGTTATATCCTGTGTCATAAATGAGAAATAACAGGAACCTTACATATACAGAAGAACATGGAACTCGTGGGCAAGGTGGTATATAAATTGGATCGAAAACGAGTCCAGCTAAAAAACACTAAACCATGCAGCCAATAGCGGTGGATCGCACCTAACCAGAGAATGAACAACATGACACCCGTACATAAATTAATTCGATAATTAGGATCTTGATCAAATGAAAATCCATTTCACATAAGTCCCATGCCAAAGCGCAATTTAAAGAAAAAGAAGAAAACTGTGGGTTCAACTGTTCTCAATAAACGTATATGTTAGTTTCACAGCATCTCTTATTATACCAGGGCAACTATTAAGCCAGCGAACCGACTCACTCAAGGACTGAGATAGAGGCTAAACGTCAAAGACAAAAACAAAAAAAATATTATTGTGTATAATATACATATCTTTGTTACATATATATTGTTGACGAACAATTATCTTAATGGCTCTATAATGAACAGAGGTGATGTTTAGCACATCTCGAAAAACTTGCTTAAAGAATTTAACTAGTTGCAGTCTAGCTCGTTTAAGCAAGAAATAAGTTCAGTTAATTAGTCCTTTTTGAAGGTTCATTAATTAAAGAGAATCATCGTATAGCCACAATTAGTAAAAGATAAATCAGCCACCGCAACTTAATGCTGGTAATCAAAAGTAATTGACGTGGCAAAAAACGACCAGCGGAAACTAACTTGCTAATAAGGAACGCTAGAGATCTAATGCTAAGTGAATATAACTGAACATAAATTCAAGTTTAACTTTTGATGGCTCAGTGACATCTACACTTGGTGATCTGTAGCTGTTGGACTAGCAGTACGATCGATAAGTGACTCAATACCCTTTAGATGAAAATGCCACAAAAACCGTTCGCTTATGTGTAAACCACGCACAATTTTATCCACTCACTAAATGTTGTGTGCAAACCGTACATAACAAGGCACCGACGAGCAAAAATAGCCAAAATAACCAACAATGTACTGCGAAGAAGACAGCTAAATCAAGGCAGAGAGACTATCATTAGTTTAAACGGACAGATCCATGATTAGCTGCCCGTACTGAAATGCACACCCGAGATCATAAACAAACTGCTAAAAACTTCCCATCTAGGGAAAACACAATTGCATCTCCGTTAGTTCATAGTTGGGACGCGTTTCACCGAAACTGTACGTCGGCTTTATCAACAAACAGGCATAGCGGCATTCCGGGTTTAAATAGCCCTATCATGCCTAAAGTGGTCACACCCCTCTCCAGCAAGATTGACAACTAGATGGACCATCAGCCAAAACGTTGCCTAATGGGTGGGTTAACGTCACGTGAGGTTGTCTACATCACCCCTACTGATACAAACCACAACTAATGCTCATGTGACCAAGCTCAAACCAATAAGATTTACTGGTGGGCTATGGAGCTGAGGAAAGAACAGTGCGCCTATAATGACTCCCGTTCAAAATAACCCCTATACGATGAAAGCGAATAAACCTCAGAAGCCGAAATCTAATATATTATATACCGAGTGATCACCCAGATCATAGAGTCAGCTTCTAAATTGGAGCTGATGAATATAGGAATGGTCTCAATGAACTCCGTCGAGGGATTAGGCATCCCACAAGATGCAGGATAACGACTTTAAAGGGGGATGGAGGTGGAAAAGGGAGGGGAAGGGGAGAGTTGGAGACGTATGTCATTGCGCTCTTTAAATGAATAGATCAACCGCATCGATGTGAACCACAACCTGTAGAACGAAAAGTGGTCAAACCAGTGATGGCATGAATAACCTCATAAATAAACAACCGAATAGGTATTAGAGCCAGTACACCACATGCCGCTATATCAGTGAACATAAAAACACAAAGATGTGAAAATTAATAATCTGGGATGAAGGGTGCGAAAGTGAACCCTTCATTTAACCTCCCTGCCGGTATTCCCAACTGTGACTCGGGGTTAAATTTCGCTACCGCGAACGGTAACCCTGAGCCACACTCGGGCTGGATGCATACTCACCTCCTCCTGGCTCCCTTGCTGTCCCCCTGCAGTGTAATCGGTGAGCTGCTTCCTGGAAGGCTCCCTGCGAGTCACATGATGAAGGTGGGGGCGGGACTAGTAGCACACTTAGAAAAATTGGATTCTACAGTGTAAAATGATAAGTGGAATGTTTATAAACGGCCACTAGGTGGCAGTACAGGATAAGAAATAGACCATACATCCTCTCACCCTTGTTTTCAAGACAGATTTCAGTGTTTTTTTGTCGTATTTTATTGAATATCATTTATTTGCATTATTTTGGATAATTATTTTTGGGATAATAAATTGTCGTGTTTCAAACTTTATCGGACTCAGTGTATTTACAAATTTTTTTTAATTTATTTATTTATAAAGGATTTTACCAGTAAAGACTCTTGATTTCACGGATTTCAGTGCGTGATTCCTAATTATTACAGGCTAACTATGTACAAAAACACCTTTCCTTTAAAAAAAAAATTGAGACGCTTTTAGACACGAAATTTTGAAAAAATTAGACCGCCAGGGAGGTTAATCCATGGGGGGACAAAGTCCCCAACTGGTAAATCCAGAACGCCTCTCTACGGCGTAATCTCAAATCAAAATTGCCGTATCGCGAATTTTGGTGAACCTGTTCTACAACCATAAATTTAAGATCTGCGGGACTACCGGCATTCTCAATTCGTAAATGCCTCGAAATAGGGGTATCACGTTCATATCTGACTGAACGAATGTGTTCCTGCACTCGTACCTTCAGTGGTCTGATGGTTTTACCTACATATTGTTTACCACATCCACAGATCAGGAGGTACACCACTCCTCTCATGTTGCAGTTAGCAAACGGTTTCACTTGATATTCCTTGGACCCGTCAAAGCTATAGAAAGACTTTCTATCCTGTGCGATAAATGGGCAAGCTTTACAGCGGCCACATTTGAAGGTGCCTTTAAGACCTGTTCTAAGCCATTGTTGTTGCGGGTCACTTGCTGAAAACTGACAGTGGGTTTACGATGGAGTGTAGTAGCAAATTTTCCTACATTATTTTTAAATCTAGTGAAGTCAAGGAAGTTAATCTTATTCTCCTGGATTTCCATGGTGAATTTCAGATTTAAGCAATTGACATTGAGGCAGTTAACGCTTTAAACGTGTCCCCATCGGCTGACCAGATGATAAATATATCGTCAATAAACCGTTTCCATGCTACCACATGTTTTAGGAATTGTTGCATTTCTGCGCAGAAGACAATGTTTTTCCCCCCAGCCCAGGTATAGATTGGCAAACGACTGTGCCATAGATGTTCCCATTGCTGTTCCAGTAATTTGGTTGTAGAACATGCCATCGAAAATAAAAGTTGTGGGTCAGAATAAATGAAATCAGCTCTAACATGAAAAGAGTATGATGAGTATGTTCAGGTCCTCTACTTTCCAAAAACTCCCTCGCTGCTTTAAGACCCAATTCGTGGGGGATACAGCTGTAAAGAGACTCAACATCCAGACTGCACAGCATACAGTTCGCAGGGAGATTTAGAGTTGAAAGTAATCTAAACATGTCAGTGGAATCTTTAACCACTTCGCTGCTGAGGACGCGCTCAGCGCGTCCTCAGCAGTCCCGCTGGTATGCGGAGGACGCGCTGAGCGCGTCCTCCCATCGGGGTCAGCGTTCGGCCGGGTTCCGGCCGATCGCTGGCCCCTCCGGTGCGGGCTGACATCCTGGATGTCAGCCCGGCATCCAGACCAGCAGCCGCCAGAATTAGGTGTCATCGCGGGGGCGCGATGACACCTAATTCAGGCGCCCCCCCCCGCATGTGCGGAGGAGGCGCCTGAAAGGGAGGGGGGGAGGTCCTTCGGACCTCTCTCCCTCCCGATCGGCGATGCACAGGGGGTTAACCCAGGCATCATTTGGAAGGGCACAGCCTGCCCTTCCAAATGATGCCTGGCATTAACCCCTGGGGAGCTGGATCGCGAATCGGCGCTGAAAAGCGCCGGTTCGCGATCCTTTCCCGGAGCTGGCCGACATCTTGGATGTCGGCCAAGCCTCCGGGAACTCCCCCAGAGGACTGGCGTCATCGTGCGTAGCACGATGACGCCAGTCCTAGAGTTAACCCCTAACTGCCACCAACTGTGGAGATAGGGAGTTCCAATGAACTCCCTATCTCCCGATCCGTGGCAGCTAGGGGTTAAATTTTGGTATGGTTGGATCGGCCAGAGCATGGCCGTTCCAACGATACCAAACATGAAAGTGAAAAATTTTGTAAAAAAATGAAAAATAAAAATAAAAACAAATTAAAAAAACAAATTAAAAAAAAAAAAAAAAACACTTTTTTTTTATTTTTTTTGGTTTGTTAATGCAGCAATATTGTTCCCATTTCAGTTATAATGTGAACAATGATGCTGCACTAACGATTTTTGTATGCGGTGCGTTTGTTAAAAATAGTGTCATTTTCCCCAAAAAATTTTTTTTTTTAACAAGCGCACCCCATACAAAATATAACCGCAATTGCTCGCATGTTAAAATGTGGAAAAAAACACTTTACACATTGTAAATTATTGAAAATACATATTTTATTGCATTTTTTGTTATAATATACAGACATGACATAACGTATACATATAATAATGACATATTATGAATCTACCGAGTCTGACGGAAAGAACGATATATAATATGTCTGGGTCATATACTAAAATAAGCCTTCAAAACACGTTTAAACATGATGCGCAAAACAGGTAAAAATGACCTCAGCATAGGGGCGGGAAAAGCCTCAGCAGCGAAAGGGTTAATGTATGATGGTAATGCCTGGACAAAGCCTTGTAGGACCTTGTCTACATAAATGCTAGTATTCTGAGTAAGATTGTTACGCCCTGACACTATGGGCCTCCCACAGTATTATACATTTCAATTATAATGTGAACAATGATGCTGCACTAATGATTTTTTTCTATGGGGTGCGTTTGCTATAAATCCTGTAATTCCCCCCACAAAATGTAACAAGTCCCCATTTCTAATTTTTGTACAAGCGCACCCCATAGAAAACATAACCGCAGACGCTCATGTGCTAAAATGTGAAAAAAAATCACTTTACATACTGCAGATGATTAAAAATTAAATTTTTATTGCATTTTTTGTTATAATATACAGCCAGAACATGACGTATACATATACAAATTATATATTATGAATCTGTGGAGTCTGCCGGAATGAACGATATCTAATATGTCTGGGTCATTTAATAAAATGTGGCTTCAAATCGCGTTTAAACATGATGAGCGAAAGCCGTAAAAATGAGCTGAGCACACAGCAGTGAAATGCAGCATATTAGAGGAAGATTTAGTAGAGAAATTAACACTTCTCAGAAGCAGACACCACACCCTCAGTATAGTCTACATACATACAATGTATTAAATTCATTAGACCAGACTAAAAACACCTGTTGTTACCGTTTGAGAACACAGGTCATTAAGAGGTGAGAATCTTTGCACGTACACATTAGTTTTTAATTCAATATCTAATAAACCGTTGCTTATAATATTCTGCAGTAAAGAGTCTCTTTATTTCTAGATTTTTTTTTAGTATTTTTTTAAGCATTTTTTATACTTTTTTTCAACATAGGTTTTTTTTACGAACTCGAACCGAACACGCCAAAAAGTTCGCGAACTTGCGAATGGCCAAAGTTCGAATCGAACTCCGAACCGAACAGCTCATCCCTAACGGAGATCTGGGACTAGGCTGTATCCCTGCAAATGAAATTAGTTTCTCCTTTAGGCCCCTGTATCTCTGCAACCCAATGTCCCACAGGGCAAATGAGGTATCATTGGAAGGGCTAATGATAAAATCCTAGTATAGGAGTTTTAATGTAGTCAGGATCTGAGGAGTGCCACCCCTGCTCAATCTGGAGATATTGCTGGGTGAAGTGGAGGCGTTTCACTGTAGCGATTATTTCAGAGGCAGTCGATTGGATCAGATCTGTTCATGTGCACAGCTCTGATCCATCTGCTGGCGCAATAGAACTTACGTACATAAAGTGTGCGAGTCCCGTTGTGGTGCACAATCTGCTGTTCCTACTCTACACCAGTTGCACAGAAAGCTTTAGAGACTTCCAGGTTTGGGAGGCGGAGCTGTGCACGGAGAGGGACAAAAGGCAAGTAGAAATTTTAAGTAATTGGCCAGAGACGGTCAGGAGATCCTTCCAATTATTAAAATCCAAAAAATAACTATTAATGTCTCTAATTATACAATACTAGGGCTGAAACAATTAATCGATGATTAAAATAGTTGTCAACTATTTTAATCGTACTGTGTACAGCACACACTGTTGGTCAGACTGAGATAAACGTAAATAACCTCAGCTTCGGAGTTGATTGGAGAAGATGTGCCGCTGCATTACTAGGTTTGATTTAGTTCTAAGGTTATGTCAGGCACAACCAGTTTGTTTTCATTCCAACTGTAGCAAAACTAGAACACAAAACATAGGATGCAGCCACTGGGTGTAGGCGTTCTATGCCTGTGTTTTAATGCTTACTTGAAGCTGGAGTCCTGTGCCACCACCCCACCCTCCCTGCCACACCCTCTTTGGTCAGGGAACTGCCATTCCCTCCCTTGGTCTGGTTCCTTTCCCCAAACTCACTCCCACACTCAGATCCGGTCTTTAGTCCATACCCACTGGCTGTCACTCAGGTCAAGTCACTTGAGCAAAGTCACTCCCTTACACCTCCAGGCCCTCCTCCCACTCAGTTTGTTCATGAAATTATTTAAAACTGACACTCTATGCACCCTGACCACTTTAGCTTATTAACCCAGATTTCATGCTGACCTTTTCATCTATGACCAAGTGCTTGTAGCCGCGTTCATTTGAAAAAGCAAACATGGGCTTAAGCTGCGCATGCAGCATCAACCCATCCCTCTGACAAAGCACTCACATACCTTGTGTGAAAAGTATGCAAGATACGCAATGTGCTTATGTACATACGAAAGCTACGTACACTACACAAATTACAAATAAAAAAAGGGGGAGGGGTTGTGGTTATTTTTTTTTTCATAGAAAGGAATTGTTTTTTTTTGTTCTTTTTATCCGATTTAATCAGCCAACTAATCGATTTATGAGAATAATCGTTAGTTGCAGCCATATACAATACCTTTTAACCTCGCTGGCGTTCCGATTTTTGTCATTTTTATGTCAAAATCAGTACATTTATTCAGCCCCCTGGTGGTATTCCCGAGTGTGGCTCGGGCTTAAATTTCAATGCCGAAAACCGTAACGCCGAGCTGCACTCGGGCTGATACATACCTGTCCCTGCGTTCCCTCGATGTCCTCCCGCAATCATTCTTCGATTTCTGAATATGAAGAGTATCAGGTAAAATGGTAACAAACCTAGTCTCTCCACCCCTGCGTTCCATACGCTTAAACTTGGCAAACAACCTTCCAAAATGTCTAACTTTGTTCAATTATAGCCGCTACTTCTAAATATTCCATATCAAAAGGGTATTTTTTTCCCTCGAATGAGAGCACAATCCTATCCTTGTCACCAATTCTGAACAAGGGCCCAAAAGTATAGCAAATATGTATTTTGACAATTGTTGCTAATTACCACCAAAGTACAAATCATTGTTTCCTAATGTTATATAGTTCATATGTTAACAGTTGTTGAATTTGCATATGCTAGATACGATAAACAGAATACTTTGTTCCATCGGCACAGATGGTAATAATATTCCAAAAAAGTTACCAATTACAGAAATTAAATAAAAAAACAAAAGTTGTAACAATATCATCCTGAAAATAAGCAGATACATTCTCGACAGCATCTTGCAAGATCAATTCTAGGCTAGTACAGCAGATATATTAACAAATGTATTAATACAACTAATGCAGTTAAACTAAAAATCTGCTTTCCTTTCAATCATTTAAAGTGTTCCAATACCAGAAAATAAAGAAGCATAACGTTTACGCTTCACAATTTGGGCTGACCAACGCATGATATTCTACACACTGCAGTGAAAAAGCTGGAACCAAGACGGCTTTTTTTTTATTTTTTATAGCTCGGATTTTAGAAGGTATGACTTTCCAAGTAATGGGGTCCAAGTCAAGTCCGTGCTGTCTTTCCTATGCATTTCTTTACGTCCAGTCTAAATAGGTGATCTTGTGTTCTATGAATGGTTCCCAGACAATGGTTTATAATGGTCCCAAATATATATATATGTATAATGTGATCAGACCCCTCTCAGGCACTGGTTTTTTCTAAACCGGTTTAAGCTTGTTAGCCTTTCCTCATAACTTAAATCTTTCATTGCCCTTATTAATTTAACCTGCCTGACGGTTATCCCGAGTGGCTCGGGGTTAAATTTCACCGCTGAATGCGGTAACCCCGAGCCACACTCAGGCTGGATACATCACCTCTCCCTGAGCTCCCTCGATGTCCCCTGCAGTCTCCTCTGGCGATCGCAGCGTTTTACTTTCTGAGGCGCGTTCAATACCTCAGCCGCTGCAAGTGCTAAGTTAGCAACTTGCCATTGAACGCCGTGCAGCCACTCAGCGCTCAGCACTGCTAACTTAGCACTTGCAGCGACCCGAGGAGATGCTGCGAGTAGCTGAGTGTGACGTATTAAAGATGGCCGCCACCATGAAGCAAGTAACAATTCCGTACAGCAAGATGGCCGCCGCCATGAAGCAAGTAACAATTCCGTCCAGCAATGTTAATTTTGAGGTTTTTGTTCACCAAAGCACAAAATATGTATTTATTATTTACCCCTGCACATAGACATATATTACAGCTCAATTTATATTTTGTTTCAGAAGTAAACATAACGTTTATTCAATAAAAACTATCATTTGTGGTGTGTGCATACAAAATGGAATTGTGCGGATTGCTTTTCTTTATCATATTTTGTCCGAGTGATACGAAAAACTATCTGAATCTTTAATTAAAAAATCGGCCATTTTGGATTCAAAATTCGCATCCAAAGCGTTCAATGACACTGCTGCAGCAAACTGAATTGCTGCGCTGCAGAGGTATTGAACGGGGCTCTGGATTCCCTTCTCGCAAGGAGGGAACCAGGAAGTATGAGGTTGCGATCGCCGGAGAAGGCTGCGGGGACATCGAGGGAGCGCAGGGAGAGGTGATGTATCCAGCGGCGTCCCGAGTGTTGCTCTGGGTTACCGCTTCCAGCATAGGAATTTAACCCCAAGCCACTCTCGGGGGGGCAAAAAAAAACCACTGACAAATTCGGCAAATATTGGACCGCCAGGGAGGTTAATAAGCAAAATTATTCCTCATGAAAATCAATTATCCGTTTACTAATATTTAAAATATAACCTTATTAGAATGCTATAAAACCCTCATATGCAAACTTTTAAAATCACCAAGGAAGCAACCCATTGGAATGTTATGCTATAAATAAGCAGAGTGTGTTTCCCTTATGAGCTGCATACCTTCAAGTCTCCTTGATGTGGAACTTGTATAGAAACAGGGCGAGAATACATCAATAACACATTCAATAAGCAAAACACCTCAAATTGATATAATCACAAAATCGTGCTTCCTATATCCCCAAAGCATTATGCCACAAGTGATCACTTCCCTGCTTGGATTAGTATATTAAAGCTTTTAAGCGCAACCATTATTGCGACTGTAATATTGGTCCATTGACTGATGGTAACCAGCCCAACATGCGTTTCACTGCCTAGCAGCACTTTCATCAGGAGCTCTGACTTAATATGGTAGAGCATCAGGTTTTAAACCTTTCTAGATTTCCAATCCATTTGTTACATTACTAACCAGTGTAGTAATTGACGCATGTCGAATGCGTAATTAGCAGGGTGGATCCATTTTCTAATATGGTGCATGTTGAAGCGTCCTCAAACCTGACTCAGCAGGGACATGTGACTATCCTTTCACCAATTGGGAAAGGTCTGCCCCTTTGGCTACATCACAATCCCACTAGCGAGAAAACACTTTGTCCATATTAGCAGTGATGACTCTAGGAGCAATATTTAGGGGGGGGCACATAAGATACCACAGTCAAAACTTGGGGGGGCACTTATAATTTTTGCCACTAAATCATACCACTGAATAAAACTAAGGGCCCTATCACCTGGTGTGAGCTTAAAATGCCATCGCTAAAGGAAAAATTTTAGCACGAGTCGCTAAAATTTAGTGCCTGACGACCTACTAACAGATCACCTTGTCCACAGGAGACCATGTACAAGGTCGTTTAGCACACGTTATGGAAACGCTAAGACCTGGGCTGAGACCCAGCGCTAATGCGGTTGTATACAGGATGGAACTGTTTTTTCCAGTGCAGAGTGCCAGGCCATACCTATCCCCTGCCCTCACAAGCTTGTATAAGTATGAACACATCCAGTGAATAACCTCACACCCCTGCATTATTAAAATCCTCCAAGGTGACCATATCATCCATGTTTATATGCACACATATATTAATTAAGGCTGATGGGCATTGCATGATAAATGCCCCCCAACAGCATGTAGAATCATTACAATGCATTTAATAGATCCAAAAGGAAGGCCAGGTGAGCCACAAGAACTTGCCTGCACAAGCATATAAACAATACATGTTTCAGGGCAAGATTTATCCATGTGTCCCTTTTAAACCTGGTCCACATGGTCACTCTAATCATCAACCGCTTCCATATTGTGAATAACCCCCAGCATAAAATGTTATGAATGTTAGAATTAGGCAATATATTAGAATTCATCAATAAAGGATACATTTATAATAGAGCCTACTGCAACAGCAGCGACATTGCTGACCAGATCCATTACTACGGTGTATGGGCTAAGATAACACCTGTGCTGCATTCCTTTCCATTGCCTGTTAAATTTGGGAAAGAACCTGTTTTTTTCTGTATTTTTGGAGTTACCACCAGGGTTGAGCAGGAGGTAAAATTTTGCGATTACCGTCGCTCCAGAAATTAGCGCAGGCCCAAAGTGATGTTAGTTGCAAAAGCGCTAGAGATAGCTAGCGCTCTTCATGTTAAGTATAGGACGGGGAAAATACAGTAAGCTGGCGCTATGAATTGCTAACAGCGACGCGCTAAGTGATTTTACCCGTTTGTAGCAAGAGGCAAACGATCTGTTTGTTGGGTGCTAGACTGAATTTACCTGGCGCTAACGCAAAAACATGCCAACGCTAGGGCTAGCTCACACCAGGTGATAGTGCCCTAAATAAATGTATATAAATAAGATTCCTAAACCCCAGAGTAATGTGATGCAATGATACCTTTTTATTGTACTAACCTGATCCATAAATTCAATATTTTATTTGGCGCAGTTCGGTGGTGTTCGCCAATGTCCGATAACTGCTTCAGCGACTCCAATTTCAGCAACTTACAGTGACCATTCACTAAATAGGGAATTTGCAATATTTACGATGAAATGAATTTCCCGAAATGTGACGAAAAGCAAAGGATCTAAAGATGATTAGACTACTTCGATTCGAACTTTCATAAACCCAGGGAAATAAAATAAAAATAATAAACAGCGTGGCATGTAGCTACCTATTAACCCCTAAAATGCCATAAATCAAGGGAAAAAAATCAAATGTATATTGTGAGGGATGAAGTCTGTCCATTAACCCTGAATACAAAACTAAGCCAAAAATGAAAGTAATACACATTGTAATATACAGTCTGAACGTTCACCCTTTCACTGCTGAACCATTTCAACCCTGTGCAAATGTTTACTACATAGACCTTTTTATAAAAAAATTTTTAGGACTTTTACTTTACACTGAATATGGTCCTGTTGGATATCATTGGAAAGGCCAGAATCTGCCCTTTCAAACGACACCTAGATTGTCCATATGCGATGCATAGGGATGGAGATACCGCAAATGTTTGAAAGACGCTGGATGCTGATTTCTGGTGGGGGAGGGTAAGGAATAACCTAGGGGGGGCAATTGCCCCCATTGCCCCCCTGTAGAGACGCCTATGCATATTAGAAGTGCAGTCAAACCCCTGTCCATGCGGGCACGTGACTACATCTCCACCAGTAAGGTGCAAGACCGGCATCCTCATCTGTCTGCGTCTCAATCTATCCAGGGCTCCTCTCCATGGGAACGGACACGTTCACAGCTTCATGCAGGGCTGGCCCGACCATGGAGCAGTTCGGAGAAACCGCTCCGATCCTTGGGAGCACTGAGAGCAGCCAGATCCTTGGGAGCACTGAGAGCAGCCAGATCCTTGGGAGCACTGAGAGCAGCCAGATCCTTGGGAGCACTGAGAGCAGCCAGATCCTTGGGAGCACTGAGAGCAGCCAGATCCTTGGGAGCACTGAGAGCAGCCAGATCCTTGGGAGCACTGAGAGCAGCCAGATCCTTGGGAGCACTGAGAGCAGCCAGATCCTTGGGAGCACTGAGAGCAGCCAGATCCTTGGGAGCACTGAGAGCAGCCAGATCCTTGGGAGCACTGAGAGCAGCCAGATCCTTGGGAGCACTAAACCTACATAACCTGTGACTATCGGGCTCTGATACTAGCCAGTGCCTCTAGCAAGACTGCTTACATCTCCATTTCTCAGAACAATGCAGGCATTTCATTCCCATGAACAATGCCTAGCACATACCGGTTCCTGCTGCTGGGGAGTATATGGAGAGTCAGTGTGATGCTATAATGGCCAATATATCCAAATGAGCTGCATATTTTAACTATACTGATATAACATAATGGACATGGGTGTATTTGGGGGGGGCAGCATTACAGCCTTCGCTCCAGGCAGCACAATGTCTTGGGCCGGCCCTGGCTTCATGGTCAACATCCACTGGTCCTTTCCTATGCACACTCCTCTATAACAATCACAATGTGTGCGCGATTTATGCACCCCATCTATTGAATCAATGTGGGGGGATAACCACAAGACATGGAATACTGGATGTTGATCATGAAGTGGTGAACGCGTCTGTTTCCATGGAGATGAGCCCTGGGTACATTGAGACGAGGATGCCGGTCTTGCACCTAAGGCTAGGGTCAGACGAAAGCAGTTTTAACGTGCGTTTAGACGCACGAAATCACGGCCGTGCTAGCAGCAAATGACGTCCAATGCCGGGGAACACACGAAGTACGGCCGCACGTAAGTTTGTCCGCGCAACGCAAGTGGCAAACGAACGTCAATCCGCTAGTACGGACGTACAGAGTGCGCTGCGTCCGCTAGAGGCGTGTGTGCGTGATTGGGAGACGTCAGACGCTGTTAATGTCCGGCCAACATAACGTCAAGACACAAAGTGTTTTATTGATGATCCGTACAAAATCACGGACGAAAAGGCGCATCGTATGACCGCTATCGCGTATTCCGTGAAAAAATACGTCCATTCGTTCGAATGCACTTTTTCACGGACGATGCGAAAATGCCTTCGTCTGACCCTAGCCTTACTGTAGATGTAGTCACTTGCCTGCATTGACGGATGTTTGACTGCACTCCTAATATAGACGAGGGGTTTTCTCACTAGTGGGATTGTGATGTAGCCAAAGGAGCAGACCTGTTCGACTTGGTGAAAGGATAGTCACAAGTCCCTGCCAGGTCAGGTTCGATGACATTTCAACATGCACCATATTAGAAAATGGATCTGCCCTGCTAATTACGCATTCGACATGCGTCAATTACTACACTGGTTAGTAATGAAACAAATTGATTGGAAATCTAGAAGGGTTTAAAACCTGATGCTCTACTATTTGAAGTCAGAGCTCCGGATGAAACTGCCGCTAGTAAGGCAGTGAAACACGTGTTGGACTGGTTACTAACAGGGTTATTCAAAGAGAATAGAAACGTCACCGTACGTTTGACTTTTCATTCGCTTCAATTAGGCGCGATTTGACGATCCTGTTTCGACGACCCTGCGGTGTATTCAGCAAGCACCACAGGGTCCCCGAAGTGCAAGGAAAACCCGCCGAACACTTGCTAAAACCCGCAAAACAGCTGGATTAACCCCACCAGAGAAACACGAACAGCTGCCGATCACTGTTAAGAACAGCCGCTGGGAAAAAAAACGTACGCTTGAATGTTTAAAAAGTGAAATGCTGTTTGCAATGAAACTACAGAACAAAAATGCTTGAAATTTACATATAAGATCCAATGAATGATAATAAAGAAAAAAAAGATTTTGCCGAAAAATGCCTAAAAGATGCAAAAAAGAATATCTATAAATAGACTTTATACTACAGAATATTATAATCAACGGTTTATTAGATATTGGATTAAAACGGGAATATTTTTAACATTGAAGCCTATGGGATTCGCCTGAATAAATCTGCCGCATGAAACCACCGAACAGCAGGGCAATTCGGCAACTTTTCACTGATGGTTTTTGTTCTCTGAATAGACGAAGCATTGCTTCTCTATGGGGATTTCACTGCCCTCGAACAGGCACCGTATGTACAGGCAATTCGCCAGGATTTGGCAAACTGCCTGCTCTCTGAATAGCCGAATGGCCAGGAAAGGTAACCGTACGCTGAATTTCACTGTTCGGTTACCTTTCGGCCACAATTCGGATTTCTTTGAATAACCCTGTATATGTCATGTCCTCGGTCCCTGGGGCTCCCCGGTGCCCGGCACTGCCATCGTCGCTGGCCAGGCGCCGAGTGATATGCCAGCCCGGACGATCGCGTGACTGGCCAGGAGCTGGGGCGCAGCATGATGACGTCAGGTTTAAAAGACAGTTTTCCACATTCTCTCATTGCCCTGATGTGGAGTTACTTCCCCAGCGCTGTATGTGTTTTTTGGCTGAAACCAACCCAGCTTTGTATGAGAACCATGTTCCTGTTATTGACCTGGCTTTGTATGAGATCCACGATATATCAATTGACCCATCTCTGTCTGAAAACCACGCGCCTATTATTAACCCAGCTTTGTCTGAGAACCACGCTCTTGATACTGACAGTTTTGTTTAAAGCTTACGCTCCACTTGTCACGGCCAGTCCTGGTAGCCTTGTACCTTGCATTATTCTTGGCATAAGGATAACACTCTTTCCTGGCATTAAGATCAGCACGGCTCGGGCCTGCTGTGTGTTTGTCTGTTTACCATTTCTGTGTCGAGTCCCCGAAGATGGTAAGAATCACCGACCATTCAAGGATCAGAGGGGTAGATGGGGCTCTGAGTACAGGAACCGATATCTGGTTATTAGGGGGAGATCCGTGACACTGTCAATGGAGCAATATTACTGCCGCAATAATGGTTGTGTGTAAAAGCTTTAATATGCTAATCCAAGCAGGGAATTGATCACTTGTGGCATAATGCGTTGGTGATATGGGAAGCACGATTTTGTGATTTATATCAATTTGAGGTGTTTTGCTTATTGTGTGTGTTATTGATGTATTCTCGCCTTGTATCTGTACAAGTTCCACATCAAGGAGACTTGAAGGTATACAGCCCATAAGGGAAACAGACTCAGGTTATTTATAGCACGACATGCCAATGGGTTGCTTCCTTGGTGATTTTTAAAGGTTGCATGTGCGGGTTTTATAGAATTCTAATAAAAGGTTATATTTTAAATATTAGGGAGAATCAATTCTTGTTATGAGAATATTTATGCTTATTAAATTACTGTGGTTAATCACCATTCTTCCTGCAAAAGCACATCCTATTAAGATTGGGCTGGTGAATTTACTAATTCCAGATGTAGTTTGATGTATAAAAACAATACAAACTTTAGCTTGTGGAGGGAGCGCAAAAGAAGATAGGTGAGTATTCTGTTCACAAGTATCTCAGTTGTTCTTGGATAAAATCAATTCTAAAATATAGAAAGAGACGCCTTCATTGCGTAGTATATTATACAATACAAGGATAGTTATATAATGGTGAATACACACTCACAAACATAGAGCCTATAGGCTCGTGGTATTTGCTTGTAAGCCTCTATGGGGGGCTCCTCCCATCAAGATGATGATTGTAGGGAATGGTCTCTTGATGTCCAGGGATACCTCAATAAATGAAAGATATATGGCACAATACCAAATAGAAAATGTGACAATAGAGGAACAAAATGTATTCACTCACGTGGTACTGAGCCTCCCGTCTGAGTGGCTCAGTATCTCAGCTTGTGGACCACTTCAATTGTGGAGGGGGGGTCCCACCCCTAGGATATGGAAACTAGCAATGGGCTAGTAAGTGGATGTAGTAGAAATCCGGATCAAATGGCAGAAATACGAATAATATTAAAGGAAAATTTATTGCAAAATAAAAGCAAATTAAAATAATATAGATTAACAATAAAAAGATAAAAGATCTTTTATCTTTTTATTGTTAATCTATATTATTTTAATTTGCTTTTATTTTGCAATAAATTTTCCTTTAATATTATTCGTATTTCTGCCATTTGATCCGGATTTCTACTACATCCACTTACTAGCCCATTGCTAGTTTCCATATCCTAGGGGTGGGACCCCCCCTCCACAATTGAAGTGGTCCACAAGCTGAGATACTGAGCCACTCAGACGGGAGGCTCAGTACCACGTGAGTGAATACATTTTGTTCCTCTATTGTCACATTTTCTATTTGGTATTGTGCCATATATCTTTCATTTATTGAGGTATCCCTGGACATCAAGAGACCATTCCCTACAATCATCATCTTGATGGGAGGAGCCCCCCATAGAGGCTTACAAGCAAATACCACGAGCCTATAGGCTCTATGTTTGTGAGTGTGTATTCACCATTATATAACTATCCTTGTATTGTATAATATACTACGCAATGAAGGCGTCTCTTTCCATATTTTAGAATTGATTTTATCCAAGAACAACTGAGATACTTGTGAACAGAATACTCACCTATCTTCTTTTGCGCTCCCTCCACAAGCTAAAGTTTGTATTGTTTTTATTTAACTTTGGTGAAGGACACACCATTGGTGAGCGGCATAATTGTACAATCATATTAGTACAAACACTTTCTGAATAAACTCCTCAGCGCCAAACACATTTAGCTCCTGAAGGAGTTAACACAATCTGTAGTTTGATGTATACCTTTATTAATTTAGTTGCCAGTCTCGGCACGTTTTCTAGTGCCATATCTTTTTTTTAAATGGGTGTCCAAAATTATACAGCATGTTCAAGGAGTGGTCTTACCATTGCTTTTATAAAGAGACAACATTGTGTATTAAAACTGAGCATTCCCCTTCTTATGCATGTCAATACCTTGCTGACCTTGGCGACTGCTAATCAATTGATTACAGGTAAGCTTAAAATACAAGTATAAGGGTGGGGCCTAACCAAAGTGGCATTTCCGGCACCTCCACAGGTTTGTAATTGTGTGTTCTCTGGTGCCCATGAAGTTATGCTCTATTTGGAGTACATTGCACCCACATGCTCACCACAGGGGGAAAAGCTGAAAGCATTTGAGTAGCAACGTCCATCTTTCTCCTGGTCTCTCCTTGGAGTGACTTTTCCTTTGTTGTACTGTATAAATTTGGTTCGTGTATTTCATTAAATGTTCCACTTGTTTTTACTCTAGCATGGAGTCTTGTCTAATGTCGGAGGAAAATTGGTATAAAACACTTTTACCCATCCTTAAAGGGACACTGTATTAAAAAAAAAAACACTTTTTATCCCCTAAAATAATTGAGCAGATGCTGCTCAAAGAATCTATCGAATTATTTAATTATTTAACATGCGTTTCAGTTAAATGCTCACCTTTTCTTCCTCAGAGCTGGGCTGCTCCTCTTCAGTCCAGGGTTTTTGACAAGCAGACGTTACTTACACATTTTGCGTAGCTGATTGCCCAACTGTTTACATGGGGATTAACAGCACTTTGATTCGCCTCGGACTTCCCTACAGAATTAGAGACCACATACTGCAAAATCAAAAGTACTGAAACTCCCTTTTAAAATATCTTCTTTTGGGCAGGCATTTGAGCGACTGTATGATGTCAAAATGACACGTCACCCCTTTTGGAGTGTTTTTTTAAAAAAAAATTCTATTGTTCTGGAAACATTGAGTGCATGTTAAAAAGATAAACCGTAATTTGTCTGTGTCCTAGAATATTGCATGACTTCAAATTGCATTTAAACATCGTGAGCAAAAACTGTAAAAATTAGCTCAGCACACAGATGAAAAGGCTCAGCAGCAAAGGCACTAAAACTAAAAAATGCATGGAAATAATAAATAAGCTCCTATGAATAATAATAAAAAGGTCTGTTACAGAATAAAAAAAGCCATCAGAATCAAATTTTGCAGAAATTAACTAAAAAAATAAACTAGCCCCATAGTGACCAGGCGGTTTTACCATTGCCTGAAAGTACCCACTGCTGTTTTTACATTTCTGCGCTGTCTGTGTTTAGCTCTAATTTTCCTCTTAGGCTAGGGTCAGACTAACGCATTTTTCACGTTGTCCGTGAAAATGTGCGTTCGAAGAATGGACGTATTTTTTCACGGAATACGCGATAGCGGTCATACGATGCGCAGTTTCATCCGTGATTTTGTACGGATCATCAATAAAACACTTCTTGCATCTGGACGTTATGTTGGCCGGACATTAGCAGCGTCTGACGTCTCCTAATCACGCAAACACGCCGCTAGCGGACGCAGCGCACTCTGTACGTCAGTACTAGTGGTTTAACGTTCTCGAAAAAATGCGTTCATTTTCCACTTGCGTTGCACGGCCGGACTTTTGTGCGACCGTACTTCGTATATTGGCCGTCATTGCCCGGCATCTGCTGCTAGTGCGGCCGTGATTAAGTGCGCCAGAACGCGCGTTCGCACTGCCTCAGTCTGACCCTAGCCTTATTCGTTTATGCAACTCACACATTATATACCATTTTTCTCGCCATTAAATGGACTTTCCAAAGATAGCATTATTTCCCTCATATCTTATAATTTACTATAAAAAAAATAATGAAATATGATGAAAAAAATTGAAAACTTTTTTTGAACTTTGACCCCCACAATCTACAACCGCCAAAAAAAGACCCCGGCTAAATAGTTTTGAAATGTTATCCTGAGTTTAGAAATACCCAGTTTTTACATGTTTTTGCTTTTTAACCCCTTCACTGATGAGCCATTTCACCTGTGCGCTGAGCTTACTTTTTTTTTTTTGAATTTAAGGTTTTTATTATGCAAAGAAAGGATCACAAACCGATCATCAAAGTTGGCCTCGCAGGGCCACAAAGACATATAAAACACATAAAACAGAAAAAAGGGGAAGGAGGTGCAGAATCTCGTCAGAAGGGCTATTCTAAGAAGAACAAATGAGCAGTGGAGTTCACCGGGTGGGCACCCCAAAATGAGAAAAAAAAAGGGTGATGGGGGACTGCCACAATATTGTGGCCTTCCTGGCTCACCCCGGCAACCCAAGGGAACCGAGGGCCATGGAAAGAGCCACAGGGCAGGGGGACCTGGGGCCAGGAGAATGAGCAGAGCCTAGGTAGCCATCCCAACGGCTCACCCAGGTTACCTCCCTATGTCCCACACTAAAAAAAAAAAAAAAAAAAAAGGGGGGGGGAACCAGTGTTCCAGTAATCGTTCATCGTGATGCCCAGAAAGTCAGCAGGGAGTGCCATACAGTCACCAAAAAAAAAAAAAAAAGGGGGGAGGGTGGGGGGACTGCATAATAATCAGAATGTCCGCTGGAGTCGCAGCGAGGGGGGGTATTAAATTGGGAGGTAACAGGGGGTCATCTGGCGTCGCTTGGTTCGTAGTTAGGGTAATTCGGAGCACAAATATGGGCAAAGGGGGGAACCAAGGTAAGGCACATGGGGGAGTCAGTGGGGCACTCAGCCAGGGTCCCTCAGCGGCATTGGAGGAGTCAGAGACACTGGTAAGATCCCCATCGTGCGGAGCAGAGACGCCGCTTCTTCAGGGGACATCGCCGACTGCAGTTTGCCCCCTATATTTATCAGGAGAGAGCCAGTGGCCCCCCACCTATAGCGGACACCCCGGGCCCTCAGCAGAGCAGTAGTATCCCGAAAACGCCGTCGGGCAGTTAACGCCAAAAAGGAAAGGTCACGAAAAAAGGTGAGACATCGGGAGGCGTACGTTACTCTGAATGACGGTCCCACAGCTGCAAGGACCCGGGAGTGGATCGCCACACTGCGGGTGACCACCAGGACATCTCGGGGAGCAGTCTCCGGAGTAGCAGCTGCCTTGCGAAGCCGCGCCACCGACAGGACTGGAGGGTCCGAAGGGGTATCATCGGTCGGGAGCAGGTGAGTAAACAGTTCCAAAATATAGGTAAGGAGGCCCCCAGGTCCCACATCTTCAGGGATTCCTCTCACTCTCAAATTTCTGCGGCGGTGGCGATCCTCCAACGATATGACCGCAGAGTTAAGACGAGCGATCTGAGTTTGGAGTTCGTCCAGAGTGGAGGCAGTAGCAGCCTGCATCGTCTCCGTCAGCTGGACCCGGTTCTGCACCTCGGCGAGCTGAGACTGCAACGGTTCGAGCACCGCACGTACCTCCTGTAAGTCCTGTCGCCAGAGAGTCCGGAATTCTTCCATAACACCTTGGAGATCCACCGTGGATATTGGCCGGACCGCAGGTAAGACCATTGGGGACTCAACCGATGAGGGCAGAGACTCAGCCAGTGAACCACGGCTGTGGCACTGAACCTCCTCCACACGTCCCGCTCCCAGCGAAGTGCGAATGTCCGGGATGCGCCGTCCCACAGCCTCCCCGGACCTCACCGTTTTCTTCCCCATGGGGGCAGGGGTTGAGAGGCCTCCTCAGCGAAGGGAACAAGCAGTCGGATCTCGAGCGTAGGCCGCAAAATGGCCGCCCCTCAGCAATGGTCCGGTCAAAAAGGGTTGTTAAACTCACTGTGCCTTCACACCTCCCCCGCCGCCAGACTTGTCAACTTGTGCCTAGAGCAGTTAGCTATCAGCTGGAGGAGAGCTCGCCAAAATTAAATCAATAAAAACAGTCGCTTTCACCCGATTATAGGCATCGTCGTACGGAGCTCCACAGAATGGCGGCTGCTCTCCTCGAGGTCCGGACACGCCCCCCGCTGAGCTTACTTTGACCGTTTTATGCTCATGGTTAAACGTGATTTGAAGTCCTGTTTTACGACACAATTTTTTTAAATCCATTTTTTTTTTCACCAAACCTGTTATGTTTGGCATTATTATTTGGTATCACCTTTCCAATGATACCGAACACGACCCTCTAGCTGCTACCGTTCAGGAGATACGGAACAGACACCCCTATCTACTTGGCAGCTAGGGGAATAACTGCCCAACTGATGTCATTGCGCATATGGCAACAATGTCAGTGGGTGTGGGAGGACCTGGAGTCTTGGTTGACATCAAAGATGTCAGCCACCTCCTCGCCGATTGGCAATCTGGCACCTATGGGGTTAGAGAGGCACTGCTGGAAAAGGCAGACTGTTTTTTTTTTTTTTTACCTTTTACCGTTCGGGAGAGGGGTCCAAAGGACCCCCATTCAGGCTCTCCCCCGGCAGGTGATTGAGGTCAGTGCGACGGCCCATAAAACCGTTGGTCTGACTTAGTCAGACAAACGTGGGCCCCGGCCAGAGGGGAGTATACGGACTTATATTAGGGATGCACCGAAACGAAAAATTTTCGGCCGAAAATTCGGGATCGGTTTGGTCGAAAACCGATACGGAAAATCAGACATGAGGGCCTGGAGGACGGGGACTCGCCTGATCCCAAAGGCTGGCCGAGCAAGCTGGGCCTCTAGCTTGCCGGGGGCTCGCTGGGCCTCTAGCTTGCCGGGGGCTCGCTGGGCCTCTAGCTTGCCGGCCGAGCAAGCTGGGCCTCTAGCTTGCCGGCCGAGCAAGCTGGGCCTCTAGCTTGCCGGCCGAGCAAGCTGGGCCTCTAGCTTGCCGGCCGAGCAAGCTGGGCCTCTAGCTTGCCGGCCGAGCAAGCTGGGCCTCTAGCTTGCCGGCCGAGCAAGCTGGGCCTCTAGCTTGCCGGCCGAGCAAGCTGGGCCTCTAGCTTGCCGGCCGAGCAAGCTGGGCCTCTAGCTTGCCGGCCGAGCAAGCTGGGCCTCTAGCTTGCCGGCCGAGCAAGCTGGGCCTCTAGCTTGCCGGCCGAGCAAGCTGGGCCTCTAGCTTGCCGGCCGGGCTTCTAGCTTGCCGGCCGGGCTTCTAGCTTGCCGGCCGGGCCTCTAGCTTGCCGGCCGGGCTTCTAGCTTGCCGGCCGGGCTTCTAGCTTGCCGGCCGGGCCTCTAGCTTGCCGGCCGGGCCTCTAGCTTGTCGGCCGGGCCTCTAGCTTGCCGGCCGAGCAAGCTGGGTCTCTAGCTTGCCGGGGGCTCGCCTGAGCCTGGATGCCGGCTCGGCTGGAAAATGGAAATTTTCGGGCGTTTTTTTTTTTTTTTTTTGGCTGAATTTTCATTTCGGGCGAAACAGAAAACGCCATTTTCGGCCAATAATTTTCAGTGGCCGAAATTTCGGTGCATCCCTAACTTGTATAGTAAATCTTCGGCCTTTTAACGGGTGTTTTTCCCAGGACATACCATGTACGTCATTGGTCCTCAAGGGTTAAATAAAGACTTGCTTTTGCTGCAAATGAGAAGATAAGATAAATGTTTGACTAAAAAATTTATAAAATCTTGATTTTTATTTTTTTTTATATATATTTTTTTATATTGAAACCTGTGGGATTAGTCTGATTTAAACCTGTCAAACGAAACAACTGAATATCTTGGCATTTTGCCAACTTCTCTTTGCTGTTCGGTGTTCTGAGTAGATTAACCATTACTTCTCTATGGGGATTTCACTGCCACCAAAGGTCGTCGTATTTTGCTGGTTATTCGGCAATATTTGGTGAATTGCCAGCTATTTGAATAACCGTATTGTCACGGAATTGCACAGTATGGGGAAATTCACCATTCGGTGGCAAGTTCGGCAGTCATTGAATAACCCCTTGTGACAATGTCAGTCCTTCTGTATTGCTGTGAAATGCACTTTATTTTCTCTGTGAATTTGAAGTGGAATCAGGTTGGAAGATGGTCGCTATTATGAGCCAAGCGGCCATCTTGTTCAGAATATTGGTTCACTTGCAAATAACTAGATAGATTTCACTAGACACTAGAATGAAGCTTACATAGAATTTTAGGAATGTGGTAGATTAGCAGAGAAGCAATAAAACCGAGGTAAAAATCCGGCCAGCTCTTGACACGGAAAGACAGGATGACAAATGGATACTGCAAGGTCATTGAGACTTGCCGAGAGACAAAAGCGTAGACACCAGACCATGCTTTATCTGTATAAAAATAAACATAGTCTTTAGGGAGGTGGGTACGGCCCGGATTGAGTGCGGCAGCAAATCACAGACTGTCAGACTAACATGAAGTTTGCCAATTTATTGTCAATGTATGGAATTCCTTTGTACTAACAATGGGAGGTATTAACCCACGTGGGGTGGAATAAAGTGTCATCGGGAGGTGGGCTAATTGGGATGTACCTAATTATGTATTTGAGGTATAAGACCCCTTGTCGGGGGGGGGGGAGACGAGGCTCACTCTTTGCGATTCAATCCTGTGTGACGACACAATAAAGTTTGCCTTTCCTGAAGAGACTCGTGTTCAGACAATCCTTGCTTGTGTCTGGTCCGGCGCCATCCTGAAAGTGAACCAAGTGATTCCGGTAACATTCTTGGGGGCTCGATAGCCGGGATTCGGGGCCCTTTGCTAGGACACAGGCAACGGCTGCTGAACACTGTAGCGGTTGACTGCAGGTGCGAGTGATCCCGTCGGTTGGGCGTCCGTTGAAGGTGAGCTGACATCTGCAGGCGCCAAGCAGGATTTCCTGTTCAGTGGACCTCGTCTCGTCCCAAACGGACCCCCCGCCCGGGAAGCTGGGACACCGAGTCTGAGGAAACAGCGAGCAGCGCGGCGATAGGTAAAGTGTCTTCTATGTTTGTATGTGTATCAGAGATACCAGTATAAAGGGAAACGTCCGACTGTAAGTCGGATAAGGAGACCCGCGGCCACGGTCTCGGGTGACATACTGAACCAGCTGCATATAGTACGGGGCCAGAGAGTGGCCAGCGCGTGTCTGGACCCGGGGGATCAGATGTTAACCAAAGGGTAGTTCTGTAAGCGAGGGAGAAAGTAGCCACGTGGAGTTGCAGAGTCATAGTCAGTGTTTGTAAACAGAGCTTCTGCACGGGGACCAGGAAAGGAGGAGGGATTTCTGTGACTGGGCTGAGAGCCCTGAGTCAGTGCTAGTGTGTACGTCGTGTAGTGAAGGGGGCCAATTGAGGTCAGCGGTAGCTGCAGAGATAGTGGTGCCGGGTGGGTAGATAGCCCATAGGCAAATTGGAATTGCAGACGGGAGTGTTGTTATAGAACGGGGTGCACATAGTCACAAGCAGGCAAGAGTTAGAGTTCAATTAACGGGGTATAAGGAGCCAAAAGGAGGGACGGCGTGCCCTCGGCTAGTAGAAAGAGTTGAATTGTTTATATTTTGTTTTGTGCTGGAAGTATCTGGTACAGTACGTGCTGTGAGTGAATTGAGTGCTGTGAGTGAACGTGCGCCTACTCGCCCTGCGAGGAAGCAAACTTGAAAGTTGACTCCCAAAGTACGTTTCCGGCTCAGGCAACTGCAGTCCGGCTACTGATGGAGGAAGCGTCCCAGACACGCAAGAATTGTTGGCTGAAGTACCAGACTGTAGATTCTAATTGTCATTGCTAAAAAGTAATATCTGTGTTGTAGGAAGGTTACTGTTATTTCTAAGGGAAACAATGGGTAACGGGTCCTCCAAGCCCAAGAAGGTAAAGGAGGGTGAGACGCCCCTAGGGTATATGGTGCGGAATTTTGAAGTGTTATATACAACGCATGACTATGGCGTGGAGTTAACTAAGGAGAAGCTAACATTAATGTGTACAATTGTGTGGCCACTGCTAGTTCCAGAGTGGCCAGAGCAGGGGTCAATGGACCCGCAGTTAATACAGAGAGTGCATTCCCAAGTCACCGGGAAATGCAGACATCCTGAGCAGTACCCGTATATAGATATATGGAGATACTGTGTAAAAGATAAAAGTCATTTTATAATGATGGCAGGACAACACAAGAAACAGGTACCACCAAATAATAAAGAGAGAGATCGGTGTTGGTAGAACACCCAGAGGAGAGTGATTCTTTGCCCCCGCCATACCCATCATGTTATGGGGCGGCTAGAGAAGCTTTGAGTACCGCGGTTGCACGGGCGGCGAGGGGGGAGCAGGCAGCTGCTACTTCCCGGCCGGCTCCCTTCGCGCCGCAGCGCGATATTGAGGAAGAAGAACAGGGGGCGGCGGGTGGAGGAGACAGAGAGGTCCCACCAGGAAAGATTGAGATGCCCGATGGGAGCGTATATAAATTAGTATCCCAGGAGGATAGCGAAGATGAGAGTGAAGATGAGAAACCAGGGGCTACCACTCGCGCAGCGAATAATATACATAAACCCCGTGAGCCATATCAACATAATCCCTATCAAATGCCCCTACGAGAAGTGTCGGGTCCTTTACGGGCAGATGGAGCTCCTGGGCCAGTGCAATACACATATGTCCCATTCACGACAACAGATCTGTTTAACTGGAAAACACACACACCACTGTACTCCACTAATCCCGCAGCAGTGGCTAGTATGATAGTCAGTTATGCTTACACATAACCCCACATGGGCAGATTGTCAGCAATTAATGTTGACAATGTTTACCACAGAGGAAAGAGCCCGGATAAATAGTAGCGCGCAAAAGATTTTACTTGCCCAAGCCGTAGCAGATGCTAAGCCCCAGCCAGAAGCGTGGGCAGAGGAACACTACCCCAAAACAGATCCCAAGTGGCCGTATAGCACCGCGGAGGGTATTGCCCACCTCCAGACGTACAGAACAGCAGTAATAATGGGTGTTAAAGCGGGAGGGAAGAAACCCACAAACATGGGAAAAATAGCGGATGTGGTACAAGAATCTAAAGAGTCACCAAGTGCATTTTTGGAAAGATTACTAGATGCATATAGGATGTATAGTCCTATTGATCTGGAGGCAGCGGAGAATCAGAGGTTAATTAATTCTTCTTTTGTGGGTCAGTCACAGAGGGATATATGGAATAAAATACAGAGATTAGATGGGTTTTTGGGAAAAGGTATTAGCGAATTGGTAGAGATTGCTAATAAAGTGTTTCATAACCGGGATCTAGAGGAAAAACGGGAGGAGATAAAGAGACAGAGGACACACAGGTGTTGTGGGTTATATGGGGAATGGTGGAGGACGAGGTGGCCCGGACAGAGGGAGAGCAAGGGGGCTAGAGGAAGAGGTAGGGGAGCCCCTAGGGAACCCTTGGGACCCAACCAGTGCGCGTGGTGTCGGGGTGAAGGTCACTGGAAAAACGACTGTCCTGCATTTTTGGCTAAATTTGGGGGACAAGGAGGTTGGGGAATTGGGAGGTCAAGGCCCCAATGGTCAGGTAACAGACGGCAGATGTGAGAGAAGTGAGGGTGCCGGAGCAGGGTTTGTGGGATTGGCAGGAACGTCATTTGAAGGGCAGGATGCATATTGACAAGGACCTGGGCCCATCCCGCTCGGTAACCACGAGCCCACGGTCACTATGAGAGTGGGAAATAAAGATGAAATTTTTATGGTTGACACCGGTGCCGAATATTCTGTTGTAACACAGCAAATTGCTCCCCCGATGGGTAATGAAGTTGATATCATGGGAGCAATGGGGGTGTCTGCTAAGTACCCCTTCCTTGCTTCTTGAAAATGTAGTGTGGGTGGGCATAATGTTGAACATGAATTTTTGTATATGCCCGAATGTCCCATCCAGCTCCTGGGGCGGGATATCCTTTGCAAATTGCAAGCCCAAATTACGTTTCTTACCGGGGGACACGCTCAACTAGACCTGCCTGAGAGTGGCAGCTCTGCTCGGCAGTATAACCCAGCCATCCAGCACCCCCGATCTGTGAAAATCGCAGTGATTATGCCAAGAGAGGAAGAATGGCGTACAGCACCAACCCCGCCGGCAAGCCCAGACCCGTACACACTACTCCTCGAAATTCCTGGGGTGTGGGCGGAGGAAAATCCGGCCGGACTAGCAGTAAATATTCCCCCAGTATACGTCGAATTAAAACCTGGTGCAATGCCTGTGGCTTTAAGACAATATCATATCCCACAGAAAGCCAAGCAGAATATCCAAACACATTTACAGAGACTTAAAGACCACGGCATATTGAAATTCTGCGTGTCACCGTGGAACACACCCCTGTTGCCAGTACTGAAAGAGGGCACACAAGAGTACCGCCCAGTCCAAGATTTACGAGCTGTCAACGAGGCCACAGTAACCCTACATCCTGTGGTTCCTAATCCGTACAATTTGCTGGCGTTAATTCCCGGAGATACAAAATATTACACAGTATTTGATTTAAAAGACTCTTTCTTTTGCATCCGTCTGGCTCCAGCAAGCCAGCCCCTTTTTGCATTTCAGTGGGAAGAGTCCACCACGGGGGCGCGCCATCAAATGACGTGGACACGCCTCCCTCAAGGATTCAAGAACTCGCCCACGATTTTCGGGTGCGCGCTCAGCCAAGATCTCCTCTCCTTCAACGCTCAGCCAGACAAATCATCTACATATTGAAGTAACACAACTTTATTACTGGCCTCTCCCACAGAAAAAGACTGTTTATCTGCCACAAAAGCCCTGCTACATCTACTGTGCCAAGCAGGTTACAGAGTTTCTAGAAAGAAGGCACAAATATGCAAACAAAGTGTAAAATACCTGGGTTTCCAGTTAACAGGTACCAAACGTGCATTGGGGGCTGAAAGAAAAGAAGCAGTATGCCGAATACCCCAACCAAAGACTAGAAGACAAGTCCGTGAGTTTCTGGGAGCTGCAGGTTTCTGCCGCCTGTGGATCCCCAACTTCGCAGATATTGCCAAGCCCCTTCATCAAGCCACAAAGGGGGAGAACAAGACTCCTTCCACTGGGAAGAAGAGCAAACAGCAGCGTTCCTGAAATGAAAAACTCTGCTAATGGAGGCTCCTGCACTGGGACTGCCAGATCATAGCAAGCCCTTCCAGCTGTACGTGCATGAACACAATCAAACAGCAACAGGAGTATTGATCCAGAGTTTCGGCTCCTGGCTAAGGCCTGTGGCCTATCTCTCCAAGCAACTCGACCCTGTGGCCTACCCCCATGCCTGAAAGCAGTGGCAGCCACCGCAATGCTGATAGCAGAAGCAGACAAGCTGACCCTTGGACAAGTTCTTCATGTCAAGGTGCCCCATGCTGTCAAGGCCCTGCTGGATGTGAAAGGAAGCTACTGGTTTAGCAACAGCCGGATGACGAAGTACCAAGCCATGATGTGTGATAATCCACAGGTTCATTTGGACCTCATCGCTACCTTGAACCCTGCTACTTTACTGCCTGACTGTGAAGAGGATCCAGACCATGAATGCCTCCAAGTCATGGAAGAAGTGTTCAGTAGCAGGCCAGATTTGAAAGACATACCCCTAGACAAATACGATCTACAGTTATTCACTGATGGTAGCAGCTACATGGATGATGGGAAGAAAGTCTCCGGCTATGCCGTAGTCTCAGCAGAAGAAATTATTGAAGCAAATCCACTACCAGGCCATACATCTGCACAACTGGCTGAAATAACAGCTCTAACCAGAGCTCTAGAAATCTCTGAAGGCAAAAGAGTAAATATCTACACTGATTCCAAGTATGCCTTCATGACAGTCCATGCACATGGTGCACTTTACAAAGAGGTCTACTCACTTCCTCAGGACAACAAATCAAGTATGCAGCTGAAATCGCGGCCCTCCTAGAAGCAGTATGGAAACCAAGCGCTGTCAGTATCATGCACTGTCGTGGCCACCAGAAGGGTCATGATGAAATTCCAAAAGGCAACAGGCGCCCTGACCAGGCCGCAAAGGCAGCTGCAAAACCACAGCTAACAATTGATCAAGCCAAAGTCCTACTCTGCAAGCAAGAGCCTCAGCCTCCCATGCCAAACTACGAATTCTATATGAATTGGAGAAGATTTGAACCCAAAGGCGAGTTCATTGAAATACTATTGCACAAGTGGCAAGATGATTACGAACTATTAGAACTTAATCATGATTATATCCAATGGCTTTTCCCAACTCAGACACAAGGCCGAAATTTCTATTCCACTCCTGAATCCGCAAGAAACACGCCTGATGATTAACACCTCAGAAGTTCAGCAAAGACTACGCAGAGCTTACAAAATGATGCTGAAATTCTTCGGCGTAAAAGTAATGGGGGAGGAGGAAGAAGACACAGAAATAACCGAAGTTGAACGAGCAGAAAATTTCGCCTCACGTTTTGAAAATTTGACAACCAACCCTCATAATAATCTACGGATTACACGGATACTGTTAAGTTTAGGAGAGTTGGGAGCAGAAGAATACCAAGCCCCGTTGGTAAGGTTCTTCCTCAAGGAGATCCTTATCAAGAACAGACTGCCAAGAATGAAGAAAAGTGCAATGAACTTTTTCATACCAGCAGTAAGAGATTCACAGGACAGACAAGATCTGCTGTTCTTCGCATGGCGATACTATGTCCCAAAAGAAGAATTTGTCTGGGGAAACCATGGAGAATTGGCACGATACAAGGCAAAACCAGTGGTCGCTGCACTCCTACCAGCGCCACTGAGTGAATGGACACCCGTGTATTCAGAGAAAGAAAAGAAATGGATGTCGGGAGAACAAGGCGAATATGGAGAAGATGGGTGGTTCCAGCTGAAGAATGGACAAATAGTCCTCCCAGCAACATTGGCTTCTGAAATTGTAAGAACACTCCACGCAAGTACCCATGGAGGGAGAGAAATGATGGAACAGCAACTAGAGCCACATTTCTATGTACCCGGACTGTCAGTAGTCTGCAAAGCAATAGCCCAGCAGTGAGTGACCTGTGCCAAGAACAACCCGAGAACAGGCCCATCTCAACCTCCAGGGTAGCAGCCAATCGGGCTATCCCCAATGGCATCGCTACAAATAGACTTTACAGTGTTGCCGCCCTGCAAGGGATACAAATACCTACTGGTAATGGTGTGTACTCTGACAGGATGGGTGGAAGCTTTCCCAACAAGAACTGAAAAGACTGTGGAAGTAGTAAAGAGTCTGATGAAAGAAATAATACCACGTTATGGGTTGCCTCTCGAGATTGGCCCTGCATTTATACAGAACTGTTTACAACAGCATGCCCGCCTGTTGGGCATCACCTGGAAGCTACATACTGCCTACAGGCCCCAAAGCTCGGGAAAAGTCGAGAGAATGAACCGTACCCTAAAGACTCTGATGTCCAAATTGTGCCAAGAGACGTCGCTAGGCTGGTTGGATGTGCTGCCGATAGTCCTCTTGCACATTAGGTGCAGGCCAACCCCTCAATTAAAGCGAAGTCCGTACGAACTCATGTTTGGACGGCCTACCCCTCTGATTAATGGACTAAGGGGGGACTTTCGGGCATTGGGAGAAACCAAACTAAATGATCAGGTTGTACTGTTGGGTAAATCAATGCAGAAATTGAATAAATGGGTGGGAGATAACATACCTCACTTTTTATATCCCCCACTGCATAAGTATTGTCCAGGTGACTCAGTATGGGTGAAAGAGTGGAAAAATGACCCACTAGGCCCAAAGTGGAGAGGTCCTTACCTTGTCCTGTTATCAACCCCTACAGCAGTAAAGGTTGCCGAGGTGGTCCCGTGGATACATCACTCCAGGTTGAAAGTAGCTGCAGCCAGTCCTGAACCAGCATGGAAGGTCGTCGCCAACGAGACCAATCCGCTGAGGCTAAAGCTGATAAAGACCACAGCCGTGAGCACCTAAATGATCCAACTGAAGACACCCAAATGATTCCACAAGTGGGTGTCTTGATGGACACAGGTCCTGACCACCCACCAACGGGGGATACCCCAAGGGTGCTTTTTAGGGGCCCAGCCCCCACCCCTGATCATCCGGAAATGTCCTTTGTTTTTGAGATTCCGGTGGGGAGGGATTGGGTTTACGTAACTGTGAAGAGAATTGCCCAAGGTATTTTGACATTTGGGGCATTTGTGGTACTGATTTTGTACCTTGCTAACTTGATTTATGGACTCTCGCATGGAGCATGCCCCAGGTGCCAAAACACTGCCGGGAAAGTGGATATTCTCCACATCTGGAATGGTACGCACCCAGTGATGGAGAATCGTACTATGTGGAGGCAAAAGCGAGAGGCGACATCCGAGATTTTGCCAAGAGGACATTTACTTGTGCAATTTAAGTATGACTATGCCAAAAAGTCTGGGCAAACTGCGTGCTGGGTGTGTAGTAGACTGCACCCAGAGACAATTCATATACCATTCGCATCTGTCCCAATGAATTTGAGTATGTTTGCATCAGAAAATGTTACAGTACAGACAGTTGATGTGTCAAGAGAGAAACCAGAACCATTCGGTCCTGGGCATCCTATACTAGGACCAGTGTACCAACCAGAGTGGTGTTTTCAACTAGGCCCAGACAGAGAGACAAGTAACGAGGGTGGGGCGTGCAACTCAAGTCAATTCAATTGGACATCGTACGTTTATATAGTCAGGACAGGACTGAAGTATGTATGTATGTATGTATGTATTTTACTAGAGAACAAGAGGAAGAGATTGCAAATGTAACCGCAGGATATAGGGGACATGATGAGACGGTTGAGACAGTTTGCAATAGCGATAACAAAGGGATCACTATATTCATCACCATTTATAGTGAAAGGAGGATACCAGGTGTGTTGTAAAGGGGTGTGCTACACATGGGTACCACATACAGTGACGGGAATGTGTTATTTGGCTAAACTGATCCAGATACAATATTTCACCCTAGGTACCCACAGGTGTTTGAGAGACAGAAGAGAGAGTTGTTTAAGAAAGCAGATCGAGTATGGGCTTTGCTTCCGGCATGGACTGGATGGGGAAGAGAGTTGATGGTAAGACTGAACAGTTATGCCAATTTGATGGATGAAATTCTGAATAAAACTAGTATGGATATTCAGTTGCTGAATCTGGAGCTGCGTGAGATACGGAAGGTGCAGATGATACATGACATGGCGCTTGAACAGATCAGTGCGGCCCTGAATGGATTGTGTGAAATGATAATGCATTATGAATGTTGCACCTTCATTAAGAATGCTACACATGATGTCCCAGACTATTACCAGGTAATCCAGGATCACCAAGAGAAGGTAGCACAGCTGCAGAACACAGCAAGGAGAATCGCTGCTGAAGGCTGGAATCCACTCCGTTGGTTCGGAGCAATCGGAGAGTGGTTTGGATCCGTCCTGAGATATTTCTCACAGATTGGATCCATGATTCTAATGATAGTAGTGATCTTGGTCGTAGGAACACTGACCTACCGCATAGGGCTATGCCTATGGCCACTGTGCAAGAAAGCACTGACACCTACACAGACACAGAAGATACCACTGATGATCCCACAAGACATGTTCCCAACAAAAATAGGTCCCCTAAGGTATGAGGAGTTTAAAAATAGCACTAGCGGGGTGTGATGGCTACAAGCATCAGGAAAAGAACCTGAGGCTTGAGCCAAGGGGGGAATGAAGTGGAATCAGGCTGGAAGATGGTCGCTATTATGAGCCAAGCGGCCATCTTGTTCAGAATATTGGTTCACTTGCAAATAACTAGATAGATTTCACTAGACACTAGAATGATGCTTACATAGAATTTTAGGAATGTGGTAGATTAGCAGAGAAGCAATAAAACCGAGGTAAAAATCCGGCCAGCTCTTGGCACGGAAATACAGGATGGCAAATGGATACTGCAAGGTCACTGAGACTTGCCGAGAGACAAAGAAAAGCGTAGACACCAGACCATGCTTTATCTGTATAAAAATAAACATAGTCTTTAGGGAGGTGGGTACGGGCCGGATTGAGTGCGGCAGCAAATCACAGACTGTCAGACTAACATGAAGTTTGCCAATTTATTGTCAATGTATGGAATTCCTTTGTACTAACAATGGGAGGTATTAACCCACGTGGGGTGGAATAAAGTGTCATCGGGAGGTGGGCTAATTGGGATGTACCTAATTATGTATTTGAGGTATAAGACCCCTTGTCGGGGGGGGGACGAGGCTCACTCTTTGCGATTCAATCCTGTGTGAGCATTTGTGTGATGACACAATGAAGTTTGCCTTTCCTGAAGAGACTCGTGTTCAGACAATCCTTGCTTGTGTCTGGTCCGGCACAGTCCTGAAAGTGAACCAAGTGATTCCGGTAACAAATTGACAGCTGTGTGAATATATGAATTGCACCTACGGAAAGATTCACCATTCGGTGGCAAATTGGGAGCTTAGTGAATAACTCTCATTCTGTTGTTGTATCAAGCACTTGCTTTAACAACAATTTTGGAAAAAGCCCCCCCCCCCATGTGTTAGCCTGATGGCTTCTACAAAAACCTGGTTATGGTCAAAATGCAAACGAAGGTGCTGACCTGCCCCATGAAAGACTTATTTTCTACCTCAGAAAGGGAAAACCGCTATAAAAAATTAGTCACGAGGAGCCTCCACACGGCGTGTTGTGTATTCGTGTTTGTGTCCTGCTGAGCCTCCACACGGCGTGTTGTGTATTCGTGTTTGTGTCCTGCTGAGCCTCCACACGGCGTGTTGTGTATTCGTGTTTGTGTCCTGCTGAGCCTCCACAAGGCGTGTTGTGTATTCGTGTTTGTGTCCTGCTGAGCCTCCACACGGCGTGTTGTGTATTCGTGTTTGTGTCCTGCTGAGCCTCCACACGGCGTGTTGTGTATTCGTGTTGTGTCCTGCTGAGCCTCCACACGGCGTGTTGTGTATTCGTGTTTGTCCTGCTGAGCCTCCACAAGGCGTGTTGTGTATTCGTGTTTGTGTCCTGCTGAGCCTCCACACGGCGTGTTGTGTATTCGTGTTTGTGACCTGCTGAGCCTCCACACGGCGTGTTGTGTATTCGTGTTTGTGTCCTGCTGAGCCTCCACATGGCGTGTTGTGTATTCGTGTTTGTGTCCTGCTGAGCCTCCACACGGCGTGTTGTGTATTCGTGTTTGTGACCTGCTGAGCCTCCACACGGCGTGTTGTGTATTCGTGTTTGTGTCCTGCTGAGCCTCCACACGGCGTGTTGTGTATTCGTTTTTGTGTCCTGCTGAGCCTCCACACGGCGTGTTGTGTATTCGTGTTTGTGTCCTGCTGAGCCTCCACACGGCGTGTTGTGTATTCGTGTTTGTGACCTGCTGAGCCTCCACACGGCGTGTTGTGTATTCGTGTTTGTGTCCTGCTGAGCCTCCACACGGCGTGTTGTGTATTCGTGTTTGTGTCCTGCTGAGCCTCCACACGGCGTGTTGTGTATTCGTGTTTGTGTCCTGCTGAGCCTCCACACGGCGTGTTGTGTATTCGTGTTTTTGTGTCCTGCTGAGCCTCAACACGGCGTGTTGTGTATTCGTGTTTGTGACCTGCTGAGCCTCCACGGCGTGTTGTGTATTCGTGTTTGTGTCCTGCTGAGCCTCCACACGGCGTGTTGTGTATTCGTGTTTGTGTCCTGCTGAGCCTCCACACGGCGTGTTGTGTATTCGTGTTTGTGACCTGCTGAGCCTCCACACGGCGTGTTGTGTATTCGTGTTTGTGTCCTGCTGAGCCTCCACACGGCGTGTTGTGTATTCGTTTTTGTGTCCTGCTGAGCCTCCACCGGCGTGTTGTGTATTCGTGTTTGTGTCCTGCTGAGCCTCCACACGGCGTGTTGTGTTATTCGTGTTTGTGACCTGCTGAGCCTCCACACGGCGTGTTGTGTATTCGTGTCCTGCTGAGCCTCCACACGGCGTGTTGTGTATTCGTGTTTGTGTCCTGCTGAGCCTCCACACGGCGTGTTGTGTATTCGTTTTTGTGTCCTGCTGAGCCTCCACACTGCGTGTTGTGTATTCGTGTTTGTGTCCTGCTGAGCCTCCACACGGCGTGTTGTGTATTCGTGTTTGTGACCTGCTGAGCCTCCACACGGCGTGTTGTGTATTCGTGTTGTGTCCTGCTGAGCCTCCGGCGTGTTGTGTATTCGTGTTTGTGTCCTGCTGAGCCTCACACGGCGTGTTGTGTATTCGTGTTTGTGTCCTGCTGAGCCTCCACACGGCGTGTTGTGTATTCGTGTTTGTGTCCTGCTGAGCCTCCACACGGCGTGTTGTGTATTCGTGTTTGTGTCCTGCTGAGCCTCAACACGGCGTGTTGTGTATTCGTGTTTGTGACCTGCTGAGCCTCCACACGGCGTGTTGTGTATTCGTGTTTGTGACCTGCTGAGCCTCCACACGGCGTGTTGTGTATTCGTGTTTGTGTCCTGCTGAGCCTCCACACGGCGTGTTGTGTATTCGTTTTTGTGTCCTGCTGAGCCTCCACACGGCGTGTTGTGTATTCGTGTTTGTGTCCTGCTGAGCCTCCACACGGCGTGTTGTGTATTCGTGTTTGTGACCTGCTGAGCCTCCACACGGCGTGTTGTGTATTCGTGTTTGTGTCCTGCTGAGCCTCCACACGGCGTGTTGTGTATTCGTGTTTGTGTCATGCTGAGCCTCCACACGGCGTGTTGTGTATTCGTGTTTGTGTCCTGCTGAGCCTCCACACGGCGTGTTGTGTATTCGTGTTTGTGTCCTGCTGAGCCTCCACACGGCGTGTTGTGTATTCGTTTTTGTGTCCTGCTGAGCCTCCACACGGCGTGTTGTGTATTCGTGTTTGTGTCCTGCTGAGCCTCCACACTGCGTGTTGTGTATTCGTGTTTGTGTCCTGCTGAGCCTCCACACGGCGTGTTGTGTATTCGTGTTTGTGTCCTGCTGAGCCTCCACACGGCGTGTTGTGTATTCGTGTTTGTGTCCTGCTGAGCCTCCACACGGCGTGTTGTGTTTGTGTCATGCTGAGCCTCCACACGGCGTGTGTGTGTATTCGTGTTTGTGTCCTGCTGAGCCTCAACACGGCGTGTTGTGTTTGTGTCATGCTGAGCCTCCACACGGCGTGTTGTGTATTCGTGTTTGTGTCCTGCTGAGCCTCCACACGGCGTGTTGTGTATTCGTGTTTGTGTCCTGCTGAGCCTCAACACGGCGTGTTGTGTTTGTGTCATGCTGAGCCTCCAGTCACCCAGCACAATGCCTGCTGTTTACACTTATTTAAAAAGGATTTTACCAGGAAGTATACATTGAGAAATTCTCTCGTTTTTAAGTATGTCCTGGGTCTATGGAAGGAATGTCCCATTCACATCATAATGCTAAAGTCTCCATGTCTGAATCCCTGGCCTGAGCCCACCCCATGTCTGTGCTCTGGGAACATGGCGGACGCGGCCTGCTCAAGGCTGGATACCCCGGCCTCATGAGGCTCAGGCCGCCTGATAGGAGTCTCCTAATAGGAGTCTCCTAAGGACAGATAACGGGGATACGATGCGTGCTGCACCCTGATGAATCCCTCAAACGTTCCTAGCCCAGCCCACTGCCTGCCTGTCTGTCTCCATTGTGCGCGCCGCCGTCAGCCCGTACACACCGCGCGCCCCCGCCCAGTCCCAGTGCGCGCTCCTTGCCGGTGGTCGCTTGCTCTCTCACACAGTGACGCCGTTCTCTCCCTGGGGCAGATCGCCGCCTTTCCAAGCCGTAGTCGGTACCTCACGGTACCTTGTGCTCGCCTGCGAGCAGCCTCGTCTGCCGAGCCCTTTCCAGGCCGCCTTGCCCGGGCCATTTCCTGGCTAGGTGACGGCCCGGCGCTCGGTGAATCCTCCTCCCCTCTAACATCGACCCGATTCCGTCCGTAGAGGGACCCCTTCCAGGAGCAAATATTCCGGAGAAAAAGAGACTCCCGGAGCGGACTGCAGCGGAGATGGAGGCGGTGGGGCCCGGTGAGTGTTGGGCTGAATAGGCCTCACCTGGGGGAGGGGGCCACAGTCCTCACCTGGGGGAGGGGCGGGGGCAGCTGCTGCTGTAGGATCTTGGAGAGGGTCACAGTTAACTATACAGAGTGAGGGGTGCATGTGATTCAGCGTGGGGGCACTGGGGTGATGAGGGTGGGTGCTGTGCACACACTGGGGGCATAGCAACACACCTGTGTGCAGGAAGGATCCCTGTGTCCATGGATTTATTTTCATCAAAGGTTTATGTTTAGAAACTGTGTACATAGCTGTGTGTGTGTAAAACTGCATTCATGCTTTGTAAAGCTTTATGTATGGATATGTTGTACAGGGTTAATGTTTCATTGTGATGTTTTTTTTCTTCTTCCTATATGCCAGTGCAGAATGTTGTTTCTTTCTCCTGGTTTTCGCCCGGCGTTGCTGCCCGCGCCATAGTTACGCTGTGGAGGTCTTTTTGAGATTTATCACATGGTGAAAATAGTGAACAAAAAGCAGGTTGTCTGTGTGACTTTCCCCCAGATGAGGGAATTTCTGTATTTATACCAGCAGCAATGTGTGTAGGGTGTCAATACGCGTACGTAGTAAGGCGCACATGCTGCGCATGCCTCTACCTCCATAATTGGCAGAATGAAGCCTGTCTCCAGGGTCCCAGTTGGTTACTCGTTTGAACCCCTTTTGGGAATTGCTTTAGTACCACTACTTCTAAGAAGTCTTTCGCAACATAATATTAAAGCCTCAAGTTAGGACTGCGACTCCATTTTTTTGGATCTATATCTCACATGTTTCTCACTCGTTAGGCTGGCAGAGCCTCTAGGGAGATGTAGTTCCAAAACATCTGGAGGACCAAGGTTGCTGACCTGTTTTAGAGTGATATGGTTAAATGAGAATGACACCCCGCACCACATCCAGGCAGCCACCAGCTCCTAAACCTGTAGATTACTCTATACCAGTGATGTCACACTTCGTCCCTCTTAGCCGTTAATGACCTGCAATGACCATTTCATAGAAGGAAATAAGAGAACTATGGGAGTTCAGCAACATCTGGGCAGGTGTAGTTGAAGATCCTCTCTATACACAAACCTACACTGCTCATGCTTTGTATCTCTGCCCTGATGCCCCTATAAACTTCTTTTGGGATGTGTAGTTGACACTGTTGTCGGTTCAATGTGCTCTGCTGTATTCATGGCTTGGGTGTGTTGTGTTTACGTTTTTTTTCTTTTGGGTCCCTTGCAGCGCATGGTATCCTGTTCACACACACACACCTTGTTCCGGTTGTTGCGTAATGGCAGCATTTCACCAGTATGAGTAAGTGGGAATCCCTCCCCAGCAGGCGCGTCTCTATATTGCAGCGCATTTATGGTCTAACAGAGAAAAGGTCATTATACAAAGTTAACTGTGTGTGGTGCTTCCTGACGGGAGGTTTTCCTCCATTACTTACAGAGAATTGTGTGTTTTACATATCTACACTCAAACTGTGCTGAACACTTACCTGCTCTGTGTTACTATGTGTACTTGTATATCAGCCAATGGATAGCCACCCTGTCTCGAGAAAAGACTGAATGTTGACATTATGAAGATTGCAAGATCGGCTTTTTTTTTATAATTTTTTTTTTATATAGAGATATATAATTTCTGTTTCCAGTTTTTATCCAAAACGTACCTGCATGTATTTTAATGTCTGTCTTGGGACATTGAATTGCCATGGAACAATGTCTAGCATCTGGAAAGACATATTTTCTTCACGTCAGTTGATCAGAAGCTTCCCTTTTACATTCTGGCTTTTTTTTTTTTTCACCCCTCCCCCCCCCCCCTTCAAAGTTTTTTTTTTTTAAAAAACCTTTAGTACTGAAACGACTGAAATCTGTTTCACCCGCTGCCCTCCTTGCAGACGGTTTTGTAACACTTGCCTTTGCTTCCATATCAAACTGTAAACATTCAGGTCTCTGAAGTATGTTATGAAAAGGAAACTCCAGAACATAAAACAGAAGATCCATTGGAGTAAGGCCGTGGCCTTTATTAAGGCATATAATAAATTCACAATTCGTGCACACGCCATCTCGTGTGACCCTCCCCGTCCACCCTGGGAAAAAGCTGCGATGGACGTACTCGTGCTACCGCAGCCTTATTGTAAGCCTTTCTAGCCAATATCTGGTGCCAATATTCTGCATGTTTAAAGTTGTGAAAAACACATATGTGTCTTAAAAAAAGAAAAAAAAAATTTGTAAACATTGCACCATGCCCATTTCATTAACTAAAAACATTTTGGTAAACTTTTATTTTTACAAACATGGCCAGGTCTAGTCTCTGGCCTTTTACAAAGAGGCCTCATGACCCTGTAGGTAAGGGGTCAGGAACCTTGACCCTCCAGATGTTTTGGAACTAAATCTCCTGTGATGTTCAGATACTTAGGTTCTTGGTCTCGCATTGGATGTCTTCCCACTTCCTTAAACTCAATCTTTCCAAAAGTGAAATTCTCGTTTTTCCTCCCAAGAAAAACCCAATGCCACTTACCTCTCTGCGAGTAAATGGAATGCTCATTAGCCAGACGCTTCAAGCTAGCTGCCTTGGTGTAACTTTCGATTCTGACTACGGATGCACCAAAATTTTGGCCACCGGCATTATTGGCCGAAAATGATACTTTCGACTGACAGAAAAAAAAATGACCAAAAAAAATCCGCCAAAAATCAGTCATCCGTACCTGGGCCCTGGAGGCCGGCAAAACCGGGGGCTAACTGATTTTGGGGGTGATGCCTGAATTCACATACTTACAGGAGGCGGAGCTTGGGAAGGGGCAACGGGCCCCTCAGGGTGGTGAGCCACTGGTGTCCTCGAAGGCTTTGAAGGAAGTGGGGGACTGGCCAAAGGCAATGTTCTCAGTGCTGTCCTTCGGGAGGCTGGTGGTCCGGGCGGTGCTGGGGGGAGTCTGTTGGCTTTGGCAAGGATGCCTGGAAGGGCTTGTGCTACGGGGACGATGCCTGCTGCATCGCCTGGCATCGGTCGGTGGATGTGCTCTAAGGGGGTAGCACGGGCTCCCGAGAAGGGAGGAGCCTGGGGGTGTATACTGTATCCTGATTGGAAGTCCCATCACTCAAGCCTTTTTATAGCATGGGTGCACAGGCCGGATCCAGGTAAAACTCAGGGCATGACTCTGCGTCCTGACCTTGTGGGTCTCCATGCAGTGGTCACAGAGACACTGGGCCTGTCTCTGGTTCTGCTACTGGCTGAGCATCATGGGAAACATAGTCCTGTACAGCAGGCAGTACAAGAGGCCCTCCACGCTCCACTACCTGGGGCTGTCAGCCTATCCAGGTGCCAAAAGATCAGTGAAGGCTGCTCAAATAAGCTCTCGAGACACTCTGGAAGTGTACCAGGTGAACTTTTGACCTTTTAACGTTCCTTCCATACATGTGCAAAAAAGAGATGGCTTCTGCCGACTGTTTGAGAATAAAGCAGTAACTAGATTTGTTTAGCCCTAAAAGACGATTTTCTTGTCGGAGCAGCGGACCTGTCCATATATACCCCATTTGTGCTGCTTTAGTGTGTAAGTAGGCAGCGGTACAGTGTTCTTATAAATTAACGCTCCCCGGATTGCAGTTTGCAGCATACGCTTTTTGCTGTTAAGTTTTGGGTTATTATAAGCTAGAAGGTCTGTCTGAATAGGACTACATGATATTGAAGGCTATTCGAAGCGTCTAGTAGAGGGATTAATAACATGCATACTGTGATGTTGGTAACCTTTTTATAACCGTGCGATATAAAAAGCACAATCATTTGAGGAGTATTGATAGGCTTGATGCCTGTAGGTCATGTTCAGGTCTATACGACTATAGTAACTATTATCAGCACCAATTTTATAGATTGGGAGTTGTATGCCATTTAGGGCTGCATCTAACAATTATGCAACTAATCGATTAGTTGGCCGATTTAATTAATCAGATAAATATAATTTTGTTTTTACTTGAAAGGAATATTATGTAAAAAAAAAATCAACCCCTGCCCCCTCCTTTTTTTCGTAATCAATTTGCGTAGTGTTTATTACTTTAATACATACACACATTGCATACTTTTTGCACACACTGTACAAGGCCAGTGATGGACTGATGCTGCGTGTGGAGCTTAGGCCCATGTCTGCTTTCTCCCCAAACGAATGCTGCTACGAGCGCTCCAACAAGATATTGTCAGGAAAGCAGGGCGAGAAGGGGGGACAGTCCACACAGCCTGACCGCTTTAATTAGCTTAAGTGTTTAGAGTGTCCCTTTTACAATAATATTGTGAACAAACTGTACGGGAGGAGGGTCTGGAGGTGGGAGTGAGTTTGGGCAAGGGACTTGACCAGAGTATGAGAGGGAGTGGGTTTTTGCAAAAGACCAGACCTGAGTGTGGGAGGGAGTTTGTGGAAAGGGACTGGACCAGAGGGAGAGAATGGCAGCTACAAACCAAAGAGGGGGTTGCAGGCAGGTTGGAGTGGTGACACAGGACTCAACCTTCAAGGAAGTATAAAACACCAGTGGTACAGCGCCCATACCTAGTCGCCGTATCCCAGGGTTTGTGTTATAGTGCTTCTGCAGTTGTAAACTGAATAAAAAAAAAAACTGGTTATGTCTGACATAAACCTTGAACTAAATCCTACAGTCTTCTCCAATCGGCTCCAAAGCAGAGTCTCGGGTTATAATGTTTAACTCTGACCGTGTGTGCTGTACACAAATCGAGTAATCGTTAATGAAAATAGTAGGGATGCACCGATACCGATACTAGTATCGGTATCGGGGCCGATATTGCCATTTGCACGAGTACTTGTTAGTCGTGCAAACGGCCCAATACATCCCGCCGATACCGGAAGCCGGCGCTGGGCCGGCTTGCCGGTATCCGCGGGGCTGGGGAAGCTGGCCGCGTGCATGAAAAGCACGCGGCCAGCGTTCCCCTCCGGCGCGCCGCGATACTCACCCATCCTGAAGGTCCGGTCGCTGGGCAGTGATGAGTTCCCCCCGCGGCCACTGGGCGCTCCTGTGATGCTGCCTCTCGGCTGGAGGCAGCGTCACAGATGCGCCCGGCGGCCACGTGATCGCATCACTGCCCAGCGACCGGACCTTCAGGATGGGTGAGTATCGCGGTGCGCCGGAGGGGAACGTTGGCCGCATGCTTTACATGCACACGGCCAGCTTCCCCAGCGTTCGAGCTGGGGGCAAATCCATGAGACCCGGGGGCATATCCATGAGACCTGGGGGCAAACCCATGAGACCTGGGGGCAAATCTCATATAAATTTTTATATGAGGTCTGTTCCTATTGGAAAGCGTCACATGACATTAAATAAAAGTATCGGTACTCGGTATCGGTGAGTACTTTTAAAAAGTATCGGTACTCGTACTCGCTCTTAAAAAAGTGGTATCGGTGCATCCCTAGAAAATAGTTATCAACTATTCTCATTATCAATTAGTTGTTTTAGCCCGAATACAATTCTTACCTTGTTCATTGATCCAAACAGTGTAGCCACTTACAATCCACACATTTTATGTATTTTTTAATGTTATGTGTGTATTTCAATAGTTTATTTTTCTGCTATTTTCCCAGAGTCCCCTTGGAGATTATTTTCAAGGAGAGTCTTGTGATGATTTGTTTTTGCTTTGCTGTAGGGCTGAAACAACTAATCGATAATGAAAATAGTTGTCAGGTATTCTCATCTGTTAGCCGATTAATCGGTCTTTGTACAGCACACAATGTTTATAGAGTTTAACGTTGATAACATCAAACTAGGGATGCACAGCTACAAGCAAGACAATTGTCCTACGGGCAGGGTTGTCTGCTCCTAATCGATATTATGTCTTGTGTTTGTGCTTGCCCCATTGTAAAACGCTACAGAATCTGTTGGCGCTATAGAAGTACTTGGCAACGACACTAGTTTTAGTTAGGATACCAGCATTTGCATGAGTACTTGGTACTTGTGCAAATGCCCAGACACCTCTACTAATACCAGAAGCAAACACTGTGCTGGCTTGTCGACTGGTATCCGGGGGGGCTGGGGCGGATGGCAGAATGCACGAACAGCATTCTGCCAGGGCCCTTTGGCTGGCTGTCTCCCAGCAAGCAGCCACCAGCTTGTGACGGTTGGAACGCGGCCTGTAAATGCGCTCTCGTGAGATTTCGTGAACTCAAGATCTTGCAGAATGAAGCTGGAGGCCGTTTTCCAATCTTCCCAAGCTGGCGGTCAGCCGGAGGGACCAGGCAGAATGCTGTTACACACAGCTGACTGTGTGTGTTTTATATATTTGCGAAGTATTTTGGTGAAGGGTGTGTCTAGATTCCAGCGATGGCTAGTTTAGCTCTTTTAACATGTCAAAATGGTGGGTCATGTAGTTATTGTAGCACAAGCGGCAGAATGACGTCTACAAAGTAGTACGTTTATGAAGGTGCATTGCGGGGCAGCTGCATACACTACATCTATCTGTTGGTATACATATTGGGGGTTGTGCCGATTATTTATTGAGTAATTTTCCAGTTACCGGTATCGGCATGCTACATTGCTGATATAACTAGAGCTTTTCTTCCGCCTCTACTCAGTACCGGCATGTACTTTCAGGGCAGACGCACCTCCTGAGTTGCAAAAGACCTCTGTAGCCAATCTGAAGTTCTGCAGCGAGGCGGCTGTCATTGCGCATGGGCCAGGGCATGTCCTTTCCAATGATACCAAGCGTGACCAGTGTTCACGTAAAACAAAATAAATTTAAAAAAAAAATCCTTCTAATACAGCACTATTCACCTTTTTTTTTTTTCTTTTTATATTCAGAATTTTTATTTTGCAAATCAAACAGCAATACATCAAATACTATAAAAGTATAGCCACGCAGGGCTAAAGTACTGAAAGATCACTTCAAAAATACCAACTTCTAGAAGGTATAGAAAGAAAGAAGGGGAGAGTGATAGTACACATACCACAAACTAGCCGGTGGCGGCCCTCCAAAAAAGAGAAAAAAAAAGGGGGGAAATGGGACAGACGACATAAGCCACATCTGTGACGTTCCTGGCTCACTCCCTAGGGACGCCATGGAAGGACAATGTCACGGGGCCCAGAAGCCCGAGGGCCAAGTGTGGCAAACAGACCCAGGGTGAGTGCCACAGTGACGCACCACGAAGCTACCCGAAAAATGCGCCACAAAATAAAAAAGTAAGTAAGTAAATAAATAAACAACAATGGGGGTGGTACACCATCGAAAGCAGGGCAGGGTGACTGCAAAGACAGATGCCCGGGGGGGGGGGGGTGAAAGAAGGGAAAAAAACATACTAAGATCTCTTAAATCTTCGATGGAGGGGGTGTCATCCGGAAAAAGACAGGACAAAGAGTCCACATCAGGCAGTAAACCAACAACGGGGAGGGGGTGTCATCGTGGTGGTGGGGGGTCGAACAAGTTTCAACAAAGTCTTCCTAGTGGGGGTTCACAATATGCAAGAAAAACTAAGTCATCAGAAGAATATAATATCAGCGAGAAGGAAGCATTACGGCATCGGTGATGGCGATCACATTGAGGCAATCAGGAGTTGTCAACCTGCATCTAGCCACAAGACAGTGTATATCCCCGGTGTCGGGCACAGCAACAGTACTTTGCGCGGTTAGGGTAATCTGCCTCTCAGAAGCGGTATCTCCCCAAAAAACATGGCTAGTAAGTCTGCCGGTCACAGAGTCTCCTCTGAAGGGGTGCCGGGCATACCACCATCCGGGCTCCAGGCACTCCTCTCCTCCTGCATTCGGCAGACCCAACAGCTCAAACTCCTCCAGTATCATAGGTCTCCAGGTGGAAGTTGTCACAGCCGGTTCATCCGTAATGGCCGATTCCCAGGTCCCGCCGACTACTTTACAACACTCGTCCAGGGTCTCCTCCGGGGGCCAGCGGTCCAGACTCGGCACCCCATCCGGTCCTCCAACCTCTTCAGGTCTCTCCACAGCCGCTGGACCGGATCCATCACTGGCCAAGGGCAACGCAGCCGCATCTACAGCCTCCGGCAGGGCCATTTCCCCTCCGCTGCCCCGCAGTGCCGCCATCATCTGGCGCCAGACGCCTTTAGTCAGCGGAGCCTCAGTATCCACCTCCCAGGAGCAGTCTCAGACAGGCATCCAGGCCCGAGACCATGCTCTCCTTTGGGGGGAGGGGGACCACCGTACTGCCCATTCGCCGGTCTATTTGTTTCCTCCATCAGTCTGTCTGCCAAATCGGCTGGGAGACGCGGGCCTGCCATCTCCCCAGCCTTCAGTACAACGCCAGACCTCAACGGGTCTTCCAAACCAGCGAGGCAGGGGGAAATCCAGATTCGGTCAGTAGGCCTCAAGATGGCCGCCGGCCGCATGCCAATGTCAGGTAGCAGCTCCCGGTCAATTCTCTGGTCCAGGGGGGATACGGACCCCGGACATCTCGTTACTGTTGGCCATGTCCTCGGGCACATCCAGGGGTGGTGTCTGCAGGTAAAGTCGTCAATTATCCCTGATAGTGCGATTATGAAGCGGAGCTCCGTAAGAGAACGTCCACTCCAGTCAGCAGTTGGCCACGCCCCCCGCCCACTATTCACTTTTCAACAATAATGCTGCACTGTGGAGCTCATACAACACTGCACATTACTGTGTTTTATTGCTGTGGAGCTCCGTGATGTGTGCTGTGTATGAGTGTATCCCAGAGCTCCACAACAATAAAACTCTAATGTACCATGCGTAGGTGTTTTTTTTTTTTTTTTGCTGTGGTGCTCTCGGATCATACGCGTTATACGAACTTTTCACACACTAGTTATGTGCGCGCTTGGTCAGAGTGATGGATTGATGCTGCTTGCGGAGCTGAAAGACCAATGACTAACTGTTCTGTAGGGCTGCAACTAGAAACAATTAGTTGACAGATTTTTTTCTTCGATTCATCGGATAATAAAAAATTACAATTTTTTTGTTTTGCAATTTGTGTAATGTATGTAACTTTTGTGCATACATACACACGTTATGTATCTTGTCAAACTTGAGTACTTTTGTCACATCTTCCGCCCCCACAGCACTTCCAGGGGGGTCTGGGTGCCCGGCGGCATCGCTGGCTGGGTGCCAGGAGTTAAGGCTGATCAATAGGTGTATGGAGGGGTGGGGCTTGGCGTGATGACACGGAGCCCCTGGCCTCAAATGCAGGGTGCGAGATTCTGCTTGTCGCCTCGCCATGACGTGGAGTCGTTCCCGCATCGCCAGCTGATCTGTTATCTGTCTCAGTGTATTTTGCCGATGCGGCCTGTATGAGGACCCGCTTAGGATTGACCCGGACTGCCTGCTTGACGATTCTTTCTCTAATCCCCTATGTGTGTATATGTTGAACTCTGTATACAGAGTGTGTGTGTGTGTGCGCAGATCATATTGCGCTATCTGATTGTGGATCTGCCCTGCAGGTTGTCTAATGGTGCCTGGCTGGTATTAAGTTAATAGACACATCATACTGCAGTGTCTCTGTGGGTCTGCCCTGCAGGTTGCTGAATCCATCAACTCCTCACGTAGCCTGGCTGGTATTAAGTCTATAGACCCATCATACCACACTGATTGTGGGTCTGCCCTGCAGGTTGTTGAATCTATCAGCCATTCATGTTGCTTCACCGGCATTAAGTCTATAGATACATTATACCGCACTATCTCTAATTGTGGGTCTGCCCTGCAAGTTATTGTATTTATTATACATTCATTCTACGTTACTTAGAATAAGTATATGGGAGTCCTCTCTGTTGCCAATCCAGCCTTTACGACTACCCTTTCTGGTGCCAACTCGAACCATACTTGTGACCGCTTTTGATAACCCAAGTTCTTTATATATCTTGCTACGCTATCTCTGTCTGTGTATAGTTAACTTGCCTTCGCTCAGACACTTGGTCACAAAATCATTTGCTACTGAGTGGTATCTAGTATTGTCTCACCTTCCTGGCTGGGAGTGCTAGGTGCGGCCTTTCTAACTGCTATAAATTCGGGTATCAAAGAAATCTGTCCAATAGGATCCAAACCACACTGATCTGGGGTGAGCGCTATTGCGAACGTGACATTTTCACACACAAAGTACGCGAGCGCCTGGTCAGAATGATGGATTGATGCTGTGTGTGGAGCTCAAGCTCATGTCTGCTTTCTTACCAATCGCTGCTGTAATCAGTCGTAGATATACATAATGATGTCAGCTTGTAAGGTGGGGGACACTCCATGGAGCCTGACCATGTTAATAAGCTTAAAGTGGTCAGGGTGTGTAGTGTGTCACTTTAAATTATTTCATAAACAGAGTGGGGGAGGTGCGGCTGGAGATAAGAGGGGAGTGAGTTTAGGCAAGAGACTGGACCTGAGTTTGGCAGGGAGTATGCGAGGAAGGGTCCGGACTGGAGAGAGAGGCAGGGAGGATGGGGTGGTGGTATAAATCGCCAGCGATACAGCGCCAACCACCCAGTAGTAGTAGTACCCCACAGTCTGTGTGATTAGTTCTGCTACTATCATAAACCAGGGGTCATGTCCTAAAAAAAGTAGTGCAGGAACTCGCCAAGACTCTATCCCCCACTTGGCACTTGTCATCTAGCACATAACACATACACACCCTCAAATCTGATATATTTGTGCATATATGTGGATTTTAATTAAAATATAAGAGAACTCCTAGATTTATTATGACAACAGGAAAAAATGATAGAACACCTGAATACAAGCTTTAGTGTATTGGACCAAAGGGAACTTGGTTCCCTCTGCATAAATAGTGCAGGAACGGAGTTCCCACAAGTTCCCCCAGGACTTGACCCCCTGTCGTAAACTAAATAAAAACAAACTGGTGATGTCCAATAGAGCTGAAACAATTGATGATTAAAATTGTTGTCAACTATTTCCACCATCGATTAATCAGTGTTGATTAATCGTCCTGTGAACAGCACACACTGTTTAGAGTCTGAGTTAAACGTAAATAACCTCAGCTTCGGAGCTGATTCGAGAAGACGCGCTGCTGCTTTACTACGTATGATTTTAGTACTAGGGTTATGTCAGACACAACCAGTTTGTTTTTATTCAGTTTAGAACAGGAGCAGAACTATAACACAAATCATAGGATACTGCCACTGGGTGAAGGAGCTGTATGCCTGTGTTCTTATCCTTACTTGAAGCTGGAGTCCTCTGTTACCACCCCACCCTCCATGCCACACCTTCTTTGGTCAGGAACTGCCATTTCTGTCCCTTTCGCCAAACTTGCTCCCACACTCAGATTCGGTCTTTTGTCCATATCCACTCCCTCACACTCAGGTCAAGTCACTTGAGTAAAGTCACTCCTCCCTTCCACCTCCAGTCCCTCCTCCCTTCCACCTCCAGTCCCTCCTCCCACTCAGTTTGTGCACGAAATTATTTAAAAGTGACACTCTACGCACTCGAACCACTATCGCTTATTAACCCCGATTTCATGCCGACATAATCATCTATGACCAAGTGCTTGTAGCCGCATTCATTTGAGAAAGCAAACATGGGCTTAAGCCACGCATGCAGCATCAACCCATCCCTCTGACCAAGCACTCGCATACCTTGTGTGAAAAGTACACAAGATACGCAAATTGCGTATGTAGGTACCAAAGTTTACGTACGCTACGCATATTACTTATGAAAAATGGGGGTTGTGGTTATTTTTTATTTTTTGTTTACATAAAATTCCTTTTAAGTAAACATTTTTTTTATCCGATGAATCATCTGCCGACTAATCGTTAGTTGCAACCCTGATGTCCATCAACTAAAGCATACAGAATAAAGCAGCGACACCTATTCTCAAATTGGCTCCAAAGTAGTATCTGAGGTTAATAATGTTTAACTCAGTCTAATCGGTCTGTGTAAAGCACACAGAGTTAATCAACCAACCGATTACTTGTCAACTATTTTCATTATCAATTATTCTAATTATCAATTAGTTGGCGACTAATCCATTAGTTGTTTCTGCCTTACTGTTATGTCATAAATGCATTAACGTTAAAGACCATTGGTCCTTAAGGGCTTAATAATAAACTGAGCGGGAGGAGGATACAGAGTTGGATGGGAATGAGGTTGGGGAAGGGACCAGATCTGAGACTGGGAGGAAGTTTGGGGGAAGGGACTGGACCAAAGGGCAAGATGGCAGCTCCTGACCTGAAAGGGGGAGGGTGGAGTGGTGTCACAGGACTCAAGCTAAAAGTAAGGCTAAAACTGGTTATGTCTAACATTACTCTGATTTAGTTCTAGGGTTAAGCAGCTGGCACATCTTCTCCAATGAGCTCTGAAGTAGCGACTGAGGTAATTGACTCAGTCTGACTCTAAACAGTGTGTGCTTTACACAAACCGATTAATCGACCTACCGATAGTGAGAATAGTTTACTATTTTCGTTATATTAGTTGTCGATTAATTGATTAGTAGTTTCAGCCCTAATGGAGGCCACCACTTTAAATCGCCCAAGAATGTTCTCCATGGTGACACGGACCACGGTAGAGAAAAAGATTTAGTACACAATTTTCTTTTTTTGTACCGCACATTTGTGGGATTTGTGTAATATCGGAGATGCAAGTGATGGTGTAGAATACGGTAAATGGTGCAAGAAAAATCAAAAGCATAACCGTGTGGCAAGAATGAATGAAATAAAGTTCAGGTCGGGACTCGGGAGAATTATTGTCTTTGCGGTGTCATTTTGATAGTCCTGTAGCAGAACAGTCAATTTAAGCAGAGTATTTTAGAAAAAAAAACATTAAATGGTAAAACAGAGTGGTAGTTCGAAACACATGGAGTGCTTCCGCACGAAGGCAAGGCGGTGCTAGATCAAGAAAACAGAGTCCCACAGAACCGTCCCTCACTGATCCTGTCCCGGACTTCCAGTGGTAGATCCTGCGGAGATTGTGGGCAAACAGTGAGGCGAAATGCAAGTTCTCCATGCCCCGGACCCTTTCCACGGGGCTACCCAGTCCCAAACAGAGGGAGTTACCTGAGGGCGCCAATAAACGGGAATAAGGCCCCGGGCTGTGGCGAGCAGAATGGCCAGTAGGGAATTTTTGAAGGAGTCTTCAGAGAAGCGCAACCCCTCCCAAACGCCAACGCCTCCCAAAAGGACTGAAGTCTATGGCAATGCCACCAGACGAGGACATAATCGCCTGGTTTCAGGAGGCAGTGCCAAAAGACTGGATTCTGAGGGAGACCTTTTGTGCAGCAGTGTGGGAGGCAGCTACCAACGTAGGAACAATTTGCAATTCTCTTTCCTGAGACTCCTAAGGTATGCATGAAAAGTGAGTGAAAAAGCTGCGGACCAATCCTGTGGTGAGTCCCCCACCCAACTCCCTGTTCCACCGCGCCATGCATGGTGATTCAGTGTCATATAGTCCATCTAAAAAATAATTTTGTATTATAGACACAACAGACAAGTTCTCGTGTCTGAGCATATGGATTCAAAGGGGGTGAGTGTGCGTCCAGTGATCGCGTCTTCCAGGTCGGGAACGTAGAAAGTGGCACAATTGGGCATAGCGGAATGAGTAAACGTGGGGGCGGCGGGGGATATAAGGGTACGTAAGAGGACACTGGTTCCATTGTCTACAAATAGGTGGATAGGAAGGTAGGGGGTCCAAGAGACTATACCGAAGAAACTCTTCTCGTGCCCCAGTGGAAACGGTGGGTTGTAGGTCACAGGTACCAATGGGGACATACGGTTCGTCAGGAATGTGCCATATTTCCTCCAGAGAACTATAACCGGGCAGAGAATGGGATGACTAATTGTTTTGCCCCCCCCCCCCCGTGGAATCCGAAGCGTGGCTCGGGGTTAAATTCCTATGTTGGAAGCGGTAACCCCGAGTAACACTCGGGATGCCGCTGAATACATCACCTCTCCTGCACTCCCTCGATTTCCCTGCAGTCTCCTCTGGCGATCGCAACCTCATTACTTCCTGGTTTCCTCCTCGCGGGAAGGAATCCAGGAAGTATGAGGTCGCGATCGCCGGAGGAGACTGCAGAGATCAGCGAAGGAGCACATGGAGAGGTAATGTAAACAGCCAGAGTGTGTCTCGAGATTACCTCTCTCAGTGGTGATATTTAACCTAGAGACACACTCTGGAACACCGCCAGGGATTTTAAGGGTGCCGATTGTCATGGCAGGGAGGCTATAGGGAATTGCTAAGTGGCCTGGAGCAAGGATACCCAGCACCTATGATTGGCAGTTTTGGAACAATGGTACAGAATGGAAAACATTGATGCCGGATAGTAATAAATGTGGCATACCCAACCCCCCCCTTCCTGTACAAACACCACATCCCCCTCTAGTCTGTGAAACTCAGAGCGCCAGCCGGCGCTTGTGTGGAGAGTTCAGACCCACTAACATTATAGGCTATCACATGCAGGGTCAGCCTTTGTATGCATGGAAGGGGAAGAGGCGGGAGGGGGACTGCAGGCCTAGCACCCGACCAGGAGGCAGGCCAGCACCCAGCGTTACAGAACCACACCTGCAACACAGAATAAACCTACCAGAACATAACTAAAACAGAACATATTAAAACTGTGTGAACCTCGGCGAGAGTCGACCATTCTTCAGAGATCAAGAATAGAAACAATTTACACCGTTCCGGAGACGTGCCCATGACTGGGTGATGAAAATATCGCACGCCCAGACTGGCCTGTGAGTCCTGAAACAGTCCTGATTATCAGGTGGGATAGGGGGCAGAGCTTGTGCGGCAAACGGGTCGGCGCATCATCCCAAGGTGCCTGTGGAGCTAATGTAGCATCAGGGCAAACAATAAATGAAGCATATAAAATCTCGCAAAACTTGAAGGATGGGGGTTAAGAGAATAACAATACAAAGTCGAAAAAAGCAATGAGGAAGGCTCAAGAGTTTCATGGAACTTAACCAGGCTAATTCGAACAGGAACATGTAATCTTCCAAAACTCGGACGGATTGCTCCGCAAGGCTGGGCTCCCCGACTGGGAGTGGAAATCCCAAAGCTGAGAGGGCAAAGACACCTGTGAGGAGGGCCGTGCCTTCTGTCTCTTCGCCACCTGGGTCCACCATCGGCGTTGTGGTTGGGGGGGGGATGGTGCTTCCAGAGCCGTTGGACCATAGCAATCCTATAATATTTGGCAGCTGAGCCAGAGGGACAGCTTGCAATTCACTATCCAACTGGAGTCAGAAGGATAATGGTATCTACTCATGAAATTGTTAAAAAAAATAACTTAATTGCAACAATTTAAAACAAAAATTTACATATAGTATAGCTGAAGTATACCTACAGCTATACAATGTCAATTTTTTTTAAAATTGTTGCAATTAACAGGGTTATTAGAGCGGTGAAAACCAGGAAAATGACTGGAGAAGTGAAAATTCGAGGTCAAAATAGCTGATTTGGAAAGTGAGATAAATAGGAGAATTGTTCTGGTTTGGCTATTTTGACCTAGAATTTTCACTTCTCTAGTCATACTCCTGGTTTTCACTTCTCTCTGAATAACCCGGTATGTTTTTTTGTTAATCGATTTCATTGGTAGATACTATTATCCTTGTGGCTCCAGTTGAATAGTGAATTGCAAGCTGGTCCCTCTCAGCTGCCACATCAGGCTCCTTCAGTAGACTTCTATGCCAGCCTGACTTCAGTGGACTGACTCCACTGCACTGGCTTCCATGCCAGACGCCACACCATAGACTTTCAGACAAGAATGGCTTTCTTGGAACTCCCCCCTCAAGTCATAATTGCCTGGTTTCTTATACAAGTGTTACTCTTTGATCTCTGCTCCCCTCAGCTATTCTAGTAGTGATTGACCAGTCATCTATTTAGCGTTGTGTTTTATATTTAACTGTATCCGTGGCCTTATTTGACAAACAATATCGGTATAAATAGTATATTGGTTATTTTTACCTACACTTTGCCGTGTGATTTATTTGTCCATAATCCCGAAAGAGTTAACCCAGGAAGAGGGTCATAATTTCTTACACTATGGAATGCGTGAGGGGTTCGACCTGAACGTGCAGCGCCAAAGAAAAGCACCAAGGGCATCCGTGATCTGTTTCAAAAACCAGCGCGCCTGTAGCATAATCCATGAAATGTCCTGGAAAATAGTAAAAGTGACCGTCCAGATTAAGAGCCGCAGTTTTCCGGGCGGCCCGTATGATCTCTTTCAGGTTTTAATCCTGAAGATGGCAAGTTATATCACGGGGCTGGGTGTATGAAGTACCCTGTGTTTTGAGAGTCCTGTGAGCCCTGTTAAATTTGAACTTGGCATCTTCCGGGCGGCCCAAAATGCTGTTAAAAAAGATGCCGCAGAACGTCTGTTAAAACTTCAATACCTCTGTGGATTCAGGGTAACCCTTACGTTATTCCATCTGCCTCTATTGTCAGTGTCGTCCAGGTGACAGTCGAGCACAGAGACGTGACAGGCCTGTTCTGCAAGTTGCGAATTGAGGTGGTCGATGTGGGTAAATGATTAATCTCGGTCCGACCTGTTTAAGATCATCAATAAATGTATTGGTCTTTCCATGCACATTCTGCTCCATATGAGTCAGTGGGCGGTTAGATCCTGGCGTGTGGGGAGATTTCTTAAAATGTTTCTCGCCTCTAGGACAGCCAGTGTAGATGGGTCTACAGGAGCATCTGAGTCTGGATCTAGGCCTGCGGCCTGGTCTCCTGCCTGTCTCTCTGTGTGACGACCACCCGCTATCTACCAAGTCGCCACGTGTGGAGGGAGGGTATATCGGGTTAACGGCTCCAATCCTCTGGCCTTACTAACTCGAGGGCCCCAAGTTATTGCAGCCTAGCCCCCCCCCCAAACCGTACACATCCTTCCGAGTTGACTATATGCTGCCACCACGAAAGTAATAGGGCACTTTCAAAACCCCCAGTAACTGTATAGCACCTCACTCCAGGAGCCTAACCATATACAGCTAATATATCTACCAAAGGTTACTTAAATTCTACGGTAACGCTAACCAAGCCATGAGAACGCAAATCCTTTAGAGCCACAGACAGTACTGGATTACAAAATTTTAATGGAAAAAGACAAAAATAAAACTTTACAGTGCCAATCTATATATATAAAAGCGAAATGCCGCTCGCTCCATAATCACGATATCTCCAGAGCCGTAAAGCCTACAAACTTGAAATTCGGCATGTATGTTCCTCTTGGCTTCTAGGTGTTCACTAAAAGGATTTTTCTAAATGACTTTCAGAGCATCAGTTATGAACATGCTCTGATGCTAGGGAGTTATACTCCCCCCCCCCCCCTCCCCACCTGAAAAAAAAAAAGCTGTTCCAACTGTCACTTGCCTCACATGTCGTTATCTCAGGTCAAACTGGCAGACGTTGCTCTCCTTTACTCAGGAGCGTCTGGGGATCCTAACAGCACTAAACCTAAGCTACCTCACCAACATGTCCACACCTTCTACCTATGGAACTGCTTCCGAAATCAAGGTGGTGGGGGATATATTCCCTTATGAGTTTCAATCACCCGCCAGCACTGAGCCAACGGATTGTGAACCAAATTTCTCCTGCATTGTGTCCCGGCCCCAAATCACTTTTTACACGGATCTCCTCAGTTCAGACAGATCTGTCCCTTCTACTGTAACAGTCAAAGGGAAAAGAGGGGAAAAACATTTACAGATGCGATTACGACAACGCAAGTAAGGGAAGCTGGAAAAATGTATCCTCAAACCTCCAAGTCAGTAGAGAGGCTGTAATAAAGTATGCATCTAATAACTCCGTTAATCACACGTTGAGTCACAAAGGAGATCAATGCCTTGGACTAATAAGTATTCGTCTGGTTTTAAATATGAACCTCAGATTTATTACACCAGGGAAAAGGTTGTTGATCTCGGACCTCAGTTACCTTGTGCCTGGTGCCATGCTCTGAAGTGGCCGGATGAGATTCCTGGGATGTGCTGCAGTGGCGGGAAAGTCCAGCTCCCTCCCCTTCAGCCCTACCCTGAACCCTTAAACAGCCTTCTCATCCACCAGCATCCAATGGCAGAGCACTTTCTTTATGCTGCCCGGAAGTACAACGGATGCTTTCAAATGACGTCATTTGGAGCAAGAGAGGTGAAGGAGGGAAATTTTATGCCAACATTCAAAATGCAGGGGCAGGTCTACCACAGGATAGGGAGTATCATGGCGGGGCCAAAGCAGAAACCGTTTTCATACCCAGAATTCCTCTGATCTCATCAGACTAGTCGAGCTCAAACGTCTACAATTTCCTGTTAAGGTGTGCTACGCCATCACCATCTAGAAGGCCAGGGCTCAACATTTCAAGTCCCAATCTACTAGCCAGCCCTAAAGAGTTACTCTCCACTAGTTGCCCCACCTAACCCTTTATCCTGCCCTGCCTCTGCATTCCCACTCGCACTCATGTAATTTCCACGCGCCAAATGCGAGCAGGAGAGTAGAAATTTTGAGGCCTGAATAAGGCACGGGGACGGACATTGAAAGAGACTGGTGTGCATCTGATGAGTGACTGATTGTCCCATGGCCAGTTGTATGTGGCGTTCTCCAGAGTCAGTTCACCTGACAGCCTGGTCATCCTCCAGCCAGAGAGTAAAACCAGGAATGTTGTTTACAGGGAGGTCCTGAGCAAATATCTGAGGGACAAATTGAAAGTCTATGCTATGAAAGTAATTAGCCCGGCTACATAGACTAAAAAAACCTGGGTTGCTGTTGGGATTAAAGGATTTAAGACCATCCATTTTATTGCTTATTATCCTCCCTTACGTGTTTCAATCACCACCAAGCCAACGGATTGTGAACCTAATATCTCCTGCATAGCCCGATGTTTCATCGCGAAGCACGGGTATCCAGCTAGTATAACCTAAACAAATACAAAATATAATAAAACGTGCAAATACAGTTCTTGATATAAAATCAGACTTAAAGGGATACTCTAGGCAACATGACCACCTAAGCTATTTTAGGTGGTCATGATACCCGGAGTATGCCGCCCTCTGTCTCCCCTCCCTCGGCTCGGCAGTTCAGCGGAAAAAGCTGAAAACAGCTGAGAGAGGCGGAGGAGTTTACTCCGCCCTCCCAGCTGTCAGCAGAGCGGGAATCATATTTCCCGCTTCTGTTGAGTAGGAGACGTCATCGCGCTTTCAGCGCGATGACTTCTCCAACTCGCCGCAGTAGCTGGCGGCAGCGGCTGAGGTTAGTGTTGCGCGCATCCTCTTGCGCGCAACACTAATCCTCAGAGGGAGCCGGGAGGAAGCCTGCCGATTGGCTGGCTTACGTGAGAGGTGCACATGCGCACTTCTCGCGTAAACCAGAAGGCAAGAAGAAGCAAGAAGGACGGGAGCGGAAGAGGAGAGAGGTGAGTATAAAAAAAAAAAAAACGCCGCTGGAAACAAGTGGATTTTAGGGTAAGTATTACAGTTACACAAAAAAAAAAAAACAACTTTTTATTAAGGGAATAGGGATAAATTAGGATAAAGAAAACGGGGGGGGGGATTTTTGGGTAGAGTGTTCCTTTAAAACACAAACCTAACTTGCACACTAGGCACTAGGAAGCAGGCTTCCATGGGTATTTCAGATTTTAAACGTCCCCAGAAGGTTCTTTAGAGATGTTACTCTAACTCAAGTTCGTGATAAATACATATTGTACTAGTAAGTGCTGGCTCTTTGTCAAACACCCACCAACCCCCAACCAATTTGGCTCAGGTATTTCCATCCAGCCCTCCACCCAAGATCAGATAAGGGGTTATAAATAACCGAGGTGCTTTGCCTACTGCTCTGGAAAGACAGGAACCACTCCCCCACCCCACAAATTCTGCATTTAAAATGACACAGCGCAGAAGTCATGCCTGTGTATGTCTGTCTCCCTGGGTGGCAGCCATCTTAGATTTTGACAAAGTATGCAGTGAGTTCTGCGTGCCGCTCAAACGGCAGGAGGTCATGGATTTTGGCTGCCCCGGTTGCCCAGAGGTATGCGAGGCCTGAGATGTTCTCTTTCGCTGCCCCATCACAGCCTTGAAGCCCTGCAGTGCGCCACTATCGCGCCCGGGAGATGGAGCTCAGCATTAATGCTTCCAGCTCTGTCGACAGTCAGGCCACGTCCCTCGTACATTTGATTTGCCATCTCTGGATAGTTGTGAACGTCGACCCTTAGTGAATAACTGCTTTTGTGTTTACCCGATAATGTACTTTTAAATATAGTAAGGGGGGAGGAGGAAGCAGACCGTTAAACATTGACACCTTCTGACCCCATCCTCACATCCTCCTCCCATATTAACCTTTTATAGATTCCTTTAAAAACTCACCTGAATCCAACGCTGATCTCCTTCTGATCCCAGCATGATGTGATATGCTGTGGCTGGCAGCATATCGTGGCGTATGGGTCTGGATGCTCCAGTGAACCATGAAATGGTCACAAAACATCCTGAAGCTCTGAAACGTGCTCCAGGCTTTGCGATTCGGATCTGTCCAGGACCAAGCCCTGCATTTCAAAGAACTGCATCAGCCTCCCCTTACGAAGAGAGCTCACAGCAGCACGACCATTCCAATAAGAGCAGTGGTTTCTAACCCTGGTCCTCGAATACCCCTCACAGGCCAGATTTTAAGGATTACCTTGGGAAATGCAGACTGAATCCTGCAATCACTGAGAAGCAAATCGTATCACCTGTAATGTGCTTCAGATATCTGGCAAACCTGACCTGGTGGGGGTACTTGAGGACCTCGGTTGGGAACCACTGAGGGAGCAATCACACTGTATAATGTACCTTTTAAGGCTGGGGTCAGACGAGCGTAGTGTTCACGTCCGTGATTGCGCCTAAAAGTACGTCCGTGATAGCATGAAAGAAAGTCCATTGGAGCCCGACACATGAAGTACGTCCGCACTGAACTGCGGACGCACAACGGCCGCGGCAAACGGACGCAAGGCAGGCAAGAACGTACAACCCCTAGAACGGCCGCACAAAGTGCGCTGAGTCCGCAATGTCCGCATAGCTTTGTGTGTGAATGATGGAACGTGGTCAGACGGACTGCATTTATACGTCCAGCATTTTTCACTTACAAAATGGTTTTGCTTTTTAATTTATTTTCCCTCCTACATCCGTCAAAATATACGTCAGTGAATAAACGGACTGTGTGGCCACTACTGTGTCTTCCGTACTGACGTACGTCCGTGTGCACGGACGTACAGTCCGTAGAAATCACGCTCGTCTGACCCTAGCCTTAATCTCGTGCCAGTGATTTGTCTGTTGCTTTTCCTGTTTAACTTGTGATAACGGTGTAAATCTGTCGCAATGAAGGGCTGAACCCATTTTTCTAGGAGGGCTATGTTCAGTTTACCTCAGAAAGACAATGGCATGTTTTTTTTATACTTTGTGAATTTATGTTTAAGGGGAAACTCCGAATTTATGAACAGTGCTTGTAAAATATCCCCTTTGTGCATTATTTTGTAATGTATACATAAGTTACCCCAGAGACTGGGTCCTCCAATTCTATTGTATCTGAACTCCTGTATTGTACGAGTGTTTTGTCCACTTGTAATGTACAGATCTGCTGGCACTATATATAGTATAATCAGTGACGTGCGGTGAGGTCAGTGGCTGGTGAGGCACTGGTTGATATACAAATGCAAAACAGCCAAAAAACATTCTAGCTCCCAAAGAGGAGGCTTCAGGCATTTAGTACATCAGGACAGACACTGCGAGTAAGGACTGATTGGAAGCCGATTCTGTTCCCACAGACCTTTTATACAGAACAATTATCTTACAATATGCCTTCTAAATTGCATTGGCAAAGACTTCCTAAATGAAGAATCTGCAGTCCTGGGTCCTTGTACCTGGACTTGTTTTCATACAGGGTTATTCAGAGAGGTGAAAGCAGGAGAATAGAAAATTCTAGGTCAAAATAGCCAAACCAGAAAATTTTTCCCTTTCATGATCTGCTATTTTGACCTAGAATTTTCCATTCTCCAGTCATTCGCCTGCTTTTCACCGCTCTCTGAATAACCCTGATACAGGGCTATTCAGAAAGAGGTGAAAACCCTGAGAATGAGTGGAGAATTGAATTCTAGGTCAAAATAGTCAAACCAGAAAAATTCTCCCATTTATCTCACTTTCCAAATTGGCTGTTCATTTTCCTGCCAATTCTCAAGGTTTTCACCTATCTGAATATCCCTGATTGTGCTGGCTACAATATCAGGGATATTCAATCAGGGATATTCAGACTGAGAGGTGAAAACCTTGAGAATGACAGAAGTTAAAATTCTAGGTCAAAATAGTCAAACCAGAAAAATTCTCCCATTTATCTCACTTTCCAAATTGGCTATTTGGTGTAGAATCAGTGTTTCTCCACTAGTTTCCTCGGCCTGGTTTGCCAGATATGTGAAGCACAGCACAGGTGATATAATTTGCTGCTCAGTGTTTGCAGTATTCCGTCTGCATTTTCCCAAGGTGATCTGAAAAATCTAGCCTGTAGTGGGTCCTGAGGACTGGAGTTGAGAAACACTGGTCTAGATTGTTCATTCTCCCGTCAATTCAAGGTTTTCACCTCTCTCTCTGAATAACCCTGATAGTGTAGCCAGCACAATGATTCAATATCGTGGATATTCAGAGAGAGGTGAAAACCTTGAGAATTGGCAGGAGAATAAACAATCTAGACCAGGGTTTCTCAACTCCAGTCCTCAGGACCCACTACAGGCTAGATTTTTCAGATCACCTTGGGAAAATGCAGACTGAATACTGCTAACACTGAGCAGCAAATTATATCACCTGTGCTTCACATATCGGGCAAACCAGGCAGAGGAAACGAGTGGAGAAAGACTGATTCTAGACCAAATAGCCAATTTGGAAAGTGAGATAAATGGGAGAATTTTTCTGGTTTGACTATTTTGACCTAGAATTTTAACTTCTGTCATTCTCAAGGTTTTCACCTCTTTCTGAATAGCCCTGTATCAGAGTTATTCAGAGAGCGGTGAAAAGCAGAAGAATGACCCTGTATCAGGGCTATTCAGAAAGAGGTGAAAACCTTGGAGAATGACTGGAGAAGTTAAACTTTTAGGTCAAAATAGTCAAACCAGAAAAATTCGCCCATTTATCTCACTTTCCAAATTGGCTGTTAATTTTCCTGCCAATTCTCAAGGTTTTCACCTCTCTCTGAATAACCCTGATATTTTAGGCTAAAAAAAAAAAAAAAAAAAAAAAAGTTAAGCCAACGCTTGCCCCTGGCAAAACAAACAGTGCATGTGTAAGAAAGGGTGTGTAAAGAGACTGGCACTGTAAGAACACACACCTCTATATGCTGCCCCTATAACAAAAGTATTGAGAGGAGCCTGGCCACATCCATTAGGTTTCCTTAAAGCACCTATACATTTTGCGTCATTCATATTATACTGAAGGGAAAGCAAGCCACTGACCCAACCTGACTTCTGCACACTGCAGGGCAGCACTTTCAGGCACTGACAGGGAGCAAAATGGAGATCCGACACCCCAGCCCAAAGCCAGTGACCCATGAAGCACATGCTGTGATCTGACAGCCCTGGTAGAAGAGGAGTTGAGAGAGTCTTGCTGGCAACTTTGCATCTGCTGAGTCCCCCACCTGTCCTGTCCCTCCCCAGGCAGCCTGGCTAGAGGTACAATACATCATACAGATTGGCAGCTAAGCACTATCTGAACATCAGCACAGAGGAAAGCCATGGCCTCCCCCCCCCCCCCCATCATTAACCCTTTCCCCCCATCATTAACCCTCTCTCCCCCATCATTAACCCTCTCTCCCCCCATCATTAACCCTCTCTCCCCCATCATTAACCCTCTCTCCCCCCATCATTAACCCTCTCCCCCATCATTAACCCTCTCCCCCCATCATTAACCCTCTCCCCCCATCATTAACCCTCTCCCCCCATCATTAACCCTCTCCCCCATCATTAACCCTCCCCCCATCATTAACCCTCTCCCCCATCATTAACCTCTCCCCCCATCATTAAACCTCTCCCCCCATCATTAAACCTCTCCCCCCATCATTAACCCTCTCCCCCCCCATCATTAACCCTCTCCCCCCCCCCATCATTAACCCTCTCCCCCCCCATCATTAACCCTCCCCCCATCATTAACCCTCCTGGGGTATAACTGGGCATCCCCAGCTGTGGCAGAGCAGGGCATCCCTGTGCCAGGCTCCTGGACTGCAGCTCCCCATGCAGCCAGTCAGGGGTTGTCCATCATGCAATCTTTTCACAGCCTGCATTGGAGGGCTGCCTGGCCTAACTGCTAGACTTCCTGTCAATCAGAGGCAGTCCTCTAATGTAGGGGTTTTCTGGGAATGGCTTGGACCAATGGTGCTTTCCCATGCTCTGTCAGTCTGTGCGGCACTAATGAGCAGTGATCTCTGACGTGTGCTGCACACATCTTGAGCAGTTTACTCAATTAGTGCAGCGGGAAACGTCCTGCTATGCAAATTGCGTAGGCTGGGAAAACTAATGCCGGCAGAGGACAGAGCTGACAGCGGGGGAGAAGGTGAGTTTGTTTTTAGTTTATTAATTTATCACTTAATGGCAGGTGCGGCTGTGCCTCCCATGCCTCCACTGAGTGCACGTCCCTGAGTATAATACATGGGATTACTTGGAATTACCACTGTTTTGTCCTCTCTGTACATTTTATTCATGATAATTTATTGGAGCTCCTGACCAATTTTAAATGTCCAAAAGCAGCATTGAGCAACATTTGAGTTGCCAGGCAGCTTGAATGTCCTGTCGGGGCTTGTGAACACACTCCATGTTTATAAATCCCACATAAAGACGGCGGCTCCCACAAGCCAGGAAATGAACTGGAGAAATGTTGTTCTTCACCTTTTATAAGCTACAAAATTGTGTTTTTGTGAGGCTGCATTCATATCTCATATACCACAGTGAAAGTGAAGGGATAGACTTCCTGTGCGGCTTGTCATTAACATGCTTGTTTCTCTTCTGCCATGAAGGCCAGTCTGAGCTCTGCCAGCAGGTGGATTTCCAGTGACTCGCTGGTCCTATTCAGAGGTATAGAAAGGGTTTTCGGAGGACACATACATCATGTGCAATAGTGAAGCCATATGCGTGTTTATTTATGGCCTTGCGGTTTACACATCTTTCCACGAGCCTGTCTTCTCTTCCATGGATCTGCCTGCATGACCATTAGATTTATTTTTTTCTGTGTTGAAAATAGTTTTTCTTTTTTAAATTTTAGATATCGGAATTGAATGAATAGGCCACAAAGAGCCTACAGAAGTGAACCAATTCACCAGATAATTTAAAGGAACACTTTACTGAAAAGTGGATGTCACTTTTTTGCTCTTGAGTAATTGTACAGAGGTAGCTGACAGCCTAGGGCTATTCCCTTGTGGACACTAATGTTGACGTTCAGATGTGTAGTTACAGCCAGGATAAGTGTTTAACTCACCCCCCCCCCCCCCTACTGCCGTCTTGACTTGTACGAAATCACTTAGGACATGGGTACTTGTGCTCGCTTCCGTGAGCTTACTGTATTCTGCGCATCCTATACTTAACATGGGGAGTGCAATCATTAGCATTTTTGTAAGTAAAGGTATTACAAAGTGCTAGCACTAATTACCGACAGGATGCATAAAGCAATATTTTAGATACTCCAAAAACTGATGCTAAGTGATTCTGCATTTGCAAAATCATTTAGCACCCCCTAACCCCCCCAATAAATCAGATACAGGGCCGGCCCAAGCCACTGTGCTGCCTGGAGCGAAGGATGAATTGCTGCCCCCCCAAAAAAAAAACATGGTGTGTATGAGCATATCACAGAGCACCACATATCACGGCCCACTTTCCCACACATCCATATACCCATATACCGTCACACACACACACTTACATACTTCCACAGTCACACACACATAACACAGCCGGTAACGGGGAGACGCAGAGGATTAATGACTCCGGACGGCACAGAGTTACTGTCGATTATATTTCGCTGGGTGTTCCTTTAACTAGGAAGCGCCTCACCGAAGGTATGAAAGAAATTAGGAAAATGCTTGTCTTTTCACCATGATTTAATAATTCCGGTAACACTGGGGGGGGGGGGGGGTGGTGGGTGGGGGTACAAGCCATAAAGCGGCATTAAAACATGCAGCGTCCCAGTAATTTCTGTAATTTCCCCATCAAACCCTGGCAGCTCCATACTACTCTCCCCCCCCCCAGTTTAGAAAGGTAAAAATTAGATTTATTTATTTTAGCAAAGTCACCGAAGCCTTGCCAGGCCAGTGAAAAGCAGATGCTCCAGCTATTAACAACGAACTACAGCTCCCTTCATGCTGTGCGGGCTGTAAGGGAGGGAGCTGCAGATTGTCTTCAATCTGGGCCCCGTGCGGCCCTCAATTGGCAGCTACCTCAGGACTCTGGGATAGGGTGCCTGTCCAGGCCTTCCCACTAGCACAGAGGAGCTGGCAGTGCTTTAAGGGGTCAGCAACATGTCCCTGTGAGGAGGGAGGGGAACCTCCATAACACACACCGGGGGGGGGGGGCACAGAGTCTCCTGTATGAAATCAAGCCACGCCTAACTCCTCAGCAGGGATTCATTTAACGGCGCGCACTTGCGCGGCAGGGCTCTGATGGCGTAGGCGTGTCACGCGACAGGCTCTAAACACCACGTTCTGTCTCACAGGCGCACTGCGCTGCAGGAAAGACCAAAGCCAGGCTGCATCGCTGGTAAAACGTAAGCTGATGGCCTCCATGCCTGCTGAAAGGGCAGGCGCCGGCCCACTGAAAGGGGCAGTCACGGCTTTGTTTTCAACGGAACACTGTCCTGCAGCCGTGTCCGGGCTGGCGGCCTTTGAAAGAGCAGCAAAATGCTGCCCCTGATAAAGTGCTGCCTGGAGCGGCTGTTCCACCCCGCTCCATGGACGGGCTGGCCCTGATCAGATACTCTCCTCATCCCACGATGAGAACGGTGGCCTGATCTGTTCCTTCTGGCCATGAGCAGAGTGAGACTGGGAACAAATAGTTTCTGCGATCACACCACCGCGTCACGTGATCTCATGAGAGTTCGTTTGCGCAGGGCTCACAGCCCAGGGGCAAACCCTCCATGGACTCCAGGAGGTGGTACTCGCGGAAGCACTACTGCAAATATCCCAGCGGTTAGCACTACATTCTGGGTTGAGGCGCTCAGCTAGCACCTGCCCTGAAATATCGCGCTAAATTGGGCACTACAATGAAACCTGCAGGTGCAGATTTTCTGTCCCCATTTTAGATTTAACTTTAACTTTGGAATAGTGCCATATATTTTTTTTATTTTGCCCAATTTTACCTTTCTGTGTGCTCCTCCTCTTCGGGTGGGGGGGAATCAGGAGAAATCGGGTGAAGTAGAGTATTTTCCTCCAACCCACCCAGCGTTGCCAGCAGCCAGCATTTTTTTCTTTCCATGTTTTTCCGGCTGATGTCATCAGATCGGTCACCAAGGACGGCAGCGTGCAATCACTGTAGCAAGCTGATGGAGCGGATCTGTACAAGTGCAGGAGTCCTGAGCTATATGCACCTTGCGGCTCCTACGCTATGCATGTTGCATAAGATTGCAAATTGCACAGAAAGCTTCAGGTACTAATGGGTTTGTGAGTCCCTGAGCTGAAAAGGAGCCTCGCGCAGCAAGGGACAAAAGATTAGTAAAATCACCTAAACCAGGGCTTGACAAATCCATGGGCCTGGTAGCCACAGGCTCCTAGAATTTTACTCCTGGCTCCTAAATTTCCAGTTTATTTTACACCAAACTAAAAGCAGTCTTTGCCTGGCATCTAAAAACCTCTAGTTGTCTTCAATGTTTTCTTCCAGTCTCCTACATTTAATGTAAATATATCCAGCCCTGGTGTGTGTATATATTTATATATGAGGTCTGTTGTGTGTCTTTGTGATACTGTGTGTGTCTTTGTGTGTCTTTGTGATTTCAATACTATCATAAATTGGACAGGCTTTCAGCAAAAACTTTATTTATTGGAAAGCGTCACATGACATTAAATGTATCGGTGAGTACCTGGCAAAAAGAATATTGGTACTCGTACTCAAAATAAAAAAATATAGTGTATCTTTTAGTTGTTGAAAGAAAGCTTTGTTAGTCTGAAGCAAAAACTGGCTCCTAACTTTTGTAGCTGGCTCCTAGATTCAGAGCAAATTTGTCAAGCCCTGACCTAAATAATAGATGTAAAAAAAAAACCAATTGGGCAAAGGGTGTTAGCATCCTCTGCCCAATTATTTAAGGACAAGAAACAGAATATTTTCTATAGAGTATCCCTATAGTTTGTATTGGCATTTTAAATAGTTTCTGGAAACTATAGGTCTCTGTGCTATGTCCTTTAAAATATGTCCTCTTAAGTTGGCTGTAACTTAAAGGGACACTCTAAGCAACATGACCACCTAAGCTATTTTAGGTGGTCATGATGCCCGGAGTATCCTGCCCTCTGTCCCCCTCCCTCCGCTCAGCGGTTCAGCTGTAAATGCTGAAAACAGCTGAGAGAGGCGGAGAACTTTACTCCGCCCTCCCAGCTGTCAGTCAGCAGAGCGGGAATCATATTTCCCGCTTCTGCCGACTTTTGCCGAGTAGGAGACGTCATCGCGCTTTTAGCGCGATGACGTCTCCAACTCCCCGCTTAAGCTGGCGGCTCCCTCTGAGGGTTAGTCTTGCGCGCATCCTCTTGTGCACAACACTAATCCTCAGAGGGAGCCGGGAGGAAGCCTGCCGATTGGCTGGCTTATGTGAGAGGCGCGCATCTCACGTAAACCAGAAGGCAAGTCGGATAGAAGGACGGGAGCGGAAGAGGAGGGAGGGGAGTATAGAAAAAAAAAAAAAGACAGCGCTGGAAACGAGGATTTTAGGTTAAGTATTACAGTTACAAGAAAAAAAAATAACAATTTATTAAGGGAATAGGGATAGGTTAGGATTAAAAAAACGGGGGGGGGATTTTTTGTTAGTGTCCCTTTAAGTCCTGCATCTCCCTATAGCTCAGGCTTCACGAATTGGCAATATTATTTTAGAAACTTGCCCTTTACTAAACAAGCAGCTTTTAAGTCGATCAGCTTGATCTTTCCCAATTTGCGCTTAATAGTGCCTAGACAACTGGCTGTCCTTCAGATCCTATAGAAGGAATAATATTTAAATTACAATATTGTTTTTTTCCGTTTCCATTAGTTAAAAACCTGATGTAAGGGCTGCTGTAGTATAAATACACCCTGAATGTATGTGACAAGAATGTGTGCAATTTAAATCGCTTTAGTAGTGGTCTGCTGTCTATGTAAAGTAGGGCTGAAACAACTAATCGATGATTAAATTGTCAACTATTTTAATCATCAATTAATCGGTGTTGATTAATCGTCCTGTGTACAGCGCACACTGTTTAGACGGAGTCAGTTAAACGTAAATAACCTCAGCTTCGGAGCTGATTGGAGAAGACGCGCCGCTGCTTTACTTTTTAGACAGTTTGTTTTTATTCCGTTTACAACATTAGCAGAACTATAACACAAACAATAGGATACTGCCACTGGGTGAAGGAGCTGAATGCCTGTGTTTTTATCCTTGAAGCTGGAGTCCTGTGCCACCACCCCACCCTCCCTACCACACCACCCTCCCTACCACACCCTCTTTGGTTGGGAACTGCCATTCCCTCACTTTGGTCTGGACCTCAAACTCACTCCCACACTCAGATCCGGTCTTTTTTCCATACCCACTGCCTCGCTCACTCGAGTCAAGTCACTTGAGCAAAGTCACTCCTTTCCACTTCCAGTCTCTCCTCCCACTTAGTTTGTTCACAAAATTATTTAAAAGGGGCGCTCTACGCACCCGTACCACTTTAGGTTATTTACCCCGCTTTCATGCTGACATCTATGACCAAGTGCTTGTAGCTGCGTTCATTTGAGAAGGCAAACATGGGCTTAAGCTGTGCATGCAGCATCAACCCATCCCTCTGACCAAGCACTCTCATACCTTGTGTGAAAAGTACGCTAGATACGCAATTTGCGTATTTACATACGAAAGTTATGTACACTGCGCAAATTGCTTATGAAAAAAGGGGGGAGGGGTTGTGGTTACTTTTATTAGGGATGCACCGATACCGATACTAGTATCGGTATCGGGGCCGATATTGCCGTTTGCACGAGTACTTGTTACTCGTGCAAACGGCCCGATACATCCCGCCGATACCGGAAGCCGGCGCTGGGCCGGCTTGCCGGTATCCGCGGGGCTGGGGAAGCTGGCCGCGTGCATGTAAAGCACGCGGCCAGCGTTCCCCTCCTGCGCGCCAAATACTCGCCCTTCCTGAAGGTCCGGTCGCTGGGCAGTGATGCGTTCCCGCGGCCACTGGGCGCTCCTGTGACGCTGCCTCTCGGCTGGAGGCAGCGTCACAGATGCGCCCGGCGGCCACGTGACCGCATCACTGCCCAGAGACCGGAACTTCAGGAAGGGTGAGTATTTGGTGCGCCGGAGGGGAACGCTGGCCGCGTGCTTTACGTGCACACGGCCAGCTTCCCCAGCGTTCGAGCTGGGGGTAAATCCATGAGACCTGGGGGTAAATCCATGAGACCTGGGGGCCAATCCATGAGACCTGGGGCCAATCCATGAGACCTGGGGGCCAATCCATGAGACCTGGGGGCCAATCCATGAGACCTGGGGGCCAATCCATGAGACCTGGGGGCCAATCCATGAGACCTGGGGGCCAATCCATGAGACCTGGGGGCCAATCCATGAGACCTGGGGGCCAATCCATGAGACCTGGGGGCCAATCCATGAGACCTGGGGGCAATCCATGAGACCTGGGGGCCAATCCATGAGACCTGGGGACCAATCCATGAGACCTGGGGCCAATCCATGAGACCTGGGGGCCAATCCATGAGACCTGGGGGCCAATCCATGAGACCTGGGGGCCATCCATGAGACCTGGGGGCCAATCCATGAGACCTGGGGGCAATCCATGAGACCTGGGGGACATATCCATCAGAGCTGGGGGCAATCCATGTGACCTGGGGGCCAATCCATGAGACCTGGGGGCCAATCCATGAGACCTGGGGGCCAATCCATGAGACCTGGGGGCCATATCCATCAGAGCTGGGGCAAATCCATGTGAGCTGGGGGCAAATCCATGTGAGCTGGGGGCAAACCCATGTGAGCTGGGGGCAAACCCATGTGAGCTGCGGTCAATCTCATATAAATTTTTATATGAGGTCTGTTCCTATTGGAAAGCGTCACATGACATTAAATAAAAGTATCGGTACTCAGTATCGGTGAGTACTTTTAAAAAGTATCGGTACTCGTACTCGGTCTTAAAAAAGTGGTATCGGTGCATCCCTAACTTTTATACATAAAATTCCTTTTAAGTAAACTTTTTTTGTCTCCCCCGATGAATCGATTAGTTCGCCGATTATTATTTTGATTAATCGATTGAGAATAATCGTTAGTTGCAGCCCTAATGTAAAGAATTGTGCATTATTTCTTTTCTTTTCTTCTTGTATATCTAGGCCCTCCACCGACCAACCTCTTCCAGCCTCCGCGGCGTCCAGGCTTGGGAACACTTGGAAAGCCGATTCGGCTACTAGCTAACCACTTCCAGGTTCAGATACCGAAGATTGACGTCTACCATTACGATGTGGACATCAAGCCAGAGAAGAGGCCCAGAAGAGTCAATCGGTATGAACTTTATTTTCTTTATACAGATGGTCTACTAATTGATAATGGCATCATATATGGATTTGTCTTTTCTGTTTATGCAATTTCTAACCTTCTCGACAATGTCTATAGTCTGCTGCAATCAGTGCCGGCCCGTCCATGGGGCCAGATGGCTCCAGGCAGCCCTTTGCCAGGGGCAGCATTTTTGGCCTCAATTAGGCACACCGCACATTACTGTGAGTTTTATTGTTGTGGTGCTCTATGATACACTCATGCACACATTACTGGGAGTTGTATTGCTATAGAACTCTGATACTCTCATACACGGCACATTTTTGGGGTTTTTCGGGGGGGGGGGGCGGCAGCATTTCATCCGTGGATCCTGGCAGCACAATGTCTTGGGCCAGCCCTGGCTGCAGTAACTAGGTTATAAACATTCACAACTCTTATTCTGTGTTTAGGGAAGTGGTTGACACCATGGTGCGTCACTTCAAGATGCAAATTTTTGGAGACCGTCAGCCAGGATATGATGGCAAGAGGAATATGTATACGGCACACCCACTGCCAATTGGGAGAGACAGAGTGAGTATCATTTTACACAATACCTGTAGTTCACCAAATTTTGGGTGATGAAATACTATGTACATTTGCTCATATGCTGACCTGATAAATGCAGGTGTACCAATGCTTAAAGGGAAGCTGTAGGGGTTACAGAACAACTTGTTCATTGTTGTAAACAATAAATTTGATGTAGGGCTGAAACTATTTTCAGAATTGTTTGGCCGATTTGTTTTCAAACGGCCGGCTAAAGTAATGCAATATAAAGTTTGAAAAGATACAAAGGTTTGCAGGTGCAAAATGTTTTTCTTATTATTAAAGTCCTGTGGGTGCTGTACTGCAGCATCAGCACTAAAACGACACAAAATAAATCATGTGCATAATCGGGGTGCAAGGCTCTGCCCATAGCCACACACCCTTCTGCCCTCAGTGCCCTGATGGTGCGCATGATTTAATTGTGTGCCTTTGCATTTCTGTAGATCATGTATGGATGAAACAGACTGTGCTGACCGTATTAGTGTGTGCATGATCTGGTAATGGGCACAATTTTGGGTTTTTTTCAGTTTCCTGTTCATGTTCTGGCTATAAAGTGACTTGAGACAGGGCTTGAGAAATGGCTTTGGATTTTAGGAGCCAGGTTTAATTTTTTTTTGGCAACACCCACACACCAAAAGCCATGCCCTTTTTCACACATACTGTATCGAACACGGAGAATCGGACCACATGTAACTGTCACACCTACCCACTGAGTACATGTCATGCATGCATAACAAGTGTTCACTCTCCTTTACATTCAGACACATGTCATGCGTGTATAAACTCATTCATATGCACCTCAATGTGTTATGATTCTCATTTTCCTCTCTACTTCTATATCTCACTACCCATTTTTCCACTTGTGGACCAAGGTCCATCCCACAACTCTTTTTATCCTCTTAATGTCTTTGTAACCAAAGCTCCACTCTCCAGTATGTCTACTCTAAATCGTCTTTCCTACCCTTTTAGTTTGTGTCATTCTTCCAGAAACACTTCCTATGATCATGAAGCAGCTGGTGTCGGTCTAAGCACCAGGCAAATGTGTCTGAACAATATATTGTGGTGTGAACCTGGTCCCCTCTTCAAAGTCTGCACTATGATTCTCTGCTTTCAGCTGCTGTTGTATGTTAGTACCATAAGATCCTGTGCATCTAACAGATCATTGCTGCTGCTGGTAAAGACATGCTGAACAGTATGGGAAGGCAGGTCCTTAATGGTAACTGGAACCACAGGGACTGGACATCCTGTGCAAAAGAGATCTGCTATCTGCCTGGGCCCATTCTTGCCCTCCGAGTGCCCAGGTGCCTACTAGGGTTGTCAATCTAATCTGAACTTGCTAAAAGGACTTCATTCCAAATTGATCTTTCCTTCTGTCAATTAAATGAAGTGTAGTCTGCAGTCAGGTGGGATAAAAAGGTCATAATTGCCTGAAGAGTTTGTCTATGGCTCTGGACAGGGTATTCAGTGCATTTATTTTTTTCAGTCTGAGTGGATGGGAGGCCAGGAAATGTAATATTACTTATAATTTTCCATTTCATGGTTTCCTCTGTATACTTGTGCCTGCGTCAGAACTGTCTGTCACTGGGTTGGTGCCCCCGACTCACCTTGCCAGCTTGGTGTCTGACTCGGTGTCCGATCCTCGAGGCTGCATCCAGGTCCGCAGGCAATCCAGGGCTTGTCGCGGACCCTGACTGGCAGCTGTGCCACTGAATGGTTCTATGACTCTGAAAGGGTCTGACGTTGGTGGGCGTTGAAGGCAGTGACCTGACCTCATCAACCTGGGAGATGGTGTGCTGGGCATTGCCATTCTGCTGGGAGGTAGTGGAAGGTGGCTCAGATGTGGCATGGCCGCACCTGGGCACCCTATTTAAACATGCTGAGCCACCAGGTGGCCATTCATGTGTCTATGCTTCCCTGGTGAACAATGCACTGCACGGTCTATCTCTGGACTTATCTGGTATTTGACTCTTGGTTGTTTTTTTTTTTTTTTTACCTTCCCGCTTGCTACCTGCTCCGACCCTTGGAACAGTACTCAAACTTGTTCTCAGATCACTCCTCGGATACCTCCCCTCCGATTACCAGCCTCTCCTCCCTTTTCAATCGTACCCAACATTACTACGCAATGTGGGGGGATGACAAAAAACATAAAAAATATATTTTGTATTAAAAGCAGCAGCATTGTGCCCTCCCCCTTATAAAGTTAACAATGCTGCTACACAAATTTTTCATAAATAAATTTAAATAAAATATTTATCTTGTATAACTATAATTGATTTGAATAAACTAAGAATATACTGTATTTTCGTCTATCCTATAGTTTAATAAAAAGTTGAATATAATTGAGTTTAATTGCTGTGGCGGTCTGTGATACGCTTATAAACCCACACACGCATTACTGGGAGGTTTATGGCCTTGGAGCTCTGATATATTTGTAAACTCTGCACATTGAGTTTTATTGCTACAGGGACGCTTTGTGCTGCAGAGCAGTGACCATCTGTAAGTCTGAAGGGGGCACAATGGATTCCCCAATTCGCTAGTGGGCCACAGTGGATTTTTTAACACCATTTTCAAAATAATTACTTTAATAAGTTAAATTCTTTGACTCAACAATGCACATGCGGGGTTTGCATTGCATGGTTGGAGTTTGTATGGGTGTGGCTTTCTGCTGGCATTTCTAAGGGGGGGGGGAGGACATGATCTGCTATTGCCTGGGGGCCCTGTTAGGCTAAGGTCAGACGAAAGCAGTTTTAACGTGCGTTTAGCCGCACGAAATCACAGCCGTGCTAGCAGCAAATGACGTCCAATGCCGGGGAACATACGACGAACGGCCGCACGAAAGTTCGTCCGGGCAACGCAAGTGGCAAACGAACGCATTTTTTCGAGAACGTCAAACCGCTACTACTGATGTACAGAGTGCGCTGCGGCCGCATAGCGGCGTGTTTGCGTGATTGGGAGACGTCAGACACTGCACACGTCCGGCCAACATAACGTCCAGACGCAAAAAGGGTTTTATTGTGATCCGTACAAAATCACGGATGAAAATGCGCATCGTATGACCGCTATCGCGTATTCCATGAAAAAATACGTCCATTCGTTCGAACGCACTTTTTCACGGACAACGTGAAAAATGCGTTCGTCGTACCCTAGCCTAAGTTGTCATTCCACCCCTGTGTTATACACTGAGACTCTTTCAGAATAATTTGTCATGTCCTCTAGCCAAAGGGACACTACCAATTGCATTAACTGTAACTAGATTAATTGTGCATTACAAATAAAACACCTGCTGCTGTGTTTTTTTTGTAATGCACAATTTTTTGTCTCTGGGTTGCCATTTTTGCCTTGCTGCAACATTTACCAAAAGCTTTGCTTTGTGGCTCTTGTCCATTTAATCTTAAATATCGCCCAGTTAATGAGGTGGAGGATGGAATGTTTAGTTGAGGCTATTGTGATTTCCCAGGCTATCGGATAGAAGACATGGCATGTGAATGAGATATGACAGGGAGCTTAAAAGACTTGTAATCTAGCCCCTGGTGATGTCCTTTGAATACATCCCACACAATACAATACAATGATGTGAGACGGCTGCCTGACCCATAGACTTCATTATATGGCCAAAACCACAAAGTGAGGACCAAGTGAGGTAAAGATACTGTGGAAGAGGGGCAGTTTACAACACAAAAGCTCACACAATGAATGTGCCCATGTGATAGAGTAAAATATTTTCTTAACTAAACATGCAATAATAAAACAAAGTACATGTAAGATATCAGCAACATAAAATAAACAGAATAAGAGCATTTCATTTTTTTGGTGGTAGTGGCCCTTTAATAAGGAATTACTGCAAATCTTCTTAGGGTTTAATTCTTTCTTTCTAAGCTGTAAGCAAAGCCGGTTACAAAATGCACCTTAAAATGAATGGGTGTGATTACTAGACCTCTTGACTGTAGCAAACCGCAACATAAGCAAAGGAAATGTATGCATGTCAAATATATACACACCATATCAAAAGGTGTCTCAATAATTAAGAATGGTACACAGTATGTAAAACACAGCATAGATTGACAGATAAATGTTTTGCCTTCTAAAGGTAATCGCCCAATAAGGAGATACAAACTCCACCCAAAGCCAAAATGTTGGAGACTTGGCATGTATCTGCTGATTCGCTGATGACATTTAAGAGGAGAATATAAATATATATCACACCCACTCAGTATCTCACAGAAGGGAGTACACTGCTCACATTTCTGTAAATATTATCTTTTCACGTGACAACACTGAAGAAATGACACTTTGCTACAATGTAAAGTAGTGAGTGTACAGCTTGTATAACAGTGTAAATTTGCTGCCCCCTCAAAATAATACGCAGCCATTAATGTTTAAACCGCTGGCAACAAAAGTGAGTACACCCCTAAGTGAAAATGTCCAAATTGAGCCAAATTAGCCATTTTCCCTCCCTGGTGTCATTTGTCTCGTTAGTGTTACAAGGTCTCGGGTGTGAATGAGGAGCAGGTGTGTTAAATTTGGTATCACTCTCACGCTTTCATACTGGTCACTGGAAGTTCAACATGGCACCTCATGACAAAGAACTCTGAGGAACTGGGAAAAAAAGAATTGTCGCTCTACATAAAGATGACTTAGGCTATAAGAAGATTGCCAAGACCCTGAAACTGAGCTGCAGCACTGAGACCATACAGCGGTTTAACAGGACTGGTTCCACTCAGAACAGGCCACGTCATGGTCGACCAAGGACGATGAGCACATGCACTCAACTTCTTATCTAGAGTTTGTCTTTGGGGGAATAGACATATGCTTGCTGCCAGAATTTCTGCAGAGGTTGAAGACGGGGGGGGGGGGGGGTCAGCCAGTCGGTGCTCAGGCCAATGCGCCGCACCCTGCATCAAATTGGTCTGCATGGCTATCGTCCCAGAAGGAAGACTCTTATAAAGAAGATGCACATGAAAGCCCGCAAACAGTTTGAAGACAAGCAGACTAAGGACATGGATTACTGGAACCATGTCCTTTGGTCTAATGAGACCAAGATAAACTTATTTGGTTCAGATAGGTGTGTGTGTGTGTGTGTGTGTGTCTGTGTGTGTGTCTGTGTCTGTGTCCCCGTGTGTCCAGGTGAGTAGCACAAAGACAAGTGTCTTGCCTAAAGTCAAGCATGGTGGTGGGAGTGTCATGGTCTGGGGCTGCATGAGTGCTGCCAGCACTGTGGAGCTACAGTTCATTGAGGGAACCATGAGTGCCAACATGTACTGTGACATACTGAAGCAGAGCATGATTCCCTCCCTTTGGAGACTGGGCCGCAGGGCAGTATTCCAACATAACGACCCCAAACACACCTCCAAGATGACAACTGCTTTGCTAAAGAAGCTGAGGGTAAAGGTGATGGACTGGCCAAACATGTCTCCAGACCTAAACCCTATTGAGCATCTGTAGGGCAGCCTCAAATGGAAGGTGGAGGAGCGCAAGGTCTCTAACCTCAATCAGCTCCGTGATGTCGTCATAGAGGAGTGGAAGAGGACTCCAGTGGCAACCTGTGAAGCTCTAGTGAACTCCATGTTCAAGCGGTTTAAGGCCGTGGTGGCCACACAAAATATTGACACTTTGGCCGTTATTTGGAAATTTGCTAAAATATTAAGCTTTGTCAAGGTCTTTTTGCAAGTTGGTCACCAGATTTTGGATTGCTAGAATGTGTATTGGGTTATTCGCTAGTCGCCGTTGTTACTTTTGTTGCAGTGAACTCCCTATTGCAACCGCTGTAATCTTGCACATTTCAACTTTCTATCTGGCTTACAGGTTGACTTGGAAGTTACACTTCCCGGCGAGGGCAAGGACCAGACTTTCAAGGTGACTATTCAATGGGTGTCCGTAGTCAGCCTTCAGCTTCTTTTAGAGGCTTTGTCTGGACATCTAAGCGAGGTTCCAGAGGATTCCGTGCAGGCCCTCGATGTCATCACTCGCCACCTACCTTCCATGAGGTATTTGTCACCCCGTCACTACAGATTTAACAATCTCCTATTCCTTTTACAATGACGTGCATCTTACAGAAACTTTTGCCCCTCTGTTCAGCACCAAATCCATTAAGTTTTGTAAGGGTAGATGAGCTGTTTTTCATTGTAACTTCTATCTTGTTTAGATATACGCCAGTCGGCCGCTCATTCTTCTCCCCTCCTGAGGGTTATTACCACCCTCTGGGAGGGGGGCGTGAAGTCTGGTTTGGATTCCATCAGTCAGTACGTCCAGCCATGTGGAACATGATGCTTAATATAGACGGTAAGTGAAAAGTGCCTGGCTTGGCTTGCCTTTGCCCTTTTGCTGTCAGATAACCAAGACAAATCTTCATATTTGTTATCTTGAACTAGCAATGACTACCAAACAGCTGCTGCAAGAGCCAAATCTGTATTTAAGTTAAGGTTCATTGGGCACATAGTTCGTAAATGGAAGGGAATAAAGACCTCTAAAAATCCTTTTCCTTAGCCATGTGTTTAGAAACTCAAGCTCACATACGGTGCAGTTCCACTTAGCATAAACAAACATCCCTCAACATTAAAATATGTGTTTCCTGTTTATTATGTCTAATAGAACTCCTCACAAATGGTTTTGTTTAGTACAGAAAACATTAATTTGCCTAATTCTGTTTCCATTACTTGTCCCTTTGGACTGTTTCACCATACACCTGTTAGAAGAACATTGTGACCAAGTAGTACAGACTTCTCTGACTCTTAATGATTTTAGACTTTTGGATAAGTTCCTAAAGCCTTTTAATAAACGTGGTGCTTTGGAGAATTCAAGGAAACTATGAAATATCGACAGGAAAGCAAGGTTTCATCCCTTAACATTTTATGCAGAATTTAAAAGGGGTTTGCAGAGTAAATTCTGTCTAAAACAGGTTTGTTCCGTTGTTGTGGAAAGTTAAAAAATAAATGTAATTTATTAATGCATATCATTTTTTCCTCAGAGAAATCATGTTGTCCCTTTCAGACTAATTATCCCTCATCAGAGTGCAGCGTTAAGTTGCATTAATGTGTCATTATAGAGGGCATATAAGATCGTATGCAGCGTGTGTATATATTTCAATAAAAATTAGAAAATGTCGCTCACACAGAATTGCATAGAGGATTGTGTTTGATATACACTATTTAAATACATGTTGGCAATATTCCCTAAATGTAGACCTCCAGGTTACTCCACTGTAGTAACGGATTGGTCTTGTCGAGGATCACATTAAGAAACGTTTACTTTGATTTGTTAGCGAACATTTCTTTTCACAATTATAAGTCAGCATTTGGTGAATAGACCCCTATGGGTTATGGTAGGACAATGCAAATTCTATTGACAAAATATATTGATTTAAAACTCAATTTAAAGGTTGCTTTTTATTTTTTCTCCCTTCTTTGCTTCTGGTCAGTTTCCGCAACTGCTTTTTACCGAGCTCAGCCAGTCATTGAGTTCATGTGTGAGGTTCTTGACGTTCAGAACATCAACGAGCAAACAAAGTCACTGACTGATTCGCAACGTGTCAAGTTCACAAAAGAAATAAGAGGTGACTTTGGTTATGACCTATGACTTTATTTTTTTGGTGATTTATGAGCAACCTTGTTCATGGTTGTGTCTTTTCGATACCCCCCCCCCTCTGCAGGTTTGAAAGTTGAGGTCACTCACTGCGGCCAGATGAAGAGGAAGTACAGAGTGTGCAATGTTACAAGGAGGCCAGCAAGTCATCAGACGTAAGATAATCCAGAATTAATCAAAGGCAACCTTATTCCCTGAAACAGAATTTTTTATCAATCCATATCCAAGTGAATTTGCATCGTATTGAATGTATTTTTGTTCAACGTGATTTTGGTTACTCTTTTTGATATGGCTGCGTCCGTCTGACCGCACCGTTTGCAGTACATCATAGCTTTTCAATGGAGTCAATAGAGCACACACGAAGCACGTGCGCACTTTTTCACACACCGGCAACGCATGCTGCAACGGACACCAAAATGGCATCAACGTGAAAAACCTACAATGGACATAGAGAAACCCCTGCATACAGCTTTTTATTTTCACGCTCAATGTCGGTCAGAACAAACTGATGCTATATAGCCTTTTAAATTTATTTTCTCAATGTCAGTCAAAACTGATACTATACAGCTTTTTTTTTCTTCCTCAACTTAGTCCTAGCTAACTGATACAATGTAACCAAAATATCATCTGTTATAAAGTGCATCTGTTACAACAGACACACTGTGTGCTTGTGTGACTGCAGCCTCAGACCGGGGTCAGACGATCACACGTTGTGCGGCCGTACTGAAGTGCCTCACGGCGTCCTTCGCAGTGTTGTGACGCTTTGTGGCTGGCCACACGCTGTAGCGTGCGCATGAAATGCGCGCGCTACAGCGGACGTTCTGAAAGCCTCCCCGTTGAAACGCTACGACGCGTTCGGGGCTGCAAAGCGCGATCTCCATAGGAAGAGCGAGCCTTGCAGCGCTGAGCGCATGAAGTGCACTCAGCGAGGTGGCCAGACTGGTGTCAGTGGAAGGAACATCAACTCTCATGTACGTTCCTTCCGCTGTTAAAAACGCTAGTCTGACCCCGACCTAAATTGTATCTTTTAAATTTTTAACGATCTACTTTATCACCTTAAAATTGATCCAATCTCTCCTTCCCCAGTGCTGTTCAAGTTAGGTTATATACTCTTAAATTCTCTAAAAGCAGTAAGCTGCCCCAGAAGAACTGATGTTATAACACAATGATGTAAAGACTCTCTGTATAATGTCTTCATTCTATTTTAGCTTGGCATTGTAGCCGTTTATAAAGCGCCACATGTTTACCTGCTTAACAAATTAGCTGTAATCGCACTTAATGTGCAAAGAGCAGATTTTTTGCAGCTGGTATAAATGGTTTTCATTTGAATCTGAAACGAGTTTAATTTCTATTCTGTTATGGTTCGAACAGCAGAGAACAACTAAAGTATTAAAATTCTCTTGACCTTTTCTCCCCTGTGATATAGGTTTCCACTGCAGCTGGAGAATGGTCAGGCAATGGAGTGCACGGTTGCTCAGTATTTTAAACAGAAATATGCCTTACAACTGAAATACCCCCACCTTCCTTGTCTGCAAGTGGGACAAGAACAAAAACACACATATTTACCCCTTGAGGTAAGCAGATCAGTGATAATCTGCCAGGGAATCAACTTTGAAACCTGCTTTTTAGTCCTTCTCTTTTTTTTTTTTTTTTAAACTGCTTATTAAAGACCTCTAAAGGGTCCGGAGGCTTTTTCTTGTGCAAATCTGTGGTTGTGATTTTTAATATTTTTGGTTGGAGATTATTCAAATGTGGGAGGAAGGATGCTAAAAACCGTAAATATTGCCTGTAGTCTTTCATTCCCTCCCTTCACTTACAGATACAATTTTACCTTTTGCAGTAGACAACTTAGTTTGAGACATTTCTAAATTTTTTTTAAAGAAATGGTTAATTTGGAAAGTATTTATTGCAGTAGACCTTACGGTAATGCAATAAATACTTTACAAACTATTTGTTGCGATGAAACCATTGCTTTAAATGTTATTCCTTTTATTTGTACTAGGGATTATATTTTTAAAGTCGTTCAAAATCCGCTTTTGGGTTTTCAGACACAAAGGTTTTCTTTTTATGTGACATTCTTCCCTTTGCAGCAATTTTTCAACTTAGTTTTTAATATGAAATTCAGGCATATCACAAATGTATATGAAATCTACATATCACAAAATTAATTTGCTTCATTGCAGCGGTCGTCAACTTTGACCCTGCAGATGTTTTGGAACGAATTCTACTTTGATCCTCAGCCAACCTATTGAGTGACTGAGCATGGGGGGGGGGGTTATTGCCACATCATCTGGAGGGTTAAGGTTGCTGACACTTGCTGTATTGCTTTCTGAAATTTCTCTTAACGATGAGGGCAATCGAAAAACTAACCGGACACATGTTAAACACATTGCAGTACTGTATGGCAGGGCTCAAAATTTCAAGTCCCGTGCTACTAGCCATGGTTAAGAGTTACTCTCCACCAGTTGTCCCACCTGACCCTTTCCCCTTCAAAAATACACCCCCCCCCGCATTCACACTCCCCATGTAAATACACTCCCACATTCATACACAATGGAAAAAATAAATCCTACGCTATCTGCCTATGGTGCTTGTGAAACGCTGGGGCGACGTTGAGTACTGGTACTGAGTACCGATACGTACAGACAGAACAACCCCTGTTATCAGTACACTATATTGGCTATGTAGCATACTGATAACAAGGAAAAACCTCCACTCGCCCTCACTTAATTTTCACTCACCAGATGCGAGTGGAAATTGAGCCCTGCTGTATGGTATATTAAAACACCCTTCCATTACTTGTGTACTCTAAAGATCTAAATCTGCACATTGGTATCCAAATGATCACATTCGCTGATTACTAGTGAAGTTCCCTCAAGTAGCATCGACATCGCCAGAAGGTTGATCCAGATTACATTTACAGAGATATATTTTTAACAGACAAGCATCATTGGAAAGCGGAAGGAACGTCCATGAGAGTTCCTTCCACCCGACGCCAGTCCGGCCACCTCGCAGTTAGTGCGCTCAGCGCTGCAAGGCTCGATCCTCCTATGGAGGATCACTCTTTGCAGCTCCGTCAAAGCTCTAGGACGCGCGTTGACGGAGCTGCAAAGAGTGATCCTGCGGATGCAGCACAGCCGGTGTTGCTTGCGCAATTCGTGCGTGCGCAACAGCGGCTGGCCGGCCCCGTCGCAACGCTGCGCTGGACGCCGGAAGCCACGCCAGTACGGGCGCACCTAGTGCGTTCATCTGACACTGACCTAAAGGAGGAGAGCAATTTTTTAAGATTGTATTCTTTTAATTTCCTGGGTAAGTTAAGTAAACCATCCCACTACAAAGAAATAAACCTAAAGAATAAAGCCAAAAGGTAAGGTTTGGCATAAACTTAAAGATGAATCCAATGTCTCTAGAAACATAGAAAAATGTCGGCAGATAAGAACCTTTCGGCCCATCTAGTCTGCCCAATTACATGGATACTTTACCTGGATTTATCTTTTGTTTAGGATAGCCTTATGCCTATCCCATGCTTGCTTAAATTCAATCACTGTTTTGGCCTCTACCACTTCAACTGGAAGACTGTTCCATGTATCCACCACCCTCTCAGTAAAATAATGCTTCCTGATGTTACTTTTAAACCTTTGCCCCTCTAATCTAAGACTATGTCCTCTTGTTTTGCTACTTTGTTTCCTTTTAAATATACTCCCTTCCTCTACCTTGTGGATTCCCTTTACGTATTTAAATGTTTCTATCATATCTCCTCTGTCTCGTCTTTTTTCCAAGCTATACATGTTAAGATCATTAAGCCTTTCTTGGTAACTTTTCTCCTTCTATGGTTTGTAAAATGTGCTACATGCACCACACTTAAAGAAAATCTAATACAAATGCCATGTGACTACTAGTAAATTCCATGTGTCAGTTGTCAAATGGATGGAGCGAATGAGCTCACAAGCTAGGAGTGTAGTGTTGTGCAACTCCAAAATGTATTGCCCCAGTATTTAATGTGAAAGAGACTTTTTTGGGGCAGCGTAAGGATCCAATGTGTTGGATTATATATACATTACTGCACCACTGAGAGAGGGCTTTCATGAAGTCATAGATACAAATATATGGAACCTCATCATTTGAGACTCCTTAAAATTGTTTGACTATAATGCGCGCTAGTTCATATAACTGCACTGTTAAAGGAATGTGTGTGCAGCGTTGCTCATCTAAGAATGTGTTGTGCCTTAACCTCAGTAACCGAATTGCACCGAATGGTGAATTTCACAGTTCAGCGCAGTTTGACTATTCACTAAGCTGTCAATTCGCCAAATACATTTGAATTGTTGGCGAAATACGGGGAAGGTTTGCAGCATTTCCGTGATCTTCAGCAGCAGCGACATTGCCCCATAGAGAAGTAATGGTTCGTCTATTCTCAGAACTCTGAACTGCACCGACATGTAGGCAACATGCCCTGATTTTCTGTGTTTCAGTACGTCACGTTTAAAAAGGCAAATCCCATAGGATTCATTGTAAAAACATAATATCCTTTTTCCATTTTCAACAAAAATACTTTTTTTTTTTTTTTTTTTGACACCTTTTTGTGTTTTTTGTTTCCCAGTTTCTTTAAAAAGACGTTTCTTATTCCGTGACAGACCTTTTAATTTTTTTAAAAATTTAGACACATTTTAATGCATTTATTCATTTGCAAAGTATATTACCAGGAAGGAAACATTGAGATTTTTCATTTTAAACCTCTATTAGGAGAACAGGAGACTTCCGTATAATTTTTTTTTGTTGTTGTTGGTTTTGCAGGTCAGCGAATTCGCAAAGGCCACTTCGGCACTTTTCAGCGACATTCTCCAACTTGTTAGTGGGATTTAGCGGACTATTCGCTAAATAAGGAATTCACCAAAATATCAGCAAAATGGAATTGCTGAAATTTTGGTGCTTTTTTGAATAGACCCTTAAGTGTCTCTGGAGTCAAAAAAGCTGAAGTTGGTCATCCTCTCACTGCTATACTGTTTGCTCAATGAAAGCTTAATTAGCAAATGTTACAGTAGGAAACAGGTATAAGACGTTAATAATTCAGGCTTTGGGAGGTTAAACGTTCTGAAGTTGCTTAAAGTTCATTGTATGCCTCAATGCATTCCACAGGGAACATAATTAGGTTTTGTTTTACCATAGGTACACTGATATACATCTTGGGACCATATACTTGAGTGTCTAATTAACTAGGTCTTGCTTTTTCTTTTGCATACTAGCAGGCTTATTCAAAGAGATCCAAATTGTGGCAGAAAGGTAACCAAACACTGAAATTCAGCGTACGGTTAACTTTCCCGGCCATTCGGTTTTTCAGAGAGCAGGCAGTTCGACAATTCTTGGCGAATTGCCTGCACATACGGTGCCTGTTCGAGGGCAGTGAAACCCCCATAGTGAAGCAATGCTTCGTCTATTCAGAGAACACCAAACAGCAGGGAAGAGTTGCCGAAATGCCCTGCTGTTCGGTGGTTTCTTTCGACAGATTTATTCAGGCGATTCCCATAGGCTTCAATGTTAAAAATATTCCCGTTTTAATTCAATATTATATTCTGCAGTAAAGTCTCTTTATAGATTTTTTTTTTTAAATCTGGTTCTCATTTTTTAGGGTTTTTTTTGGGATTTTTTTTTACTTTTTTAGAAAAAATTATTCTTTTTTCTTTTTACTGTAACAGCCCTTTTTATTGTCATTCATTGGATCTTATGTGTAAATTCCAGGCATTTTCGCTCCTTCGTTTTTTGCAAACAGCATTTTAATTTTCCAACTTTCAAGTGTACTTTTTTTTTTTTCCCCACCTCCTTCGTCTGTGTGTCGGGTTTTTCCGGCGGCTGCTCTGCGTTGTGATCGGCGGCTAGTCGGGTTTTTCCGGCGTGTTCGGGGTTAATCCAGATGTTTTTGCCGGTTTCGGTGAGTTTTCGTCGGCTTTGCGGCGGCTTTTCCCTGCACTACGACGGCCCTGTGGTGCTTGCTGAATACACCGCTGGGTTGCCGAATCGCACCGAATTGAAGAGAACGAAAAGTCACCAAATGTGCGGTGACTTTTCGATTCTCCTTGAATAACCCTGTGTGTCATTGGAAAAATACCCTCCCATAAAGACGTTGCTGTATGTATTGATGGTGTGGCATTGGGTCTGCCCTGTCACCTGTCTAATCGATAATGTGGGGCCTCCGTGAAAGAAGAGCTGGGACTGTGACATAAAATTCCCCTATCTACATTCTTCTATATGCTTAATTTGCATACCTCCTATAGCTTTGTCCATGTCCTTTAATCTTGCCTAACATCCCTTCTGTAAGGCTCTGCAATGTCACTGGCAGACCTGTTGCAGGTGATTATAGCAAGGAAGAGATATTTCTGGTTTCTCCTGCCTTTCAGTACCTTCAGAGTACCTGCCTTTCAGTACCTTCAGAGTACCTGCCTTTCAGTACCTTCAGAGTACCTGCCTTTCAGTACCTTCAGAGTGTAAAAAAATAAAAGCGCTTTCAGCAGTAAAACTTCCCACCCCTACAACTTGGTCCCTCAGTTGTTAATGGCCTACAGCCATAGCCAAAGGTTTTGAGAATGTCACATTAATTTTCAAAGTCTGCTGTGTTTTTGGATCTTTTTTGTCAGATGTTACTATGGTATACGGAGTCTAAATACAAGCATTTCATGTGTCAAAGACTTTTATTGACAATTACATTAAGTTTATGCAGAGTCAATATTTGCAGTGTTGACCCTTCTTTTCCAAGACCTCTCCTATTCGCCCTGGCATGCTGTCAATCAACTTCTAGGCCTCATCCTGACTGGCAGCCCATTCTTTTATAATCAATGTTTGGAGTTTGTCAGAATTTGTGGGTTTTTGTTGGTCCACCTGCCTCTTGAGGATTGACCAAAAGTACCTCAATGGGATTAAGGTCTGGGGAGTTTCCTGGCCATGGACCCAAATCTTCAATGTTTTGTTCCCAGAGCCACTCATCACTGTTGCCTTATGGCATGGTGCCCTGCCGTGCTGTAAAAGATGTTGTTTGTCACCAAACTGTTCTTGGATGGTTGGGAGAAGTTGCTCTCGAAGGATGTTTTTTTTTTTTTTAACCATTCCTTGTTCATGGTTGTGTTCTTAGGCAAAATTTTGAGTAAGCCCACTCCCTTGGCTGAGAAGCAACCCCACACATGAACGGTTACAGGATGCTTTACTGTTGGCTTGGCACAGGACTGATGATAGTACTCGTCTTTTCTTCTCCAGACAAGCTTTTTTTTTTTTTTTTTTCGGCTTCCCCAAACAATCGGAAAGGATATTTATCAGAGGAAATGACTTTACCCCAGTTCTCGTTTCAATTTCTGTACCTTTTGCAGAATATCAGTCTGTCTCTGATGTTTTTCCTGGAGAGAAGGGACTTCTTGGCTGCCCTTCTTGACACCAGGTCATCCTCCAAAAGTCTTTGCCTCGCTGTGGGTTCAGATGGATTTAAAACTCCAAATGGATTCCAAAATGTATCCCGCTTCCAGATCGCCATGCATGAAGCACAGATATATGCTTTCTGATCAGCTTGTGAGCGGGAGCTAAACACTCACACTCTGAGAGCTGAATCAAAGTGGGGTGACTGAATTCAAGTGTAATTCAAGTTGTCAGTGAATGGACAGCCCTTTATATTGAATGGTGTAGGTCTGGGGGGAAAAGACAAATTGGCAAGGGAATATTTCTTAATGACAGACAGCAATACCTATAGCCAAAAGTTGTGAAAGTGAAGACCAATTATACATTTTGATTTGTTTTTTAATCCTGGGAAATAAACCATAAGACATTAACTTGCTGTCACTCGTTTTATCAGCCCTTGGATGAAAGCCTAAGTTGACCTTCCCAGGAACTGAACATGAAAACCTGATGTGTGAACAGCTTCTAGAGGTACTACAGCTGGTTCACCAGTCAACCAATATCCCTGCCTAAAAAAAAACACAGTATGATCTTCAACTTGAGGCATATCCAATATTATGAAGTTTTAAAAAGTAACATATACTTTTTTAATGGCTTTGCTTATACTCCTAGAAAAAATTCAAACTAACTACAGTAAGTGTAGCTTGCTTTGTCTTAATCATTAGTTTTCCTGGCCAAATACAAATAGGCTGCTGCCAAGGTGAAACGTGGGCTTTATCAGATTTTACCCAGAGTATCCAATCCTAGGAGACAAAAGAGGCCATCAGTAAAGGACAGAGAAAGGGGTGTGTGTGGGGGGGGGCGCAATGTATATTGTCCCAAGTCTCACTATGAAGAAAAAGGTGTGGTGTTAACAAAAACACTTAAAGTACTTGGTAAATATGTGTAATTGTTTCATAAGGGTGTGTCAGGTTGTGCCACTTCTGTTTGAGAAAGTCTGAGGCCTTTTGTGAAAAGCCAATTATACAAAGTCTGAAAACGCACCGGGTATCCCGTGTAATTCCTGATATCCAATTTATTGGGAAATAATGCTTATGTGCCGAGCTTCCCCTTTAAGGATTTATTAGGCGCACCAGTTTTGTAAAGTGCAGAGGAGAATCCTAATTACTAGCCATATAGGAAATAAGAATGAATTCATAGTAAAGGGAAAAGATTTGGTATTGTTTTGTTAGGACTCGAACTTTAGAAATAATTCAACTAATTCTTTGTGCACAAAAAAAGACGAAGAGAATAGCAGTCACCTCTCACTTCAATGGGAGGTCAGTGAGAGCACCCTGGTATTCAAAAGGATTAAACCTATACGCTTTTTAACCAAACACAAATTCCCACCATGAAGTGAATCAAATACCACGGATTCACCCCACTCACCAGGAATGTCGGAAAAAAAACTATTACTTAATTTTATTATAAGGGATAAAAGACATTCATCAGCAAAAGCTCAAAAAAATCAAGATAAAAACATCACACAGTATAGGAAAAGAAAAATTTTCATTATTGACATGATACAAGGGTCAAAATGTAGTCCCCATTGGACTAGACTGTAGACTGAAAGCATTCTATGAATAAGATCAGGGGTTCAAATCACTCCACCTGGTAGCTGCAATATAGCCACAAATCTATCCATGTGAACTCAAAGGTGTAGTCTATAGACCGAACACTGACCCTATCCGTCTCCAGATTTCTATACTTTCCCTCACATAGAAACCATTAGAAAACAGTCACCATTTTGCTCCTGTGGAAGTCTGTGTTTACCGTCGAAACACGTGTTGAGCGTGTGCATGCATTGATTTTAGTATGTGTTTGTCTGGCGTTTCTATGTGAGGGAAAGTATAGAAATCTGGAGACGGATAGGGTCAGTGTTCTGTCTATAGAGTACACCTTTGTGTTCACATGGATATATTTGTGGCTATATTGCAGCTACCAGGTGGAGTGATTTGAACCCCTGATCTTATTCATAGAATGCTTTCAGTCTACAGTCTAGTCCAGGGATGGCGAACCTTTTTGAGCCCGAGTGCCCAAACTGGATCGCTGAACCAACTTTATGTGTCTCAAAGTGCCAACCTCACAATTAGACCTGAATATGGATTTATTTTAGAAAAAACACTTCACATGACTGAACTAATTATGTGCTTAAGTCTTAAAATAAAAATACAGTATAAAGATGAATATATTGCCCCAAGCTCACACATGGATATAATTGGCCCCAAGCTCACACATGGATATAATTGGCCCCAAGCTCACACATGGATATAATTGGCCCCAAGCTCACACATGGATATAATTGGCCCCAGCTCACACATGGATATAATTGGCCCCAGCTCACACGTGGATATAATTGCCCCGAGCTCACACGTGGATATGTTTGCCCCGAGCTCACACGTGGATAGGTTTGCCCCGAGCTCACACGTGGATAGGTTTGCCCCGAGCTCACACGTGGATAGGTTTGCCCCGAGCTCACACGTGGATAGGTTTGCCCCGAGCTCACACGTGGATAGGTTTGCCCCGAGCTCACACGTGGATAGGTTTGCCCCGAGCTCACACGTGGATAGGTTTGCCCCGAGCTCACACGTGGATAGGTTTGCCCCGAGCTCACACGTGGATAGGTTTGCCCCGAGCTCACACGTGGATAGGTTTGCCCCGAGCTCACACGTGGATAGGTTTGCCCCGAGCTCACACGTGGATAGGTTTGCCCCGAGCTCACACGTGGATAGGTTTGCCCCGAGCTCACACGTGGATAGGTTTGCCCCGAGCTCACACGTGGATAGGTTTGCCCCGAGCTCACACGTGGATAGGTTTGCCCCGAGCTCACACGTGGATAGGTTTGCCCCGAGCTCACACGTGGATAGGTTTGCCCCGAGCTCACACGTGGATAGGTTTGCCCCGAGCTCACACGTGGATAGGTTTGCCCCGAGCTCCCCTTTATATAATTGCCCCGAGCTCCCCTTTATATAATTGCCCCGAGCTCCCCTTTATATAATTGCCCCGAGCTCACCTTTATATAATTGCCCCGAGCTCACCTTTATATAATTGCCCCGAGCTCACACGTGGATATAATTGCCCCAAGCTCACACGTGGATATAATTGCCCCGAGCTCACCTTTATATGATTGCCCCGAGCTCACCTTTATATAATTGCCCCGAGCTCACCTTTATATAATTGCCCCAAGCTCACCTTTATATAATTGCCCCAAGCTCACCTTTATATAATTGCCCCAAGCTCACACGTGGATATAATTGGCCCCAGCTCACCTTTATATGATTGCCCCAAGCTCACCTTTATATAATTGCCCCAAGCTCACCTTTATATAATTGCCCCAAGCTCACACGTGGATATAATTGGCCCCAGCTCACCTTTATATGATTGCCCCGAGCTCACCTTTATATAATTGCCCCGAGCTCACCTTTATATAATTGCCCAAGCTCACCTTTATATAATTGCCTCAAGCTCACCTTTATATAATTGCCCCAAGCTCACACGTGGATATAATTGGCCCCAGCTCACCTTTATATAATTGCCCCAAGCTCACCTTTATATAATTGCCCCAAGCTCACCTTTATATAATTGCCCCAAGCTCACCTTTATATAATTGCCCCAAGCTCACCTTTATATAATTGCCCCAAGCTCACCTTTATATAATTGCCCCAAGCTCACCTTTATATAATTGCCCCAAGCTCACCTTTATATAATTGCCCCAAGCTCACCTTTATATAATTGCCCAAGCTCACCTTTATATAATTGCCCCAAGCTCACCTTTATATAATTGCCCCAAGCTCACACGTGGATATAATTGGCCCCAGCTCACCTTTATATGATTGCCCCAAGCTCACCTTTATATAATTGCCCCAAGCTCACCTTTATATAATTGCCCCAAGCTCACACGTGGATATAATTGGCCCCAGCTCACCTTTATATAATTGCCCCAAGCTCACCTTATATATAATTGCCCCAAGCTCACCTTTATATAATTGCCCCAAGCTCACCTTTATATAATTGCCCCAAGCTCACCTTTATATAATTGCCCAAGCTCACCTTTATATAATTGCCCCAAGCTCACACGTGGATATAATTGGCCCCAAGCTCACCTTTATATAATTGCCCCAAGCTCACCTTTATATAATTGCCCCAAGCTCACCTTTATATAATTGCCCCAAGCTCACCTTTATATAATTGCCCCAAGCTCACCTTTATATAATTGCCCCAAGCTCACCTTTATATAATTGCCCCAAGCTCACCTTTATATAATTGCCCCAAGCTCACCTTTATATAATTGCCCCAAGCTCACACGTGGATATAATTGGCCCCAGCTCACCTTTATATGATTGCCCCAAGCTCACCTTTATATAATTGCCCCAAGCTCACCTTTATATAATTGCCCCAAGCTCACACGTGGATATAATTGGCCCCAGCTCACCTTTATATAATTGCCCCAAGCTCACCTTTATATAATTGCCCCAAGCTCACCTTTATATAATTGCCCCAAGCTCACACGTGGATATAATTGGCCCCAGCTCACCTTTATATGATTGCCCCAAGCTCACCTTTATATGATTGCCCCGAGCTCACCTTTATATAATTGCCGAGCTCACCTTTATATAATTGCCCCAAGCTCACCTTTATATAATTGCCCCAAGCTCACCTTTATATAATTGCCCCAAGCTCACACGTGGATATATATGGCCCCAGCTCACCTTTATATGATTGCCCCAAGCTCACCTTTATATAATTGCCCCAAGCTCACCTTTATATAATTGCCCCAAGCTCACACGTGGATATAATTGGCCCCAGCTCACCTTTATATGATTGCCCCGAGCTCACCTTTATATAATTGCCCCGAGCTCACCTTTATATAATTGCCCCAAGCTCACCTTTATATAATTGCCTCAAGCTCACCTTTATATAATTGCCCCAAGCTCACACGTGGATATAATTGGCCCCAGCTCACCTTTATATAATTGCCCAAGCTCACCTTTATATAATTGCCCAAAGCTCTTTATATAATTGCCCCAAGCTCACCTTTATATAATTGCCCCAAGCTCACCTTTATATAATTGCCCCAAGCTCACCTTTATATAATTGCCCCAAGCTCACCTTTATATAATTGCCCCAAGCTCACCTTATATAATTGCCCCAAGCTCACCTTTATATAATTGCCCCAGCTCACCTTTATATAATTGCCCCAAGCTCACCTTTATATAATTGCCCCAAGCTCACACGTGGATATAATTGGCCCCAGCTCACCTTTATATGATTGCCCCAAGCTCACCTTTATATAATTGCCCCAAGCTCACCTTTATATAATTGCCCCAAGCTCACACGTGGATATAATTGGCCCCAGCTCACCTTTATATAATTGCCCCAAGCTCACCTTTATATAATTGCCCCAAGCTCACCTTTATATAATTGCCCCAAGCTCACCTTTATATAATTGCCCAAGCTCACCTTTATATAATTGCCCCAAGCTCACCTTTATATAATTGCCCCAAGCTCACACGTGGATATAATTGGCCCCAAGCTCACCTTTATATAATTGCCCCAAGCTCACCTTTATATAATTGCCCCAAGCTCACCTTTATATAATTGCCCCAAGCTCACCTTTATATAATTGCCCCAAGCTCACCTTTATATAATTGCCCCAAGCTCACCTTTATATAATTGCCCCAAGCTCACCTTTATATAATTGCCCCAAGCTCACCTTTATATAATTGCCCCAAGCTCACACGTGGATATAATTGGCCCCAGCTCACCTTTATATGATTGCCCCAAGCTCACCTTTATATAATTGCCCCAAGCTCACCTTTATATAATTGCCCCAAGCTCACACGTGGATATAATTGGCCCCAGCTCACCTTTATATAATTGCCCCAAGCTCACCTTTATATAATTGCCCCAAGCTCACCTTTATATAATTGCCCCAAGCTCACACGTGGATATAATTGGCCCCAGCTCACCTTTATATGATTGCCCCAAGCTCACCTTTATATGATTGCCCCGAGCTCACCTTTATATAATTGCCCCAAGCTCACACGTGGATATAATTGGCCCCAAGCTCACCTTTATATAATTGCCCCAAGCTCACCTTTATATAATTGCCCCAAGCTCACCTTTATATAATTGCCCCAAGCTCACCTTTATATATTGCCCCAAGCTCACCTTTATATAATTGCCCCAAGCTCACCTTTATATAATTGCCCCAAGCTCACCTTATATATAATTGCCCCAAGCTCACCTTTATATAATTGCCCCAAGCTCACCTTTATATAATTGCCCCAAGCTCACACGTGGATATAATTGGCCCCAGCTCACCTTTTATATGATTGCCCCAAGCTCACCTTTATATAATTGCCCGAGCTCACCTTTATATAATTGCCCCAAGCTCACCTTTATATAATTGCCCCAAGCTCACACGTGGATATAATTGGCCCCAGCTCACCTTTATATGATTGCCCCAAGCTCACCTTTATATAATTGCCCCGAGCTCACCTTTATATAATTGCCCCGAGCTCACCTTTATATAATTGCCCCGAGCTCACCTTTTATAATTGCCCCAAGCTCACCTTTATATAATTGCCTCAAGCTCACCTTTATATAATTGCCCCAAGCTCACCTTTATATAATTGCCCCAAGCTCACCTTTATATAATTGCCCCAAGCTCACCTTTATATAATTGCCCCAAGCTCACCTTTATATAATTGCCCCAAGCTCACCTTTATATAATTGCCCCAAGCTCACACGTGGATATAATTGACCCCAGCTCACCTTTATATGATTGCCCCAAGCTCACCTTTATATAATTGCCCCAAGCTCACCTTTATATAATTGCCCCAAGCTCACACGTGGATATAATTGCCCCAAGCTCACACGTGGATATAATTGCCCCGAGCTCACCTTTATATGATTGCCCCGAGCTCACCTTTATATATTGCCCCGAGCTCACCTTTATATAATTGCCCCAAGCTCACCTTTATATAATTGCCCCAAGCTCACCTTTATATAATTGCCCCAAGCTCACACGTGGATATAATTGGCCCCAGCTCACCTTTATATGATTGCCCCAAGCTCACCTTTATATAATTGCCCCAAGCTCACCTTTATATAATTGCCCCAAGCTCACACGTGGATATAATTGGCCCCAGCTCACCTTTATATGATTGCCCCGAGCTCACCTTTATATAATTGCCCCGAGCTCACCTTTATATGATTGCCCCAAGCTCACCTTTATATAATTGCCCCAAGCTCACCTTTATATAATTGCCCCAAGCTCACACGTGGATATAATTGGCCCCAGCTCACCTTTATATGATTGCCCCGAGCTCACCTTTATATAATTGCCCCGAGCTCACCTTTATATAATTGCCCCAAGCTCACCTTTATATAATTGCCTCAAGCTCACCTTTATATAATTGCCCCAAGCTCACACGTGGATATAATTGGCCCCAGCTCACCTTTATATAATTGCCCCAAGCTCACCTTTATATAATTGCCCCAAGCTCACCTTTATATAATTGCCCCAAGCTCACCTTTATATAATTGCCCCAAGCTCACCTTTATATAGTTGCCCCAAGCTCACCTTTATATAATTGCCCCAAGCTCACCTTTATATAATTGCCCCAAGCTCACCTTTATATAATTGCCCCAAGCTCACCTTTATATAATTGCCCCAAGCTCACCTTTATATAATTGCCCCAAGCTCACCTTTATATAATTGCCCCAAGCTCACACGTGGATATAATTGGCCCCAGCTCACCTTTATATGATTGCCCCAAGCTCACCTTTATATAATTGCCCCAAGCTCACCTTTATATAATTGCCCCAGCTCACACGTGGATATAATTGGCCCCAGCTCACCTTTATATAATTGCCCCAAGCTCACCTTTATATAATTGCCCCAAGCTCACCTTTATATAATTGCCCCAAGCTCACACGTGGATATAATTGGCCCCAGCTCACCTTTATATAATTGCCCCAAGCTCACACGCGGATATGTTTGCCCCCAGCTCACCCGCGGATGGGTATTGGCCCCCAGCTCACCCGCGGATGGGTATTGGCCCCCAGCTCACCCGCGGATGGGTATTGGCCCCCAGCTCACTTGGTCCTCCCGGTGCCTCAACGCGTGCTTCTTCCTCCCCAGATTACGGCTGGTGGACTTCAAGGAGCGGCCAGGGAACATCATTTGCTGGCGCGCGCTCGAAGGAGAGGCAAGTGAGGCAAGCCTATGGCTCACGTGCCGACACAGTCGGCCCCGCGTGCCAGTTGTGGCACGCGTGCCATAGGTTCGCCATCACTGTTCTAGTCCAATGGTGACTACATTTTGACCCATGTGTCATGTCAATGATGACAATTTTTCTTTTCCTATAGTGTGTGATTATGTTTATATCTTGGTGGGTTTTTTTTTTTCTTTTGGAGCTTTTGCCCATGAATGTCTTTTATCCCTTATAATAAAATTAAGTAATATTCGTTTTTTTTCCGACATTCCTGGTGAGTGGGGTGAATCCGTGGTTTTTGATTCATTTCATGGTGGTAATTTGTGTTTTGTTTATTCTTTGTGCATCCTATTCGTAGCCTCTTCTATCATTTTATTATTTTTTTAAAGCATTTATTCCTCATGTAATAGGAACGGAGGGTGGCTCGTCTCAGGCTTGATGACAAGAGCCAAATCTCTTGCATTGTTCTTCCCTTCTCCCAGGTCAAGCAGATCTGCAGCAGCTTTCCTTTCTTCACAACGCTCAGCCAGAACTTGAGGCATTGCTGCATAATTCTTGGGCTCTTTCCTCAAACGTCAGACACGACTTAGTGCAGGGAAGAATGTTTAATTTGAAATTTAAACCAATTTATTTGTGGTAAGGGATGGGGGGATAAAATGACACTATAGGGCACATTGTTTACATGACGGGGGAGAGGAGAATTACGTAAAGGGACACTACCACGTACATAAGCTGTAACTAGATTACTTGTGCTTTACAAACAACCACATTATAAAACACATGCTGCGTTGTTTGTTAATTTTTTTTTTCAGGTTTTTTTCTAGGGCTTTTCTTTTAAAAATTTTGATTACTTGATTTTCCCTCTTTACATGCAAGGATTTTATCTGTTTCCATTTTGTGGATTTCTCCATAATGCAACATTTTTATGGTTTTCTTGTGTTTTTTCGGGGTATTCTTCTCGTGGTTTTCCTTTTTTTTTTTTTTCTCTTTTTGTGATTGCATGTAAAAAGGATAAATCAAGTAAGGATTTTATCTCCGGTTTCCATTTTGTGGATTTCTGCATACCACAACATTTACCAAAATCTTTTGGAGTTTCTCTTTACAGCTGTAGTTTAGCTTCTACAGTATTTAAAAATCTGGGGTGGAGGAGTGAATGTGTAGATAAAGCGACAAGTGGTATGGAAAATGAGATGAGAAATGGCAACTGAAGGAGTTCTGACACAGAGCACAAATGACTTACTCTACCACATGGTGAAGTCTTTTGAATACATTCCACACAATATGATTTGAGCCAGTGCCTGAACCATTCACTCCACTATATGGCCAAAGCCACACAATGAGGAGCAAGTGATGTAAAGATACGGGGGGGGGGGGACACAACATGAAAGATCACAAGATGGATGCACCCAGTGACACACAGCGTGAAATATTTTCTTATCTTACATGTGTTTTGTTAATTTTTTTGGTGGTGTCCTTTTTAGTACATGCAGAAGCTTTGATCAGTTTACGCTAGACTGGATTAGCAGTTTATCAACAAAAGATCAGACAGCACTGACAATAGTTCTAAATTGGATTACTTGCACAAACCAAATGCCTAAACACAACCAGATCGTAGACCCCACTACATATAAAGTTAACCTTCATATGCCACTTGGTCTGTCAGGTGTGCCATGTGCATTGAGGGTATAAAGGTGGAGAGAACGTCTGTTACGCCTCTGTTGCTATAGGCTTGTATTTTGAGCTTAATTACTTACGTGTCACTTTGCTCTTACAGGTCTGTAACATTGTGGCCGGCCAGCGATGCATAAAGAAGCTGACGGACAATCAAACATCCACCATGATCAAGGCTACTGCCAGGTCTGCCCCTGATCGGCAGGAGGAGATCAGCCGTCTGGTGAGTGTTCCAAAAACTCTGTTCTTGCATGTATTAAGCAAGTAGAATTGGTTTGTTGTTCATGTATATGCTATTGGTACCTAGTATATCAAGACCAGCACTTTTCCTTTTATTACTGAGGTATGCTCTCCATTTAGTTACCCTTTTTTCTGTGTAGTAGTCCAGACTGATGTGCAATAGGAGCCTTGTAGGCAATAACAGGGGACATGACTTGTAAGTAAAGTGCATGAGTTTTAAGTGAGGAAGGGAAACATCCCTTTAGGCGGAATGTAAATTGTTTTTTAAAAAAATGACTATAACCAAGGTAGCAGAGTGTCTACTGGTTGAACAGTACTATAACTATATGCCTAGACCATATCTTTCTACTCTGCAAATGAAGTGTTTAAAAATCACTGTATTGGTTGTAAGATAAAAACCTAAACTGTGTTTTTTTCTTCTCTCCATCAGGTAAAAAGTAACAGTATGGTTGGAGGGCCAGACCCATACCTGAAAGAGTTTGGTATTGTTGTACATAATGAAATGACTGAACTTACAGGCAGAGTGTTACCAGCACCAATGCTTCAATATGGTGGCAGGGTAAGGGTAAACTTGAGTGTTGTCTTACTCGAATGTGTCTGTATGGTTGATTCATGTGGTAAAGGAGTGATATGCAAGCTGTTTGGATTTTCACAGCTTACCGGTTTGCCTGCCTGTGATAATCGACTGCCGTAAACTCGTCTGATTGTAATTGTTTTAATTGCAACTCTGTAAAAAGACAAGTTTTATTTTTCTTCTATATATAAAGGTCAGGAATATGTAGTTGGTGTCATACAGTCTTATTGGTTACAGGAAATGTTTATGGATACCTGGATCACTGGAAATATGTATTTTACCTATAGTAGAATCTCTAAGCTTGTGTGCTAAATGCACAGCTTGGTACCCTAGTTATCTTTACATTCTTGTCGATGGTTTAGCTGCACCTGAAGGAATTTTATCATAAACCTATTGCGCAAACAGAGTATATACCCTTCAATGTGGAAGCATGGGTTTTCACTATTGGTCTAGTACAGTGATGGTGAACCTTGGCACCTCAGATGTGTCAGAACTGCATGATCATTATGCTTCACCTGTTTGAGACTGGCTGAGCATCATGGGATATGTAGTTCAGAAACATCTGAGGTGCCATCAGTGGTCTAGTACTTTGTGTTGTTTTTTCTTGTTTAGACCCTTCATAATCCCATAATCCCATAATCCGCATTCAGCAATCATACAAAGACCTGCAACGTGACTGTTATGTCAGTGTCTGTCTCTGTGTTGTATGAATCTTTATATTGTCAAGTGAAAGCAGTTCATAGATTTTTTTTTTTTTGTGTTAATGTAGAAATGTTTTCCCCCCTCACTGTAGAATAAAACTGTTGCCACTCCAAACCAAGGTGTCTGGGACATGCGAGGAAAGCAGTTCTATGCTGGCATTGAGATTAAAGTTTGGGCTGTTGCCTGCTTTGCCCCACAGAAACAGTGCAGAGAAGATTTGCTGAAGTAAGTTTGGTCATCAGACAAAAACTGTTCTCTAGTGTGTACAACTATTCAGAAATAAAACAAAACTGCAGAATAAAAGGTAGAAGCTATACCCCATAGCATATTCCGTATCTTCCTGGAAAAACAAAACTTTTCCATCTTTCTCCGTGTATCTGAAACCTTTTAACTAGTCTTAAAAGCTTCAATTAGGAAAGAAAAGGGGTCCAGGAACACCAGATGAAAGTTCAGAGATTTAATGGAGCATCCAGGCAGCAATATTTTGGCTCTAAACCTGGACCCATTTCCTTTGCTAAAATAGGCCCCGTAACAACAAAATTAATTTTAAATCCATTGACGTTACTATTTGTGGTGTTTTTCACAAACAGGAGTTTCACTGACCAGCTGCGCAAGATCTCGAAAGATGCAGGAATGCCAATTCAAGGCCAGCCATGCTTCTGTAAATATGCACAGGGTGCAGACAGTGTGGAGCCCATGTTTAAACACCTGAAGCTCACTTATGTGGGTTTGCAGCTCATTGTGGTTATCCTGCCTGGGAAAACACCAGTCTATGGTAAGGAGTGTGTTCAAAGGGGACAATGCCGGCAGTAAATCGGGTTCAGCATGCAGTGGCTTAGTTTTTCTACCCATGGGATGCTGTCCAATGGCTGCTGATTGGGAAGAAGTTGAGACTTCAGCCACCATGATCAGTTACATTTGCTTGTGTCTTAAGCACCTCTTTAACTTGACTAGTGTCCCTATAATACCTGCTTTTTAAACATTGTGGCCTAATAAGTCACTTCATAAGATTTTCAAAAAATGAAGTCACGTTGAACATACAGATCTACTTCTGTCTAGCCTTTTTAGAAGTTAAGCTTGGTATCAATAGCAAAGATTAGCACTTTTTTATTTGGGACACTGTTCAGCTCTGTAGCATCCAGTTTCTAAAGTATTCCTCTTCCAACTTTTGAGAGTTATTTTTTGTAACTTATTTGTACATATTTCAAAGGAAGAAGCGTTTTGAAGAATTGTTTTACCATAGAGTGGAGATATGACATTGTGTGTTTTTTGTATTTCTTTCCTGTGCTACAGCGGAGGTGAAAAGGGTGGGCGATACACTCCTTGGTATGGCTACCCAATGTGTCCAAGTGAAAAATGTTGTGAAGACATCCCCTCAAACACTCTCCAACCTTTGCCTCAAAATCAATGCAAAGCTTGGTGGCATCAATAATGTATTGGTTCCCCATCAAAGGTGAGCTTTTACTAGCATTTTTATTGTATAACTGTTGGGCTGCTTTCTTGGAGTGTATTCAGAGATCCAGCAGACACTTTCCATAGTGACCATCATGCCCGCTCTCCTTATTGAAACTTTCATGCAGTTTGTCCTAAATCAGATTGCTACACAGGTCCCCTAGATGGACGCACTGGATGGCAAGAACTGGTCAGTTGTGACATATAAGTTTGCCATGAACTTTGTGTGTATAGTGCCCGCCTAATGTGCATGATTCTTAACTTGAACCTGTCAGATTTTTCGCTCAATCTGATCAGTTATACTAATCTATAAATTTAATTTATACCAGTGGATCGGAATATAATCCATTTAATGCCTTACATGTAGTGAGTCGTAAGAGAAGCAACTAATATTAAAGGCTTTCAATGTAGCTAGAATATCCTTGGTGACGGAGTAGGCCCTCTGATCTTGTGGTTATCCTGGTATTGCTTCCAATAGAGTGCATAGTTAGCCACCATGAGGATAGTCCCACCAATCGGCTGCAGCACTGTCTACCTATAGATGTTGACGAAGTGGAGCTTCAGTCCTTTGTTACAATTAATCCATTTATAAACCTTGGTGTCAGAGATTGTATCTTTTTGTGAGGTCCACAAGGTTGGCCTGTTACTGACATTTCTTTGACATCTGATTAAAACCAATTCCAACGGTTTTACAATTTAACTCTTCATAATAAATTCAATATTTCCCAATGCTACCTGATGGTTATCAAACACAATCTTATCGATGTACCATAGTTGAAGCACCTTTTGAGTTAGACAAATGTGGTATACAGAAATCTGTTAAACGAGTGAAGAAAAAAAATCTAGATAGAATTCCACATTTACTTGATGGTAGAGATGGTTGTAGTTTGACTTTAATTTTTGCTTTTTGTATGAAGGATCAATTTACGTTCACTCCAGGTACTTTGCATTTAAATGGTCTTATTGGCTTTGTTACACTCTATTCTTAAAAGAAAAAAGTATCCAAAGCTGGCACTCAGTAATATGGTGGATAGGAACCATTTGGTCCCTTGTTAACATGTTTCCTTATGTGTGCAGGCCCTCTGTATTCCAACAGCCTGTCATTTTCCTGGGTGCAGACGTCACTCACCCTCCAGCAGGAGATGGCAAGAAGCCTTCTATTGCTGCAGTGGTGGGCAGCATGGATGGGCATCCCAGCAGATACTGTGCCACTGTTCGGGTTCAGACCTCCCGCCAAGAGACTACTCAAGAGCTTTTGTACAGCCAGGAAGTTATTCAAGATCTTAGCAACATGGTGCGAGAACTGCTTATCCAGTTCTACAAATCGACTCGTTTTAAACCAACCCGTATCATTTACTATAGAGGAGGAGTGTCTGAAGGCCAGATGAAGCAGGTAAGGATTAGAACTGCAAAATCTATCCCTGAATACCGTGAACTGAATCCTTCCATAGTTACTTATGAATGCAGTCAGTGATTCAATTTGTTCTAGTTGAGTTTGTCTTTTCTAGCTGATGTCAAAGCAGTATTCCTGTTTCTTCTTGTTAAGAAATGTTATACAGTCATACACTTTAACCCATAGTGACAAGGTGGTTTTACCATTGTCAGTCCGAAAGTACCCGCAGTGGGTACAGCGCAAAAATGTAAAAAGCAGTTTTTTACATTTTTGCCCTGTTGTGTTTAGCTCCAATTTACCTCTTGCTCATTATGGAACCCACACCTATTATATACAGTTTTTCTCGCCATTAAATGGACTTTCTAAAGATACCATTATTTTCATCCTATTGTAATTATGATGTATGAAAAAATGGTCGGAACACTTTTTTCGAACTTTGACCCCCAAACTCTACAACCGCCAAAAAAGACCCCGGCTAAATAGTTTCTACATTGTGTCCTGAGTTTAGAAATGCCCAATGTTTAAATGTTTATAGCTTTTTAACCCAATCACTGCTGAGCCATTTTGCCTGTGTGCTGAGCTAATTTTGACAGTTTTAATCTTATCCTGTTTAAATGCAATTTGTAGTCCTGTTTATTATACGACCCAGAAAAAAAGTTAGAAGAAAAAATTACGCTTTATTTTATTAAACCAAATATGATATGGTCATGATTGGTATCATTAGAAAGGTAATGCTCTGGCCTTTCCAATGATGCCAAATATGATCCACTAGCTGCCACAAATCAGGAGATATGACTCAAGGAATTCAGTCCACCACGGAAAGTGTATTGGGAAGAGTTTCAAAGCCCCTAAGTGACCTTATTAGGATGTACCTAGTACGTCATTGGCCCTTAAGGGGTTAAGCTGCAGCTGTTTAAGGGAATTTGGTCTATAAGATGATAGTTGCCACATTGACCGTTAATGGGTTATGGATCTATTCTCATTTGCAGTGACTTACAATCTAGCTCAACTCCCATCCTTCCTTTTTTTTCTTCTCTTCCTTTTCTTTCTCCATCTCCTGCTATTCCTTGGTCCTTTCACTTTTTTTTGTGTAATATTTTTTATTGACAAAGTATAAAATACAAATCACATAAGAGACAATAGTGAAAAAAGTCACAATAATATAGAATACAATCAAAGTGCCTCTAGGTCATAAACTGTGCCAGAATTTTATAATTCAACAAATAATAAACTCTAAATTAACGAACTAAAAAGGTGATCATCGTATCTATAGATAAACAGTAGTAAAGCTAGTACCAGGAAGGTATGTCAAGACAAAACAGCATAGCACCGGGCTCAGGTCTTAATTCACCTCTAACCCCCAATAACAGGTGAACTATCTTACGAGACTGCTTCTTCCTCCTCCGGTGACCTGTCTGATACCGTTATTGCGCGAAGGTTCGAGGACCATGGACGCCAAATCGCATAAAATTCCTCATATTTACCCAAACTATTATAGTGTGCTTCTTCTAGACTGAGCTCTGATCCCCTCCACCCTCAGAACCCAATCCCTGACGGTGGGTGCACATTCCCTCCTCCAGTATAACGGAATCAGTGCCCTCGCTGCGGTTAACAGAATTGCTAGAAGTGAGTTTTTAGAGGAGGACATCGAAAATGGCAATACATTAAGCAAATAGGCAGAGGGAGTAAATTCCACCTCCAGTCCCCCTAAACGCGATATCTCATGTGCAACGTCTGACCAGAAGCTATGAATTTTCGGGCAAGTCCACCATATGTGGACATAGTTACCTCTGGCCACTTTACACCTACAACAGACATCAGGCAACAGTGGATCCATAGCATGTAAAACAGATGGGGTAAGATACCATCTCATAAACAATTTACAATTCGATTCACGAAGAGCCTGACTCCAGGACGCAAAGTATGTAAGTTTGAAAGCCCTGGCCCATTCTTCAGCCGAAATGTCTACTCCTAAATCTGTTTCCCACTTAAGTAGCAACGGAGAATCAATTTTATAGGCCCCTCTCATTATGTATGAATAAATATTCGAGACAATATGTTCATATCTAGTCTTATCGGTACAGAAGGTTTCAAATGGGGCCAATGGCGGCAACCCCTCTGTCAACCACGTAGTAGAGCGAATAAAATGACTCCGTTGGGCATATTGGAACTTCACCATAGACTTGGTCGCTATATCTGGGCCACTAATCGGTCCTGGGGGAGCAAGTTGTCGTCTTCCACTACTGCTTCTAGCGGTATATATGGTTTTGGTAGTAACCCATCTAAAAATGTCGAGGACAGTTCCGGTGGGAACAAGGGATTGTGAGTGAAGGGTGTCAGGCGGGAAGTCAGTGTAGTCAGTCCTAACGCCACTCCATGTTTCCTCCACAACCTTAGCAGTGTGCCCAGCAGCGGGTGTGACCGTAGCCCCAGGGTCGCCAGCGGTGCTGACTGCCAGGGCAAGGAGGACAACGGGCAAGTAATTCCTGCCTGTAACACATTTTCCCAAAGCTTACCCATCGTTCCCTTCGCCAGGCCATATAGTATAGAAAAAACTGCTGCTAAATAGTAAAAATAAGCATGGGGCAAGCCCAGACCACCTTTTCCCACTGGTCTTGTCAATTCGCTGTAAGCTATCCTCGCCCTCTTCCCTCTCCAGACATAGCCTGTAAATGTCTGTCGCAAATCGGAAAATAATTTTGAGGTACAGTAATAGGAAGGGTTTGGAACAAATATAACAGTCGAGGTAATCTATTCATCCGTAAGACATTGATCCTTCCCAACCATGAAATATGGGGCAAGTTCCAGTCACGTAAATCCCCCTTAATCTGTTGCAGCAGAGAAACATAATTCAACTGAAATAATTGGTCTAGCTCCGACGATAAGCGTATTCCCAAATATTTAAGTCCCTCCGGAACCCACCGCATTCCATAAGTATTACAAATACTCTCGGTCACAACTCGTGAAAGGTTTACCCCTAAAAACTCACTCTTCATCACGTTAATTTTATATCCCGAGAAAGCTGCAAATGCATCTAATTCCGTCATCAAAGCCGACACTGATGCAAGGGGATCCGTTAAGGTGAACAACAGGTCATCCGCAAATGCGGCCACCTTGAGCTCCTGCTCCGGTACAGTTACTCCCCGAATTGCCGGATTATCTGTAATCGCCTGCAATAGGGGTTCCAGATACAGCAAGAACAGGAGAGGGGGGGACAAAGGACACCCCTGTCGAGTCCCATTTATATATCGTCAACAGGGTCGATTGTCTGCCATTAACCCGCACTCGTGCCTGAGGGCAATCATACAGCGCCCGCAACCACGAACACCAACGATCACCAAAACCCATCTTCTCCAACATCCGAAAAAGATAAGACCAGTCCACCCGGTCAAACGCTTTTTCAGCATCAACCGAGAGGACTAACAAAGGCTGATCCTTCGTGGAAGCATAATAGATGAGGGAGACGGTAAGGATAGTATTGTCACAGGCTTCCCTTCCCGGTACGAAGCCCGTCTGGTCTCGGTGAATCACTGAAGTCAGGAGAGGCTTAAGTCGTAAAGTCAGTATTTTCGTAAACCGTTTTAAGTCAACGTTTATTAAAGATATGGGTCTATAATTGGCACAATCCAATGGGTCTCTATCCGGTTTCGGTATCACAGAGATAGAAGCGAGGAGCGTCGCAGGTGGAATAGGAAAGGTGTCTGAAATAGAATTAAAAGCTTTAACAAATCTAGGGCCCAGAATAGACCCAAATGTCCTATAATATAGCACCATAAACCCGTCAGGACCCAGGCTCTTACCCAAGGGCGTTAATTTTAAAGCCTCCGTAAATTCCTTCAATGTGAGCGGGTTATCTAATTGTCGTCTAGGATTGCGCGGTAAAGTTGTTTTAATCGTCTTAGTTAAAAACGAGTCCACTATATGCTCTGGGACCCGACTCTCATCGATACAATATAAAGTTTGGTAATAAGCATGGAAGGCTTCCGCAATGTCTCGGGTCGTATTGACCTCGGATCCCGTGCTAGTACGCAATTTCGGGATAAAAGTAGCTTGATATCGTTTCTTCAAAGCACGTGCAAGTAGCCTGCCACATTTATTCCCTTGGGTATAGTACGCATATGTCGTCAGTGTAAGGGCCCGCAATACCTGCGCATTCATTAATTTAGCTAGGTCTGCTCTTAATAGAACTAATTTTCGGAAAGATTCGGGATCTAGATCAAATTTATGCGTCCGTTCTAAGGCCGTGATCTCCATCAATTCCTCAATTCTGGCGGTCCTTTCCTTCTTGCGCCTGGAGCACAACTGGATAAGAGCACCTCTCAACACACACTTATGAGCCTCCCAAACCGTCGCGGGTGCAACATCATCAGTGTCATTTTCAAGGAAATAATTCTCTAAGGAGGCAGTCATGTCGGATATAATCTCTGCACGTGAATACAACACGTTATATATATTGGACTTCTCAGCCAAGCCTCCAATATGTCTATATTGGATTTACTATAGACCTACCTCGGCAGTTGCCTCCAATATATCAGGGATTATTATTTCATAAGAAATCTATACGAGACACAAATATCAATCGTTTATATTTACCAGAAATTCTCCTAAATTCTTTTAATTGTCTGTGTTTTGCTTTGAAAAATACAATAATCAATAATCGGATAAAAATATATATATATATTTATTACGTATACAAAAAAGTTTCAAATCTCATATCCTAAACAAAGATTTATAAACCACAATCCATCAGCATATAAAACCTAGCTTCACAATATATGTATCTCCTGTTAGTAACTGCATATATGATTAATAACATTTACCTTATCAGTTAGTAACTAATACACAAATGGTTAATAAACATTTCTGCTTAATACAACATGCATTTCCCAGCAAACAATGTTTAACCAACCAGCTCTTATAGATATATATATTCCTCTCTATGCTATATGGATCAACAAAAGATGAGCTAATTTAATGATAAGTAATAAAATTTATTTAGTGAATCCTCCCCTAATCTCGAGAATTAAACTTCTAATCTTTTGCTTTTTATTTTGTAGTTATATAATTCTTTGTTTATTAATTATAATAACAGTAATTTCCAAATTCAATATATATTGGTATCAATCTTACAACATTTCTTTTAGGAATAAATCCTTATATCCACTTCTTCATATTTCTATCTGCAGAATAGAAATACTTAGAATTTTTGGAGTTAGCCAGTATCTGAGAAATCTCAGTCTACGTTGCAAGAATATCTACAAATATATATAATTACATTAATTCCTTAATTTCATACATTACCTGCCCAATCTGGATTTTAATAAGTCTTGGAATTTTCTATGTGATGCTTTGTTTTGGAATATGTGAAGATTATCGATATCAGATAATCAATGCATGTGAGTTAGAGATTTGTTGAGAGTCTTGATTGCCTCATATCCTGGGATCTGCTATGTGTACTGGACATCTGAATGCATTTCGGTGTGAGTCTGAATGCTGGAATCTCGGACTGATTTGCAACCAACACTGCCACTTCAATTATAGTAAATTTGACGTCACTGGCAATATTATTAATACATCAAATCTAATATTTACTATCCTGTAGAGGGCAGTATTGCACTTCTTAATTAATTCCACCATTTCTTTTTAATATTCTTATCTCGGTTCAAAATTCAATCTGACGTAACAAAGAACCTCTCTCTCAGTCACTAGACACTGTATCTCTATCTGTCATACCTAATTTATATCCCTACTCCCTTTTGGTTACTTATTGAATCTTTATCAGCTGGATTCTTTTCCAGTTAACTCAACAAAATCTTTTCTTTAGTAAATTTTATTATTTACCAATTATATACTTTCTACAATATTTATTGGAGTATATATTTCCTAATGTAAATATAATAAAATATACCTTGATTATAAAACTATATTTTGTGAATATAAATCTATATTACAGAAATATTAACTCTTATTTTGTCTTTTGGGTATAGGAATATCTTTTGTTTTAAAAACTTAAGACAAACCAATAAATTTAATTATGACACGACTTAGCACTTAACTCTAACATTATCACACAAAAACATTCTAGGTTCCTTCATGTCTGGCACTTCTAAAAAAAATATAAAAGACTTCACCCAGGAATGAACTCTGTAAAAAAAAAAAAAAAAAAAATCTTGTTCATTTCTAAACCTAGAGAAAATTGAAAGAAACTGTCTTTAAAAACAAAATGGCTACAGACATCCATTTTAATTTTTCCTTTCTGTAATATACCCGACAGTCACCTCCGCTCGCGTCATGGGATCAGATAGTAATGACTCATTCAAATGCCAGGCATTCTCCGTTCTCTCTAAATTAGGTAAGGCTAAAGATAACAGAAGGAGTGCATGGTCCGACCATGTAATGGGTCCTATTTTGCAGCTGCGTACCATTTCCAAAGCCCTATGTTCCACAAAAAAATGATCTATTCTAGAATACTTCTTAAAGGCATGTGAATAAAACGTGTAGTCCTTTACTGCTGGATTACTGAGACGCCAACAATCCATCAAACGGTCCGCTGTCAAGAGTTTACGAAATTGGACCCATAGGGAGGGAACAGACGACCCCCCCCCCACCCTGTACACAATCCGCCGGCATATCTAACGAAACATTGCAATCACCCCCTAAGACCACAAAACCTTCCTGAAACTCGGACAAACGTCGTAACACTTTTCGGAGGCATTTGGTTTGCAAGCGGTTCGGCAAGTAAATATTTACAAAAGTTAACTTAGTATTGCCCAACGTCCCTTTAACCATCATAAATCGACCTCGTGGATCAGTCACCATATCTTGCAGAATAAAAGGTACATGTCGCGCAAAAAGAATGGCAACCCCCCCTAGATTTTGTCTCCCCAAAATTGCTTAAATAACCAGTCGGATAGCGAGCATTGCGAAAACCTGGCGCCGAACCCTCTCTAAAGTGCGTTTCCTGAACAAAAATAACATCACCTTTCAACCTCTGGAATTCTGCAAGAGCCTTCGAGTGTTTGGCAGGCATATTAAGACCTCGGACATTCATAGAAATCTAATTTAAATTAGCCATTCAAAATATTGAGAGAGGAGGGCGTCCGGGTCCGGGACCTGCCCATACCCCCTAGTAGCATAGCGAATAGTACGAGTGATCACCAAAAAGAAAAATCTAAAAACCAACAACAATAACACAAAACTTGAGAAAAATTTAGGTAGTGTGAACCCCTGATAATGGGAAAACCCATCAGAGGACGTGAGAAAAAAACACCACTCGGGGGCGGCCGAGAAAGTCTCAGAATTTTCCAACAATTCTGGGTACTGAACAAGAGTCTCATCCGACTGTCTCGTTTGCCGGACCCGAGCGCAGTCAATCAGAAATATTAGCAAGGGGGCAGAAAATCCTTTCACTTCTTATTTCCGTTACCCACACTTACACTGTACTTCTTGTGCTCTTTCACTATCCTTTATTGCTTTTTAGCTCTTTTTTTTTTTTTCCTCCACTTTGCTTACAATTTCTGTTGAATTCTACACCTTTACCATCACCGCCTCATACTGGCACTAGCTTTAGCACATGGTACATGACGACCTATATATGTGACTGTATACTCACATGTATGGTCTAATTTCCCTTAACTTGTGTAATTTATGTGCTTGGTTGTCTGTTTCGACAAGTACGTTTCTCAGCTGATTCACTCGACAATTATTGCTGATTTTCACCTTTCCATATTTGAAGCTAAGGTCGTACCTGTACCTCATCTTTACCTTTGTCTTCTGAAATAAAAATTCTTCATTTAAAAAAAACAATCTAGCTCAGCGTTATTCAACGAAATCAGAGGTACTCGGAACTTTTAGGCCTCATTCACACTGATACGCACATACAAGCGTATTGTGCTATATGCAACATATGCAAATTAATGGCTCCATGCACATAGCTGCATATGGAGCCATATATCTGCGTACCGTAAACATGCGCAAAAACGGAATGGAACCGATATGCGTCGGGCAGCGTATTTTTGTGTTTTTACACGCATACGTCCGTACAGTAAAGTTTTACATTTAACCCCTTAAGGATGGGAGCAATTTTACAACTTCGGCTCAGTTTGGGAACTAGAAATTTGCTGAGCTCATTTTGACCGTTTTTTAAACGCGGTTTTAAGTCACGTATTATTATACCACACAGACAAATTATATATCGTCCTTTCCGGCAGACTAGGCAGATTAATAATATATATCATTATTATATGTATACGTCATGCCCTGCCAGAATGGTATAACAAAAAATTAGAATTTTAATAAAATTTCAATCATCCACAGTGTGTAAAGTATTTTTTTTTTCACATTATATTACCCGAGCCTTTGCGGTTATTTTCTATGGGGTAGACTAGTTAAATTTGAATGGGGAACCCATTTTTTTTCTCTTTGGGGCGAAATTATGTAATTTTAGCTATCCCCCCCCCCCCCCAAAAAAAAAAATCATTAGTGAAGCATCATTGTTCACATTCTAATTGAAATGTGAACAATAGTGCTGCATTAAAAAAAGCAAGTTTTTATTATTTATTTTTTTATTTCTATTTTTAGCAAGTTTTTATTTATTTTTATTTCTATTTTATTTGCACATTTTACTTGTAACATGGTTTACATGATATTTGGTATCATTCGAAAGGCCATTAAAAGGTCTTTCAAACGATACCCCAAACGATACGAGGTGGTGAGTATAGCCGGAAGGGGGCTGCAAACGCCGGGGACGTACCATTACGTCCTGCGGCGTTAAAGCCCGCCTAATGCAGGACGTAATGGTACGTCCTGCGGCGTTAAGGGGGTTAAAAAAAAAACACACAACGTACATACGCGCGCGTATATGCAATATTCAATTTTGCTCTTGCGCTGTGTGTGAATGAGGCCTAAAGAGGTGCAACCACTTACATAAGCTGTAACTGGATCATTTGTGCATTACAAACAAAACCACATGCATTTTTTTTCTTTGTAGTAATTGCATGTAAAAATAAAAATATTTTGCCTAAAAAAAATTTAAAAAAAAAAAAATTAAAGGGTTCTAAAATTTTTTTTTTTTTTTTGAAAATGAAGGATTTTTTTGTATAAAAGATACTACGTTTTTACATTGAATCCGATGGGATTCTATGGTTTCAGCCTGTCGAACTGAAACATTGAAAATCAGGGTATTTTGCCAGAATTTCGGCGCTCTGTGAATAGCAGACAAGATAGTCTTCTATGGGGCCATTTTAGTGCAACCGAATTGAGAACTGCACTGTATTTTGCTGTCAATTAGACAGTATTTGAATAGACGAATTGGCCCGAAATTGCAAACTATAAATTTCACAGTTCGGTGCAATTTCCGCCCAATTCGGAAATAAAAAATTAAACCTGCACGAGAAAACAAAATAGTTTGGTTTGTAAATGCCATACATTAACCCCTTGAAGTGCACACACACACACACACACACACACACACACACACACACACACACACACACTCTGCATTTACATATTGATGACACTGTTAAGTTATCTGGCATAAAGGGGGTTTACTTGCCGCAACAAGACTAGAGGTTACTTTGTATTACTCTCCTCCCTTAATTCAGTGCAAACTGTGCAGTTAATTTCTAAGCAAATGATGGCTGCTCCCATTCCAGATGTTCTGTCTGGATATTGTGGTACTCATTGGTGTCTGTTTAATTGCTAAATTTTCCTGTTATCATGACAGAAAGTTAGAGTTTTATATGGACTCGGAGGCGAGTATTTGCTTCTTTCTTGAACTTATTAAACAGCAGCAAGAGAATATAATTAACTATCTCCACACATGAAAACCCCTTCCCTAGTCCACAATCCCCTGTAGTACACCACAATAAAATACCAAATTCCTGGAAGCACTTCCTCTTTATGGCTACGGAACATCACGTGAAGAAAAGCAATCTTAAAGGACCAAAACAAGAGAAGTCTGGAAAAACTCAGCCGAGGAAATAGGAAACCAATCTGGAGACCTGAAGAAAACCAACATAAGCAAGGGATTAATATGGATACTCGGATTCAATGGAAAAAAATATTCTCTTATTTATTATTCAACACGTTTATTTTTTTAATCCGCAGCAAAAAGCCTTTTTTATTTGATACTGTAGGACTTTATAAGTATTTTATTATTTATTTATTTTTTTAGGCAAACTTTTTGGTTCTGGTGTGCGTTTTTTTTGTTTTGTGTTTTAACCCTTTTTTGCGAGAAGGCTTCAGCGTTGCATTCCCCTAGTACTGACACATTTTCAGCACCAGGGAGAGCGGGGGTTAATCCCCCCCGCAGCCTGGCGAGGTTTTTTTTTTCTCTCTCACTACAAGCTGGCCGGGGGCAGTCCTTGATGCTGAAACTCTGTTTCAGCATCAAAGACGGCTTTTTTTTTTTCACCCCACAGTGGCCCGGCAACAGGGTTTTTCTTTTTCACCCGGCGGCCTGTCCATTGGCCTATCTGGGTCCTCCACATATGCTTCCAGTGGAAGACGCTGAACTGCCAATGGCGTGGTCTGTAGTCGGATGACCAAGTTGGTCGCCAGACTACGGTGCCAGTGGACGGCCAGCCTTATGCCATAGACCCAAAGTTTCACTTCTTGGGACAATATCTGCATCCCAGTCCAAAATTATTCAGAGAGCACTTTAATTTGAACCAATTTGTATACGGTGTTATGGATTCTTTGTCGGTCTTGCATGGTCACGCTCATCCAGCTGCTATGTGTTGCATTTGTCATAATTGGTATATTCACAAAATGTCAAACTGAGCTTATAAACGTAACTTTATTTGTAAACACTAATTGCACACTCCATTTAATGAGAAAACAGATGGCAGCTGGTGTTCGGTTTACAGATGGCAGCTACAAATAACGTGTTCACATAGTAGCATTGCTGCTGCCAAAAAGCTCTGCTTAGCGCCCCTATGCTTTTATTAAGGGGTTGCAGAGAATTCAGGACAAAGAACTGATGGATCTGCATCTTGAAATGGGGTTGTGTTTATGGCAACTGCTGCCAGACTGAGGCTGTTAAATGTGTGCAATACACATCCCCTCAATTCATATATTTGTGAAGTATGTGTTTTTAATCTCAAGGAAAATCAACGTACAGTTGTGTTCAAAATTATTCAACCCCCCAATGCTGTAAAGGGTTTTAGGGAATTTAGTGTACATTTGTAATTGTATTCAGAATGAAATCCTACAAGGACTTTTTAAAGAACCATATGCAACTAAAATGACATCAATTGGTTTTGTAATACAGTAGTAAATGTTTCTTTTGTGAATTCTTCATTGACACAATTCTTCAACCCCTTAAAGACTACCACTCTGAAGAACAGAGGTTCATTCAAGTGTTTTCAATCAGGTATTGAAAACACCTGTGGATGTCACGGAGCAGCAATAAAGCATAATAAGCACCAATTGGGCAGCTTTAAAATGACTGTGATACTCAGCTCCTTCTAGACATTTACTGGTGTGGTTACAAACATGGTGAAGTCAAGAGAATGGTCCAGGAAGACAAGAGAAGAGGTGATTACTCTTCACAGGAAGGGCAATGGCTATAAGAAGATTGCAAAGATGTTAAACATACCAAGAGAGACCATAGGAAGCATCATTCGGAAATTCAAGGCAAAGGGCACTGTTGAAACGCTACCTCGTCGTGGCAGAAAGAAGATGCTGACTTCGACTGCTGTGCGCTACCTGAAGCGTAGAGTGGAGAAAAGTCCCCGTGTGACTGCTGAGGAAATGAGAAAAGATTTGTCAGATGTGGGTACTGAAGTTTCAGCTCAGACAATACGGCGCACACTGCGTAATGAAGGCCTCCATGCCAGAACTCCCAGGCGCACCCCCTTGCTGTCTCCAAAGAATAAGAAGATTCGACTGCAGTATGCCAAAAGTCATGTGGACAAACCACAGAAGTTTTGGGATAGTGTTCTGTGGACTGATGAAACAAAATTAGAACTGTTTGGGCCCATGGATCAACGCTATGTTTGGAGGAGGAAGAACAAGGCCTATGAAGAAAAGAACACCTTGCCTACTGTGAAGCATGGCGGGGGGGGGGGTCAATCATGCTTTGGGGCTGTTTTGCTTCTGCAGGTACAGGGAAGCTTCAGCGTGTGCAAGGTACCATGAATTCTCTTCAGTACCAGGAGATATTGGATGACAATGTGATGCAGTCCGTCACAAACCTGAGGCTTGGGAGACGTTGGACCTTTCAACAGGACAATGATCCCAAGCATACCTCCAAGTCCACTAGAGCATGGTTGCAGATTAAAGGCTGGAACATTTTGGAGTGGCCATTGCAGTCTCCGGACTTAAATCCGATTGAGAACCTCTGGTGGGACTTAAAGAAAGCAGTTGCAGTGCGCAAGCCTAAGAATGTGACTGAACTGGAGGCTTTTGCCCATGACGAATGGGCGACGATACCCGTAGATCGCTGCAAGACACTTGTGTCAAGCTATGCTTCACGTTTAAAAGCTGTTATAACTGTAAAAGGATGTTGTACTAAGATTGAATGTCACTTGGGGGTTGAATAAAACTGATAATGATGTGAGCACAGAAAAGACATTTGTGGTTATTTCATTATAAATGTTATGTTATATTTGTCTGACCTACACGTGCCTCTTTGATTTAATTGTAAGCAAGATGACTGAATGATCAAAATCAATGTCAAACTAGCCAAAACACTCAATTACAGTGGGGGTTGAATAATTTTGAACACAACTGTATGTGCAGTCATGTCGGTAAATGTAGAGTAAACCTTTAATCTTTGCCAAGAATTCCAATATCATGTTACTGTGCCACTTCAGTTTCCTAGCTTTCATGGATTCTGGTGGCACAGCTCTAATAAAAAAAATCCCTTTTTTTTGTGTAAATTCTTTTATTTCACCCTCAAAAGAAAACAAGGTAACGTCGAACGGTTTCTTTTCATCCGGGCATCAAATTTTTTTTTTATCCAAAATATATGCCATCTCCCACATACACTGACAATGCATTTATCTCCTGCATCCACTCACCACCAGTGCACCACTGTAAATTTGATGCTAGTTGTTCGACTCCAGATCAATGTGGCCTTTCATTCCCAAGACTAAACCTAATCCCAGACCTAGACTGTGCAATTGAATACTTTCAGTCTGAGATCCTGCAAGTCTGGAATTCCCATGCCCCGCTGTGTAAAGTGCGAGTAAAAGGGACCCATCTCCCCTGGGTTACAGCTGATCTTACACTAATGTACCAGCTTAGAGATTCACTGTGGTCAAATTTCAAGAGTACTGGTTCCATGAATGATCACTACGAATACCGAAAATGCCGGAATGAATGCACAAAAATGGCTAAAGCCCATTACTTCAATTAAAATCTAAACCATAACCTATCAAACCCTAGAAACTTTTGGAGAACCATAAGTAACATACAAGCACCCCCAGTCCACTCCCAGCCGGCTGTTGTCAAAGTAAACAACCAAACCCTGCAACACCCCCTAGATGTAGCAAATGCCTTTAATGGTTATTTTGTTGGATGCGCCACCACTTTGATTGCCAAGCTAGGAAATGACATGCAATCAGAAAGGCCTCATGCAGGTCAGGCCCCTCCAACTGTGCAAAGTCCCTGTATCAGACAGGAATTCAGTTTTAGACCAGTGCCTGTCAGTGTCGTTACTAAACTTCTCCGTAAGCAAAAAATGAAATACCAGTCTGGACCTGATCAAATACCAGCAATGCTGCTGAAAATCAGTGCACCGGCAATTACAAATCCTGTCGCAACCCTAATCAATGAATCACTGGCAACTGGATACATATCCAAACTCTGGAAGACTGCGAGAGTGGTACCTATCCATAAAAGTGGTGATAGTACTTTGGTATCCAACTACCGTCCAATATCGTTGCTCCCTGTAATGTCAAAAATTTTGGAAAAATGCGTTTCCACACAATTACGTGATTATTATCAATATTGGAACTACTTAACCCCAGATCAATCCGGCTTTCGTCCAAATCACTCAACTACAACCGCCCTTTTAAAAGTCTGCAATGATATCCCAGCTGGGATGGAACCAGGAAACCTAACTGGAGCCATCTTCCTTGATTTTGCCAAGGCCTTTGACACAGTAGACCATGGCATCTTGTTAGAAAAACTTAAAAACTCTGGCATTGGTGATCGCACGCTAACCTGGTTTCAATCATATGTATCCGACCGATCACAATATGTGTCAATTTCTGGCAGCTCCTCCCTCCCTGTCACTTGCGGTGTACCCCAAGGCTCAATACTAGGCCCCTTGCTATTCACAATATTCATAAATGATCTGCCCAACGTCTGCAAAGCCTCAACTGTACATATGTATGCAGACGACACCGTAATCTATACCAGCAAACCAAATCTCCAGCAGCTGGAAGCCGTGCTGCAAGAACAATTCACAGAGGTAGAAAAGTGGATCAAACACAACAAACTTTTTTTAAAGAATGACAAAACTGTAACGATGCTCTTTGTAACTAAACCTAAACTACACAAATTGCAAAATCCCCACCTATGTGTTGGGACAAAATCAAATGGCACGCTGACCAGTCACTTCTCTCAAATATCTAGGTAGGTGGTTAGACCCAAATCTATCCTTTGGCCGCCACATCGAAAAACTGTCATCTAAACTTTACCCCAAACTAGGTGCCCTGTACAGAAACAAATCCTGCTTGAGCCCCGCGGTAAGAAAGCAGATTGTACAACAAATGCTTATGCCGGCTATTGAATACGGAGATGTAGTGTACGCAGCCGCCCCGCTAACACATGTTCAGAAACTTACTACATTGTATAACTCATTCTGCCGCTTTGCGTTACAATGTAACTACATGACCCACCGTTGTGACATGTTAAAAGAGCTAAACTGGCCATCGCTGGAGTCTAAACGCACCCTTCACCTTTCCAGCCTGGTGTTTAAGAGCATTTCTGGGAAGCTGCCACCCTATCTGAATAGACTGCTTCCCCCAGCAGCTTCCTCATCCTATAACCTCCGATCCAGGACCAGCACCTTACTTGCAATACCACAATACAAAAAGACAGTGGCTCGGTCCTCATTTTCCTACAGAGCACCACAATTATGGAATAACCTCCCAGACACCATCAAATCTTCCAGTCTTATGTCACTCAAGAGCTCCTTATTAACATACCTCAATACAGAATGCACCTGTAACATGTAACATAATGACTATTTCCTACATATTTATTTTCTGTTAATCTGTATATTTTTTTTTTTTTTTTAATATCTTGCATTGTATTACTTTGTATTTCTGTAACTGTAACACTTCAATGTTCTTGAACCCAGGACATACTTGAAAACGAGAGAAATCTCAATGTATCTTTCCTGGTAAAATCCTTTATAAATAGATAAAGGCGGGTAAATTGTGATTTAAGCAAATTCTATTCTTCTACATAGGTTGCATGGCCTGAGCTGATGGCAATAAGGAAAGCGTGCATTAGCTTAGAAGAGGATTACAGACCTGGCATAACCTACATCGTTGTTCAGAAGCGGCATCATACCAGGCTTTTCTGCGCAGATAAAACTGAAAGGGTAGGTCTCTCAACCATCACTTGATAGGAAGGCTTTGGGCTACTGTACAATCCCAGTTTCACAACAAACTTGTTTTATTTTGTACAGTTCTGAGTAAAGAGATTTGATATTGTTGCCCCCCCCCCCCACCAACAAAAAGCAAAACCAGCTCAGTGGTGTAATAGCAAAACCGTTAACAAGGATTGGTTAAATAAATCTGTTAACGGGAGTCGTCCCAGAAGACTGGAAATTAGCAAATGTTGTGCCCATTTACAAGAAGGGTAGTAGGGAGGAATCGGAACTATAGGCCAGTTAGTCTTCCAGTTAGTCTTAAGTCAGTAGTGGGGAAATTAATGGAAACCATGTTAAAGGAAAGGATTGTTGAACATTTAAAAACACATATATTACAAGATCAGAAACAACATGGGTTTACCTCAGGGAGATCATGCCAAACTAATATTATTGACTTTTTTGATTGGGTAACAAAAATAATAGACACAGGTGGTGCAGTAGACATTGCTTATTTAGACTTCAGTAAGGCTTTTGATACTGTTCCGCATAGAAGGCTTATCAATAAATTGCAATCTTTGAGCTTGGATTCCAATATTGTTGAATGGATTAGGCAGTGGCTGAGTGACAGGCAACAGAGGGTTGTGGTAAATGGAGTTTATTCGGCGCAAGGTCTTGTTACCAGTGGGGTACCTCAGGGGTCAGTACTTGGACCCATTCTCTTAAAAATAATATTATTATTATTATAATTAGTGATATTGCAGAAGGTATTAATGGTAAAGTATGTCTTTTTGCTGATGACACAAAGATTTGCAACAGGGTTGACGTTCCTGGAGGGATCAGCCAAATGACCAAATGATTTAGGTAAACTAAAAAAATGGTCGGAGCTGTGGCAATTGAGTTTTAATGTGGATAAGTGCAAGATAATGCACCTGGGACGTAAAAACCCAAGGGCTGAATATAGAATATTTGATACAGTCCTAACCTCAACATCTGAGGAAAGGGATTTAGGGGTTATTATTTCAGAGGATCTAAGGGTAAGTAGTCCATGTAATAGAGCAGCAGGAAATGCTAGCAGAATGCTTGGTTGTGTAGGGAGAGCTATTAGCAGTAGGAAAAGGGAAGTGTACAGAGCACTGGTGAGACCTCACTTGGAGTACTGTGTGCAGTACTGGAGACCGTATCTCCAGAAGGATATAGACATCTTAGAGAGAGTTCAGAGAAGGGCTACTAAAATGGTGTACGGCTTGAAGGAGAAAAGTTACCAGGAAAGGCTTAATGATCTTAACATGTACAGCTTGGAAAAAAGACGAGACAGAGGAGATATGATAGAAACATTTAAATACGTAAAGGGAATCCACAAGGTAGAGGAAGGGGGTATATTTAAAAGGAAACAAAGTAGCAAAACAAGAGGACATAGTCTTAGATTAGAGGGGCAAAGGTTTAAAAGTAACATCAGGAAGCATTATTTTACTGAGCGTGGTGGATACATGGAACAGCCTTCCAGTAGAAGTGGTAGAGGCCAAAACAGTGATTGAATTTAAGCAGGTATGGGATAGGCATAAGGCTATCCTAAATAAAAGCTAAATCCAGGTAAAGTATCCATGTAATTGGGCAGACTAGATGGGCCGAAAGGTTCTTATCTGCCGACATTTTCTATGTTTTCTATGTCATAGGCAGATAACGAAAAAAAAAAATCATTCAACAACATTTTATATCGTAGGTTGGAAAGAGTGGAAATGTTCCAGCAGGAACTACAGTGGACAGCACCATAACACATCCATCAGAATTTGACTTCTATCTTTGTAGCCATGCAGGTATTCAGGTATGTATTTAGTGATCCTTCCACATAGTGTCTAGAACGGTTTCTCCTCTAACATTTGTCAACTTGTAGGGTCTTCTAGGGCATCTTTATAAAGAGTGACGTTTGTGTGATTTATTTTTTTCAATATAAAGTTTTTTACGGAGTACCATCAGAGGTTTAAATACAAAGATATAATAACAGAGGCCACGCAGGGCCTTCCACCGTTTGTGTGATTTTATAGAAGCTTGTTTTGAGCTTTTATTCCCATTTTCTCTTGAATGTTGCTTTCTTATGAAAACAAGAATGTGTAGAGGTTTGTCATTTAGAATTCTATAGTCAGCATTTAAAGTTTTGGAGCGATGAGGTTCTGACCATAAAGCACAAAAGAGGGAAAGACTGTCAATTTATACACTTTGTTCATATGAGCTCAGTTTGTTTTATATAATCGGTTTAAATTGACACTTAACATATGTGATGGTTGATGAGCTCAAATGGAAAACTTCACATCAAAGTCTTCATTGACGCTATTGGGCATCAGTTCTAATCAATCATACAATACATCAGGGCTCAAATTTTAGGTTAGATTAGGTGGAGCAACTGGTGGCAAGTAACTCTTATGGCCTGTTTAGTAGCTTGGGACTTGAAATTTGGAGCCCTGCAATACATATTACGTTAGCTCTAATGGGCGCTGCTTGCCTAGTGAAGATCTGATCTAGTTGAATTGTATATACGTCAGAGTACGTGAAATATCTGCGTTTTACAACTAGATATGTATAGAATGGATGCGTGTCCCTTTTGTATATAATAGTGCGTATACAGGGCATATAAGGATATGAGGCCAATTGGTGGGATCGGGGTCTGGGTATATTGGATTCCTCTCTGATTTATAATACATTGTAAATTGTATTGCATAATATGTTGCATATTATGCAATACAATTTACACTGTGTTATAAATCAGAGAGGAATCCAATATACCCAGACCCCGATCCCACCAATTGGCCTCATATCCTTATATGCCCTGTATACGCACTATTATATACAAAAGGGACACGCATCCATTCTATATCTAGTTGTAAAACGCAGATATTTCACGTACTCTGACGTATATACAATTCAACTAGATCAGATCTTCACTAGGCAAGCAGCGCCCATTAGAGCTATAACCTCCTTTCTCTTTTAGACACCCCGGCAATACGGCAAAGCATTGCCCATACTCTAAAGGCAGCAGCTTGCTAAACTTATAGAATCCGAGGGGCAGCGCCCGTAAGGTTAAAATTTGTGTTCAAATACATATTACATTATCTGCCTGGTTTGAAGCCCCCTCCACTTCCAAATCCTATCTTTTTGTTGGACCTTGTAAGAAAATATAAATTTTGGTTTTAGACTCATTAGGCTTATTCTTATGCTTGTGTCATATTCATCTTATGATAAAAAGCAGGCAATTTGTGTAAATTAAACAATTATGACTTATTGAACCTTTTCCCTTTTAAACCTATCAATTTCTAGGGCACAAGTCGGCCCTCTCACTACCAAGTACTTTGGGATGATAACTGCTTTACAGCAGATGAACTCCAGCTGTTGACATACCAGCTGTGCCACACATACGTGCGATGCACTCGCTCAGTCTCAATCCCTGCTCCTGCCTATTACGCTCGCTTGGTAGCTTTCAGAGCACGGTACCATCTGGTGGATAAGGATCATGACAGGTGAGAAACCGTTTGGAAACTTTTTTGTCTAATTTATGATTTTGGAAGTCCTAGAGCACAGCTTGTCTCTACTGGTTATTTTGTGATTTATAAATGCAGTGGGAGAGTAGATGGGTTTCTGAAAAACCCAACCCCTCTCACCATGTAGTATGGAGTCATACTTTAGAAGGGGCCTACTCTTTCTGCCTTCAACTACTCTCCCATTTGACTACTGAATGATTGGCGGGAAAAAAAAAAATGGAGCTGGTGGGCAGCACACCTGCTCCCTAACCCATCTCGTGGGCTGTGGGAACTCTTCTCGTCCCACTTGTGCTATACCATCCATGATGGGAAGAGTTAAAAATCAATCTGGGTGGGATAGAAGACCTAAGATTGGCATGTGACTGTGAAAAAAAACAACCCGCAGACTCTCCTATTCCTCCTTTACCTCATCTTTCATGGCAGTGGTTGAATGTTCAGAAATCAGAGGTTGGCTGCTTGGCATTGCGGCAGTAGGAAGTAATGGTAGGATATTTGTGTCCACTCAATACCCCCCTCCCATGGCTGGCAATCGAAGGGTTAAAAATGTAACCCATCTGCTCCTGACCAATATCCACTGGACTTTGAGATGGGGGGGGGGGGAGACGGACTCTAAAAGAAACCCAAAAAAACGCACAACCAGATTTATATAGACGCTGAATATATCCAGACAATCATGTTTTGTTCTAATACAATTTTATGTCCTTGCAGTGCTGAGGGAAGTCATGTATCCGGTCAGAGCAATGGTCGTGACCCCCAAGCCCTGGCCAAAGCTGTTCAGATCCATCACGACACCCAGCACACCATGTACTTTGCCTGACAGAGCCGCAAGGTGACACACCGATGCTCATCTTTCTCCTACTCAGAGCCCAGAAACCATTGAATCTTTCTGCTGTTGTTTGAGATGGCTCCCGTCTCTGTTTTCCACCAGCACAGTTTGGACTTTTGCACTGAATCTCTACATAGTTTGAGTCTGGGGGAAAGTGTTTTTTTTTTTTTTTTTTTAAATTTTTATCAATTTTTACAGACTGTTTTCTGATGCATAAAACTGAATCTTTACCTCAAACTCACACAATATCAGAACATTTTACTCCAGGTGGTTTTTATTCTTTTGTTTTTTATTTACAAGCCAGCATTTCTCCATCCCTTATTGTGTGTTTTAAAAAAAAAAAGAAAAATTCAAAGAAAAAAAGTTGACTTGCTCTCTTAACACGCTGCTTTTGTGAGTATCTGTATATGGTAAAGTATATTTGTGTGGGGCCATACTTACTAAATGAGGTTGTCTTTACTGTACAGATACCTTCTTTTTAACTTTTTACAGGTATTGCCGTCTGTCAGGTTCTTAACCGTTGCACGTTTGTAATTTTATTTTTAATAATGGGTGCAAGCGGCAAAACTATTGCACTATATTGCAGATTAACGGAGGTAAGTTTTTTAACTTTATTTTTCGGTATTAAATGAATGTGTAACATGAATAAGATTTTTAATGTAAGGGCCACATGGTAAGCACTGCCATGTGATTTATAAAATGCAGATTGCCATTTCCCTCCTTTCCCTAACCAAGGGACACGTTTGTCTTGTCACAACCATCTGCAAATATATTTGCCAGCATATAGAAGCGCCCATGTAATGCTGCTGTGGTTTGTTAACCTTTTTATTCTTACAGAAGGGTGGGGTGTGGAATTACCAATTTTAGCAATAAAGCTTCTTTTTTTGTACAGCCTCATAGAACATTTCTTAATGTTTTCGTTATCACGTAACACCTGGGAAACCGTTTGTTCATATGATCTGCCGGGACGCTCCTTTTGCTTCCTACAAAGCAAGATTTTTTTTTTTATTTGGGTTTTTCGTTGTTCCTCTACTTGTCACTTAATATGTAGTTTGTAAACGCATTTTACCTTTCACTGCCAGTGGGCAGGCTCTGCTGTTCACAAAGGGGTTCATCTAGTCTGTAAGTAGTGACAAGACTGCAGTGTATACCAGCATTTGCCAATCCTGAAGAGTCTGGCCTCTCACGTGAAAGATCTATTATGTGAGACAGGACTTGCACAACTATATGCTACAGCTCGCTCATCACCTATAGAATGAGACCTTTGTTCCGGCTAGAAATGTCCTAACTTTATATCTGTGTTGTCTTCCCCGTTCCTCTCAACTCTGACATTCTTCCTATCTGCTCTCCTACATTTAATTCATGCTGGTGACTGAATAGTTCTATGCTCGTATCTTCTCACCACGCCACCTGTTCTCTTGATCCTTACTTTCACACCTTATCAAAACTCTACTTGTACTGTCCTAGGCACATATCCTTTATTCTGTCTTTTGTCTTCCCTATTCCCCTCATGCACGTAAATGTAGTCCCAATGGTATAAAAGCCTTCTATGATCAAAAACTCTTGCTCTATATCCCTACGCTCGTTCACTTTCAAATTTCAAACTTTTGATCCTCCGCAATTTGGTTTTCATTCTCTTTGCTCTAGTCAGTGGTGGCACTTCTCTATTTCTATTCGGTCTCTCAGCAGCCTGTTGACCACACACTTCATCAATAAACCTTTCTCTACATAGGTCTTCAGTGATTCTCTTCCCATCTGTCTCATTGATTTTTTTCAGTGTCTCCATTTCTGGCAGTACCTCCTTCCAGTCAGTCTCTGGGGTACCCAAAGAATCGGTATTATCTTCTCTTTTTGGTCTGTACTGCCTCTCTAGGCAAACTATTCTGCGTCTTTGTGTTTCAGTACAACCTATACACAGATAACGCCCAAATATACCTTTCCTCCCTGATCTATATCCTGGATAGTGTCACTAACTGCCTCTCATGTCTCTAACTGGATTTCGTTCCGCTTCCTGCAACTAAATTTTGCCTAAAGTGAACGTCTCAACTTTCTTTTTTCCAAAAAGGACCCCCACTTTCAATTTCTCTGCACACTAATGGGATGCCATTCAATCTCATGCATATTGCTCTTTTGACCCTTTGCAACCGTAAGCTTATATCTAGTAGCCAAATCTCGCTCCACCTCCAACCGTACATGTATCCCACCCCCTTCTACTTGACAAGTTATGGCCATGGCCCTCATTCTTGTGCTTATAACACAGCTTATTTCTCTATATTGGTCTCCCAAACACCTGCATTGCCCCATTGCAATCCATAGTACCAGTGTTCTATTTTCCACCAGACGCCCTCACATACACCCTCAATCTCTCCCTACATTGCCTTCCTGTACCTTTCAGGAAACCATTTAAAATGGTGCTCAATGTTCAAAGTCTTCAATAACTCTATCCCTCCTCGCAGGTCTTCCTTCCTCCCCAATACACCCCTTCTAGATCACTCTGAAGACTTAGCAGCGGTGCCAGTCTTGGACCGTGGCAAGTCATTCCATATCAGACTCTCACAAGTTTTTGGGCCTCCAAGAAATCCCAAGTTATATGAAGAAAAAAACTCTTCAGATTAGTTTTCCACATTACTGACCGCTTACTTTCCCCACATTATAAAGGTTTCATACCCCTGTTACTATCTTGACCCTCACAATTTCGGATGCAAATGCTTGTACCACTATTCTCACACCTCTTCTCCTCCATCCCAACTCTTCCAGACTGTAAGCTCATCGAAGCAGAGCGCTCTTCACCTCTTCTCTGCTTCTTAAATGTGTGATTTCACTTAAGTTACAATCTTTATTGTAAAGCTACAGAAATTGTTGGCATTAGATAAATATCATGGCTACCTGCTGCATTGCGCCAGACGTCCGCAAGGTGTCAAGATGAACCATGGTTATGTAAAATATCTAGGTTTTCCCCAAGCTTTTCACATTATTTTTTTCCTTTGTCAATACCTCAATGCATTCATTGCCTAACTATGCCCTGCTAAATTCAGTCACTGCAGCATGGCTAAACATGAGACCGTTATTTAAAAATAATATATGTATATATGTTTCACACAAAATATACCTCAATGGGGTAGTGGCTATGTATAAACCTGTTCTTGGTATGATGACTAATGCTGCTTTTTAGGCTTTGTTGCTGCTTAACCCCTGACGTGCCAGATGGTGTCAAACGAGCCTTGGGCCATGCTGACACGTGTCGTTGGTTCTCCCCTTCCTGAGTCGCTTGTCTGAAAGTCCCCAGTTTATAGCTTGAGGTCCTTGATCACTCCTTGGAGCAGGGCTTTCAAACTCACGGCTCCCCAGATGTTGATGCCTACAATTTCTATCATTCTCTTTGAATACAATAGACAGCCAGGGAATCAAGGGATTTGCAGTTCAGAAAGATCTGGGGGCCATAGTTTGGCAGCCCTGCCTTAGAGCTTCTACATGCTGGAACACAACGCAAAACATCCACCTTTCATAAACTAGAGGATACTGATTTTTATTCTCTATGGCAACAAAGTAAAGACTGTGTTACAGGGGAAATCTAAAGAACACATTTAGGAATTTATGGGTTTTTAATACTCACCCCTTTTATTGACATAAGGGCATTGTGTGCCAACCGTTAAACCTGGCATGAAAAGAGATTTGCGGGTTTGTAATCGAAGCATTACTTCACTCCTTGACTGTCATGTTAAACACACTTTCCGCGGCTTATTCTGCACGTTTTTCTTTCGAGAATGCATTCGAAGTAAAGGCTTTATTTTGGCTTGTGGCTTGCTGAGGTGATCTACAGTGTTCATGTTTCTAATCTGCACTGGAAGGAAAGTTTAAACTGTGCCATGAGCTTGTCGCACATACCGGCCTTTGCGACGTCTGTATGCCCACTTCTTGACAGGACATGTAGTCCTTCTGTATATACTGAAGTTTTAAAGTGTGGATCTGTACAGTCAGGGGAAATAATGGATTAAGTGTTTAATGTTTTAGGAATGCAATAAGAAGTATGGGTTTTCTTTTCCGGTATTGGCTGAACGGTTTCTCTACAGGGACCTGTTGTGAGAAAAGATTGACATTTTGTAGTATGAATTTATGGATTTTGTCTTTTAAAAAGAGAAGAAAAAAAAAAAACTGCAGATCTTGTGTTGCAGCAATACAATGGTGAACTGTTTTTATTTTTTTAATAAATTATGTGCGAGGCAGTGTGACTGGGCTAATCGTAGGAAAATGTTTTTAACTGTGGAATCGGTCCATGAATTTTTGTGAAAACAATATAATTTGAATGCAGTGAAAAAAAATTGGGTTATGGGGAGGGTTAACAGTTCAGTACTAATGCTTTATGTAAAAAATACAGTATTAGTAGTGCATAACTGTATATGTATATATTTATATATGTTCCTGTGATTTATGTATATATGTATATGATCATGTTTTGTTTTTGTTTTTTTCCCTCTCCCTACTACAAGAAAGCTATAAATAGGAATCATGTTGATTTACATATGTAGCAATATTCATTGATCCTTTAGTGACCAAATGTAATGGAGTCACCATCCGCAGCTTTACATTATAGCGACTATTGTGAACCGGTAGAGGAACTCTCACTATAGTCTCAGGCACAGTGGCAATATGGTCTTTGCAGAAGCATCCCCCTCTGCCCAAGCTCCGGCCTCCCATCATCCCCCTCTGCCCAAGCTCCAGCCTCCCATCATCCCCCTCTGCCCAAGCTCTGGCCTCCCATCATCCCCCTCTGCCCAAGCTCTGGCCTCCCATCATCCCCCTCTGCCGAAGCTCCGGCCTCCCATTATCCCCCTCTGCCCAAGCTCCGGCCTCCCATTATCCCCCTCTGCCCAAGCTCCGGCCTCCCATCATCCCCCTCTGCCCAAGCTCCGGCCTCCCATCATCCCCCTCTGCCCAAGCTCCGGCCTCCCATCATCCCCCTCTGCCCAAGCTACGGCCTCCCATCATCCCCCTCTGGCCTCCCATCCCCCTCTGCTCAAACTCCTGCCACCACCCACACATCAGATTAGGATAGCCAGAGTTTAAGAAATCTTAATAATGCTTGGATTATTTTTTGTCATTCTAGCAATTACCATAAAATGGATTCAGCCGTAGATATTGTGTTAAAGTGTGTGAATTTTTAATCTTCTGGCGTAGCATAAGATCAAACACATAAAATGTGAAATTTATGCTAAAGACAATCTCAAGAATTCAGATTTTGACTCCATTAATGTGGTCACATCGGATATAGAAAGCGAAGGTATATGCTTGAATGTCACTTAGTGATAAAACCTGACCACACTGAACCATGCAGTAAATAAAGCTTGACTCGTTTGGATACTTAATGGACTAATGTGTGAAAGTCTGATTTCCCATTATCTACCTATTTAAACGAATAAAATGTACCTGCATTTGTGTCTATGTACAGATTTGTTAGGCATTTAATACCTGATTTTTGGAGGGCATCTTCATGAATTTCAAGCTTTCCACCTATCCAGTTTTATTGTATTAAATTTTATTCTTCCCTTTTTAACCCCCTCCCTGTCCCAACAGTTTATTTTGGCAATGTACCCTAATTTCTTAGTATTTCTATGTCTAGAAATGAGAATTATTTGTATAAAAATTGCATATGTTAAAATTTTTGATGTAAATTTTGTTCTTATGTTGCTAGCACATGTAATGTTTTAAATCGTGTTATTAAATTCAAAACGGATGTATGTCTATAGCAATACGAGGTATTTTTTTTTTTAATCTATTTAAGGGCTGTTTAGCAGCTCCCGTTGCTAGATTGAGATGCTGGCTGTGTTTTTGTTGTTTTCTTTTTTTGTTTTTTTCTTCCTTTTACTTTCTTAAAACCTTGCAGGGATCTTGTTTTTATGTGTATAATGTAAAATATACTGGCTGTATGCCAAACAAATCGATTTGGTCTTGGTCTTGATTGTGTGTCCTGACGTGTTATGTAACCCTGGTCTGAATTTTAAAAAAAAAATGCTTACAACAGAACTCGCCAAAAATAGTTCCAAGTTCTAAAATTTGCAAATTCTGATTCACAACCACACTTGATGTACACGTGTGTAGGGATCATTCGATATGGAATCACTCCATATGTCTCTTTTTTTCTTCACTAACCTACAGACATGCAAGTAAAGTTGCCAAATTATTTACAGTTACAATTTCTAAATTTAAAGTGCAAAACTTTTGAACAAGTTATTCTATTGAACTTGGTCTTTTCTTCAGCTTTAAAGGGATATTCTACAAACCCTGACCACTTTAGCTTTTTTAAAGTGGCCAGGGTGTGTGGAGTAGTATTCTCCCTCCTCCCCAGTTGCCCTGAACGCTTAAAATGAGGGGAGAGATTCCTCCTCCACCCCCCCACCCCCGACGACTCCTCCAATTCCGCCCACGTACGCCAGCGGTTGTCGGGGAGAAAGCTGATGGATCAGATCTGCTTGCGCAACCCCGATCAGTCGTTGTGCACAAGTGCTACAGGGCTTGCGTACGTGGAGTTCGCAAGTTCCTTTGAGGTGCGCAATTCGCGTTCCCTGCACTACGCTAGTAGTGCAGGGAGAGCCAATTCTGCAGAAAAGACTTGGAACGTCCGGGTTCGGGAGTGCATGAGCAGCAGAAGAGGAGGAGCAGCGCGCGGCGAGGGACAAGAGCGTAATATCAGTAAGAATATTAAAAAGAAATTGGGCAGAGGCAGCCAGCAGCCTCTGCCCAATTATTTATGGGCATAAAAAGGACACTATACTTTTAAGTAGTATTCCTTTTTAGGCCAGTGTCAGACTAGCGTTTTTCAGAGCAGAAGGATCGTCCACTCTGACGCCTGTGTGGCCACCTTGATGAGCGCAGTTAGTGCGCTCAACACTACAAAGCGCGATCCTCCTATTGAGGATCGCGCTTTGCGGCTCTGTTGAAGGCGTTTCATAGCGTTTCGATGGAGAGGCTTTCAGCACCTCCGCTGTAGCGCACGCAAGAAGTGCACGTGCTACGACGTGTTGACGGGCGTCGGAAGGCACATCAGTACAGGCGCACATGGTCTTAACTGTTATTTCATCAGATATACTAATTTTTCAAAAGTTACTGCGGAAGCCAAACCTCTAATAAACATGATCTGGTCATATTCTGAAGCAATGGAAAGGAATTATTTTATTGCAAACAGGCACCAGAATGTGTGCCCAAATTTTCAGCACCTTGGACATATCTGTCAAGGCGTTGATGCTGTTTGAATAGAGATCACTTTTTCTCTCTACAGAAACACTGCGCTGCAGTCGTGTTATACATGTAGTGGCTCTTTTTCTTTTTGACCACTTGAGTATAGTGTCATCAGTACCTCAAGGCTGGAAATATATTTTATTGAATTTATCAGCACAGTCAAAGTTTGATCATCCATTCCAAACTGCTTCCTAAACCACAACAGACATGCCACCATGTTTTGTCCTTTTAAGACTGTTTGTATCAAACTCCAGATTGGTTGATATCCTCTTAATAATCATGGTTAAAAGCGGGTTTTCTGGCTGCTCATCCATAATGACAAAGCCAACAAAAGCTAATTTATTGCCATTATTAGTTTAATGTAGAATCTTTCTGCAACTTCTAAAGCTTTTAAAACGAGGACCCGAAGACAGAGCTTTACAGGACGAAGACCTTTCGTAATCCCCTGGTTGTGAATGTCTATTTTTTTTTTTTTTTAAATCTTCTTTTAAATTGGTGTCAAACCGTAGATAGGGTATTTCAAGATTCCTAGCGATTTTGGTTTTAGGGCAGTCCACCCATGGCCTACAATCCGCCTTCTTTGAAATTCAGAATTTTTTTTGAAATCTTGTTTTTCTAGATGTGCATAAGGATGTGTCTGAAATCTAAAAATCAGGAATACATAGTCCAGAATACAAAAATGGCATTAATTAGTAGAAACCTAGAAAAATGTCGGCAGATAAGAACCTTTCGGCCCATCTAGTCTGCCCAATTACATGGATACTTAACCTGGATTTATCTTTTGTTTAGGATAGCCTTATGCCTAGCCCATGGATACGCCTATCCCATGGAACGCCATGTGTTCGGAAGTAATAATTAATGGTATTTTGTATAAAAGGGGACTCGGATAGTGTCTGCTATCCCTGATGAAGTCTTATGTTTATTTCACAAGATGAAACTCGTATTTTACATATATTGTTACTATTAAAGTAAATTTTTACTCTACCAGCCCGAGCTGTCTTTATATTGATCTACTGAAGTATACCGGAGTAGCAGGTGGTGTCTTGGCGATTCCTTACTGAAGACCTAGGTGAGAGCCGGATTCAGGTAGTGTTTCGCAAGCGACAAATTCTGAGAACTGCTGAGTGGAAACCTATGATGTGCTATTATTTTACATTTATCCTGTGTGCAATTTCCCATGGGGTCTATTTGAGTGTTTTTTTTGTATATATGTTCTGCACTGTATCCATGATTTTTATGATTCCGATACATCTACTTTCTATGTTTTTAGTATTTTCGCAATGCGCTTGAGGGGAAGGTGCCCATTGGAGCAAGCGGATACGTACGGTGTTATTTATTTTTATATCCAGAGGGTGGTCACGCTTCCTATGCGTAAAGGTGGTTATATTACACTCTGGATAAGGACACAAATATTAATCATAGTAGTAATGTTAAAACGTTGCATACATTTCAACATAAAATTATGGGTATGCCTGAATAGAGCAAAATCTGAGGAATTCTCAATTTTAAAAAAAATTACTGTCACTTTTGGCATGCTGCTGTGGTGAGGGACAGCTGTGCGAGGAAGAGCCTTTCTACAGGATTGCCTTCTGCACACTCCTTGCAGGAAATTGTGGGTGGACAGCACTGAGGACCAATATTGCGTGACAACCCGCCCCCCCCCCTCCCTAAAAGTTCCACTCACAGAAAGTGAAGATGTCTGTGTGGGCACTGGATCTGGCAAGTATGGTGAGTAAAATATACTCCCTGATGGGGTATTGCGGAGAGAATAAACCTGTTGATCAAAGGGCCACTTCCACCAAAACATTAAATGTCCTTATTGTGTTTTGTTGCTGATATCGTACATGTGCTTTGTTTTTCTCTTGTATGTTTAGTTAAGAAAATATTTTACTCTGTCACTGGGCGCATCCATTTTATGATCGTCTGTATTTTAAACTGCCCCCACAGTATCTTTGCTTCACTTGTCCTCTCTGGGTTCCTTTGGCCATAGAATGGAGTCAATGTGTCAGGCAGCAGACTCTCATCAATGTATTGTGTGGGATGTATTCAAAGAACATCACCAGGGGGTAGATTAGAAGTCTTTTAAGCTCCCTGTCCTATCTCAGCAGAGGCAGACCAATAGATCTCCTGCTACCTTATATCAACATTACCTCCTCCACCTCATTAACTGTTAAATACTTTATAGGATAAAGCACAGCCACAAAGTAAGATTGCTAGAAGATTTTGGTAAATGTTGCATCATGGGAAAAGTACACAAAATGGAAGAGCTAAAAAAAACAAATTTCTCGTCTTTAAATTTACTTCAAAGAAAAAAAAGCTTGTATTTTATAAGGTGGCTTTGTAATGCACACATAATCTAGTTGCAGTTACAAGTATTTATAAAGCGCCAACAAATTCCTTAGTGCTGTACAATGGGAGACACAGATTAACAAATATACATACATAGTAATAACACTTTTCAGTGTAAAGTGCATTCGGCGCTAAACAAATATTAATACGAAGAGTTGTCTAGTGGAGTTTATATAATGTTGCAGCTCACCACCAGTGTGTCTTGCACCCAAAATAAGCAAAAAATACAAACTTTGTTAAGGGAGCGCAGGAAAAAGAAACACTTGACAATCTCTCCTATGTCACAGAACCTTTGATTTATTTTCGTTTCTGTGGAGTGCTCTAGAAGGCAAAGGTAAAAAAAGGCTCTCATTGCATACAGGGTTATCCAAAGAGATTCGAAAAGTCACCGCACGTTCGGTGACTTTTCGTTCTCTTCAATTCGGTTCCTTTTGCCGATTGCATTTCGGTGACCCTGCGGTGTATTCAGCAAACACCACAGGGTCCCCGAATTGCAGGGAAAAGCCGCTGCAAACCTGACGAAAACTAACCGAATGCATGCTGAAAACAAGCAAAAACATCTGGATTAACCTTCGAAGAAGCCGAATCACACAGAGCCGAAGCAGCTGTGACGTAGAGGAGGCAGTGAATAAATTAGCAAAACGATTTGTATGAATCTGGGAAAATGAAACGCTGTTTGCAAAGAAACTACTGAGCGAAAATGTCTGAAATTTTCACAGGAGGTCCAGGGAATGATAATACAGAGGGCTGTTACAGAAAAAATAAGTAAACTGAAAAAAAAAATCGAAAAAAAAATCGGACTTTTAAAAAAAAAAAAAAAAATCAGAAAAATGCTTAAAATATCCTAAAAAATCTATAAATAAAGAGACTTTTTGCTTCAGAATTTTATAATGAACGGTTTATTAGATATTGAATTAAATCGGGAATATTTTTAACATTGAAGCCTATGGGATTCTCCTGAATTAACTTGCCGAATTAAACCACCGAATGGCAGGGCATTAGGGGAACCTTTCACTGCTGGTTTGTGTTCTCTGAATAGCCAAAGCAGTGCTTTTTCATGGGAATTTCACTGCTCTCGAACAGGGACCGAACAGGCACCGTATGTGCAGGCAATTCGCCAGGATTTGGAGAATTGCCTGCTCTCTGGATAGCCGAATGGTCAGGAAAGGTAACCGAACGCTGATTTTCAGCGTTCGGTTACCTTTCTCAAGCAATTCGGATCTCTTTGGATAACCCTGATAGTATATTTAGTACAGGGAATGGAATTGAAATTAAACAAAATGGTAGGTATCTCACTCATAGACATAGAGCCTATAGGCTCGTGCTAGTCGCCTTTAAGCCTCTCTGGGGGGCTCCTCCCATCAATCAGTTATTGTTCTGGAAGAGCTTCTTAAACCTAAAATAAATGAGAGAGAATATGGCGCAATACCAGAACAAATATTGGTAATAGGCACAGAAATTTTAGGTCAGTCTACTCACGTGATCCTGAGCCTCCCGATTGAGTGGCTCAGTATGAAGGCCTTGGACCACCTTAGTAAGGGGGGTCCCACCCTTACTTGGATATCAACTGGTAGTCCCGCTAGAAAGAAGGTGGTTTGCGGAATCCGTATCAATGGAGTGGAAAATGCAGTCGAATATGGTTTTCCAATAAAAAAGGGTTTTATTACAATAAATGAAAATAAAAAAGGTACATGGGTACTCAATTTTAAAATTATAAAATAGAGGGTGAACCGAAACGCGTTTCGCTCGCTGTTACGGCGGGCTTCAACAGTAAGCGAAACGCGTTTCGGTTCACCCTCTATTTTATAATTTTAAAATTGAGTACCCATGTACCTTTATTTTCATTTATTGTCAGCTGGTGGAAACTCTGAAGGAGCGGTAAGACTCCTATAAATCACTGCAGCGGATCTCGCCAAATTATGAACTCTCCCATCTGTGTCTAACTCCACCTCCCCCCGTAACGCTTTCACCCCCAGCTACTACAGGGAAGGGCAGAAATCAATACAGTTAGAAAAAAGTCAGCAGAGAGAGGTACTGCAAAGAAAAAATAAAGAGCAGAGACGGCAAGAAAAGGTAGAGCGCAAGACTGCAAAATAAAGCGGAGGGTCAGTGAGAAAGCTCAAAAGGTGCAGTGAGTGCACAAGAGAAGCGAGAGCGTGTGCCCAAGAGATGGCACAAAGTGTGAGAGTGACCGGTGAGGGAGTTTGAGTGGGGCAGTATGTAAACCGTTAGTGTTTGTGTGTGAGCGAGTCAGGGAGACTTGCATTCACAGTTGCAGCGATGGCTAATATTCAGTTCCTCAGTTTCCCCAGTCTGAGGTTCTGAGTGTGCGCAGGGTTTCACATGCACAGCTTTTGCTAGTTCATGTCAAGCTTTGGGTGGAGTAGTGGGTAGGGAGGAGGCGGAGAATATTCAGGAATTGGGAGCTAAAAAAAAAACATTCCTAGCTCAGGGGCGTGGCCAGAGAAAATTAAATGAGTTTAAAACAAGAAAAAATATATATTTTTTTTACATATTCTTAAAACTTTTTATTCTAGTTTGTCTTGGTATAAAAGTGTTCAACTGTCAATAAAAAAAACTTAGACCTGCAAATCTCTAATTGCCCATCCCCCTCCCCCTTGACATTGATCACTAACGGTACTGGCTGGGTGGAGTAGAGGTAACATCACTGCTCTATAACCGTGGAGAGAGACTGTTGAGACACAGGTTTTGAATTCCGGCAAGAGCACCTCTCCAGTAAGTGTCTTTGGGCAAGACACCTAACAGTTTATACTTGCCACCTAGGACATACTTGGAAATGGGAGAAATCTCGGGGGGCATGTCCGGCTGTGTGATGGAGCAGACTTGTTTAGATGGAGCTCCAGACACTTTAACAGAACAGGAAGATTTATGCCCGGAATCCTGCTTGATTTTACAAGGAAAAAGAGTGTCATCTGTGCTCGTTTCTATGTGTTCCATGTACAACAAAAATGAGGTTTTTGTTTGTTTCAATGGCCATTGCAACGTAAGCCCGCTCGCCACTTCAAGGCACCTCTTTAGAGTGGGTACCTAACAATTGTGACCAAAAGGCCGCTCTACTGAGCAGCTCCAAGCCCCTCCAGCTGCTTTTCAGCGAAGGAGAGGCAAAGATGGTGGCTTTTATTTATACACGCACCAAACACTTCCCATTTGGGATCAAAAACAAAAACATGGAAAGAGGAACAGCTGCAGAACGACGGACTGGTGTTACAAGCATGATATACATAAATACAGCAACTGCCAGGAGTAACAGCCTTGGAGCTTGGAGCTGCTCAGTAGAGCGGCCTTTTGGTCACAATTGTTAGGTACCCACTCTAAAGAGGTGCCTTGAAGTGGCGAGTGGGCTTACGTTGCAATGGCCATTGAAACAAACAAAAACCTCATTTTTGTTGTACATGGAACACATAGAAACGAGCGCAGATGACACTCTTTTTCCTTGTTATGTTTTATGCATTGACTGGGCTGTTACTCCTGGCAGTTGCTGCCCCTCCGAAAATAAGTGAGTATGGGCGCGACGCCATTTTTTCTGCTTGATTTTACCCCTATTGGGAGTCCCTGCACGGCTGGACACCAGGAGACCTGGAGCCTGTTTTGCTTCCCCCACCCCCCCTCCAGGGCAAAGCTGAGATTGAAGCCCTATTCTGACGGGTCCGATCGGCTGGTGGCCATTTTGAGGCCTACCGATCCCTCGTTCCTCCTGCGGTGAGACCCGACTGGTGGCGGAAGGCTGGCGGCTACGTGGATGGTGAGGGCCCGTCCACCGGCTACGCCTTCTGCCCCCATAGCAGACACATCGGAGGAGCAGGTGTGGTGGCGTCGCTTGGAACATTGCCCCCCCCCCGGCTGGAAGTATGGATGCAGTATTTGAGGCCTGTCTAGACGAGTCACCAGGGGAGGAAGACCGTTTGCTCACACGTGGCATGTGGCGGCAGCTGATGGACGTGCTGGGCAGATGCAGAGCGATCGAGGAGCTTGCCAGACAGAATCGGTGAGGTGGTTCCTGATCTGGCGGCGGATCGTGACGATGAGGATGAGCGGTTACGCATTGTGCTGGAGCACACCGACACTCCTGTGCAGGACCTCCCAGAGAGAGGTGTGGTGGTGGAGTGGCCCGGCGGGGCTGTTTTGCCAGTTATAGTTCGGCACCGGACGGGGGGGGGCACCTTCCTTTGCTGACTGTGCACCTTCCCTTGCTGACTGTGCAGTGGCTGCATGTTGAATCTCTCACCCCGCCCACTGTGGTGCAGCGACTCGATTCCTTCTGGAAGGTCGACCACGGGAGCTATCCTGGGACGTGGCCGAGAAGCCTGCGGGAGCTGCGACCTCTGACAGCGTACTGATGTACTGGGAATCGGCTGGCTGCGCTTTCTACGATGTGCCTAGGCGTAATGGATTTGCCCGTGCGGCTTTCCCATTTTGACACGGGCTGAAGATGACTACATGACTTTCTTTTCTTTATCCCCTGTTGCCAACGTATTTTTTGGAAGAGTCCCCCTCTCTTATGTGGACATCCCCCCCCCCAGCTGCGTGTTTTTTGCATGGATCTTTTGTCCCCCTCCCTTGCGAGGACTCATGTTTTGCTTTTAACGTGGACTTTCTACCTCCTTTTTGGTTGATATAATTGACGACTTTTACCCCCCCCATCTTTTACTATTTTTATTTTTTCATCTTTCTTTTCCCTGTCCCACAAGCTAAGATTTGTTGCTATTGATAACTCCCCCTCAACTAAGATCTCCTTTGCTTATGTATTTGCTGTGTTCCGCTGAACTGTTCTTTTGGCCCTGCGTGGCCTTCTGCTGATGTATAAGTGACCTTTATTTTATTTAAAATAAAAACTTTAAATATAAAATAAAATATAAAAAATGGGAGAAATCTCAATGTATCCTTCCTGGTAAAATACTTTAAAAATTTTTTTTTAAAAAAAACAAAAAAAAAAACTTCAAAGTAGAAGTTTTACTTTTGCCTCGGAAGCTGTCAGCCTCCTGGCTCTACCAATATCTAGGTACAAAGTGGTTTGTGGAGTCCAATAATTCTGAGATCCTTTTCAACTATATGCATACCAGCAGACAAGCCAATCGTCCAAAAAAAAAAAAATCTCTTCCAACAGCTGGACATCATATGGCTTCCTGTAAATTGGTTCTGGAAAGTATGTAAGGATGGCCATCCCTTTAACGTACGGGACATCAGCCTTGGCCTTGGCCCTCCAAATGTTTTAAATGTTTTGGAACTACATTTACTATGAGGCTCAGCAAATCTAACGAGTAACCTGAGCATTATGTGTTAATCATGTGAGATGTATCAAAATGACTGGATTGCTAAGGTTCCTGATCCATAATTTAGCAATACTAGAAAGACAGGACTTTGAAAGCTATCGGAATATAGAATATATATCATCTGCAGAGTAACTTATTTGCTCCTTCAATTCTACCTGTCACACGCACCCCCAATTAATGTTTACCAGAATGCAAAATAATTGCTCTAAATTTTGTTTTGAAGGTCTTTTCCTAAACTCTTAAAAAAAAAAAAAAAATAACAAATGCCATCTTCCTGAAGAGGTCGAAGAGTTGCTTGAAGTCAGCAGGCTGTTACGTCTGCCAGAAGATCAGGTGAGACTGGTAGGGAGTCCACAGTTACCAACATATGGACCACCTATCAATAAGTGTCAAAGTTATTTTACACAGGCTTTCATCATTTAGGGTGTTCATCCCCCAAGATCCATAGTTGCAACCACAATAAATTCTGATTCCCAAAAGGGAAATTCAAATAGCAGGAGAAGCGTGTGTGTAAAGCAGATGTGTAAGGAAAGCCATGAGATCTTTATTTTATCCTGTTCTAGTTACTTCCGATGGACAGCCAATCCATTCCTGACTATGTGCTTAGTCATTTTTTAGGAAGGCAATATCCAGCACTGGCTACATGTAGATATCAATGATGTCCATGAAATGGCATGTTCCAGCTCATATGACCTCTGTAGGACCTTCAGAGCACAAACGTCTTGTATGTCTCCAGTGGAGATACAGTCCTTTTGTATTAATTAATTTACAAGTCTTTGTGATCAGAATGGGCTACTATAAGTGTGGTGAGAATACAGAGGACCGTCCTTTGATGGACGGCCATTGGGTAGGCCTGCTAATGGTGCTTCTTGGAACTGGTTTTAATCAGAGGTCCATCTGTTTACTCAGGACTGTCATGTAGATTTGCATTTTGTTACTGAACTTTTACATAGAAACATAGAAAATGTCTGCAGATAAGAACCTTTCGGCCCATCTAGTCTGCCCAATTACATGGATACTTTACCTGGATTTATCTTTTGTTTAGGATAGCCTTATGTCTATCCCATGCTTGCTTAAATTCAATTACTGTTTTGGCCTCTTTACTAGAACAGGATAAACTAAAGATCTCATGGCTTTCCCTTACGCATCTGCTTTACACACAGCTTCTCCTGCCTCTTTACACCTTCCCTTTATAAAATAAAGTGTCTTCCAACTAAGGATTCAGCTTGCATTGTTGCCAGAGTAGTCAGGTTAATTTGTAATGGGTTGTATAGAGTTTACATGTTGCAGGCTGGAAATCTGTTTATGAACTGCCATGATATCCGCTTTCCCCCAGCATATTCTACTTACAGTACAGCAGGAGAACACACTTTAGGCCAGTGGTTCTCAACTTCTGGACCCTCAGGACCCACAATTGTCCTTAGTCATTAAGTCGCGACTCAAAAATAATTGAATTTCTGAAACGTAATTTATTCCACAAAACGTGTGCAATATTCTACAATGTATGCACTTTTAAACAATTTTCTAAACAAGCAGGGATTCTTTCCAAAATGGATAGTGCAGTGATCACAGAACTAGTGAAAAGGAAAGCAAAAACCCAATAAATTAAACTGTAATTGAACCATATGAAATTAATTTGATCTTCTGGGAAAACTGAGACACTTAAGAGCAAGAGGCATCCCCAAAGTGTGGGGTGATGGTAGACAAAGCAAGTAAATCACTTCTGAATATTATATAAAAAAACTTAAACTGATCTGCTGCGCGCTCCCCCGCCATCTGTCTCTGCGCACTTTATTTTTTCGCAGCAGCCTGCCCTCCCTGAGCCTGTGCAATTTGCACAGCTGAACGCTACGCTAATTGCATAAGTTCAAGCTGGCCAAGAGATTGAGAAGTCTGCAGTGCGCGTCTGGCACTGCCTACTTCCTGAACCTACGCTCTTCAGTGCATCAGAGAGACACTGAAGAGCAATGGATTAGCTTGGACCAATGTGAAAGCACCATTGGTCCAAGCCATTCAAAAAATGCCTCCATGGGAGGCTGGCCTATATAAAGACACTTTGCTTCACTGAGATGTGCATTGAGCACAGTGGCTCCTGGTGTTGGGAGTACAGAGCGTGCCACGAGTCCCTGAGTCCCACCCCACACCATCCCATTACAGACCCCCCCCCCACCTTGCCATTTCAGAGTATCTTACCTGATGCAGCGGGGTCCCAGGTGGCACCTGGGAACATTCAGAGGTAAGCTGTGCTGCCTGGGACCCGCTGCCGCAGGTAAGATGCATCAGCGGGTCCCAGACATTAGAGAGGCATGGGGGCACTTGCCCTGCGACCCAGTCCACCCTTGGTCACGACCCACTTTTGGGTAGTGACCCACCACTTGAGAACCACTGCTTTAGGCCATGTTGAGACAAAAGTCAACATGCTATCTGGCATCCTTACTCAGAGATGAAGTCACAAAGTACAGCAACGCCTGTTTGATGTGAAACTGCAAATGGAAATGAGCTTAATAATATAAATTCTAATTGACATATTTACATGTTGTATCAGGAAACTTGTGAAAGCTGATACTTGAAAAAGAGAGAATCCTGAAATTACACTTGAAATCTAGTCTGCACTTTCCTTTTACGATCTAGAAGATAGTGTAGTGCCACACAACGTGTACCCACCACCAAAAACCTATCGCCAGTACCAGAGAACAGTGGATTCCCCTAAACTAGACACATATTCACCGACACATACACATATAACCCGATACAGCACAAAGTAATGCTTTTGGGGGGTTTTGGTGTCTCATGGTTTTCCGTTCTGTAATACAAACTCTGGTCAACATGAAAAAAATTTCAAATTTTGGTGCAGTATATTATTACTGAGTATTATTCCAGTATATATAATGTTCCACTCACAAATATAGAGCCCCAACACTGGCTATGAGTGGATCTGCGCCTGTGGGTTGTTGCCTTCTCCCTTCTCAGGTGACCCTCACACCTTACTGCAAATGTCTTAACCACATGGAATGGAAAAACCAAAGGAACTCTTTCACCTGGAAAATAGAAAATGTTTGTTTACTTCAACACTTTGCGAATTCCAATCTCTAATGTGATATCAATCCTCGGCCATCTCCACAGGCTTGTACTTTTTAGTTTCTTAGACATCTAGTCCTGTGCAGAGGTTGACTCTTAGGATTCTTGCGCAATTAATCAAAGTCCGCTCTCTTTAAGGAAAGATTAGAGGAAAATTAAATTTGCTGTGAAAACTCACTCCTGTAAACTTGTATTACTGTAAATAAGCAACAAGAGGCACCACTGGTGTCTGGAGAACTGGATACTCGTGTCTATAGCCTTCCTTCCCTCTTGCGGGGAGCCTCGCAGGAGGGAAGGATGGCTATAGACACGAGTATCCATTGGGTATTTCAAAACTGAAGACAAAATTTAGAAACTATTTAGCTGGGATCTTTTTGGTGGTTGTAGATTTTGGGGGTCAAAGTTTGAAAAAGAGTGTTTTCTATTTTCATTTTTTTATAGTAAGTTATACGATATGAAAATAATGGTATCTTTTAGGAAGTCCATTTAATGGCGAGAAAAACTATATATATTTTTTAATTGTACCACGTTTGTATATAATCTGCTGTATTCAAATTCTGATATTCGATCGCTTCTGTATTCTAAATGAATAAACAAATTCCAATTGAAAACGGCACATTGTTTAATTTGAAATCTTTCTAGCCATCTTTAAGAAATGAGAACGGATCATAATGATGCCTACAACTAAAGGTAACTTTGATTTGTTATGTTTGTGCCGAAGAATTTCTAAGGTATTTTGGTGATCTCTGATTAGTGAATAGACCCTATAAATTACTTAAACACCGAACTTGCCACCGAACTGTAGACATTTGGCTGTCTTTTTTTTTTTTGTTTCGGGTCATTTCTATTTTTTTTCTTTCTTTTTTCTGGGTCTCTCGTTATTTTACCACTTCGTATTTTCGGACTGATCCAAAAATTACAGACAGGTTTTTAATTTTTATGGGTTATTTCGTTTTTTTAGGTCACTACGTTTTTATGGGTTATTTCATCTTTTCGGGCGATTTGACTGCCAATATTTTGTTTTTTGGATCACTTTGCCTTTGAGTTCTTTGGCACATGTATAGGTGTATGACTCAATAAACATGGATGTCAACTAAATGTACTTCTTAGGTGCTACAAACGCTGTATAGTACATGCAAAACTATGGCTCAACGTGGCCGTCATTAGAGAATCCAGTCAGTAACATCCAGTGGTAGGTTACTCGTATTGTTGAAGTTCCAATCAGTCAGTTTCAAATTACTACGAAGCATGTGCATGGCTTTTCGCATTCTTTTGCCCTGTTTCTTTTATCCCATATCTGGTCATTTTGTCACGTGTTTTTTTTTTTTATTCCTCTCATTTCAGGTCATTTGTTATTTTACCGCAATTTGTGTTTTCGGACGGCCGGCTATCGTTTTTTTGGATCACTTTGTTTTTGAGTTATTTCGTTTTTTTCAGATCACTTTGTTTTTCGTTTTTATGGGTTATTTCGTATTTTTGGATGGCCGATATTTCGGATCACTTTGTTTTTATGAGTTCTTTCATATATTTCAGAATGGGAAACGGATTACTATCAATAAAATGAGAATATCCGCTGCCAACAGTTTAATTTTTTTCACTTGCAGCAAAAAGTCTATATTTAGAATTTATTTTTATTTTTTTAGACATTTTTCGGGATTTTTTTGGGGTTAAATTTTAAGTTTCCGAATTTACTTTAAAGCAATGAAGCATCAATGCAGTGGCGACTCTAGGAACAATATTTAGGGGGGGCACAGAAGATACCGCAGTCAAAACTGGGGGGGGCACTAATAATTTTCACCACTAAATCATATCACTGAATAAAACTAAGAGCCCTATCACCTGGTGTGAGCTAAAACACCATCGCTAACGGAAAAATTTAGCGCGAGTCGCTAAAACGTAGTGCCTGACGACCTACTAACAGATCACCTTGTCTGCAGTAGTCCATGAACAAGGTCGTTTGGCGCACGCTAGGAAAACTCTAAGACCCGGGCTGAGACCCAGCGCTAATGCAGTTGTGTACAGGATAGAACTGGTTTATTTTTCCAGTGCAGAGTGCCGGGCCATACCTATCTCCCGCCCTCACAAGCTTGAATATGAACACATCCAGTGAATAACCTCACACCCCTGCATTATTAAAATCATCCAAGGTGGCCGTATCATCCATGGTTTGATGCACACCTATATTAAGGCTGATGGGCATTGCATGATAAATGCCACCCAGCAGCATGTAGAATCCTTACACTGCATTTAATAGATCCAAAAGGAAAGTCAGGTGGGCAACATTAACTTCCCTGCTGCAGCATATAAATAATACATGTTTCAGGGCAAGACTTATTCACATGTCCCTTTAAACATGGTCCACACGGTCACCCTAATAATCAACCGTTTACATACTATGAACAACCCCCAGCATAAAATGTTTAAAATTAGGCAACATATTAGAATTAGGATATATGTGGATAAAGGATACATTTATATAAAAGAGCCGACTGCAACAGCAACGACAATGCGAACCAGATCCATTGCTATGGTGTATGGGGCCAAGAGAACACCTGTGCTGCATTCCTTTCAATTGCCTCAAGAGAACACCTGTGCTGCATTCCTTTCAATTGCCTGTTAATTGTGGGCGAGTATCTGTATTTTCTGTTTTTTTGGAGTTAGCACCAGGGTTGAGCAGTAGGTAAAATGATGCAATTGGCGCCCCTCAAAAGATTAGCGCTGGCACCAAGTGATCTGCTAGCTGCAAAAGCGCTAGAGATCTCTAGCGCTCCCGGAAAATACAGTAAGCTCGCGGTACAAATCGCTAATAACAATGCACTAAGTGATTTTTCCCATTTGTAGTGGAGGCAAACGATCTGTTGGCGCTAGACTCGATTAATCTGGCGCTAACGCAAAACCATGTCGATGCAAGGGTTAGCTCACACCAGGTATTAGTGCTTTAATAAGTATATATAAATAAGATTGCAGAACCCCAGAGTAAGGTGATGCAATTATACCTTTATATTGTACTAACCTGATACTTAAATTCAATATTTTATATGCCGCAATTCGGCAGTTTTCGCTGAATGTTTGATAACTGCTTCAGCGACTCCACTTTTAGCAAATTACAGTGACCATTCACTAAATAGGAATTCACTATATTGTCGGCGAAATTAATTCCCCGAAATGTGACGAAAAGCAGAGGATCTAAAAAGATGATTAGACCCTTTAGATTCTAACTTCCATAGTAACCCCTAAAATTCCATAAACCCAGGGAAATACAATATAAATAACAAACAATGTGGCATTTAGCCTACCCCTTAACCCCTAAATTGCCATTAATCAAGGTAAAACATGAAATGAATACACTGTGAGGCATGTAGCCTACCCATTAACCCCTACAATGCCATTACTCAAGAAAAAAATTAAATGTATACTGTGAGGGATGAAGCCTACCCATTAACCCGTAATTTACAACTAAACCAAGGCAAAAACTAACGTAATACACAATGTAATGTATAGTCTGAACATTAACCACTTCACTGCTGAGCCATTTCAACCCTGTGAAAATGTTTAAGTTTAAGTGCCCGTTATTATTTAATGTTTTATGACTTTTACTTCACACTGAATATGGTCATGTTGGATATCATTGGAAAGGCCATAATCAGCCCTTTACAATGACACCGAGATCTTCCATACACGATGCACAGGGATGGAGATACAGCAGTCCGAAGAAGTGTGGAAGCTGGATGCTGATTTTTGGTGGGGGGGGGGCACATGGGCGGGCAAGGAATAACCTAGGGGGGCAATTACCCCCCCTTGCCCCCCGTAGAGTCGCCTATGCATCAATGATACAATGTTTCCGCACCAAAGATGGCTCTGTAGCTTTGCCTATGGTCCTGAAACATTGTATTCAAGGAATACAATGTTTCAGAACCATGGAGAGCTCCGGAACCCCGTGGGGCTGCTGTCTATGGTGCGGATTCAGAATCATGGACGACAGCATAGAGAAGTAATGGTATGTCTATTCACAGATCGCCGAAATGTCAGCAAAATGCCCTGATTTTTCAGAGTTTCTGTTTCGACAGGTTTAAACTGGCGAATCCCATAGGATTTAATGTAAATACGTAATATCTTTTTTTTAAATTTAAAATTTAAAGAGTTTTTTTTTAATTTTCAGCAAAAAGCCTTTTTATTTTTTTAGAACACCTTTTTGTATCGATGACATTTATTTTCCAATTTTATAAAGTTTTTTTTTATACTGAAACAGCCCTGTTTATAAAATAATTAACCTTTTTTTTATTTAGGGACATTTTAATACATTTTTATTGTTTTAAATGCCTATTAGAATAGAGTTCAGTTTTTTCTGTTCGGTGGAATTCACCAAGGCCACTTCGACACTCTTCGGTGCATTTTGACAACGTTCTCAAACTTTTTTTGTGGGTCTGGGGCGTACTATGGTGACAGTTCACTTAATAGTGAATTCACCATAATTTCGTCGAAATGGAATCACCAAAGTGAAAGCACTGAAATTTCACTGAACTTTTGTTGCTTTGTATTGTAATGTAATTGTATTGAATTGTAATTTTAGTTACACAGTCAATGTACATTTTTAATTGATAGACGTCTTGAGTGTTTAACACTAAGGCCCCGTTCACACTGTGCGATTTGAAAATCGCGCGACTTTCCGTGCGATTTTCATATTCGCGACATGGTGCGATAATGTCGCGCGACGTCACTGTTTTGTGCGATTTTTGCAAAGCACCACCAATACAAATTGCAAAATCGCAGATAGCAAATCGCAAAAAAAGGGTCATGTACCTGCGACATCGCGCGGCAAGATGTGAACAGCTCCATTGAAATACACTGGAGAAGCTACACAGTGCGACGTCGCAGCAAAATCCACGCGATAAATCACACAGTGTGAACAGGGCCTAAGGCCGGGGTCAGATGAGTGCACTTCAGAGTGGAAGGAACGTCCGTGAGAGTGGACGTTCCTTCCACTCGACGCCCGTCTAGCCACCAAGCTGAGCGCAGTCAGTGTCCTCAGTGCTGCAAAGCTCCTCCTATCGAGGAGCACGCTTTGCAGCCACGTCGACGCACGTCTAGCGTTTTGACAGGCTTTGTGGACAGACGCTTGAAATGCTCACGCACAAGTATGTGACTGGTCCCGTTGCAGCGTCACAGCGCTGCGATGGACACCAGTTGGCACGTCTGTGGGGTGACGCTCGTGCCTAGTGCGCTCGTCTGACATTTGCTTAAAGGGTTATTGTGACGGAATTGCAATACCAGTGATTTTCACCATGATTTCACAAAGCTAAAATCCAAAAAGTGACAAAAGCTTCACCGTAAAGGCTCTGGTTGCTCTTCTAGGCTTTAGTTTTGTTAAATGTCGGTATTACAATACCATTCCTTCTTAATAACCCCTTGTATAGTTTATATACAAGACAATGATCATAAATTTTACAGCTGGGTTTAATTTCAAACTTAATTTTTTTTTTATTTGTAATGTGTTGTGATTTTATGTTCCCAATGTATAGTTTTATAAAGGATGCATTGTAAACCTATTTTTACTATAGGAGTAAGCAGCCTACATTACTTTACTATTGAATTGTATAATCCTTATCCTCGTTCATAAGAGATGTTAATCACAGATTAAATACAATGTGCGTGCGCACATTAAGTAGTTTATGGCCCTTAGTGTAGTCTATAATAGTAAATTTTTCCAGGATGTATAAAGCCATTATATTCTATAGGCCAAAGTACAGTCCCTTTGCACGAACGTTGGGCCCTATTCGAAAGTTGGTGCCAACTTAGGCTGTAGTCAAACAAATGTACTGAGTGTGTCCGTGTGACCACGCTCCCCTGCGTCCATTGCAGCGTCGTGACGGCTCGAGGGGAGGGCCATGTGGTGTAGTGTAAGAACTAGCTGCGTGCACTACACCGGATATGCTTTCAGCCTCCCCGTTAAAAAGCTACCACGGACAGAGGACGGGGCTGTAACGCATGATACTTCATAGGATGAGCTACTACGGACGTAGGACGGGGGTGCAAAGCATGATCCTCCATGGGAGGATTGCGCTTTGTAGCTCTGAACGCAGTTAGCGGTCACATGGGCGTCAGAGTGGAAGGTAAGTCGACTCCCACAGACGTTCCTTCAGCTCTCAAAAACACTTGTGTGACCGCAGCCTTATCCGGAGGTGTTGTAAACTTACCAGAGCCCATTATAGTCTACAACAGCTCTGGTTAAATTAGCACCAATTTTGGAATATTGACCTTTGTTTTTCAATGGGGGAAGTGTTTTTCCTGGTTGTTAAAGGTTTTCTTTTACCCATGTGGCAGTGTGTAAATGGGGGAGTAGCTGCATGTGCTACTATCCCTGACACACAGAACCAAAGAGCTGCTGGTCCTAGACTGACAGTTGGGACAGTTATCTTTTTATGAATGGAATTTAAATGTTTTTTCCCCCCCACCTCTGCACCTGTCCAGCTACTCCTAAAATCTCCAGTCTGCTTTCCAGCCCAGCAGGCGCTTCACCGTTTCCTTTTTTTTTTGTTCCCCATCCCCCACGTCAGTTTCAGAGGAGTGAGCAATGGAGCCATACAAAACCCTATTTTACACGGTTAACACTCCCACTAGTTCTTTCAACAACACAAACCAGCCCAAGCCAGAGTAATGTCCTTATTGTTCTATCACACAAAACAAAACTCCTAGTCTGGAACCAGCGTCTTCGACACTTGGTCTGCTTTTACAAATAAAGTTGTTTTGAAAAAAAATAGAAACTGAGTCGTAAGCCTATTGGCTGTGGCTTTGCGCTTGCGCGTTAGCCGCGCAGGAGGCAGCTGCTGCAACCGGGCTCTACCTTGCTCCCAGGGGCTGTGTTCAGGTTGCGTGGATGGGATGGAACCCGGACCTTCTGCACCAGGTGAGTCCTGAGAGACACCGTGGTTCCCGCTTAATGGTATGGAAGGCGGAATGTGGCGGGTTGGCCATAGCCAGGGCGAGTGAGGTAGTCTCACCCAGACAGCAACTAATGTGGATGGCAGGACCACCTAAAATGCAAACTGGGTATGCCTTTCATGTCTGGAAGCTGCTGGGGGCTGGTTGGGATGGGTCAGGAGGCTAGATCCTGGAGAGACACATTATTTACGGTAACTTCCGCGCTGTCCCTGCTCACAGACCTCTCATAGTCTATGTCTTGTTTGAAGTTGGTGTTTTGGTGCCGGGAGCTGATCAGACCTTACGGAGTGGCCTGTGATGTCATCATGCCGTGCATGGCGAAAAGGCTTGATGCTACTCTAGTGTGTCTGTTATATGGCAGAGTGTGCCTGGTCTCCATCTGATGCCCCTGTCTGACACTAATTGTCCCGAGAGCACATGGCCTGGCAGCTTTCCCATTGAGTGGATAGATGGATGGCCTGCTTCCCCAGGGGTATGGGCAGGATGTGAAGCAGGCTGTGAGATGAGCCGCACTTGTTCCTTTTGGTCCTCCTAGTGCCAGATTTGAGGACCTCTGGCTTTATAAACGGATTGGCTTAACGATGTGCTGGCAGCAAATGGGGAGCATCTGAGGAACCAAATTGGAAAGCTTCCCTCGCCAGCCTTTGAATACATTCTTGCAAATCTGTGTTTTATTTACTAATTTTACGAATTGTTTACTAGTAAAAACCATTCTTTTGTAAACAGGCTTTAAAGAGAGAGACCCTGATCTGTGGGGTCCAGGAGATTCATCATATATTTGATCATTGTATTTTATTGTGCTATAATCGTATAAAGTTATTTTAGAAAGGAAATCCAGTGCTTTACCTTTTAACTTCTAAAAATTCCTGTAATCATGAATGCTTATCTCAAGCATCAATAAATAACTGTGAAATGCAGGACGATTTGTAGTGACATAAATTATTCCAATATTGGCTTCACTAAATCGGTTTAGTATTGCTTTATAAACCTTGTATTCCATGTAGCCTTCAAGTGCCTTGTAGATTGGAACAGGGCCCTCGTTTCCTCCTGTACTATTTGTCAAATGTTGTACAATGTATTGTAACCCTGTCTATATTGTGCCTATTGTACAGCGCTGCGGAATATGCTGGCGCTTTATAAATAAAGAATAATAATTGGCTATTTCAGTTTGTTTTTCTTGCTCTTCTGTGTCTGCTTTTTTATAAATGCTCTGCTGTTGTTCTCTCTTTTGGTTGCTTGCAAAAGTTCTGCATCTGGTATTGTCTACATCTTTAGTGGTTGATGTTGATATTACTTAAGTATTCATACTCAGTCCTGAAGGAGACCTTTTTTTTTTTGCAAACCACAATGTTAATGCATGAACTCAAAGTTTTGGTCAGAATTTGCTGGGAATTCTCTATAAAATAAAAAAAAAAACTTGGTTAGATGTAGCCTCTTCCTGTGCGCTCTGCTGCACATTCTCGGTCCTCATAACCAAGATCTATTGTATTTTCACTTCCAGTGCATTCACATCCCAGATCTTTCTCTTTAGAGGCCTTCCACTTTCATTTTTACGAAGACCACCTATATACTATGTTCTTTGTAATGTATCTAAATGGACTATACTCTCCGTATTCTTGACTTTTTAATGCCTTGAGTACGTTGCTCACTGTATTATTTAGGCTAGGGTCAGACGAACGCATTTTCGCGTTGTCTGTGAAAAAGTGCGTTCGAACGAATGGACGCATTTTTTCACGGAGTACGCGATAGCGGTCATACGATGCGCATTTGCATCCGTGATTTTGTACGGATCATCAATAAAACACTTTGTGCATCTGGACGTTATGTTGGCCGGACATTAGCAGCGTCTGACATCTCCAATTCACGCACACACGCCGCTAGCGGACGCAGCGCACTCTGTACGACCGTACTAGAGGTTTTACGTTCTCGACAAAATGCGTTCGTTTTCCACTTGCGTTGCGCAGCCGGACTTTTGTGCGACCGTACTTCGTATATTGGCCGTCATTGCCTGGCACTTGCTGCTACTACGGCCGTGATTAAGTGCGCCTGCACGCGCGTTCGCACTGCGCTCGTCTGACCCTAGCCTAAGTTGCTCAAACTAATCAAAAATATTTAAACAGAACAAAAATCTTTTGTAATTTCCATCTGGGTTACCCTTGCTGTACTAGAAGAAAAAATGTCTTTTAACCTGCTCATTGTCAGTACTGTACATTCAGATTTTTTTATGTCCCCATCTGTGGCAAATCACACCATCTTTATGTGAACATAAACTTAAAGGAACACTCTAGGCTCAAAATGAGCCACCCTTTTTTTTTTTCCTTTATATTAATCCTAATGCCCTACCAAGTTGTTTTACCTTTTTTTTAAAAAAAATTTTTTAAACAATATACTTACCTTAAAACGCAGGCATTTTCCCGCGGCATTTTTTTTCTTTGTCCCGAGCCACCCTATTCTTCTATGCGAACCAGGAAGTTGGCACCACCTGCTTTGATTAGTGTTGCGCGCATCCTCTTGCACGTAACACTAATCGCAGCCGCAGACTATGCTGGCGGCTCACTCCCACCATTACTGCGGCGAGTTGGAGATGTCATCGCGCTTAAAGCGCGATGACATCTCCTACTCAGCAATAGTCGGCAGAAGCGGGAAATACAAATCCCGCTCTGCTGACTGACAGCTGGGAGGGCGGAGTAAAGTCCTCCGCGTCTCTCGGCTGTTTTAGCCGATCGGCTGAGCCGAGGGAGGGGGGAAAGACAAGGGCATACTCAGGGCATCATGACCACCTAATAAAGCTTAGGTGGTCATGTTGCCTAGAGTATCCCTTTAAGGGGTTATTAAAAGGTAAAATGAGGAATACACACTGATGCTCTACAAAAGGAAAAGTCAGTTTTGTACTGGAGTGGGAATGTCACTGAAAATGAGGGGGTAACTTACTCCAAAACAATAATGGGGTTGTTCAGAGAGAAGTGAAAACCAGGAGAATGACCGGAGACGTGAAAATTCTAGGTCAAAATAGCCAAAGCAGAAAAATTCTCCCATTTATCTCACTTCCCAAATCGGCTATTTGATCTAGATTGTTCATTCTCCTGGTTTTCACCTCTCTGAATAACCCTGAATGTGTAGCGTACTAAAATTAAAACATTTTATACCAAAACAGAAAAAATGTATAAATTGTATGAACTTATGTGGGGAGAGAACAGTAGGTAAGGCACTTCAAAGAATGTACATGGAAAAAGCTTACAAAACTCTGGGAATCCATATACCGTATATTCTTTAAAGTGCCTTACCTGCTGTTCTCTCCCCACATAAGATCATTCGATCGGTTTATAAATTTTTATTAATGTTTTGGTATACTAAAAGTTATGTTTTAATTTTGGTACACTACACTTATTATAAAGGGGTAAATCACTAACCTCCGAATTTTGCACCGAACGGTGAAGTGCTTCCGAAATACGAACCGGTTCTGTCCGAAATACAAAACGGTATAAAGCGAATGATTTAATGGATCAATTCGTTATACCGTATCGCTTAAACACAGCACTGCGTCCCTGTCCATTGGCCGTGGTGCTGAATCTATTGTATTCAGCACCACAGGCCATGGACAGCGCCATGGTGCGATTCGGCGGCAGTGAAATTCTCCAAAGAGAAGTAATGGTTAATCTATTCAGGGAACGCCGAACCGCACAAAAATATCAGTGAAATGCCTTGATTTTCGGTGGTTCGCTCGACCGCTTTAAACAGGCGAATCCCATAGGGTTCAATGTAAAATATATTCTTAATTTTTATTAAATATTCAACTGTTGCGTTTGACTTGCAGCAAAAATTCTCTCGGGATTTTTTGGGTGAAATTTTAGGATTCCGAATTTACTTTAAAACAACCCTTTTTTTCCTTTGCGAAACACAGCAGGTTTTTTTCCCTTCAGTCTGGCTTTGTTTGGCTGGGGCTGTCTATGGTGCTGAAAAAACCTATTCAGTACCAAGGACAGCAGCTATTCTTGGTGCTGAAACCTATTGAGGAGCAAGGACGACAGCCGTACGGGACTGCAGAGCTTCTATCCATGGTACTGAATAGGTTTCAGCACCAAGAATAGCTTCTGTCCTTGGTACTGAATTAGGTGTTTTTTCTTTTTTTTTCCCTACTCTAATAATCCGTTTCACATTCCAAAAGAACGAACAAAACAAAAAACGAATTGATCCCCACAACGAATTAACGAATCAATCCGAATCACGTTAACATCACGTATGCCCCAAAACAAATTGAAAACTGAATGAATCGATCCGAAACTCAAGTAATTTTTCATTGGGCACATGTCTACTTCCGTTTAGGGCAATTCGTCTATTCACTAAGCTGTCAACTTGCCAAATACAGGCAAATCGACAGCAAAATATGGTGCAGATGGGCAGCACCAAATTGTCCCATAAAAGACTATCATGTATACTATTCACAGAATGCCGAATTGTGCCAAAATTCCTGAAAAATTCCCTAATTTTTGATGTTTCAATGTGACCGGTTTAAATAGGTGACTCTTCTAGGTTTCAATATAAAGTAATATCTTAATTTTTATTTTTTAAAACACCTTTTTGTATTTCTTTTGACATTTTTGTTAGTCTTCTAAAATTTAGCAGACCTTTTTATATTTTTAAAGGAACTTTAGACACATTTTCATTACATTTCTATTGATTTTAAGCTCCTATTAGGAGACTTCCCGCCCCCCTCCAGCTTGTTGCAATTTCTCCAACGTCCAAGAACTGTTTCTGTGACCCCAATTTCGGTGAAATACGGTGACCATTAGCTAAATGGTGAATTCACCGTATATTCGGCAAAACAATCACCAAAATGCGGCGAAACAAAGCTCTGAGATTGCACGCAATTTCAGTGCTTTGTGAATAGACCCTTAAAGGGACACTCTAAGCAACATGACCACCTAAGCTATTTTAGGTGGTCATGATGCCCGGAGTATCCTGCCCTTTGTCCCCCCTCCCTCCGCTCAGCGGTTCAGCAGAAAAAGCTGAAAACAGCTGAGAGGCGGAGGAGTTTACTCCGCCCTCCCAGCTGTCAGTCAGCAGAGCGGGAATCATATTTCCCACTTCTGCCGACTTTTGCCGAGTAGGAGACGTCATGGCGCTTTCAGCGCCATGACGTCTCCAACTCGCCGCAGTAGCTGGCGGCAGCGGCTGAGGGTTAGTGTTGCGCGCATCCTCTTGCGCGCAACACTAATCCTCAGAGGGAGCCGGGAGGAAGCCTGCCGATTGGCTGGCTTACGTGAGAGGCGCGCATGCGCTCTTCTCACGTAAACCAGAAGGCAAGTAGAAGAAACAAGGATGGGAGCGGAAGAGGAGGGAGGTGAGTGTATATAAAAAAAAAAGACGCCGCTGGAAACAAGTGGATTTTAGGGTAAGTATTACAGTTACACAAAAAAAATAAAAAAATAAAGCTTTATTAAGGGAATAGGGATAGATTAGGATAAAAAACGGGGGGGTGATTTTAGAGTGTTCTATCTGAATTAGGGCTGCAACTAACAATTATTCTCAATCAATTAGTTGGCAGATTTATGATTTCGATTAATCGATTCATCGGATAAAAAAACTAGGAAAAAATAGTTTACTTTAAAAGAATTATGTAAAAAAATAAGCAATTTGCATAGTGTATGTAACTTTCGTACGTACATACGCAAATTGCGTATCTTGCGTACTTTTCACACAAGGTATGCGAGTGCTTGGTCAGAGGGATGGGTTGATGTTGCGAGTGCTTGGTCAGAGGGATGGGTTGATGTTGCGAGTGCTTGGTCAGAGGGATGGGTTGATGTTGCGAGTGCTTGGTCAGAGGGATGGGTTGATGTTGCGAGTGCTTGGTCAGAGGGATGGGTTGATGCTGCATGCGCAGCTTAAGCCAATGTTTGCTTTCTCAAATGAACACAGCTAGGAGCACTTGATCATAGATGATGATGTCAGCATGAAATCGGGGTTAATAAGCTAAAGTGGTCAGGGTGCGTAGAGTGTCCCTTTTTAAATAATTTTATGAACAGAGTGGGAGGAGGGACTGGAGGTGGAAGGGGGTGACTTGACCTGAGTGTGAGAGGGAGTGGGTATGGACAAAAGACCGGATCTGAGTGTGGGAGTGAGTTTTGGGAAAGGGACCAGACCAAAGAGAGGAAATGGCAGTTCCCAACCAAAGAGGGTGGGGTGGTGGCACAGGACTCCAGCTCCCAGTAAGGATAAAACACAGGCATGCAGCTCCTTCACCCAGTGGCAGTATCCTATTGTTTGTGTTATAGTCCTGCTACTGTTGTAAACAGAATAAACACAAACTGGTTGTGTCTGATATAACCTAGAACTAAATCCTACCAAGTAAAGCAGCGACACGTCTTCTCAGATCAGCTCCGAAGCTGAGGTTATCTATGTTTAACTCAGTCTGAATCTAAACCATGTGTGCTCTACACAGGACGATTAATCGACACCGATTAATCGATAATGGAAATAGTTGACAACTAATTTAATCGATTAGTTGTCGATTAATCTGAATCCACGAAGACTCTCAATTTGAGCGACTTGTCCGACATTGCATTGTTCTGTGGAATGTTCTTTATTCTGCATGAGAATGCTTCAGCGTTTAACACTGATACAGTGGTCCATAGGGGTTTTTTCCAACTTCAATGACAAAGATCTTGCCATTGGGTGTGCGCAACCAGCCAGTAATAAGCAGTGCAGAGGTGCACTCTCTAACTGACCGCGTATAGTGGTTGGCAATGCACTAAGTAGGTAACCCAAACCCTCAAATTTTCAACAGAAAAGGGCAATGGATAGGTCACTCTACCTCCTTTTATGACCGCTGTATTGGAAATACAGCAATGATCATAGTGTTATTACCTTCATCTCCAAATTTTAGATATAAACATGTTTATGTAGACATGTACACACGCATGTGACAGACTAACAAAGTCGAATGGTGGGAGTCTGGCATTTCTTGCCTTCGATCAGGCGAGATGTGTTTATACAGAAAGCTCGGCTGCAGATCCTCAGTGAGGTTGCTGGTATCCCGCCAAATACCACTCTGCTTCATTTACTCGACATATTGTGCCATGAGTATGTGGGGAAAAGCCCTCCTCTTGACAAAGCCACCACAATGCCTCTGACACCAGTGTTTGTCCATCATACAGTGGGGCACATTGTCAATCTTAGGTCTGTGCAGTTGGATATCTCTGTAATGGAAACAGGTGTAGGTCTCCCAAGTGCAACATGAATTACACAATGTGTGAATCCTTGACTCAAACATGGCAAGGGATAAACATTCACTAGTAAACACACTTGTTTTTTATATTTATAATCTCATTGGGACATGGATCGGCAGTCATGACCCTCCATATGTTTTGGAAGATTTACCATTAGTCTCAGCCGTTCTAATGTGCATCAGAGTACTATGGTAATGTAGTTCAACATCTGGTGGGCCACAGTTGCAGACGCCTGCCATGTATCGCTCATGCCTTTCAGGAAAACCATTATAGGGTTATTCTGGAGTTAAAAAAATAACCGCCTCAGCTCTCCCTTCCATTTAAACCCTATAGATTTTTTTTTTTAAACTTTGTTTTTCCAGTGCTAGCTTCCTCGACACTCTCTTCCAAATCACTTTCTTGTAAGCTGCAACAGTCATGATGCAGGAGCGTCCAGCCAATTCAATGGCTCTCAATAGCAAGCGAATCGAGGCATTGGATGGAGCATAGTCCCGAGGGTGTTGATCCTCAGAAAGCACTTTGAGGGCACTCAGGTCATTTGTGACCACTCAAATTATACTGTGTGGCCACAGTTTTAGAGCAGGGACCTCGATCTATGACCCCAGATGTTGCTGGCCTAAAATGACTATCTTTGAATGCAATAGATGCCTGAGAATCATTGGAGTTGTAGTCCAACATCATCTGGGGCCAGAGTTTGCATTCACTGTCCTAGAGTATCACTGTAAGCTACATATCATATATGGCTTTTTGGGGTTCAGAGGTTTCCAAATGAGCTGGTTCTATAAGAAACCATTAAATCATTTGTTTCAAAAGTTCATACCTAAACTAAGCGCCACCTCCAGATTGAAATTTCAGCTAAGCATTATGCTTGACCCTAAGAAAATCTGCTAGAACGGACAATTCTTTCTTGGTACTGGAAACATATCTTTTACTATATAATTTTTAATGTTGCATTTTTCAAGAAAAGTTGTGCACCTCTGGCAGGTATGGTATATAGGCCAGGGGCAATCATTTAAACAGTGTTTGGTAAAGGACTTCAAAAAGGGCATTTGGAGATTATAGCCAATTTATTAAGAAGCAAGGTTTCACATGTGTGTGTATATAATATATATATATATATATGTGTAATTATCCATGGGTGGTTAGAATTTTTCTTCCATCTCCTAAACGTCTGTGCTTTACACAAATCTAAATATAGAATGGTTTGGTTTCTACAAACTACTCTTGGCTAATAGTGTTTTTTACCCTGTTTGATATACATTTGTCAAACTTTACCTCCTTAAAGTCCAGGTGCACTTTAGCTGTGATGTCCCATTAGGGGATGGGTATCAAATTGGTCTTTAACAACAAATGTGATATCTCATCCCTTGCTGAGAGATCACCTTTTGTACTCTCTTGAATCCAGCGTAGGGCACCACCATGTTTTATGCTTTATAGGTGGAACTAACTGGGGGCTGTTGGGACATGAGTGATTGGCCTTTAGCACCGACAGACGTATGGTACATACTATCCTACAGGATGGCTCTCCACTCAGAGCTGCCACTCCCCCCGAGGCATGCCGCAGTCATGAGTCACAGCAAAACTTTGAAAAGGAAATTACTCCCTTATTTTCATTTGTCTGGAAGAAAATGTTGAAACATGAAAAGGAACGGAGTCCCTGTAAAATGAGGCCAACTTGTTTTGGACATGATGTTGTCAGTTTAATGTAGGATTCATTTTTTAAAACAATCTTGTAACTGAAAATGCAGGCTGAGCTTGGCTGAAAACCGAGACCGAAAATCAGTCATCCGAACCTGGGCCTGGAGGCCAAGCCAGGGGCTCGTCTGGACCTGGAGCCCCCCGGGTCGGCCGGGCCTCCAGGGCCCAGGTTCAGATGACGACTGATTTTGGGGTGACACTGTGATTAGATGGAGATTGCGTTAACTACATTCACATACTTGCCTGCATTCACATATTTCGCCCCTGAGCTCCTCCAGCGGTCTCCATTTCAGTCCTCCTGTATCGGAACGCAGGCCCATTTCTTCACTTTCCTTGCATGCATAGCATGTGGCGTCAGATGCCGGTCGCGGGATGGTGTTACGGAGGCGGAAGCCTTTGGTCCTGCCGACGGCCGGACCGGTTACACGCTGGTTGGAGGGCTTCCCCCAGGCTAGTGACTAATCACTAGCTTGGCCAGCTTCCAGGCTCAAGCCAGCCTACAGACTCACCAGAGTGCGAGCACTCCAGTCAGCACACTCAAAAACCAACAACAGCTTCATGCATGGGAACATTATACCAGATTTTACCACATGTTGAACAATTCTTAAATCTAAGCTTTGTTGAAAAAATGGTGGAAATTTAGTTTGCAATGAACAGCCGTGAATTGCTTAAGCCTGCCAACGTCAATGTAAACCACCTTCTGGCAGGTCCTACTCTGCAAACCTAATGACTGGAGTTCTCTCTCTGGTTTGTTATATATACACTATATTGCCAAAAGTATTCGCTCATCTGCCTTGACTCGCATATGAACTTGAGTGACTTCCCATTCCTAATCCATAGGGTTCAATATGACGTCTGTCCACCCTTTGCAGCTATAACAGCCTCAACTCTTCTGGGAAGGCTGTCCACAAGGTTTAGGAGTGTGTTTATGGGAATTTTTGACCATTCTTCCAGAAGCGCGTTTGTGAGGTCACACACTGATGTTGGACGAGAAGGCCTGGCTCTCAGTCTCCACTCTAATTCATCCCAAAGGTGTTCTATCGGGTTGAGGTCAGGACTCTGTGCAGGCCAGTCAAGTTCATCCACACCAGACTCTGTCATCCATGTCTTTATGGACCTTGCTTTGGGCACAGTTGCAGTCATGTTGGAAGAGGAAGGGGCCAGCTCCAAACTGTTCCCACAAAGTTGGGAGCATGGAATTGTCCAAAATGTCTTGGTATGTTGAAGCATTCAGAGTTCCTTTCAGAGGAACTAAGGGGCCAAACCCAGCTCCTGAAAAACAACTCCACACCATAATCCCCCCTCCACCAAACTTTACACTTGGCACAATGCAGTCAGACAAGTACCGTTCTCCTGGCAACCGCCAAACCCAGACTCGACCATCAGATTGCCAGATGGAGAAGCACGATTCGTCACTCCAGAGAACGCGTCTCCTCTGCTCTAGAGTCCAGTGGCGGCGTGCTTTACACCACTGCATCCGATGCTTTGCTTTGCACTTGGTGATGTATGGCTTGGATGCAGCTGCTTGGCCATGGAAACCCATTCCATGAAGCTCTCTGCGCACTGGTCTTGAGCTAATCTGAAGGCCACATGAAGTTTGGAGGTCTGTAGCGATTGACTCTGCAGAAAGTTGGCGACCTCTTCGCACTATGCGCCTCAGCATCCGCTGATCCCGCTCCGTCAGTTTACGTGGCCTACCACTTCGTGGCTGAGTTGCTGTCGTTCCCAAACACTTCCACGTTCTTATAATACACCTGACTGTAGAATATTTAGGAGTGAGGAAATTTAACGACTGGATTTGTTGCACAGGTGGCATCCTATCACAGTTCCACGCTGGAATTCACTGAGCTCCTGAGAGCGACCCATTCTTTCACAAATGGTTGTGAAAACAGTCTGCATGCCTAGGTGTTTGATTTTATATACCTGTGGCTATGGAAGTGATTGGAACACCTGATTCTGATTATTTGGATGGTTGAGCGAATACTTTTGGCAATATAGTGCATATTATACCAAGTCAAATGAGAACTAAGATTTGTTTGTACGGATCTCATTCACTTTGATTCTTAATGCGGTCGTCAGTAAGAGGATCTGCGACAACTGCATATTTTTATAAAGCAGGCAATATTTTATGTGTAGAAAAAAAAACTAGGAGTTGGGTAGTATCACTAACATTTTGACACATTTAAATGCTATATAAAACAATGTTTTATAGCAAAACCCACCCAAATTTTATATATATATATATATATATATATTTGCAGACTTTATTTGCATGTCTTACCCAAAGTTCTGTGCTGCATTTGGGGAATGTAGCTCATGAGCTCTGTAATGCAGTTCTTTGAATTGCTGTGATGTGTACATGGCTTCTGCAATGATAAAACCTGTATTTTGCAGTTTCAAATTACAACATTACTCATGTCATGTAAGATCAGAAATTCTCAGTTTAAACTTTTATTCAGATTTCAATAGTTTACATTTAAATGTATTTTCCACTCTTTAGGATCCAAACTACTGTGGTTTTATTTTCTTAGAGATTCTTTAAATAAGAACTAAGAACATGTTAATGCATTTTTTACTACGTAAATGAGAAATGTTAATCAAAGTTGGAGAAAACAATTTCTGTATTTTGGCACATTTCATGAGTAAAAAGATTATCTATAAAACACTGAATATAGAATTACCGTTTATTTTTAAAAGGTACACAAACCTATAAAAACCAAAGAGTGGTTAGTACGTATAGTCAGTATTCCTGTTTTATATCTCTAACCAAAATGGGTAATTGTAAGGCTTGGGGAATTTTTATTTTATTTTCAGGCACTGTATAACGGCATACAAAACTTTAACAATCAGAAAAATGCATTAATCATCTGTCACATATAAACAGAGCGAAAAGAGAGCAAAAAAAACCCTGCAAATATCACACACTAAATATAACTACTAGAAAGCGAAACAATATTTGGGTTAACGAATCTCAACGCTCAGCATGACTGGTAACTCACAGCAATGTGTGGTGTGTATGAGCATATCCCAGAGCTCCACAACAACAAAAAACTCATGCACGCAGCATATTACTGTGCGTTTTATTGAGGTGCAGCTCTGTGATACTCTCATACACAATGCACATTACTGTATCATAGCTGCACAGCAACAAAACTCACAGTAATGTGTGTATGAGTGTATCACAGAGCACCAACATTGTTTTTTTTTATTTAATTACTGCTATATAAACCCTGGTCATGCTTGGCTTCATTAGAAAGGCCAGGCTCTGACCTTTCCATTGATAAATCATATGACCCCCTAACTAGCATCTATGGTTTAGGAGATGCAGGGTCCAAATGATCCCCAGTATCTCTTTCCCCCCCCCCGTAGGAATTCCTGGCGGGGGAGGAGTCGTGTTTCCGATGTCGTCATGGCAATGCGTGATGACCTCATTAAGCAGGGCTTGGTCACGCAGGCAGCTGACATCCAAGATGTTGGCCTCTTGTGGAAAAAAGTCCACGATTGGTGTCGGAGGGCAGCTGAGCCATGGAACTACACAGCTGGACTGCAGATGTCCTCTGCAACTCATGGAGGAGCGTCTGCACTGCCAGTACCAGTGCGTACTGGCAGGAAAAAAGCCCTGGTTACCGGTGTATATCGGCAATGTAGCAGCCAATACGGATAACCTTAAAAATCCTCAATATTAGCCCCGATTATCTGTAGTACCGATGATCGGTCGACCCCCCCCCCCCCTACTTGGGAGACCTTATGTGCACCTTGTAGGCACGCCTTTTTTCATATTGAAGTTGTACATTTAAAAAGCTCTACCTACCCAGGCAGTTAACATATGGAAAAGTATTTATAAAAAATTACACAACCAGGTGCTTAAAATTAGGGGTTTCTTGTAATTCTTCTGCCTCATAAATTGTGAGCAACAGCTGATCCAATTTGGCACTGAGGTTAAACCTCACCTTTTTATTTATGATTCCACACCAAATACTTAAAAACAGGAGAAATCTCAATGTATCCTTCCTGGTAAAATACATTCCCAAAAAATAAAGAAAAATGGTATACCAATTTTCATTCCAACGATTTGTGGGAGAGGGGGCAGCAATTATCTTTCAAATTATGTTGGTTATTGGACTTCTAAAACTGGATATACTGGGGCTTTTACTGCCCCCAACATTCCACTTCCATATTCTTATCAGTGTTGGGGTTTTGGTGATGTCATTGTGGATATGCATGTTGATGTCACTATTCATTTGATATTTCCGCGGTTAGGATGACGGGGTACAAAATACAAGAGAAAACGCTGCTCACGGTTAAATTTGGAGAATAGCTTATGTGGCAGAGGATGTATGGGAAATATTACTCTAATGAATGCACTCTCTTCTCAGGTGTCACCTTCACTCAAGCATTTCATAGTGCCACAAATATTTTTGGAAAGAACAGTTATGTTTCCAAAAATTTCTTTAGGCCACCTAGTCATTAAATTTTTTTTATATTTCAAATTTTTTTTATTTTGCAATATGGTCATCAAGTAATCAAGCATGTGAGAAGGGCCTCGCAGGGCCATGCAGTAACATTGTGTAAAACACAGTGTAACAAGACTGTCAATATAAAAATAAAGAAAAAAGTAAGGGGGTGGTGCTATATGCAACTCAAACGAGAAGATGGTGGGGGAAGAGAAGGGGGGGTGACAGCTACCATCGCTGTGACACTTCTGGCACACTCCCAAAGGAGGCCATGGAGGGACAGAGACACAAAGTTCGGGAGCCCGAGGGCCAAACACGACAGGAAAAGCCGCGGTGGCACACCTCTTGGCAACCGAGAGATTGCCAAAAAAAAAACAAAAAAACACGAGAGGGGTGGGAAGATGAGAGAAAGGGAGGGAGAGGGGAATGGCAAAGACCATTTCCGTGACTCTCCTGGCACGCTCCCGAGGGAGGCCATGGAGGGGTAGTGTCACGAGGCCGGGAGACTGAGGGCCAATCACGACAAATAAAGCCGTGGTGGCGCGCCCCATAGCAACCCAGAAATTGCCAAAAAAAAAAAAAAAAGGGGAGAGAGAGGGGAGTTAAGGGAGGGACACCATCACAGCAGGTAGAGCACCGGTAATAATTAAAAAGGGGGAGTAAATAGAAAAAAAAAAAAAAAAAAAGGGTAGGGGAAAAAATAAAAAGACAAAGCATGAATCTAAGTCCTCAGTATACATCGCAAAATAAGAGTCTCTGGAGAAAAAGTTAAGTCCCCAGCCGGGTGACTGTCGCAAATGGGTCTCAAACAAGGGGGAACTCACGAACGAGGGGGCTATCAGTAAAGGTGGGGTGTCTCAGAAAAAGAAAACTTTGGCTCTTGCCAGGGGAGCACCAATGATGTCCTGTGGGAGAGACTGTATCGCTCAGTCCGGCTCTCTCGAAGAAGATGGGGAAGCTGCTGTGCGCTCCACAGTGTCCCCACCCAACGTAGGAGCAACCAGGCCCAGCTCCTGGAGATAGGTGTCTGCTTCCTCCACCGTGGACGCCGATATCGTGCGTCCATCACCCCAGCTGATCAGCAAGGAACCCTGCTCTCCCCATCTATAACGTACATCGTGAGCGCGAAGCATGGCAGTAACAGGTTTGAAGAGCCTCCGAGCCGCCAAAAGAGAAAAGGGGAGATCCCTATAAATCGCAATGGAGGCAGCTTCAAAAATGATCAGGGGAATATTCCTCACCGTGGTAAAAATTTTAGCGTGTAGAAACACATCGCAAAGCACCACTATAACGTCTCGGGGAGCTCTCGCAGGTGCCAGGGCTGCCTTTCGAATTCTGATGGCCGACAGCACAGAGCCCACAGGGACCGACAGGGTGGGGAGGACAGCCGAGACAAAACGATGAGTGTAGGCAAGCAAGTCAGCGTCACGGACAGACTCCGGTATACCTCTGAGCTTGAGGTTCCTCCGCCGGTGTCTTGTTTCTAGGGCCATCACTGTTGACTGCAAGCCGCTAACCTGCTTCTGAAGCGCCACCAGGAGGGAAGAGGTCGCGGCCTGCACTCCCTCCATCTCCTGAGTACGTGCCTGAATCTCTCCCACCTGAGCCCGGGTATTAGCAAGGCTGGCATCAAGGGACTGCAGCTCTGACTGCCAAGCAGACCTGGCATCCGCCAGTAAGGTGCGGATGTCCCTCCGTGTGGCTGGGAGATCTTCTTCCGACATCACAGGTGCCAATGCTTGTGGGCTAGGTGACAGGCCCTCGGCGTCCTCCCCCGCAGGGTTCTCGTTCACAGGGCCGGGCAGGTCTATCGTCGGCAGTCGCCGGCCTCGTCCCCCACTCAGCGAGATCCGGATGTCCGGGGTACCAGGGTCTGCCGCAACTCCGCCACTCTTGCCCCTCTTACCCATCCGGGAGCCGTGAAGCACGGGGCACAAGAGGTAATCCACAGCAGGCTTCGATGTCAGCTCCAGGCCGCAATCGGCGCCTGTAGTAAAACAGGCCCGAACGTCTCTTGGGTCCGGAGGAGGGGGAAATCGGGCTCCAGAACGCTTCCTCCCGATGACCAGCAAAGTATATGCAGGGCAGAGGGTTAAGGATTGGGAAAGAAATCGCTAAAACCCCAAATTTAGGGAAATATTTGCAGAGCTCTGCCTGAACACGTCTGGTCGCTGCTGCTGTCGGCCACGCCCCCACCTAGTCATTAAATTAACAGACAAGCAATGGTGGAAATGACCCATCCCTTCTCTGCAGAGTATATTCCAACAGTGGGGTACTTTTTAGGCTGGGTGCGCACGTGCGCACGCACTTACCGGCGCCCGTCGCAGCCATGTGACGCTGCAACAGGGCCGGTCACACGCTAGTGCGCGTGCAGCAAGCATCCACCTAGAAAGCCTCTCCATCGATGCGCTGGGATGCGTTATTGAATCTGACACTTGGACAGCCCAAAACCAGTTCCTTCTATTCTTAAATATATTTTATTGAATGCTAAGGTTGGCATACAAATGGCTTCAAACACTAGACTAACCAAAGGCACTCTGCATTACATTTTTAGGAAAGAAAAGGGAATGCAGACAAAGGTGCGAAGGAAAGAGAAGAAATCCTAAGATCAGGCATCCACTGTTATTTTAAAGGGCCACCACCACCAAAAAATGAAATGTTCTTTTATATTGCCGATATCTTACGTGTGCTTTGTTTTACTCTGGTTTGTTTAGTTAAGAAAACATTTTACTGTGTCACTGGATGCATCAATTGTGTGATCGTTTGTGTTGTAAACTGCCCCTCCTCCACAGTCTCTTTACATCTCTTGCTCCTCACTAGTTGGCGTTGGCCATAGAACAGTGTATTGGTTGATCACTGACTCAAATTATTGTAATGTGTGGGATGTATTCAAAGGAAGTCACCAGGGGTAGGTTAGAAGTCTTAAGCTTCCCGTCTTCTCTCATCCAACTGCCATCTTTTATCTAAACCTGGAGAACCATGCCCTCCTGCAGCCTTATCTAAACATTCCCTCCTTTACATGCAATTACCTCAAACAAAATGAAATAAACAGCATGTGTTTTATAATGTGTTTTTATTTGTAATGACAAAGTAATCTAGTTACAACTTATGTAAGTGGTATTGTCCCTTTTTAACAGCAGTGTGCTGGAGCAGGCAGGGGGCTGGATATTTACTTTGGCGTCTATCCAATACAATGGCTCTTAATGAGCAATAGAGACCCACACACGAAGTACGTGCGCACCGTGCGTGGCAAACGGACGCAAGTTAGGCAAGAACATAAAACCGCTAGACGGACTAGCAGAGTGCGCCACGTCCGCGTAGCGTTCTGTGTGAGTGATGAGATGTCAGACGCAGCGCATTTGCGACGTCCAGCCCCTTGACGCACAGAATGGATCTTCATATCCTTTTACATTTTTTATATTAATTTTGTTTCCCATAATTCCCTCTTTTTTTTTTCTACGTCTGTCAACAAAAACCGACCGTGTGGTGTCTACAGTATCTTCCGTCAGTCCGTCCGTCCGTCCGTTGTGCACGCACGCAGAGTGTGCTCTGACTGCATTCGTCTGATATTAACTTGTCTTTGGTTCTTTTAATTGTGATGATTTGGCTCACATTTAACAAAACCACACCAATTCACTATCTCAACAAAGTGGAATACTTCATAAGACAATTAGTTTTTTGTGAGTTGTTGGCCTACTGGAAAGTATTCATTTACTGTAAATGTACTCAATACTTGTGGCACATTTTGCTTTAATTACTGCCTCAATTTGGTGTGGCAGGGAGGTGGTCAGTCTGTGGCATTGCTGAGGTGCTATGGAAGCCCTGGTTTCTTTGACAGTGGCCTTCAGCTCATCTGCATTTTTTGGTCTCTTGTTTCTCATTTTCCTCTTGACAATGCCCCATAGATTCTCTATGGGGTTCAGGTCTGGTGAGTTTGCTGGCCAGTCAAGCTCACAAACACCATGGTCATTTACCCAACTTTTGGCTGTGTGGGCAGGTGCCAAATCCTGCTGGAAAATGAAATCTGCATCTTCAAAATGCTGGTCAGCAGAAGGAAGCATGAAGTGCTCTAAAATTTCTTGGTAAACAGGTGAAGTGACTTTGGTTTTCAAAAAACACGGTGGACCAACACCAGCAGATGACATTGCACCCCAAATTATCAAAGACCGCGGAAACATAACACTAGACTTCAAGCAACTTGGGCTATGAGCTTCTCCACCCTTTCTCCAGACTCTAGGACCTTGGTTTCCAAATTAAATACAAAACTTGCTCTCATCTGAAAAGAGGACTTTGGACTAGGGTTGCACTGATACTAGTATCGGTTCTGATACTGGGTACTGCAGGAGTACTTGGTACTCATGCAGTACCCCCGATTTTTCCCCGATACCGGAAGCCGGCATCCGAGGGGCTGGGGCGGCTGTCCGAATGCTCTATCGGCATTCGGACAGGCACCTGGAGCTTTCCGCGATCATACTTTCCTTCCTGAGCGACGCCGGTAAAGTTTCCGCGCATGCGCTCATTGGAAGGCCCCAGCCGCGATCACGTGGAAGTCCCATGTGATCGCGGCTGGGGGCCTTCCAACGAGCGCACGCGCAAAGACTTTACCGGCGTTGCTCAGGAAGGGAAGTATGATCGCGGAGAGCGCCAGGTGAGCTGGGGGGCAAATCCACGAGCTGGGAGCATAATCCATGAGTGCTGGGGTGGTGCATAATCCATGAGCTGGAGGGCATATTTATGAGAGCTTGGGGGTATTATCCATGAGCTGGGGCATATCCTTGAGCTGGGGCATAATCAATGAGCTGGGGGGCATATCCTTGAGCTGGGGCATAATCCATGAGCTGGGGGGCATATCCATGAGAGCTGGGGGCATTTTTCTATGAGGTCTGTTCTTATTGGAAAGCGTTCACATGACATAAAATAAAAGTATCGGTATCGGTGAGTACTTGAAAAAAGTATCGGTACTCGGTCTTAAGAAAGTGGTATCGGTGCATCCCTACTTTGGACCACTGGGCAACATTCCAGTTCTTCTTCTCCTTAGCCAAGGTAAAACGCCTCTGACATTGTCTGTGGTTCTGGAGTGGCTTAACAAGAGGAATACGACAACTGTAGCCAAATTCTTTGACACGTCTGTGTGTGGTGGCTCTTGATGTCTTGACCCCAGCCACCGTCCATTCCTCGTGAAGTTCACCCAAATTCTTGAATCGATTTTGCTTGACAAGTCTCTCAAGGCTGTGGTTCTCTTGGTTCATTGTGCATCTTTTTCTTCCAAACTTTTTCCTTCCAATCAACTTTGTTAACATGCTTGGATACAGCACTCTGTGAACATCCAGCTTCTTTGGCAATGAATGTTTGTGGCTTACCCTTCTTGTGAAGGGTGTCTATGATTGTCTTCTGTACAATTTTCAGATCAGCAGTCTTCCCAATGATTGTGTAGCCTAGTGAACCAAACTGCGAGACCATGTTGAAGGCTCAATAAACCTTTGCAGGTGTTTTGAGTTGATTAGCTGATTGGCATGTCAACATATTCTTTTTTTTTTTTTAAATGATTTATTTTTATTTCAATAATACAAGAATACAGAAACGGAAAGCAATACAAGATTTCCATAAGTCAGCAGATAAATTGGAAACACTATCCTTTACAGTTTTATAACATTATGTAATCTCTATTTCCACGCTGCGAATGCGGGGATGTGTAAGGCAACTCTGCCTACAGATAACGTTAACGGCTATTGCCAAAGTCGTGAATAACATGGCATCTCGTATATATTGAGCGCCCAGCATGGGAATGTTTCTCAACATGTCACCAGAGATTAACAAAAGAGCAATCCTACCCCTTGATACGATTAGGTTCTCTGTCTCTCCATCTTCCTAAAATGGCTTACATCTGTAACACCGACAGCGCTTATACACGCCGCCTTTTAGAATGTAGATGTTCGCGTAAAACTAGCCAGTTTATACTAAGAGAAGTCCTTATGAGGTCTTCAAGAAATAGAAAGGTGATGGTAGGAATGGAAAGACCTATGTACGCAGAAAAAGTTAATGTATGTGCTAAATGGTTAATGCTGCGAAAGAATTGAATATGTAGAAGGAGGCAATAGAGAGGAAAGTATGAAAAGGGATGATTGAAAGAGAAAGAAGAGCGGGGGAGAGAGAGGGGAGAGAAGAAAAAAAAAAAAAAAAAAAAGGGGAGGGGGAGGGGTCAGCCAGACGCCTATCATTTTCCCCTCCGTTAGAAATTGCTGTATTACTATGCGTTAACATAACATGTTTTAGGTTCCTTCACTCAAGATCCCCCGGTACCTCCGTCTCCCCCCCCCAGAGCCTCCCTAAAGCTCGCCGAAGCGCAATAGGACGACCAATGAAACCACACATCTAGAAAATGTTGGGCTGCCTTTGCGGGCGCGAGGGCAAGTTCCTCGTTCGATCTTAGTACTTCCAATCTATCCACCAATAGCTTCAGGGTAGGCGCTGAAGTCGATTTCCAGCAAACCGGAATTAGTGATCTAGCCACCAATAAAATGCGGAGTAGCAGAGATTTCTTCAAGGTCGCAACTGAGAACGGTAATTGGAGTAACAAAAAAGTGTGAGGTGTGAAATCCAGGGTTGTGTCCGTAGTAACGCGTACAAGGTTCTGGACCGTCTTCCAAAATGGTCGGAGAAGTGCGCATTCCCACCAGATATGGATATACGTGCCAATTTCAGTGTTGCATCTCCAACAATTCGGAGAGACGGTGATGTTAAATGAGGCCAACATTGCAGGCGTTCGGTACCAAAAGGTGATTATTTTATATGAGGATTCCTGATACTTTGAGACCTGAGACCCTGAGTGAGTTAGGGTTAATGTTTTCGTCCAGTCCTCCTCCGATATAGGTCCTTCAAGTATGCGTTCCCATCTAGACATGAATGCGGGTGATTCATTATCTATTGCCCGTAATAGACCGTAAATTGTGGATACTGCGTGTGCCAGCGGCGAGGATCGGTGACATAGCAGTTCAAATGCTGAAAGTCTTCTAGTTAATGAAAGGTTATTCGGTAATTTCTTCAAAAATGATTTGATTTGGTAAAAATTAAATTTTTCTGCGAAGGAAAGTACACCTTGGACATCGTCCTCTAAGGAAACGAACTTGCTATCTTTCAATATGTGACACGCCCGAATGATCGGGGCATCCGTGAGACGTGCCGCCAAAGAGCGGAGAATCTTTGCAGGGAAGTCAGGATTGTGAGATATTGGCAAAAGCGGGGAAGGATAGGTAGAAAGCGCATATTTTGTGCGTACTTTATGCCATATGACGAGGGTACTGCTTACTGGTGAAGTCCCCTTGGTTAAAGATCTAATCGCCTTCCATGGCAGCCACGGTAGCGTTTGTACGGGCGGCAAATTTGCGCGTCCTCTAAATCTATCCACCTCTGTTCAGGTGAGCCAGTCATCCAGTCTACTACCCTATTCAAGTGTGTAGAATGGTAATAAAGACGTGTGTCCGGTAAGGCCAGTCCCCCGCACATCTTTGTTTTGCTGAGAGTGTCATATTTAAGTCGTGGTCGGGTCTTTGGCCAGATAAATGAGGAAAAAAGTGTTCTTATTTCTTTGTGAAAGGTTAATGAAATAATTATAGGAATCGTATGAAAAAGATAGAGTAGTCTTGGGAGAAAGTTCATTTTTATGACGCTAATACGTCCCATCCAAGACAGGAATTTTGGTGACCAACGTGCGGTATCTTCTTTAAAGGTTGCTAGAAGCGGCGAGAAGTTAGCTGAGAAGAGGTTTGTGAAATCAGATGTGAGGCGTATGCCAAGATATGTGAGTGAGGACGTGCACCAACGAAAATTATATTGAGTACTTAGAGTCCGCCGCCAGTTATTCCGCGGTGCAATACAACATCATTTCCGACTTTGTCTCATTTATTGAAACCGGATAGAGAGCCAAAATTCCGCAGTTCGCTAAGGACCTCCGGCAGGGATCCCACCGGGTCAGGCAGTAAGAACATTAGGTCATCTGCGTATGCAGCTACCTTGTGTTCAGAGGAGGATCCCTGTACCCCTCTAATGTTAGTATTCTGTCGGATGGAGGAGAGCAAGGGTTCCAAGCTGAGAGCAAAAAGAAGCGGGGAGAGTGGGCATCCTTGCCTTGTACCATTGTGAATTTGAAATGATGTTGTAAGCGCTCCATTCACTCTAACTCTCGCAGAGGGTGCCGAGTATAGAGCTCTGATCCAGCTTATAAAGCCCTCCCCTACCCCATATGTATGCAGCGTCCGGAATAGAAAAGGCCACAATACACGATCGAAGGCCTTTTCGGCATCGGTTGAGAGAAGTAGGAGTGGTGTTTTCGATTGTTTAGAGTGTGTGATGGCATTAAGAACTCTTATCGTCGCGTCTCTGGCTTCTCGTCCTGGGATAAATCCCACCTGATCTGGGTGGATCAGTTGGGGCATAAACCGTTTTAGGCGATTCGCCAAGACCCGTGCCAAAAGCTTCACGTCGGTGTTGAGTAGGGAAATAGGCCTGTAATTCCCACAGGCCGTATGATCCTTCTCCGGTTTCGGTAACAATGCAATCGTGGCTATCAATGAATGTGGATGTGGTGTGCCGCCGTCCTGAAAAGCATTAAAGAGTGACACCAGCCTCGGTAAAAGTGTATCAGAATTCTTTTTATAATATTCAATGGGTAAGCCATCCGGACCCGGACTCTTCCCATTTTTAGATGACTTCAATGCCTCTACTATTTCCTCCGCGGAGATTTCAGCGCTGAGTGTTTTACGATCTGAGGGATCAAGCGGTTTAGGTATTGTCTTTGCCAGGTAGGCATCTATATGTTCCATCTGTGAGGGTGTGGTAGCAGCGTCGTCAATATGATATAAATCGGAGAAGAACGTTAGAAACTCCCCCGCAATCAGTGTCGGGTCAGTTGCCAAAGAGTCCCCCGATGTCCGAATTTTAGGGATGTACGACTTGATCCGTCTGTCCTGAAGGACTCTAGCTAGGAATCTACCTGGTTTGTTCTCACTTAACGCAAAAAATGACCGCGCTCGTAGTGCCTGGAAACGGAGGGATGCATTTATCACTTTCTCCAGTGCTTGTCTTGCTTGGAGGAGACGTTGATACACTGTTGCATCATTAGATGCAATGTGTTCAAGTTCCAATTTCCTAACTTCACCCACTAGTGTGTGGTGTTCCTCATCTCGCTTTTTCTTACGTGCCGTCCCTTTACCGATAAAAAACCCGCGGATGACCGCCTTATGCGCTTCCCATAACATTGGAATGGAGATATCAGGAGTGTTATTTTCTGTAAAGAAATGTTCAAGAGTGGTGCGTAATTCCTCACTAATTAATGGGTCATCTAGTAACGAAACATTCAGCCGCCACTGTCGTTCTCGTGGAACAAACAGTGGAGATTGAATTTTGAGGTTGAGTGGGGCATGGTCCGACCATGTCGTGGCCATGATGTCTATTGAGGCAGTTAGAGCGAGATTGTTGTAGTGCATGAAGAAATAGTCGATTCGGGTATGTGTGGAGTGCACTTGCGAAAAATAAGAATAGTCCCGTTCTGAAGGATGTAGGGCCCGCCATACGTCTACCAACCGGTAAGCATGTAATGATCTGCGAATAGAGCGCAATACGTGTGCAGGCGTCGATGAGGAACCAGTGGAAGAATCTAGCTGTGGCTCCAGTGTAACATTAAAGTCTCCGGCCACGAGAGTTATCCCCTTCTGAAACGTGTCTAAAAGTCGCAGTATCCGTGCTAAACAAGTATGTTGCTTTTTGTTAGGTAAATATATGGAAGCAAATGTATAGACCGTATCAAGTATAGAACCTCTAACAAAGACATATCTTCCACCGTCATCTGTCAATGTGGCTTCCATTACAAAGGGTACTTCCTTTGATATTAGAATCGCGACTCCCCTTGATTTGCTTTGCATATAATCACTAAAGTAACCCACTGGATATTTGCATCTTTCAGAGTCGGTGCGGACCCCGCGCGGAAGTGGGTCTCCTGGAGGAAGGCAACGGACGCACGGGAGGATCTCAACTCTCGCAGTAGGCGAGTACGCTTTTCAGGAATATTTAAACCTCGTACATTATGTGAACACAGCTGTAAGTCTGAGGGAGCATATGGAGACTTTCTAGATGCCATTGCTAATCAACCTATGTGTTCCCACCAGTGGGAGGTATGGTTACTAGCTCAACGTCTGGGAGAGGGTAAGGGGAGAAGAGCAGAGAAAAAAAAAAAAGGGAGGGGGGGGGGTAGGAGGTAAAGAGGCGTTAGATACCACCAAGTAAAGAAAGGAAAAGAAAAGAGATAGAATGACAGGGAGTCTTCCAGTGCACCAAACAGGAGATCGCTCACCACTACTGTGTCCTAGGACAAGGTGGGAGGGCCTTCAGTTGGAAGAGAATGCACTACACCCCGTGGGGGATTTTCAGGTGGCCAAAAACCGAGGGTGCACTGTCAGTGTTACAGAGCACAGCACCAAGAGTGCAGTAGATAAGAGAATAACAAAAAAGAGCATGACGCCCGTATGAGACCGGAAGCCGCTAGCACCGACATGTAATGTCGCTACAGTGAACCGTGGCAAAGGGAGCAAACAATGAGCAGGAAGCCAGTAAGAGGGGCTAGTTTCAAGCAGAACTGAGTCTATAAACCTCTGCGACCATTGCGGGTCTGGGCGTTCAGGGATACCTTGCCCACAAGCAGTCCAATGATCCCACCGGTGCTCACCACAATACCCTTAGTAGTACCAATGGACCCATACGAAGTCTAAAACAAATGAATACATATATATAATTATGTCTCGAAGAAGTATGTCCTCAAAGCAATAATTCCCCTACACAACATAACCTGTAATAACACCTGTTAGCAGTAAAATTACTTTCAAACATCAGGAGCAATTAAATAATCTGGATCACATTACTCCCCCCCCCTTAACTCCCCCGCCCAACACAGTTTCAAAAAAACTTCAGGAACATGCATGAACTTTCATATGCCCTCCCGCCCTTTTCAATTTAACCCTTTATGTTATACCCAACCGTTGTAACTTCAACATCCCTCCCCCCCCCCTCACCGCACTTTCGAAGGAGTCAATAGTTGGAAGAAGCGTGGTGCAGTCTAGTTTCAGAACTATAATCCTGATGATGTCCGTGAGAGATGCGATAAAAAGACCTTATAGATCCTTCCTTAGAAAGACGGGTGGTGCAGGCTGTTATACATCGCTGTGGTCACTCTCTACACATCACAGAGCTATGTTGTCTGATTCCAATCTTTCTCTCTAACGCCCATAATGCGGTGTCTGTTGTTCGGTCGCTGAGTGTTCGGTGTCTTCATGAGCAGTCTTAGCCAGAAAGGGCTATGTTAGTATCAGGTAGGGCCGCTGGTAATATCCATGGGATGTATTCAGCGTGTAGGTGAAGTCAGATGATCTAATCCCTTTATGGGCGAGCGTAAGCCCTCCTGGGCCTGTGACAGGTGGGAACCTGCCTGATGTAGGTCTGCGTCATCTGAGATCCTGCGGCGGGATAGTCTTTGTGGTCGCGGTCCCCCCGTGGGGCGCATCAAAGGTTGGGTTGCTGGAGAGAAGTGTTCCCAATCCTGGACCTCCACACTCGGGAGATTTAGCTCAGAGATAAAGTGGGCCACGTCTGGATAAGATCTGATGGTGTGTGTCAGGTTATTTTTCCGGACTTGGAGGGAGAAGGGGAATCCCCATCTATATGGTATTTCAGCTTCCCGCAGTAGTTGGGTGACTGGGCGCAGTGCTCGGCGGGCAGAGAGGGTGTGCGGGGAGAGGTCCTGAAATAACTCAAATGTCTCTTCAGCAAATCTCCATTTTCGTCGATTACGTGCCTTCTGCATTATTGCGTCTTTCAGAGCAAAGTCAGGGAGGTGACAAATGATGTCCCTAGGTGGTGTCGCCTCTGTGGCTGCCTTCGGTCTGAGAGCCCGATGTGCTCTATCGATCGCATTAAAGGGTAATGGGGGGCCACCCAGTATATGTGCAAAGGCACTGAGAAGAAAATCTTTTGTCTCTGTTACCCTTCATGTACCCCTCGTACCCTTATGTTGTGCCTCCGTGTTCTATTTTCCAGGTCATCTAACCTGCGGAGTATATCAGGAAAGCGCTGTTCCGTAAGGGATTCTGTGTCACGGGTGCCTGGCGTGGTATCCCCTGCACGTGCTTCTAGCTGGGTTACACGGGTGTCAATGGCGGATATATCTGCTCTGACTTCCGCAATCTCCCTCCCGAAGGCCGCCTGCATATTATCCAGCATTTCCTTGAAGTCAGAGCGAGTGGGTAGCTCAGCGCGGGTGGGAAGCTCTGCTATGAGCGCTTCTAACCTCCTGATGGTCGACTGTCCCTCCGTCAGCGAGGGCTCAGGCCGCGAGGGAGAAGCCGCCATGTTGGTGGGAGACCGGGTGCTAGGCCGCGACGTTGGTGTAGCGAAATACGTCGAGATGGGGCTCTCGGCTGGTCTACCGGGGGTGCTGGGCGGTTTCCTTGTCGGCTTGCGGTGTGAGGTGCGGACCATATCCACGGGCTGATGCGGCGGTGCGATAATTTTCAGTGGCGGTTCCGGGAGCTCACACGCTAAGCGGCCATCTCCTTGCTCAGTCAGGCCACGCCCCTCGTCAACATATTCTAATTTGTTGAGATAGTGAATTGGTGGGTTTTTGTTTAAATGTGAGCCAAATCATCACAATTAAAAGAACCAAAGCCTTAAACTACTTCAGTCTGTGTGCATTGGATTTATATAATACACAAGTTTCACAATTTAAGTTTAATTAATGAACTAAATTAACTTTTCCACGACATTCTAATTTATTGAGATGCACCTGTATATACTGACACGAATACTTGCAGAAATGGTAACTGTAAGCCTTACAGTAACCCTAATCTTATCAAAAGAACTAATAAAACCGTAACCCTAACTAACACTTAGGGGTTTAGAGGTGGTTGGGGTATAGGGGCTAAAAATGTTTGCTGCCGAAATTCCAGACTTTTCTACAAAGATTCAGATTAGTCTGAAAATTTGTCTGGATCCGAAACGGCAAATTTCGAAATCCCAAAATTTTGTATTTCAAAAATTTGAAACAAAATTTTGGGCTTTGTATGTGTCATGTCCAGTCCCCTGCAAGCACTTTGAGAACCATTGGCTGGTCCGGAATGTAGAGCATTATATATTTCTGACTTGAATCTCTGAAAGCTGATTTTTGAAGGGTGATTGACAGCTTGTGGACAGGATCGGCTATCCGGGACCCTGGAGGGGTTGGGGATCCAACATAGCAATGAAAATTGAAATGCCATCAAATGGCCATGGTGGCTACAGTGTCCCTTTTAGCATAGTCAACAAGGAGAGTGCAGCTTAACTCCATTTTGACATTGAAAATTAGTAGCTTCTACATAAAGCTATATAACAAATTACTTCAACTGGTCAGCAATGCTAATCACGTGAAGGACTGGCACTGAAGGTTTTCATATCAAAATAATCAAAACTACTTTGAAACCTATTTAAATATGAAGTTAATAAAGAAATCCTACAAACACTGCATACCTATGTATTATGTCTGTCTAGCTTGTGACTTGCTGTAATTCCTGCTCTCTTTTGGCTTATTTGTAAAATCCTCAAGTGGTGTTCTACATACTCTCCTCTAAACACTGCCAATTATACACGTTAATGCTGAAGCGGCTTTTGACACATTCTACTGATAGACAATCATACTGTATGAACTCTTTAATTATTGTCTGCAAGTCCACTGCCATTCCACGTTTAGCTGGAACTTTCGCTTTATTTTGTCATGTGTAGCAGGATATAGCACATTTACGTATCTTATGCTGTGTATTGAAGTGCAATTGAAATGGAAGCCAGTGAATAATGAACAATGCCCATTCACTCACTATACAAGTCTTTGGCGGAAAACATTTCCAGCTCTCAAAGAGTGGTGTTAGTGATGTCACACTTGCAAAATCATTTATCACTTTTGCAAAATAAACCCACTAATCTAAGAAATGCCTCCCATCACTCAATGAATATCTTCCTCTTATTGCTGTATATCGAAGGGCACGGAGATTAAATGGATCCTACAGAAAGACCCATGCACACTACTCTCCGTGGAATCTTAAGAACTTTGAGCAAACTAGTGGTGGAACATAACTGCAGGTATTCTTTTGTTCAGGGTGGCAAATCACGAGCCTGGCCACTATTAGAGTGGCTATCATGCCCCAGCCCCGGACGAACTCGATCCTACACTACAGGCCAAACCGGCTGAATGATTTCCGGTTCCGCTCCTGGTTTTTCCTGCTACACAGGTGCTACCCATCCACCGTCCAGGCTAGGTTTCCCCTGTTCCTCTCTGGCTATCTCAGGTGTGGCCAGCAGCCCTGATGAGGCTTCTGCATTTTGTCAGGACCCTGCTGGAAGGTTTGATGAATGAACCCAGTATGCAGTGGTACACAAGCAGACGCTGGGTAAAGGCCAAAACCCGGTTTATTGGATGCGCCAATGGGAGACAATACTGTTGAGGGGGCAGGACATTAATGGGGAAACACAGTAGGAAACTTACTGCAGACATGAGACAGGTGGGACAGGAAGAGGACTGATTGGAGACTTGTAAAACTGGATACACACGGCAAGTGAGACAATGGAAGATTAGGATAATCTGGAACATTGAGGAGAGCAGGCTTCTTGCTTTCTCTCAGAAGCATTGATCAGAGGGTGGAGCAGTCTTTTGTAGGACCCCCATCAGGGCTCCTGGCCACACCTGAGGTAGCCAGCCAGAGAAGAACAGGGCAAACCTGGCCTGGATGACGGATGGGATAGGTAGCACGTGAGTAGCAGAAAAAACAGGAGCGGAACCTGGAAATCACTCAGCCGGGTTGGCCCCTAGTGTGGGCTCAACATGAAATAATCCCCCCTCCCCCAAGGTCGAGGTTTGCTCATAGGACAGTCCATAAAAAAGGCATGGAGTTACCCTGGTGGGCGATGGAACAGGAAAGCATTGCACCACTGAAGGACCGAATGGGGTCATGACAACCAGGGGGGCCTTTGGAACATTTGGCGATCTTAGGGCTGGTCTAGGAAATGGTGACACCGGTAAGAAGCAGGATATTTGGAGGGTACAGCAATTCGTTGTCACCTCAGACTTGAATGGCAGGACTAGAGACAAGAGTTGGTGATGGTAGTGCCAATGTACCCAGTTCTTTGCTCCTGCTCAGCTGCCAGCAATAGGTCTTCTAATGTCTTCTTCACCTGACTCCCACTCTGAATCATATTCATCATCAATGGAGGAATCCCTGAGTGGTAAGAAATCCTTCAATGGATCACGGTAGGGTGCGGCATGTCATCCCAGACATGTCAATGGTGGAATGCGAGACTGAGTTAGTGGTGGTAGAACCAAGATACCCAGGATGGTGACCTGGGGGCCCTTGAGAACGTTGTGCTGACTGCAGCTTAGGCTGGCACATGTTGTGTTGTGCTGACACCTTCTCACTGTCTGCGTCGAGGGATACCCAGTCTTCAACAGACTCAAAGGCATGTATGATTAGGCACAGTGAAGGTGGTGGCAGGTTTTGTCAGGGCATCCTGTACACCTCAATGGGAGTGGGTACAGCTGGTTCTTTTTCAGTAGGTTGTACGTGGACTGGAGTGCAAGAGGTGGCAGACACAGAGAATGAGCTGTGGGAGTGATGGGAGTAGCAGTCTTTTCTCCATATACACCTTAGGGTTGAAATATCACTGGTCATAATGTGTTATCTGAAAGAAGTGGGTGCCATATCTGAGGGCAAGACTGGAGCAATTTCCATGGATCTGGTAGGTTCAGAATCCATGGATATTGTGGGTTCTTGCTCCATTGGCATGATATGATCTGGTTCCATGGTCACTGTAGATACTGTTTCCATGGGAATAACCGACTTTCTCCTCTCCAGTTCTGGCTGACTGCATATGCCTAGGCTCAGCAAGCATGGAGGGTAGACCTTTTCTGGGTATAGGCGCAGGTTTCCTGGGAACCAGCTTGGGCAAGGCTGCAGACCTGGGATCAAGAGTGGGCTAAGACACAGGAGGTCTTATGAGAACAGGCGTGGACCAGGGTGCAGCTTTGGGTACAGGAGCATTTTTGAGAGCAGGCTTGGGCGCTTGAGCAGGTTCGGTTGCTGGAGCTACTCTGGGAGACTTGAACACGAGTTTGCGGTTTGAGGGGCTCACCGGGCAGTTTGATAGCCGGTGGCCTGACCCTCCACAATACATGCAGACTAGCTACTTGCCTCCGGGCACGTTCCTCAGGGGACAACTGACCGTGGGTTTTCTTTACTGCTGGAACACACACCTTAGGAGAAGTGCACCATATTGTCTGCAGCAGCTTTTCCAAAAGTTCTGTTAAATTACTGAAAAGTTCTTTGAGCGGTTTCCTTTGCAACTCCACCACAGATTCATTAGGTGATGGCGTCTGCATTATACCACGCATGGTACCAGGATGTCAGGATAATGGACCAGTATACGGTGATGCAGAAAAACACTGGTGGATTAAAGGTGGTTAGCAGGAAAAACAACAAGCAGAGACTGAGGGGTGGATCACATAGACAAACTGGATACTAAGGATGGTGGGAAACCTGTCACAGGAACTTACTATCACAGCAGGAGACAGGACGACTTTGAAGCACTTGGATCTTGGTAGGCATGTGGGATCTTGGTACCTGAAGACAAGCGGTTGCTTGGAGAAGCAGGAGATTCCTGAGGGAAGCAAGGTTCTTGGGGAAATGGGCTTCTTAGCTGACAGGTTGAGGTTTCATAGAGTAGCAGAAAACAGGTCTTTCCTGGGTCAGCTACAGGACCACAATGCTGAATCATTGGCTGGAATGGGGCATAGCTCTTTATTGAGATCAACCAATGTGGGGCACTATCATGTGCCTTAAGCTAAAACAGGGATGCTAAGGGGTAAAATTTGCAGTCGCAAATTTCCCCTTGGTGTCCCCGTTTTACTAGTAGATTATGAGGCAGGCGCTGAATCCAGCAGCCTTCCCCATAATGGCCTCTAGGATGCACGCGGCAGCGCTAACACGCTGTCGCGAGCATCCCCTCCTAGAGTCCGTAGGCTTCTGCTGCCAGGTCACATGACCTGTAGGATCGCTCCCCTCGCAAGATCCTGCAGGTCCACGAAGTGATTGTAGAGGGAGACTGGGGACTTTATTCTCCAGTCTCACTCTGGTCCCCGTAGCCAGGAATGGCAGATCAGGCTGCCGTTCTTGCCGCGGGATGAGAGGTATCTAATTTATTTCGGGGGGATTCCAGTTGCTACTAACTGATTCTGCAGAAGTGGGATCAGTTAGCTACAGCATAGAGCTGTGGCTTACCTTTCAGTTAGACGCAACGGTTAGTTAATTTGGCTTAGGACTTGTGATCCTAACGCTAATTAGTCCTTGCTTACACTTTGCGCTCCCCATGTTAAGCATAGGAAGAGCAAACTACAGTAAGCTCGCGCTAATACTGATGTGCTAACAGATTTTTTTTAACCGGTTAGCGATCAGGAGGTGATCTGGGCGTTACGACATTGCTCACTTATATGAGCGCTAGCAATATGGAGGTGATAGGGCTCGTGGGTCATGTGACTGGGTGAGGAAAACCAGAGGTGCGTTCAGTAGCTCAGCCGCTGCAAGTGCTAAGTTAGCAACTTGCCACTGAACGCCGTTCTGCCGCTCAGCACTGCTAACTTAGCAGTTGCAGCGACCCGAGGAGATGCTGAGAGTAGCGGAGTGTGACGTAGTAAAGATGGCCGCCGCCATGAAGCAAGTAACAATTCATTATGGCAATGTTAATTTTGAGGTTTTTGTTCACCAAAGCACAAAATATTTATTTATTATTTACCCATGCACATAGACATATTACAGTTAGGGTTGCACCGATACCGATACTAGTATCTGTATCGGTGCCGATACCGGTCTACTGTAGGAGTACTTGGTACTCGTGCAGTACCCTGATACCGGAAGCCGGCATTGAGCCGGCTTGCCAGCATCCGAGGCGCTGGGGGCGGCTGTCCGAATGCTCTATCGGCATTCGGACAGGCCCTGCAGCTGCTCTCCGCGATCATACTTACCTTCCTGAGCGACGTCGGGAAAGTCTTGGCGCGTGCGCTCATTGGAAGGCCCCCAGCCGCGATCACATGGTCCCACGTGATCACGGCTGGGGGCCTTCCAACGAGCGCACGCGCCAAGACTTTCACGGCGTCTCTCAGGAAGGTAAGTATGATCGTGGAGAGTGCCAGGTGAGCTGGGGGCAAATCCACGAGCTGGGGCAAATCCACGAGCTGGGGCAAATCCACGAGCTGGGGCAGTATCCACGAGCTGGGGCATATCCACGTGCTGGGGCAGTGTCCACGTGCTGGGGCATATCCATGAGCTGGGGCAGTATCCACGTGCTGGGGCATATCCACGAGCTGGGGCAGTATCCACGAGCTGGGGCAGTATCCACGAGCTGGGGCGTATCCACGTGCTGGGGCGTATCCACGAGCTGGGAGGCAAATCCACGAGCTGGGGGGCATAATCCACGAGCTGGGGGGCATAATCCACGAGCTGGGGGCATAATCCACGAGCTGGGGGCATAATCCACGAGCTGGGGGGCATATCCATGAGAGCTGGGGGCATATCCATGAGAGCTGGGGCATAATCCATGAAAGATGGGGGGCATATCCATGAGCTGGGGCATACCCATGAGAGCTGGGGGCATTTTTATGAGGTCTGTTCTGATTGGAAAGCGGTCACATGACATAAAAAAAAGTATCGGTACTCCGTATCGATGAGTACTTGAAAAAAGTATCGGTACTCGTACTCGGTCTTAAAAAAGTGGTATCAGTGCATCCAGAGCCGTAGCTAGCTCCTTTTGCACCCGAGGCAAAACCAGAAAATGGTGCCCCCCCATAATTTTAAAAATCAGAGTCCCCGACCAGTGGCGCAGTGCTAAACTCCTGGATACTTCCCGCAACCTGAAGCAGTGGATCGGACCACCCTTTGCGCTGTGGGATGAGAGGCAAGTTTCTGATTTTTGGGGGGTTCCAGCTGGTGCTGACTGATTCCGCAGAAGCGGCATCAGTTAGCACCAGCGTCTAGCTCTGGGTAACTTTTGTAGCTATGGCGGGATGGTAATTAGCGTTAGGACTTTGTAATCCTAACGCTATTTACTCTTTGCGCTCCCCATGTTAAGTATAGGGAGCGCAAAGTACAGTAACCTCGCGCTGAAAAGCACAATCTCATGGATTTTTAACCTGTTACCGTTGTGATTGTAATATGATGGTCCTGTGCTAGGATGTGATATGGGCAGCGTGCAGTAACCTCATTTAACCTAGCACCAACGCTCACATGTGTGAGTGCTAGCGTTAAGGAGGTGATGGGGCCCTACATATATAGTGCACACACAGTACATGTACAAATACAGTACACACAGAATACATGCACGTATAGCAAAAGAACATTTAGCATAATATACACCCCCCAGATTAATATACACAGCACTGAACCGCCAGACTATTTTCCCCAGTTCACATGGATATAATTGCCCCCAGTTCACATGGATATTATTGGCCCCAGTTCACATGGATATGGCCCAGCTCATGGATATGCCCCCCAGCTCTCATGGATATTGCCCCAGCTCTCATGGATAATGCCCCCCAGGTCTCATGGATAATGCCCCCCCAGGTCTCATGGATAAGCCCCCCCAGGTCTCATGGATAAGCCCCCCAGGTCTCATGGATAATGCCCCCCCAGGTCTCATGGATATTTCCCCCAACCCTCATGGATATTTCCCCCAGCTCTCATGGATAGTGCCCCCAGGTCTCATGGATAGTGCCCCCAGGTCTCATGGATAGTGCCCCCAGGTCTCCTGGATTGTGCCCCCAGGTCTCCTGGATTGTGCCCTCAGGTCTCCTGGATAGTGCCCCCAGGTCTCCTGGATAGTGCCCCCAGGTCTCCTGGATAGTGCCCCCAGGTCTCCTGGATTGTGCCCCCAGGTCTCCTGGATTGTGCCCTCAGGTCTCCTGGATTGTGCCCCCAGGTCTCCTGGATATTGCCCCCAGGTCTCCTGGATAATGCCCCCAGGTCTCATGGATATTGCCCCCAGGTCTCATGGATAGTGCCCCCAGGTCTCATGGATAGTGCCCCCAGGGTCTCATGGATAGTGCCCCCAGGGTCTCATGGATAGTGCCCCCAGGGTCTCATGGATTGTGCCCCCAGGTCGCCTGGATTGTGCCCCCAGGTCGCCTGGATTGTGCCCCCAGGTCTCATGGATATTGCCCCAATCTGAATCTTTCATTAAAAAATTGTCGGCCATTTTGCTTTGAATTTCGCATCCAAAGCATTCAGTGACACTGCTGCAGCAATTCCGCAGCTGCTGAGGAAATGAACTGGGCTCAGGGCTAGAGACCATTAAGCATATAGATGAGTGATACAGGAACAATGCTTCCAGGGTTCAGAGCATGTATCATGACATTGGCTTGCTAGCGGTTGAGCTGGTGGTAGGCAGCTTCAAAGATTTAACAGCACATGTCAAGTACAGTGTATCTTCCACCTCTCAGAGGCCATGTCAGCATAGGGCCAGAAATGTGTCCATGTTTCATTAATGCTAGACTTTTAAATTCCTTAATACCTTGTAAATTTGAGGACTCTCACATATTAAGTCGGCGTTGTGATGTTAGATTCCAGATGATGTCCAACGTCTTCTATTTTCTATAGACCCGTAACCTTGTGATGGGAAGATGAAGCTCAGGCAGAATGGTGTGACAAAGTTTTGTTTAAAGAATTTGTTTCTTTGCTCAGGGGTGCGTGGGGGGGAGGGCAAGACTTGTTTTCTGTGATTCAGTGTGGACCTCAAACTCTTTCATTTCTTGAACTGCTAGATGTATTTTGGGGAATCGGAGGGACTAAATGTAACTCGACAGACCTAGGCATTGTTGTCTATAACTGAAAAAGGATGTACCATGCTAGTTTATTTACAGCATTTCAGGCAGAGGAAAGCCCCTCAGGTTTGGAAAACTATCACAGCCCACTGGAACATTTCGGCCAGTATTTGAGATGCACGTTGGATAAGGGAATTTTGTCTAAAGGCTGTAGCAGTATTAAAGAATCAAATCCGTTTACATCAGGAATCTCAAACTCCAACCCCAGATGTTGATTGCCTACAATAACCAGAATTCTTTGTATGTACCAGACGGGCTGGGAATCATTGAAGTTGTAGTTCAAAAACATCAGAGTGCTAGAGTCTGAGATCCAAGTTTTTAATAGATCCATCAATGCCCAGGTAGCAGTTTGAAGAATTAAAGGGACACTATCACTTACATGAGCAGCTGTAACTAGATTACTTGAACATTACAAACAAAACCACCTTCTAAAACACAAGCTGCTGTTTTTTTTTCCTTTTTCTGAAGTAATTGCATGTAAAAATAACAGGTTTTTTTTTCCTCCTGATTCCATTTTGTGTATTTTCCCATAATGCAACATTTACCAAATTCTTATGGTGTGTTTTACTTTGTGGCTGTGCTTTATCTTGTACAGTATTTAAAAGTTGATGAGGAGGGAATGTTTAGATAAGGAAGTAGGGAGGCTATTGTCCTGCCTCTGCTACCCGAGATAAGAGAAGGCAGCTGTATGAGTTATGACAGGGAGCTTAAAAGACTTTCTAGTCTACCCCCTGGTTATGTCCTTTGAATACATCCCACACAATACATGATTTGAGTCCGTGATTGACCCCTAGACTCTGTTCTGTTGCAATTGGCACCCAGAGAGGAGCAAGTAATGAAAAAATACTGTGGAGGAGGAGCAGATTACAACACAAAAGATCACACAAGGGATGCGCCCAGTGACACATATAGAGTAAAATATTTTTTAACTAATCATTCAAGAGAAAAACAAAGTACATATAAGATGTCGGCAATCTAAAATAAACAAAATAAGGACATTTCATTTTTTTAGTGGAAACGGCCCTTTAAAGGGACATTCTGCTTCTCCTGACCACTTTCAAACCATAAAGTGGTAAGCATGTGAGAAGTGCTGTGCCCCTTCTCCCCTCCTCTTTCTGCAGTATCAATCGGGCAGAACCTCTGGGTAGAGTAGTTTCCTCTATTCTCTGTCCCCAGCAGATGGTATTTTTTAATTTCCCGGTTGCCAGTTATTAGTGACGTCAGCACACAGAGAGGGTGCCAATGTGACTCTCTCCGAGACCAATCGCTGTAGTAAGTGGTCCCAGGCAGCCGTTGGATTGGATCTGTGCATGAGCTCTGCTCCGCTCCATCATTCTCTGCGTGCACTACGGGACCTGTGTACGTAATGTCTCGCAGCAGTGTGCAAATTGCATAAAGTTGAAGAGGAGGAGCTTTCGCAGCAAGAGTTAAAAGGTGAGTAAAAATCACCTAAAATTAAAAATTGGACAGAGGCTGTCAGTAGTCGCTGTCCAATTATTTAAGGCCAAAAAAAAAAGGGAACTCTGGTTTCTATTTTTTTTTATCCCTTTAACATCTATATAATAGCTACGTGTAGAGGCAGGGCTTGACAAATGTGACCACTTTTTGAATTTAACGCCGACTCCTAAATTTTTGGACTATTTTATAAAAGATTATTCATGGCTCCATAGTTTGTATAAATCTATCCCTGGCATCAACAACACACACTCAACAAAGAACGACTTTTATGGACTTTTCATAGGTTACTGTGTTTGATTCCAGTTAATTAAATTGATCATTTAGTTTAGTTTCCATTTTTCTGCATTAGGTGTGTTTGTATATACTATCCCAAATTTCTTCTCTGTATTGTTTTCTCTATTAAAATCTTTGGGATGCGTTCTATGTTGCTATGATCAATTACAGGGTTATCAATTACCATAGTTTTACCGTTGCTGCAACGAATATAATCATAGGGGATTTCCAGAGGGAAATTTGAACAGTGGAAGGAGAAGATTCATTGAATCATCTTCTGCTGTTTGCTTTTGTTGCAACGAATTGATGATAAAAGTCAGCATTTTCTAAAACTGGTGGTTCAAACTATGGTGGTTAGCGAATATCCCATGTTTTATAGAGATAGAATTGTTACCAGCTCTTATTAGGATGCAGCTAAACCATTTAAAAATTCTCTGTTTAGGAGATTGTATTTGACGAGCTTGGTGAGATTAATCCATATCAGCAATCCAACAGATGGATTCAAATCGGTTATCTGTTGTTTTAAACTGTAATCTGTTGGTCAATCATGATTACCATTGTCCTGCCTTGTTTAGAAATGTTATGCAATGTGTATTTCACTGTACCTAATCTAATTATGTTTCGTATTCCAAGAAGCAGAAGGAACAGAAACATGAGAATCCCTCAAAACATTTCCTAGGGGAGGTTTTGTGTATGTAAATGACCCATATATTTGAACCTATAAATATGTGTGCCTGTCACCAATTAAAGGAGTTCCATTCTGACCCTGAAAGACCCCAGATCTACAGCCTTGTTTTATTTTTGAGGGATGCTAGCAGGTTCTCTATGTGTCCCGGTTTTGAGCTTTATCTAAGGACTGGTGAAAGGCACGAGAGTCTGCCTGGGGAGAACACAGGGGGTTCTGTAGAGAAGCAGCTTTGACAGATGTGACCCTGTAGGGGTTCTGAGATCTCTTACAATAAGAATGGATTATTATTAGGCTTCTTAACATATCTTTTATTTTATGTATAGTGCCAGCAGTTTCCAGCGCACTTTACATTAAGGATAAAATCTTGCCAATGTTGCTTTTAATTTACTCTAATTATCTACATTTCCAGTAGTATCTACAGTCAATGAAATGTAATATAGCGCAAGTGGAGTAGTGTGTCCTATTGAAAATTATGTTTTAATCCTAATCACAGTACATAGATTTCATCTTTGTTTGTGCAGAGTATCAGAAAGAAAATTAGAAGTCAGTAACCGTGTTGTAGACTTGCCACAAAATAAACATGATTCTCATAAATACAATAAAGTTCATGGACAACGAAGACATGAGGTTCCATCACATCTGTCTTTGTATCCTTTTTAAATCTGTTTCAGCTTAGTTGTATGTTTTCAGAAGAAACATGGTTTGATGTGCATTTTTCCCCTTTATCATATAAAAAAACCAGGGGATTTTAACTTTTAGGCTGCTGTCAGACGAGCGTAGTGTTCACGTCCGTGATTGCGCCTAAAAGTACGTCCGTGATAGCATGACAGGAAGCCCATCGGAGCCTGACACATGAAGTACGTCCGCACTGAACTGCGGACGCACAACGGCCACGGACACAAGGCAGGCAAGAACGTACAACCGCTAGAACGGCCGCACAAAGTGCGCTGCGTCCGCAACGTCCGCATAGCTTTGTGTGTGAGTGATGGGAGGTAGTCAGACGGACTGCATTTATACGTCCAGCATTTTTCACGGACAAAATGGTTTTGCATTTTAATTTATTTTTCCCTCCTACATCCGTCAAAAATAACTTCAGTGAAAAAACGGACTGTGTGACCACTACTGCGTCATCCGTACTGACGATGTCCGTACTGCACGGACGTACAGTCCGTAGAAATCACGCTCGTCTGACCCTAGCCTCAAGTGGATTCAGTGTAAACCTTTAAATAAAACTTAACTGGTCATGCTTCTGAGGACCGTGTAGATCTGATCTTAAGTGACTATCAAGTCTCCTCGGTACAAGTTACTCGATAACATCTGAGGATCTGTCAGTCTCTCCCAGTCAGCCTTCAGATCTGGTTGGTACTGGGGGGAACAAGAAGTAGAGCTCAACATTTAATCATCCTTGCCTCTTTGGGGGAATTTTTTTTTTCAAACCTTTAGGTTACTTCATCCTAATATGAACATGTGGAGAGAAACGGACATTGATTTCTCTTTTATATGAATATTATACAGTAGGGCCTTGACTATCGATACTCTAAGGCAGGGGTCAGAACCCCCCTTTTTAAGTTTTAGCATGATTGGGATGCCTCGGGGCTCCATAGTGGCCTGGTGCCCGGCTTGGCCCTTGAGTGCCGGGGCCTGGTGCCATTTATCTCCCATGTCCTTCCTTGGTCCCTCTAGACTTGTGGGAATATGCCTGGGACAGCACCGTTTTGGCCTTTTTCCTTCACCCCTCCCCTTTTTTTTTCTCTTTTCTTTGCCAGCTGAGGATTCTGGAACTTGATTTTATTTTTTTTTGCTGTTACTTATTTTTTCCCGGTGCCTTGGTTTTTCTTTTATTTTTTTTGATGGCTCTGCCTACTGGCTCTGGTTGACATCTATCGAATCCTGATGTTTGTTCTTTATGATTCCCCTTTTATGTGATTTAATGTGTCAGTCCTGTGAGGCCAAATTTCTCTTGGTCTATTTGTGACCTTCTTTCAAACTAATAAAGATTTCATAATAAAAAAAAAAAAGAAACCTTGTCCCTCCAGATGGAACGACATTTCCTTTAGGGATGCACTGATACCATTTTTTTAAAGTACGTGTACTGATACTTTTTTCAAGTACTCACCGATACGGAGTACCAATAATTTTTATTTAAAGTCATGTGACCGCTTTCCAATAAATAATTTAGGATTTTGCTGAAAGCCTGTCCTGTTTATTTTAATATTGCAATGTATGGCCAGACACCCCATTTACCCCCTGCACACACATCTATACATTCATATGTATATATACATACACATACTCTGTGGTCTGGTGTCTGTTGGGTATACATCCGATGCCTGTTGGATATATTATATATAAATAATCTATACCACAGGCATCAGATACATGTATAACCAACAGACACCTGACACCAGACCAGAGTGTGTGTGTATTTGTCAGACCTCAAAACAGATAATGTGTGTATGTATGTATGTATATGTGTATATATATATATATACATATACATACATACACAACAGCCCTCAGAGTGTGTGTGTGTGTGTATATATATATATATATACACACACCTTTAAGACCACAGACCAGACATGGGGCGGCTGTCAGAATGCTCTAACTGCATTCGGACAGGGCCCTGCAGCTGGCCACGTTCCTTCCAACAAGCACCGCCGGCAAAGTCTTAGAGCGGCCACTAGTTAGGAAGCACCTGTCGCACATTCGCGGCTGGTGGCTTCCTAATGAGCGGCCGCTCTAAGACTTTGCTGGTGGTGCTCGTTGGAAGTATCGTGGCCTGTCTGAATGCCATTAGAGCAGTGGTTCCCAACCGCGGTCCTCAAGTACCCCTAACAGGTCAGGTTTTCCAGATATCTGAAGCACAGCACAGGTGATATGATTTGCTGCTCAGTGATTGCAGGATTCAGTCTGCATTTCCCCAAGGAGATCTGCAAAATCTGGCCTGTTTGGGAGTACTTGAGGACCGCGGTTGGGAACCACTGCTAGAGCATTCGGACAGCTGCACCAACCCCTCGGCTGCTGGTAAGCCAGCTCAGTGCTGGCTTCCGGTATCAAGAACTCGTGCAAATGCCGGTATCGGCACCGAATCCGATACTAGTATCGGTGAATCCCTAATTTCCTTGAAGCTCAACCAAATGAGAGGCTGAGCATCATAGTAGTTGTAGTCCCACAACAGCTGGAGGGTCAAGGTTGCTGACTTCAGCTCAAGCAGTCAAACCTGATGGCTCAACAGCAAAACCACAATCTAATAAATGTAGCATTTACTGACAAGAGAGGGGGGACAAGAGAGGCCCCCCATCACCCTCTATAGGGGGTGATCGTCACAATTACATGGTACAATGCGGACATACCATAAGATCTGGGGTAGTGACTAGACGCATACCCTGGGTTATTTTCAGGCCATGAGAGTTTCACTAGGTGATATTTTTATGCTTGAGGATGGGGGAACCCCTTTTTTTTTTCCTATCAGGGTAATTCAAAGAGATTCGAAAAGTCACCGCATGTTCAGTGACTTTTCGCTCTCGTCAATTCGGTTCGTTTTGCCGATTTCATTTCGGTGACCCTGCAGCAAGCACCACAGGGTCCCCAAATTGCAGGGAAAGGCTGCCGCATACCCGATGAAAACTCCCCGCAAAACCCAGCGAATGCACGCCAAAAACCCGCCAAAACATCTGGATTAACCCGCCGAAAACGCTGGAAAAACCCGAGCAGGAGCCGATCACACACAGCGAAGCAGCCAGAAAAAGCTGACACCGCAGACGAAGGCAGTGAATAAATTAGAAAAACAGTTTGCTTCAATGTTTGAAAAGTGAAACGCTGTTTGCAAAGAAACTACTGAGCGAAAATGTCTGAAATTTACATATGAAATCCAACGATTGATAATAAAAAGGGCTGTTACAGAGAAATTAAGTAAAGTTTTTTTTTAAAAAATATAGGACTTTAACCCCTTAAGGACCACTGACGTACCCTGTACGTCCTGCCCACGGGTCTCCCTTAGACCCGCGGACGTACAGGGTACGTCAGCGGCACCTAACCCCCCTCCCGCCCGTTACTTACCTCCCTCGCTGGATCTGGCAGGGAGGAAGCCTTCTCTCATTTGCATGGGCCGGCGAGCTCGATGACGTCACCACGCTGCGTGGTGACGTCATCAGCAGGCGCCCCCATTGAAATCAATGGAGGGGAGGGTGGCTCCTTCGGAGCCCTCTATCTCCCCAACCATTGAAGCTAGGGAGATGCTTTTTGCACCGCTGGAAAGGGGAGAGTCTCCCCTTTTCAGCGGTGTACAGCATTAACTATTTCGCTGCCGGATCGCGTTTCGGCGCTAATTGGCGCCAAAATGCGATTCAAACCTGGAGGGGGGCTGACATCTTGGATGTCAGCCAGGCCTCCAGGTCCCCCCCTACCCACTGACAACCTCACCATATGTGTGAGGATGTCAGTGGGCCAGTTAACCCTCTAGCTGCCATGTAGAGATAAGGGGATCCTAAGGATCCCCCTATCTCCCGATCCGTGGCAGCTAGATTGTCATATTTGGCCTTTCCAATGATACCAAACATGACCAGGTTTGGTTTAAAAATAAAATAAAAAACATAAAATTAAAAAATGGTTTTTTTTTTTAAGTTTTTTTGTCTGGGGGGGGGGTTAGTTAAATAGGATCTAGGCTGTCATCTCAAAATAATTAGCACAAAATGGTCAGAATGAGCGCAGCGCACATAGGTGAACTGGCTCAGCAGTGAAGGGGTTAAAAAGCAAAAACATGTAAAAATTGGGTATTTCTAGTCTCGGGGCAAAATTTTGAAACTATTTAGCTGGGGTCTTTTTTGGTGGTTGTAGATTTTGGGGATTAAATTACGAAAAAGTGTGTTTTTACCATTTTTTCATCATATTTCATTTTTTTTTTTATAGTAAATTATCCGATGTGATGGAAATAAGGGTATTTCTAGAACGTCCATTTAATGGCGGGAAAAACTGTGTATAATATGTGTGGGTTGAATAAACGAGTAAGAGGAAAATTTGACCTAAACACTAACAGCGCAGAAACGTAAAAACAGCAGCAGTCACTAAAGGACGGATTTGTGTAAAACCGCCCGGTCACTAAGGGGTTAAAAAAATCCTTAAAATATACTAAAAAATCTATAAATAAAGAGACTCTTTGCTGCAGAATTTTAGAATGAACGGTTTATTAGATATTGATTTAAAACGGGAATATTTTTAACGTTGAAGCCTATGGGATTCGCCTTAATAAACCTGTCGAATGAAACCACCGAATGGCAGGGCATTAAGGGAACCTTTCACTGCTGGTTTTTGTTCTCTGAATAGCCAAAGCAGTGCTTTTTTATGGGGATTTCACTGCCCTCGAACAGGCACCGAACAGGCAACGTATGTGCAGGCAATTCGCCAGAATTTGGCGAATTGCCTGCTCTCTGGATAGCCGAATGGCCAAGAAAGATAACCGAATGCTGATTTTATGATGATGTATGTTTTTGGTTTAATTTTTACTTTTTTTAGCTTTTGTTCGTCTGGTCTTTTTATAGTTTCGTGCAGCACGGTGTCTGCCGTGTTGGTATAAAACAAGGTGTAATGTTCATGAATATGGGGTTGTTTCTATTATATAATACAATCAACATGTAATATATATTTTTTTACACCTTTTGAAAAATAACGAATTAAAAAAAAAAAAAAACATTAAGCTTGGAGAAAAAAGATGTAGCTTCAGTATGTCACTGATTTTAAACCTTACCCTGTTATCCATACTAGATAATTCTGCATCTGTTAAATGCTAAAACTTTTGTTTTACATAGATGTATATAAAAAGAAAATCACTGTTCTTTAGCAAGATTATAAAATAAAAGCAGACACTTTTTTTTTTTTGGTCGTGTGTGAGAGGTTTATTAACTATTTTGTAAATCTATATTGTGTAGATTAATGATTAATATATATATTTTTTATACATGTACCTTCTCTAACTCCTTATTTATGAATTTGCCTTAAACGCTCTCGGTACCAGCCCCATGTTAGGATTTCCTTGCCCATTCAAACCGACCCCTCATCAGTTGTTTTCTTCAACTGTGTCCCTCCCCCCGACAGCCCGACAGATGGACAGCCTCTGTTTTAAGAGGGGTGCAGGGGGAATCGCCTCATCTGATTATAGCATGGACATGGTCCATTGATATGACCACGTATTGAATTCATGATGGTTATTGTCTTCACATCGTGTGGATCATTCTAAACATAGCTCTTTTCCTGCTTCTTACATTGTGTTATCTTGGCTTGAAGAATCAGTGTATGACTTCTTTTGTCATCCTTGGCGTTTTCATTTTAAATATTATTTTCCAGAGCCCTTCATCTCTTGTATCATTCCTCCAAAACCTATTAATAAACATAACTTTTTTGCATTGTATTTTTTTCATGATCTCCAAAACAAATCACTTATTTTTTATATATATTCTAGTATCCATATTTGTAGAAAAAATAACTGCCAAAGGGGAGATTTTGGTTCAAATGTTGGATCCTCCCCCCAGTTGTAATAACAAAAAAACCACCATTGCCGATTGACATTCCAAAATGGTCTGTGTCTGGATTTATATTCCCAGCTTCATGAAAGCTGTAATTCAGTTGACCAGCTGATATGTTTTCTTAAATAGCATTATCTCTTGAGTGGTTTTCCTGTCTTTTTTTCAGTAGAGAGGTTTAGTCCATGGTCAGAGGAAAGAACCTTACTACTGTTTAACTGAACATCTTCATTGTCTGCCACCACAGTGTAGGTCCCATGGAGCCAATTTCCATCACAATCACTTGGCATGTGGGGCTTTGCTAGTGAGACAGAAAAAGGAAGGGGACCATCCCTTCCCTATGCCTGATGTTCATCTTTTTCTCATGGCAACCATGTCCCTCCCTGCCCCTAAGGCCCTCTTTTTATTTCAGCCCCTGATTAAGAGCTAAACCTTTTTTTTTTTTTTGTCTTTATCCCTCTGCTTGAAGCGAACTGGGATGAAAAGACAAAACTCTGACCTTTATATTCCCCACCACTGCTACATAACCTGCAGTTGCTGTATAGTAAACCTATGACGTTGACATGAAATAACAGTACCGTTGTTTCACAAACTACACATGCAAACCTTTTTGTGATGGCATAACTACCATGGCTTCATTTTTACATTCAATGTGATGATACAGTGGAGGGTGATGGTCTCCAGCTTGAAACCGCTGAACCCTCATGGTTCGTATAGCCTGATCACTTTGGGCATGCAAAACGGTAAAAAGGTCAGTCTCACAATATCTTTACAGTAGCAAGTGAAATAATGAGGGAATAATCAATTGGGTTTTTATGCTATATCTTCCAATTATAGAATATTCTACAGTTGCTATTTGCATTTTATTGATTATAAATGTACATAGTACTTTAAGCACGTAAGGTGTTTATTTTTGCAATATTTAATTGTTATAAAATGCTTTAATGGGAAAGTAAAGTCCAACAATATCCTAAGCGCATTCACAAAATTTAGCAGGTTGAGTTATCAGTGACTGTGTAGAAAAACTGTAGCGCCAATATAAACCATCATTTTATATTAAACATTGTATATGTTGTCACGACAACTACGCGCGCCGCAGCGATAGACGCAGTGTTAAGCAACTCATTATCTGTCTATCCTAGACCCAGATAATGACTACGCGGACAACAATCCCCCGCACGCTTACCTAACCGTTCTGGCAACGCCTCCGCTCGCAACAGGCACGTAGAGCGTGATGTAGTGGTCCCAGGATTGCAATACCGTACCAGTCTTCTCTCGACCTGGGGTAGCGACTACGTTTCCCACAATCCTTACACCCACTTTCTTACTCTATTCGTTATGCTGCCACCAGTTGTCCCGAACACTATGCGCGCCACAGCGAAAGACGCAGGGTTAAGCAATTCACTATCTGTCTATCCTAGACCCACATAATGACTACGCGGACATCAATCCCTGCGCGCACTTACCCCAACCGTCCCAGCCACCGCAACTCACAATTTAGTAGATACTCAAGCTTAAAACAAAAAAAACAATAATCCAGTCCTTTCAGTTAGCATGGAGCAAATATCAGTCAGAACACAGAACTTAATAAGTTGTATTTATTATGATAAAAAAAATTATCTCAGTGCAGTTGTTACAGAAAAAATGGATATGATAAATCAATTACACACAAACAGAAGGAAAATAAAACGAGCAAAACACAGAGTCTTACTTACACGTCAATAAGCTAATCAGACCGTTGTGACTCCGGGGGCTGGAGATTGAAGCATGCACAGATCATCACGTAGAGTGAACCCCCTTAGACCCACACAGCCACATGGCGTGCTCCAGAATATATAGGGTCTCCTGGTCATTCAAAAAAACCCATAAATGGTAGGGATAAACCAATATCATTTTTTCAGGGCCGATACCGATTATCGGCAGCTATTCTGGGTGATAGCCGATATTTGGTGCCGATATTTTGTAAATTTAAAGTTGTGAAAAAAACAGCACACATCTGACATTATTTTCATGAACTCAATGTGTTTAACATTTAAACATTGAACCACGTCCACTTCATTTATTCAATTTAATAAGATTTTTTTCATTTAAGCTTTTATTTTTACAATCAATAAGACCGTGTCTTTGGATTTCTTAAAGATCCCTCATAGGACCCTGTATGTAAGGGGTTCAGCAACCTTGGCCCTCCAAGGGTTATATTACAAAGCTGGTGCTAACTTAACGAGAGCTGTTGTAAACTTAACAACCCCATAGACCAGTGTTTCTCAACTCGTATCCTCAGGACCCACTAACATGCCTGGTTTGTGGGATATCTGAAGCACAGCACAGGTGATCTAATTAGCTGCTCAGTGATTGCAGTATTCAGTCTGCATTTCCCCAAGGTGATCTGCAAAATCTGGCCTGTAGTGGGTCCTGAGGACTGGAGTCGAGAAACCCTGCCATAGACTATAATGGCTCTGGTAAATTTACAACAGCTCTGGTTAAGTTAAGTTAGCGCTTACTTTGTAATATTGCCCCACATGTTTTGGAATTACATCTGCCATGATGCTCAGCTTCTCATTAGGTTCTTGGAGCCTCATGGGAAATGTATCTGGAGGGCCCAGGTTGCTGACCCCTGCTGTAGGAAATAGACCCTGCATCTCCTGTATAGGTAATTCTGTGCCAGATGGGATTGAAGCCCCATTTCTGTTGTCATCACGCTCATGCGCAATACGTTCAGTGAGCAGGGGTCGTTCTGCAGTGAGGGTTTACAGCCTGATGTGGGAGAAGCCCTGGATTCACACAGTTCTGTGGGATCTTGTGTGTTGCAGCTACAGTGAGATAACTTGTCCAATTATCTGCAATATCAGCAAATAAAATGCTGATACCGATATCGGTAATTTTCTGAATATCGGAAGCCGATAATCGGCAAAACTGATATATAGGTCTATCCCTAATAAATGGTACAGCCCCCTGCACTACATGTCCCAGCATTCCCCTTTCCTGGGTACGCTCAGTGCGCTTCTTCGTTAATTCTAATTGCCCAAAGATATCAATCATCTCCAAAGATCCCCTCTAGTGATCAAAGGATGTGATTTACTTCTTTGAAAGGCATGGCCCCTTGCAGCTTGGTGCCACACCGTCTTCAGCAAGGACTCCAAGGTTTGAATAGAGGACACAGGACCTTCCCTTTCACCAAATGGGTGATTTCCACCCTGATCCTGTATCAAAGAAATTCCACTTCACAGCCACCCGTTATATCCCTCCCAGGGGAAAAACACATAACCATTCTAATTACTTTCTAGCACCTACTCAAGGCAGCAGTGGAAACTGGGCACTTCCCAGATATGAATATGCCTATGTAGAGGAGATATGTATATACAGGTATATAGATACATATACACAGATACTTATATACATATCACAATAGATATACAGACCTAATCTGCCACTCATGTGTTTTGTAACTAAAAATGCAAACTCCTGATTTGGACCTTCTGCCTCTATGAATGTGCAAAATCTTTCCTAGTGACATTAGCATATCGCCTTTTATAACACAGCAAGGAATGGTGACAGAAGAACCTGAGAAGTGTTTCTAAGTGACAATCTGGACCAAGGGCATCCTTTATGGCAGTGTTTCTCAAACCTGTCCTCAGGACCCGCTGACGAGCCATGTTTGCCAGTTATCTCGAGCACAACACAGGTGATAGAATTTGTTGCTCTGTGATTGCAGGATTCAGTCTGTATTTCCTCAAGGAGATCTGTAAAATCTGGCCTGATTGAGGGTCCCGAGGACAAGTTTGGGAAACATTGCCTTATGTTAATGCCATCAAACCACCTATTGGTTATTTGTTTTCCTTCTGGAGAAGGGCGTGTAAGTTCAGGTGTTTTCTGGCTTTTAGCTCTTATCCATTTTATAGGTAGTTTGTATGACAATGGTTGCTGTAGTAAACCTATTTTATGGTTAATAGTAAACAACTTCTTTCACCCAGAGTCACAATTTGGAAATGTATAAACCAATTAGACATTGGTAAACACGACACCCTCTGACATGAACAGACTGGCTATTGGCGGTATTACGTAAACAAAGCAAAACAAGATAGGCTCAATAGACCACTCCACAGGGCATAACCCCACAATAGCAAGCAAAAACTATTTGCACAAAGTGCAACAAGAGTGGTAGTAATGAAATAATTTTAATGAAAAAATAAGCGACCAACAATGTAGTGGAGAGGAAGAAAATACAGGTGTGGTAAATTGCCCAGAAGAGGAAGGTAATGCTGTATCAAATAGAGAGGAGCGAAAGCATACACACTGTTAATGAGGGCTACCTATACCTCGGTGGTTCAAGCCACCTACATAACCAAATACTGAGGCATACTAGGATAACAACCAGTAATAGCCAAGGGGCAAGATCCACAAGAAAAAAATTCAATATAGAGCTGTTAAAAACAAAGAGGCATATCTCGACCGGTTTCGCCCAAACAGGGCTTAATCTCCAGATTAAGCCCTGTTTGGGCGAAACCGGTCGAGATATGCCTCTTTGTTTTTAACAGCTCTATATTGAATTTTTTTCTTGTGGATCTTGCTCCTTGGCTATTACTGGTTGTTATCCTAGTATGCCTCAGTATTTGGTTATGTAGGTGGCTTGAACCACCGAGGTATAGGTAGCCCTCATTAACAGTGTGTATGCTTTCGCTCCTCTCTATTTGATACAGCATTACCTTCCTCTTCTGGGCAATTTACCACACCTGTATTTTCTTCCTCTCCACTACATTGTTGGTCGCTTATTTTTTCATTAAAATTATTTCATTACTACCACTCTTGTTGCACTTTGTGCAAATTGTTTTTATTGGCGGTATTAGGTGTTGGCCCAGTGAGATGGTCTGCTGGTTTGGTGGAAGCCATTAAGCATGTGTTGCCCTTATTAACATTATAATGATTAATGCGGTGAAAAAGAGTAAAACATAGAATAAATATATTAGTGATTGAAAGATGCAATGATGGCCCCTGATGCTGCCTTCTTGCACTTGTGGTGGTCCACAAGGCTCACTCCGTTCTAGTCAGCAGATGTATCACCCCGCCACCTAATTTCTTTTGTTGTAAATATTTATTTTAATTTTATTCAAAAGCATTCAAGGACAAGAGAGCAAGCCAAACAGTGCAGAACACACAAGTTCTTTGGCCTGAATACAAAAAGGGTAATAGAACTTGCAAGGTTCTCAATATCAAACATGACAACCAACCATAAAATGGGGGAAGGGCGCAGTCAGGAGAGTCTCGTTTTTTTCTGTCATACTGCAATAAAATGATAGGTTGTCCCAAGCCAACCAAAGAGAGCATAACAAGGCCTGGAATTCAGGGGTAGGTGAAAATAACATCCAGCAAGACCAGATGTACGTATATTGTGATCAGGGCCGGCCAGTCCATGGAGCCTTGGCTCCAAGCAGCATACTGGTGGGGGGGGGGGTGACATTTTGCTGCCCAGTCAGGTGCAGTGGACGTCCTGGTTGAATCAACTCCCGGAGGAGAGAGCAATGTGGTCTGTGTTCCCATGGTGCACAGAACACAAAGAATATTCAGGGCTGCACTCCAGCGATCACCGAGACGCTAGAGACGCATGGGGAGAGAGTGTGTGCTGCTCAGATTAGCTCCTTCTTGCTCCTGCACTTCCTGTCCCTTCATGCTGGGGTAAAAGAAGTGAGAAAAGCATGAAGCAGAGATCTGCAGCTGCCTGGGGCCCCATCATTTTAAAGGTAGGCTTTGTGCTCAACCTCTAAAGTAGTGTTTCCCAAACCTGTCCTCGGGACCATCAACCAGGCCAGATTTTGCAGATCACCTTGGGGAGCTACAGACTGAATCCTGCAATCACTGAGCAGCAAATTATATCACCAGTGCTGTGCTTCAGATATCTGGCAAAGGCGAGGCAGAGGGTCCTGAGGACAGGTTAAGGGAACCAGACTGCTTAGCATGTGCAGCTCCACTATAGGATTTGCGCATGGGCGAATGTGTGCCTGAGTGCTGCATGGATGTTGTACTGCATTGATGAGTGCTGGGCAGTATGAACGAGAATGCTATATATGAGAGACTGCTGTACACTGTATGAAATCATTTTATTTGCTGGGGAGCTCCATGATACAGTAATGTGGGTGTGTATGAATGTATAACACAGTGCCACAGCAATAAAACTCATGCACACTGCACATTACTGTGTGTTTTATTGCTGTGGAACTGTGTGATATGCTCATACACACTACACATTACTGTGAGTTTTATTGCCGGGAGCTCTGTGACACACTCATACACACTGTATATTGCTGTGAATTTTATTCCTGTGGAGCTGTGTGATACGTTCATGCACGCCGCATGTTTTTTTTTTTTGGGACACTGGGAAGCATATCATCCATGGATCTAGGCAGCACAGTGGCTTGGGCCAGCCCTGATTGTGACAAATGATCTGATACAGTAAACAAACAATTGTTCAATCAAATGAAGTTCCTCCATCTGTTTGTACCAAAGGGATAATGGATGGCAGGTGTTTTGCTTCCAATACAGAGGAATAAGCGCCTTTACGGTTTTTAAAATACACATGATGAGCTTGTGTATTTGAGGTGGAGGGTCAACAAATTTCTTAATGATCTCATAAATGCAAGCCCAATATGGCTGACTCAGAGGACATTCCCAGCAGATGTAGCATGGAGCTGTGGTCCAGTTCACACCTCCAACACACTGCTGGGAGGTGCTTGCAGAACCGGAGTATAGAGTGTGTAGGGACAAAATCTTGTATGCGGTTTCTTATGTTTTACTGGAGACTGAGCAATGATGTGTTAGCTCACATATCTTGGACAACTGCTCATCTGGAAAGGTCATGTCCAACATAGTTTCCCACTTGCCCATAAAAGGCGGATGTGTAACAGCCGTAGCCATCTGAAGCATAGAATATACACGGAAGATCCCATGCAAAAGAGGTTGGGGTTAATTGTCTCACCAATTAAGGTATACTATCTAGGTAATGGCTTAATTGCATGTAACGAAAAGAGTGGTGGAAAGCAATCTGTTGGTCGCTTATTAAGTCAGTCAGGGAGTGTAGGACACATGGTGTAGGGACCCGTGTCTAGCGATGTACCAACGGGGGATCCATGCCCAGAAGATATTGTTCATTATATATCAATGGTGTCACGGAGATTGGAATGTTGTCAGACTAGATTTCATGGTAGAAAGGTGCCATAGTTGTAAAGTTGCCCACACATATGGGGAGGACCGAGCCAGTGTCATTCCTGCTGCTTCGGGAACAATGGATGGGTCACCGGGGATCCCATAAGAGTTCTTGTTCAATATTATTCCAAAGATTGTGGACACCATCTTTAGTCCAGTCCACCACCCTGAGCATGTGACAGGCCCTGTGATACTGGTAAAAATTGGATAAGACCAGGCCTCCTGTTGATTTAGATCAGGGCTCAAAATTTCAAGTCCCAAGCTACTAGCCAGACCATAAGAGTTACTTGCCACCAGTTGCCCCACCTACCATGCCCTAAACTCCGCCCCTAAACACGCCTTCTTAAATTATCTTATGAAATTACACTGTTAAAGGTTTTATTCAGAATAAAGTTACAAAATAATAAATAACAATACCCAGGCATCAGATACATGTACAGTCAGGTCCAGAAATATTGGGACATCGACACAATTCTAACATCTTTGGCTCTATACACCACCACAATGGAGTTGGAATGAAACAAACACAATGTGCTTTAACTGCAGACTGTCAGCTTTAATTCTCCCCAATTCATCTTTCATTTCTCACCCCAATTCATCTTTCATTTCTCCCCCCCAATTCATCTTTCATTTCTCACCCCAATTCATCTTTCATTTCTCCCCCCCAATTCATCTTTCATTTCTCCCCCCCAATTCATCTTTCATTTCTCCCCCCCATTCATCTTTCATTTCTCCCCCCAATTCATCTTTCATTTCTCCCCCCAATTCATCTTTCATTTCTCCCCCCCATTCATCTTTCATTTCCCCCCCAATTCATCTTTCATTTCTCCCCCCCAATTCATCTTTCATTTCTCCCCCCAATTCATCTTTCATTTCATTTCTCTCCAATTCATCTTTCATTTCTCCCCCCTAATTCATCTTTCGTTTCATTTCCCCCCCAATTCATCTTTCATTTCTCCCCAATTCATCTTTCATTTCATTTCTCCCCCCCAATTCATCTTTCATTTCATTTCTCCCCCCCAATTCATCTTTCACTTCATTTCTCCCCCCAATTCATCTTTCATTTCATTTCTCCCCCCAATTCATCTTTCATTTCATTTCCCCCCCCCAATTCAACTTTCATTTCATTTCTCCCCCCCAATTCATCTTTCATTTAATTTCCCCCCCCCAATTCATCTTTCATTTCATTTCTCCCCCCCAATTCATCTTTCATTTCATTTCTCCCCCCCATTCATTTCAGTTCTCCCCAATTCATCTTTCCTTTTTTTTTGTGTAAAATATTTTTATTGGCAAAGTATAAAATACAAGTCGCATAAGAGACAATATTGTCACAATAATGTAGAATACAATCAAAGTGCCTCTTGGTCATAAACAGTGCCAAAATTTTATATAACAAATTCTAAATTAAGGTGATCATCATATCCTTAAATAAACAGCAGTAAAGCTAGTACCAGAATGGTATGTCAAGACAACACAGCCCAGGCTCGGATCTAAATTCACCTCTGCCCCTCCATAACCGGTCGATTATCTTTACGAGACCTCTTGTTCCCCCACCGGTGGCCTGTCTGAGACCGTTATTGAGCGAAGGTTCGAGGACCATGGACGCCAGATCGCATAAAATTCCTCATATTTACTAGGGATGCACCGATACCACTTTTTTAAGACCGAGTACGAGTACAGATACTTTTGTTCAAGTACTCACCGATACCAATTACCGATACTTTTATTTTATGTCATGTGACGCTTTCCAATAAGAACAGACCTCCTATAAAGCCCCCAGGTCTCATGGATTTGCCCCAGCTCATGGATATTGCCCCAGCTCATGGATATCCTGACCCCAGCTCATGGATAATTGCCCCCCAGCTCATGGATAATTGCCCCCCCCAGCTCATGGATAATTGCCCCCCCAGCTCATGGATATGCCCCCCTGCTCATGGATATGCCCCCCAGCTCATGGATATGCCCCCCTGCTCATGGATATGCCCCCCTGCTCATGGATATGCCCCCCAGCTCATGGATATGCCCCCCAGCTCATGGATATGCCCCCTTGCTCATGGATATGCCCCCCTGCTCATGGATATGCCCCCCTTGCTCATGGATATGCCCCCCAGCTCATGGATATGCCCCCCTTGCTCATGGATATGCCCCCCAGCTCATGGATATGCCCCCCTGCTCATGGATATGCCCCCTCTGCTCATGGATATGCCCCCCTTGCTCATGGATATGCCCCCCTGCTCATGGATATGCCCCCCAGCTCATGGATATGCCCCCCCCCCCAGCTCATGGATATGCCCCCCCAGCTCATGGATATGCCCCCCAGCTCATGGATATGCCCCCCTTGCTCATGGATATGCCCCCCTGCTCATGGATATGCCCCCCTGCTCATGGATATGCCCCCTTGCTCATGGATATGCCCCCTTGCTCATGGATATGCCCCCCTGCTCATGGATATGCCCCCCCTGCTCATGGATATGCCCCCCACTCTCCGCTCATACTTACCTTCCTTCAGCGCCACCGGTAAAGTCTTCGCGCGCGCGCTCCTTGGAAGGACCCCAGCCGCGACCACGTGGGACCATGTGATCGCGGCTGGGGTCCTTCCAACGAGCGCGGGAACTTTCCCGGCGTCGCTGAAGGAAGGTAAGTATGAGTGGAGAGCAGCTGCAGGGCCTGTCTGAATGCTCTATCTGCATTCGGACAGGCCCTGCAGCTGCTCACTTTGTTTAATACTTACCTTCCTTCAGCGACGCCGGGAAAGTTTCCGCGCGCGCGCTCGTTGGAAGGACCCCAGCCGCGATCACATGGTCCCACGTGGTCGCGGCTGGGGTCCTTCCAAGGAGAGCGCGCGCGCGAAGACTTTCCCGGCGTCGCTGAAGGAAGGTAAGTATTAAACAAAGTTAGGTGAGCAGCTGCAGGGCCTGTCCGAATGCCGATAGAGCATTCGGACAGCCGCCCCAGCCCCTAGGATACCGGCAAGCCGGCTTCCGGTATCGGAAAAAAATATCGGGGGTACTGCACGAGTACCAAGTACTCCTGCAGTACCCGGTATCGGCACCGATATCGATACTAGTATCGGTATCGGTGCAACCCTAATATTTACCCAAACTATTGTAGTGCGCTTCTTCGAAAGCTCTGACCCCCTCCACCCTCAGAACTCAATCCCTGACGGTGGGTGCACATTCCCTCCTCCAATATAACGGAATCAGTGCCCTCGCTGCGGTTAACAGAATTGCCAGAAGCGAGTTTTTAAAGGAGAGCATCGAAAAGGGCAGTACATTAAGCAAATAGGCAGAGGGAGTAAATTCCACTTCCAGGCCCCCTAAACGCGATATCTCGTGTGCAACGTCTGACCAGAAGTTTTGAATTTTCGGGCAAGTCCACCATATGTGGACATAGTTACCTCTGGCCACTTTACACCTCCAACAGATATCAGGCAACAATGGATCCATAGCATGTAAAACAGACGGGGTAAGATACCATCTCATAAACAATTTACAATTCGATTCACGAAGCGCCTGACTCCAGGACGCAAAGTATGTAAGTTCGAAAGCCCTGGACCATTCCTCAGCCGAAATATCTACTCCTAAATCTGTTTCCCACTTAAGTAGCAACGGAGAATCAATTTTATAGGCCCCTCTCATTATGTATGAATAAAGATTCGAGACAATATGTCCATATCTATTCTTATCGGTACAGAAGGTCTCAAAGGGGGCCAATGGAGGCAACCCCTCTGTCAACCACGTAGTAGAGCGAATAAAGTGACTTAGTTGGGCATATTGGAACTTCACCATAGACTTGTTCGCTATTTCTGGGGCCACCAATCGGTCTAGGGGGAGCAATCTGTCGTCTTCCACTACTGCTTCTAGCGGTATATACGGTTTTGGTAGTAACCCATCTAAAAATGTCGGGGACAGTCCCGGTGGGAACAGGGGATTGTGAGTCAAAGGTGTCAAGCGGGAAGTCGGTGTAGTCAGTCCTAACGCCACTCCATGTTTCCTCCACAGCCTTAGCAGTGTGCTCAGTAGCGGGTGTGACCGAAGCCCCAGGTTTGCCAGCGGTGCCGACTGCCAGGGCAAGGAGGACAATGGCCAAGCAATTCCTGCTTGTAACACATTTTCCCAAAGCTTACCCATCGTTCCTTTGGCCAAGCTGTATAGTATAGAAAAAACCGCTGCTAGATAGTAAAAATAAGCATGGGGCAGGCCCAGACCACCCCTTCCCACCGGTCTTGTCAATTCACTGTAAGATATCCTCGCCCTCTTCCCCCTCCAAACATAGCCTGTAAATGTCTGTCGGAAATCAGAGAAAAATGTCTGAGGTACAGTAATAGGGAGGGTTTGGCACAAATATAACAGTCAAGGTAATATATTCATCCGTAAGACATTGATCCTTCCCAACCATGAAATATGGGGTAAGTTCCAGTTACGTAAGTCCCCCTTGATCTGTTGCAACAGAGAAACGTAATTCAACTGAAATAATTTATCTAGTTCCGACGATAAGCGTATTCCTAAATATTTAAGTCCCTCCGGAACCCACCGCATTCGATAGGTATGACGAATACTTTCAGTCACGACTCGTGAAAGGTTTACCCCAAAAAACTCACTCTTCAACACGTTAATTTTATATCCCGAGAAAGCTGCGAACGCATCTAATTCCGTCATCAAAGCCGACACCGATGAAAGGGGATCCGTCAAGATGAACAACAGGTCATCCGCAAATGCGGCCACCTTGAGCTCCTGTCCCAGAACAGTTACTCCTCGAATCGCCGGATTATCTCTAATTGCTTGCAATAGGGGTTCCAGATACAGCAGGAACAGGAGAGGGGACAGAGGGCACCCCTGTCTAGTCCCATTATGTATCGTCAACGGAGTCGATTGTCTGCCATTAATCCGCACTCGTGCCTGAGGGCAGTCATACAGCGTCCGCAACCACGAACACCATCGATCACCAAAACCCATCCTCTCCAACATCCGAAAAAGATAAGACCAGTCCACTCGGTCAAACGCTTTTTCAGCGTCAACCGATAGGACTAACAAAGGCTGATCCATCCTGGAAGCATGATGGATGAGGGAGACGGTACGAATAGTATTATCACGGGCTTCCCTGCCCGGTACAAAGCCCGTCTGGTCTCGGTGAATCACTGAAGTGAGGAGAGGCTTAAGTCGTAAAGCCAGTATTTTCGTAAACAATTTTAAGTCAACGTTTATTAAAGATATGGGTCTATAATTAGCGCAATCTAATGGGTCTCTATCCGGTTTCGGTATCACAGAGATAGAGGCGAGGAGCGTCGTAGGTGGAATAGGAAAGGTATCCGAAATAAAGTTAAAAGCTTTAACAAATCTAGGGCCCAGAATAGACCCGAAAGTCCTATAATATAGCACCGTAAACCCGTCAGGGCCCGGGCTTTTACCCAAGGGCGTTAATTTTAAAGCCTCCGTAAATTCCTCTAATGTAAGCGGGTTATCTAATTGTCGGCTAACATTACGCGGTAAAGTAGTTTTAATCGTCTTAGCCAAAAACGAGTCCACTATATGCTCAGGGACCCTACTCTCATCAATATTATATAAAGCTTGGTAATAAGCATGGAAGGCTTCCGCAATGTCTCGGGTCGTATTGACCTCGGATCCCGTGCTAGTACGCCGTTTCGGGATAAAAGTAGCTTGATATCGTTTTTTCAGAGCACGTGCAAGTAGCCTGCCACTTTTATTCCCTTGGGTGTAGTAAGCATATTTCGTCAGTGTAAGGGCCTGCGCCACCTGTGCATTCGTTAATTTAGCTAAGTCAGCTCTTAAGAGAACTAATCGTCGGAATGATTCAGGATCTAGGTCAGATTTATGCGTCAGTTCTAAGGCCGTGATCTCCCTCAGCAATTCCTCCGTTCTGGCGGTCCTTTCCTTCTTGCGCCTGGAGCCCAACTAGATAAAAGCACCTCTCAACACACACTTTTGAGCCTCCCAAACCGTCGCGGGTGTTACATCATCCGTGTCATTTTCAAGGAAGTAATTCTCTAAGGAGGCAGTCACCTCCGCTCGCGTCATGGGATCAGATAGCAATGACTCATTCAAACGCCAGGCATTCTCCGTTCGCACTAAATTAGGTAGGGTTAAAGCTAACAGAAGGGGTGCATGGTCCGACCATGTTATGGGTCCTATTTTGCAACTGCGTACCATTTCCAAAGCCCTATGTTCCACAAAAAAATAGTCTATTCTAGAATACTTCTTAAAGGCATGTGAATAAAATGTGTAGTCCTTTACTGCTAGATTACTGAGACGCCAACAATCTATCAGACGGTCCGCTGACAAGAGTTTACGAAATTGGACCCGTAGAGAGGGCACAGACGATCCCCCACCCTGGACACAATCTGCCGGCATATCTAACGAAACATTGCAATCACCCCCTAAGACCACAAAACCTTCATGAAACTCGGACAAACGTCGTAACACTTTTCGGAGACATTTGGTTTGCAAGCGGTTCGGCAGGTAAACATTTACAAAAGTTAACTTAGTATTGCCCAACATCCCTTTAACCATCAAAAATCGACCTTGCGGGTCCGTTACCACATCTTGCAGAGTAAAAGGTACATGTCGCGCAAATAGAATGGCAACCCCCCTAGATTTTGTCTCCCCAAAATTGCTAAAATAGCCTGTCTGATAGCGAGCATTGCGAAACCCTGGTGCGGAACCCTCTCTAAAATGTGTTTCCTGAACAAAAATAACATCACCTTTCAACCTCTGGAATTCTGCAAGAGCCTTCGAACGTTTGGCTGGCATATTAAGACCTCGGACATTCATAGAAATCAAATTTAAATTAGCCATTTAAAATAGTGAGAGAGGAGGGCGGCAGAGCCCGGGACCTGCCCATACCCCCAGTAGCATAGCAAATAGTACGAGTGATCACCAAAAAAAAAATCTAAAAACAAACAACAATAACAACCCAAAACTAGAAAAAAATTGAGGTAGTGTAGACCTCTGATAGTGGGAAAACCCATCAGAGGACATAAAAAAAAACACCACTCAGGAGGCGGCCGAGAAAGTCTCTGAATTTTCCAAAAATTCTGGGTGCCGAGCAAGAGTCTCATCCGACTGTCTCGGTTGCCGGACCCAAGCGCATTCAATCAAAAAATTTTTTGCAAGGGGGCAGAAAATATCAAAAAAGTGTATAAGCTTTCAAATGACAATGGCAGCAAAAGCAAGGGCTTCCCTCATGGTTCTGGATCAGGCTCAGAAGGGGCCGCTGCAGAGGGCTTGCCTTTACGTTTTTTTTTCTCGCCTGTTGAGTCCAGCGGGGTCGCTGTGGGACGGGTAGAGTGTCAGATGGCGACGGCGAACCATACCAGTCTGGGATGTCGACTTCTGGGAGTCCAAAAACACGCACAAAGTCCGGAATGTCCTCAGGACATGCAACAGAATGAACTTGGTTGTTATGCGTCACCTGTAAAGATAGTGGGAATCCCCATCGGTAACGAATATCACGTTCCTGGAGCGCTTCAGTTAACGGCTTCAGAGCCCTCCGTGCCTGTAAAGTGGTCCAGGAAACATCTTGGAAGAAAAGTATCACTTGACCGTCCACTTTAATTTCCAAAGTTTTGCGTGCTGCTCTGAGAATTTCCTCTTTCAGTGTAAAATCTTGCAAGCGACAGATAATATCACGAGGTGCGTTATTTTGTGATCCCCTCGGCCGCAGTGCATGGTGAGCTCTATCCAGAACTAATATTTCCTCTCCAGATCGACCCAGGATATCATTAAACAGACCACGGAGTAGCTCTTTAACATCTTCCTTTCCAGAGTCTGCTTCCAGGTAACCCTTTATGCGGAGATTGTTTCGTCTGCCTCTATTATCAACATCATCCAGGTGTCTATGCAGCGTGGCCAGCTGTTTAGCTTGCGTTAGCATTTGACCATTTAAACGTTCCACATGAGAAAATAACGCATCTCTGTCCTCTTCCAAGTCCACCACGCGGCCTCCCAACTGCTTCAAATCAGACCCCAGTTCATCAAATTTAGTATTAAAATTGCGCTCCATTTGAGTAAACTGAGCAGCCAAATCCGTTTTGGTCGGCAAACTCTGTAATAAGGCCCGCAGTTCGTGTTCCATATCGCTCCCTTTTATTGCTGAATCTAATCATGGCGGGGAGGCCTCCTGATCTGAGTCGCCGGGCGCCATTTTGGATCCCTTACCGGAGGTCCGCGGCTGAAATGTATCTCCCAAGAACGGTAAAATGGAGGATCGGCGTTGGGTCCCCTCAGTCCCCGTGAGTCCTGGGGTAGTAAGTGTCTTTTTCCGCTGTGCCATTGCTGTTATTTCTGCCCCGAAATGACAATCTGTGCACTCGGGCCTGGGGGCTCAGCACTCACACATCCAGCTCTCTCTGTGTTCCGGCCACCCCCCCCCAATTCATCTTTCATTTCATTTCTCCAATTCATCTTTCATTTCATCCCAATTCATCTTCCATTTAATTTCTCCCCCCCCCCAATTCATCTTTCATTTCATGTCTCCTCCCCATTCATCTTTCATTTAATTTCTCCCCAATTCATCTTTCATTTATCCCCCCCAATTCATCTTTCATTTCCCCCCCAATTCATCTGTTTCTCTCCATTTCACCCCCTGCTGTTTATTTCTCTCCCCCCCCCCCTCCGTTTACCTGACCTGGAGAGTAGAATGAGGGGGCGGAGATTATCCTTCACGCTGTGCCCAGAAGATAAGGGGCCCAGCATGGAAATTTTGAGGGCTGATTTAGATCGTGTTAAGAAATAGTAGCTCACTCTTGGTCTCTGGCCTCTCCAGACATAGCTAGTGACCGGGGGGGGGGGGGGCTAAGGCAGGAGAAAAACACTCTGGGCAGCATGATCGGTAACGTCTGCAATAGGTAGGAAGGCATGGCTGGATATTCATTTTAATGACTGCTACATTACTCTGACACAATAAATGGGGGTAGTTCCGGGTTGCAAGGTGACGCTGGAATGTCTGTAGAAGTGGTGGGAATTTTTCCTGAAAAAGATGGGAATGGTGGGCAGGGAGCCAAATTCCTAAATATTTTATTTTGTCATTCGCCCAGGAAACGAAAAAAAGCTCCTTATGTTACAAGCCCTCTGGTCTGGGACCGAGACCTTAGGCAAATGCGATTTCGGAAAGTTTAAGGTTAGTGAGCTGTCCATACTCTTCGAAGGCTGCCAAGACGTTGGGTATAGACACTTTAGGCCAACTTTACAGAAAATAAGTCATCAATATATGCAGCTATTTTATCGTGATGGGGCCAACAGGTACTCCAGAGATAACAGGATGCGAGCGAATGGCTTCTAAGAAGGGTTCTAAAGCAAGGATAAAGAGCAGCGGAGACAGGGGAGGCAACCCTGACACTTGCCGTTACATATGAGGAAAAGAGTCTGACAGTCTGTTAAGTTGTTTAAGGTGAGGGGAGGGGATGTCTACATAATGTTTGTAATACCTAAGGGGCAGCCCCTCAGGGCCAGGACATTTTCCTGACTTGGAGGATTTGAGCGCCAAAGCCAGTTCCTCAGTATTAAGGGGACAGGCAAGTTAGGCAGTAGGCGTCTTGGGGATCTTCTTAGGAGTGTTTGGCGAGATAGGTTAGACTATCAGAACACTTTTTTGCGTTAGGGTCTGAGCGGTGAGGGGAGCTGGCTGTCACGTCCCACGCCGTACAGTTTAGCCAGCAGCTCGCTGCTTGCTGGCCGGGCGCTGACTGACTAGGGGAATCCCTTGTGGTCGAGTGTCAGATGAGCTGGCGGGTGCAGTCTGATGATGCAGTGCCCGTCGGGTTTAAAGCCCAGCGTCTCATTCAGTCCAGTGCCCTGACGTAGTTAATCATATCCCTTCAGTGCTCTCTATTGCTACCTGTTTGGTGTACCAACGTCTGCTATTCCTGACAACCCGCTCTGTGTATTGACCTCAGCTATTACTGACAACCCTCTATGTATATAATACCTGGCAAGTCTGAGAACCCACTTTGTGTACCAATTCTGACTTTTCTAGAACCCTTCTGTGTACTGACCTTGGCATACGGCTGACTACCTCCCCTGGTGTTAAGATCCCCACCATTCCACTGACTATGGGCAGTATTACATAGTTGTTGCTAACTTAACCAGAGCTGTTGTTAACTTACCAAAGCCATTATAACCTATGGAGCTGTTAAGTTAACTACAGCTCTGGTTAAGTTAGCACCAACTATGTAATATGGCCCCATGTATATTGTTAGTATCTGGTGTTTGTTAACCCTTTGTGGGTATGTATCTGCTCACTAGCTATAGGTAGCTTTGCTGACCATCCAAGGATCGGAAGGGTAGATAGAATTCTTTTTTTTACATATTCAAGTTTATTCAGAATAAAGCACATTACAGAAATGCAAGAAAAACATTAAGCATTATGTAAACGTTCACCAAGCATATTACAAACATCAAATCAGTAATGCAAGAGGGCGAAAATAGCCCAGTGCAGAGTTAATGATATATATGAAACTTATAACTCTAAGGAGGGGTGGGACAAAAATACAGGGAGGGGGCGCCATAGAGACTCATGAGTCATGACATAAACACAGAATAGAGCACCTACGACCGACAACACATTGCAGGGGGTATAGAAGGGTCATGAGATTCGACGTACATCTGATAACCAGTAATACCATTTTGCGGAATAATCCGTATAGCGATCTCGTGCACGGAAAGTGAGTTCATCCACCCCACGGATGAATTCCACTTCATCAAACCAGATAGAAAGTGTGGGTGGGAGATATCTTGCTTCCAAAATCTGGGGATCGTGAGCCGTGCAGCATGTAACAGGCATGGAATGATGGATTTTTTATAGACTGAGATGCTATAAGACGTGTGGTGTAACAGATAAAATTCTGGCGTGAATGGAGGTGAGGGCTCCACCAGCTTACAAACGTATTCATGGATACGGTAGATAGAATTCTGTGTATAGGGACCCGGGCCATAGATCCTAGGGGGAATCGTGACACTGGCAGGTCATAGAGCATGGAGTAATAGTTGCTTACGTTATGTAACTGTTAATTGGGGAGGCGCTGAGTCATATCCATTGTACGGGGTTGCAGGGATCGCGCTTATTGTGCAGTAACACAAAGGCGGAACAGGCAAGTAAGATCGAATATAGGTTTTATTTACTATAACACAGGAGGGAGTTAAACAGAAAGAAATACTGAATGAAATCAATAAGCAGATGGGCGAGGCAAGAAAATAGGTAGACACTGGATATTAATAAACACAGATAAAACACAGAGGGGCAAGGCCAGAGATTAGGACCAATTGATACCACACAAATCAACAGGGCAGGAAAGGGGCGGACTAAAGCAATATATCAGAACTGAGAGTAACAGAGGGACACTACAGGAACAGAACTGATTATGAGTACTGGGAGGACAAACAAAGGATTACCTAAGAGAACATTAACAGCAGATAGAGGAGAACAGAAATAGTGTTTAAATAAGAAGTTGTGGTTTAAATTGGTATGGTGAAAGTCCAGGAGGTATTGGGAGTTGTAATTCAAGGAAATCATAGCAGGGTTCTAGTAACAAAAACAAGTCTGTGGGAGCAAAAGCAGCGTTCTTGAAATAAGGCAAATTGCTTAAGCATGGTATCCAAGGGGTAATTCCAATAGCAAGTCCAGATCCTAAGGTCAAGGGGTTTTAGAAAGCAGGCAAAGTCCATGTAAATGGGGCCAAAAGGTTCAGAACCCAGGAAAGCAGAACCCTCCACTGAAAGCTGGATCACACTGAAATGTGATGACTATGCAGAAGCACTGCATCATGGGTCCTTTGGTCTTTTTGTAGGTGCTGGGTTATTAATTGAACAACTGAATTAATTGCTAAATAGTGAAAGGAATCAGGCTGGGCAGGATGGAACAAGAAAGGTAATGCCAGGGATAATATTATGGTTTTTCAGTCTTTTTGCCTTTCTTGCGGCCATGGCGCAGTGGGGTATGACAGTTATGTGTGCTGGATCCCCTTCTCGTTTGTGATCCATAGAAACATAGAATATGTCGGCAGATAAGAACCTTTCGGCCCATCTAGTCTGCCCAATTACATCGATACTTTACCTGGATTTATCTTTTATTCAGGATAGCCTTATGCCTATCCCATATCTGCTTACCCCCTTCGCTGCTGAGCCATTTCACCCCTGTTTGCTGAGCTAATTTCTACCGGTTTTGCTCCTCATGTTTAAACGTGATTTGAAGTCACATTTTATTATACGACCCAGACAAATTATATATCGTATTTTCCGGCAGACTCGGTATATTCATAATATATCATTATTATATGTATACGTCATGCCATGCCTGAATATTATAACAAAAAATGCAATAAATTTTGATTTTTCACTCATCTACAGCGTGTAAAGTGTTTTTTTTCACATTTTATCATTCGAGCGTTTGCGGTTATATTTTCTATGTGGTGCGCTTGTTAAAAAAATTAGAAATGGGGACTCGTTACATTTTTTGGGGGGGGAATTACGTGATTTTTAGCAAACGCCCCCCATAGAAAAAATTGTTAGTGCAGCATCATTGTTCACATTATAATTGAAATGGGAACAATATTGCTGCATTAATAAAACAAAAATGTTTTTTTTTATTTTTAATATTTTTATTATTTATATTTTTATTTTAGATTTTCTTAACTTTTAACTTGGCCTTGTTTAGTATCATTGGAAAGGCCATGCTCTGGCCATTCTAATAATACCCTGCATTAACCCCTAGCTGCCACAGATCAGGACATATAGGGGTCATTGGTCCCCCCATCTCCACCATAGGTGGCTTTTAGGTGTTAACTCTCGAACTGACATCATCGTGTCCATGCCTGTTGGCGCCGAATTGCGATCCAGCCCCTAAGGGGTTAAAGGCAGCCACCGCTTGGAAGGGCAGGCTGTGTCCTTCCAAGCGGTGCCTGCCTTTTACGTGTGCCCCAAACAGATCGGGAGGGAGAGAGGTCCGAAGGACCTCCCCCCCCCCCTCCCCTTCAGGCACCTTCCCTGCACTGGCGGTGGTTGCCTGGAATAGACATCATCACACCCAGCGCAACGACATCTATTCCTGCGTCTGGGGTCCCGGGAGCTGGGCTGACATCTAAGATGGGACTGGGTGGCTGCAGCGATCAGCCAAAATACTGGCCGATAGCGGGCTGCGAAACACCGGACGCGCTCATCGCGTCCTTCACAGCCTAGGTACCACTTCGCTGGAAGCGCTGAGCGCGTCCTCTGCAGGCAAGTGGTTACTCAATCACTGTTTTAGCCTCTACCACTTCTACTGGATGGCTGTTCCATGTATCCACCACCCTCTCAGTAAAATAATACTTCCTGATGTTACTTTTAAACTTTTGCCCCTCTAATCTAAGACTATCAGGGTTATTCAGAGAGCGGTGAAAAGCAGGAGAATGACTGGAGAATGGAAAATTCTAGGTCAAAATAGCCGATTTGGAAAATGAGATGAATGGGAGAATGTTTCTGGTTTGGCTAATTTAACCTAGAATTTTCCATTCTCCAGCCATTCTCCTACTTTGCACCACTCTCTGAATAACCCTGTTAGTCCTTTTGTTTTGCTACTTTTGTTTCCTTTTAAATATACTCCCATCCTCTACCATGCCGTGTTGATTCCCTTTACATATTTAAATGTTTCTATCATATCTCCTCTGTCTCATCTTTCTTCCAAGCTTGTACATGTTAAGATCATTAAGCCTTTCCTGGTAACTTTTCTCCAAGCCGTACACCATTTTAGTAGCCCTTCTCTGAACTCTCTCTAAGATGTCTATATCCTTCTGGAGATACGGTCTCCAGTACTGCACACAGTACTCCAAGTGAGGTCTCACCAGTGCTCTGTACACTTCCCTTTTCCTACTGCTTATACCTCTCCCTACACAACCAAGTATTCTGCCAGCATTTCCTGCTGCTCTATTACATTGACTACTTACCCTTAGATCCTCTGAAATAATAACCCCTAAATCCCTTTCCTCAGATGTTGAGGTTAGGACTGTATCAAATATTCTATATTCAGCCCTTGGGTTTTTACATCCCAGGTGCATTATCTTGCACTTATCCACATTAAAACTCAATTGCCACAGCTCCGACCATTTTTTTAGGTTTACCTAAATCATTTGTCATTTGGCTGATCCCTCCAGGAACGTCAACCCTGTTGCAAATCTTTGTGTCATCAGCAAAAAGACATACTTTTCCATTAATACCTTCTGCAATATCACTAATAAAAATATTAAAGAGAATGGGTCCAAGTACTGACCCCTGAGGTACCCCACTGGTAAAAAGACCTTGCGCCGAATAAACTCCATTTACCACAACCCTCTGTTGCCTGTCACTCAGCCACTGCCTAATCCATTCAACAATATTGGAATCCAAGCTCAAAGATTGCAATTTATTGATAAGCCTTCTATGGGGAACAGTATCAAAAGCCTTACTGAAATCTAAATAAGCAATGTCTACTGCACCACCTGTGTCTATTATTTTTGTTACCCAATCATAAAAATCAATAAGATTAGTTTGGCACGATCTCCCTGAGGTAAACCCAAGTCATGTTGTGCTATTTGCTGCAGTAGCTTCTGAATACGGGCTGAGCTACGCTTAGCGATCTTGGCCCTTTTACAAAGCACAAATCCCCTGATGAAACATTTGTGAGCCTCCCAAATGGTTCATGTGGCCACCTCAGAGGAGTCCTGGTCTTTAAAATAGCGGGTCAGGACTTGATGTCCTTCCTCAGATATGAGCGGATCTGACAAAATAGTTATTAGGATGGCAATTTGTGATCGTCGAGCGGTACATGGGGGAGCGTATAGTGCTAGAGCAGGGGTGGGGAACCTTTTTTCTGCCAAGGGCCATTTGGAGATTTATAAGATCATTCGAGGGCCATACAAAATTAACAACTTAAAGTTTCGCCCAGTACGTTAACTCACGGTGTCACCCATGGATATATTGCGCCCCAGCTCACATATGGATATATTTCGCCCCAGCTCACATATGGATATATTGCCCCAGACCAGCTCACACATGGATATATTGCCCCAGCTCACAATTATATATTGCCCCCAGCAGCTCACCCATGGATATATATTGTCCCAGCTCACATATGGATATATTGCGCCCCAGCTCACATATGGATATATTGCGCCCCAGCTCACATATGGATATATTGCGCCCCAGCTCACATATGGATATATTGCCCCAGCTCACATATGAATATATTTCCCCAGCTCACATATGGATATATTTCCCCCAGACCAGCTCACACATGGATATGCCCCAGCTCTCATGGATATGCCCCAGCTCACATGTATATGCCCCAGCTCTCATGGATATGCCCCAGCTCTCATGGATATGCCCCAGCTCTCATGGATATGCCCCAGCTCTCATGGATAATGCCCCCAGCTCACATGGATATGCCCCCCAGCTCTCATGGATATGCCCCAGCAGCTCTCATGGATATGCCCCCCAGCTCTCATGGATTTGCCCCAGCAGTTCTCATGGATCTTGCCCCAGCGCACATGGATATTGCCCCAGCAGCTCTCATGGATATGCCCCAGCAGCTCTCATGGATATGCCCCAGCAGCTCTCATGGATATGCCCCAGCAGCTCTCATGGATATGCCCCAGCAGCTCTCATGGATATGCCCCAGCGCACATGGATACTGCCCCAGCAGCTCTCATGGATATGCCCCAGCGCACATGGATATTGCCCCAGCAGCTCTCATGGATATTGCCCCCAGCTCACCTCCTGGCTCCTGCCGCCGCTGCGTCTTCAGCTCCCTCTGAGCGTCCGGCGGCATGGAGCTTGGGTGCTCGCCTGGGGGAGCCATGTGACCAGCCGCGATCTCGCAAGAAGTCGGCTGGTCACGTGGTTCCCCCAGGCGAGCACCGAAGCTCCATGGCTTCGGACGCTCGCAGGGTGCCACGGGCCGGACCAAGGCATTCCGCGGGCCGTACGTTCCCCACCCCTGTGCTAGAGGATGGGAGCGTGATCAGACCAAATGGGCTGCCAATGGAGGCACTGTGTAAAACCCCCACCAACTGGTTTTATCCCTGACTTTTATTTATTACATAACACCAGCATTGGATTGGACAGCATAAGAAATTACTAGTCGCCTTCCTGCTACTTTTCTCCCCTCCCCCAGTTCCCCCTATAGGCAAAGTACATCTATTTTCGATAAGACCCCCCCATTCGGGGATTTCCCCCCACCCGATTCTCTCCGCAATGCTTATGTGGACTTTCCTGATCTCCCGATGTGTTATCTTATTGCGTGCTATATAACGCTGAGATTTTTTATTATTTTTTAATTTATTTATTTATTTATTTATAAAGGATTTTACCAGGAAGGATACATTGAGATTTCTCTCGTTTTCAAGTATGTCCTGGGTTCGAGAACATTGACTGGTTACAGAAATACAAAATAGTAAAATGCAAGATATTAACACAAGACCAAATTAACAGAAAAATAAATATGAAGGAAATAAAGTCATTATGTTACATGTTTACAGGTGCATTTCGTATTGAGGGATGTTAATAGGGAAGTCTTAAGGGACTTTAGACTGGGGGAAGATTTGACGGTGTTTGGGAGGTTATTCCATATTTGCGGTGCTCTGTAGGAAAATGAGGATCGAGCCATTTTCTTTTTGTATTGCGGTATTGCAAGTAAGGTGCTGGTCCTGGATCTGAGGTTATAGGATGAGGGAACTGCCGGGGGAAGCAGCATATTCAGGTAGGGTGGTAGCTTCCCAGAAAAGCTCTTAAACACCAGGTTGGAAAGGTGAAGGGTGCGTCTAGATTCCAGTGATGGCCAGTTTAGTTCTTTTAACATGTCACAATGGTGTGTCATGTAGTTACATTGTAGCACAAAGCGACAGAATGAGTTATACAATGTAGTAAGTTTCTGGAGGTGTGTTTGTGGGGCGGCTGCATACACTACATCTCCGTATTCAATGGCTGGTATAAGCATTTGTTGTACAATCTGCTTTCTTACCTCGGGGTTCAGGCAGGATTTGTTTCTGTACAGGGCACCTAGTTTGGGGTAGAGTTTAGATGAGAGTTTTTCGATGTGGGGGCCAAAAGATAGATTTGGGTCTAACCACATACCTAGGTATTTGAGAGAAGTGACTGTGGTCAGTGTGCCATTTGATTTTGTCCCAACACATAGATGGGGTGTTTGCAATTTGTGTAGTTTAGGTGCGGTTCCAAAGAGCATTGTAACAGTTTTGTCAGTATTTAGAAAACGTTTGTTATTTGCGATCCACTTTTCTACCCCTGTGAATTGTTCTTGCAGCACTGCCTCCAGCTGTGGGAGATTTGGTTTGCTGGTATAGATTACAGTGTCGTCTGCGTACATGTGTACAGTTGAAGCTTTGCAGACATTGGGCAGATCGTTTATGAATATTGTGAATAGCAGGGGGCCAAGTATTGAGCCTTGGGGTACACCGCACGTGACTGGGAGGGGAAGGGAAGTGCTGTCAGAAATGGACACAAATTGAGACCTATCAGACACATATGATTGGAACCAGGTTAACGTACTATCACCAATACCAGAGTTCTTACGTTTTTGTAATAGGATGCCATGGTCTACTGTGTCAAAAGCCTTGGCAAAATCAAGGAAGATGGCTCCAGTTACCGTATATACTCGGGTATAAGCCGACCCGTGTATAAGCCGACCCCCCTACTTTTTCCCAAAAAACCTGTGAAAACTTATTGACTCGCGTATAAGCCTAAGTGGGAAATGCAGCAGGCACTGGTAAATTTCAAAAATAAAAATAGATTCCAAAAAAAAAAATACCAATGAGGCATCAGTAGGTAAAATGTTTTTCAATATTTATTTCAGATAAAAACAGTAAACTAGCTCTGTAAATGTAAAAGAGTGTCAACAAAAACAAGCTTTTTTTGTCTTTGGAATCTTTTCCTAGTCAGCTTTGGTTTTCCGCCACTCCCTCACTTGTTTTTCATCAACACAAAATTCTCTACTTGCAATACTGTTATTGCTTTCTTCTGCTCTTGACACAACTTTAAGTTTGAAACCAGCGTCGTATGACCTGCGCTTTGTTTTTGACTCGGGATTAGGAGTAGCGGGATCCATTTCTAACATGATAAAAAAAAAAAGACTTCAAAAAGAATGCCGTACCATAGCGATTGAATTCTCAATAGAGCAGCCTGTGTCAGAGCTCATGATATACGGTACGCACTGTTACTGCATGTGCTGTGTTACTGCATATGCAGCATTACCGCATATGTATGGCGGTCATTGGAAGGTATAGACTGATACCGATTATCGACCGCCTTTTGGGCCAATAACCAATATCAGATGACCGATATGCAGTATGAAGGAGTAATACAGGGCACAGTATTGATACCCAGGTGCAGTATGAAGGAGTAATACAGGGCACAGCATTGATACCCAGGGGCAGTATGAAGGAGTAATACAGGGCACAGTATTGATACCCAGGGGCAGTATGAAGGAGTAATACAGGGCACAGCATTGATACCCAGGGGCAGTATGAAGGAGTAATACAGGGCACAGCATTGATACCCAGGTGCAGTATGAAGGAGTAATACAGGGCACAGCACTGATCACAGTATGAAGGAGTAACACAGAGCCCCAGCAGACAGACCTGCCGAGCCGCCAGTCTCAAATGACAACAGCGCCTGGAGCGGAAGACGCGCATTTCCGGCTCCTCCGCTACGGGGTGCTGCTGTCATCGAAGGAGCAGGCCGGCGCAGGCCGGGTGTCCGTGAAATTATCACGCACACCGGCGGGCCTTAATTCTACGGCCGGCCCGCGGGCCGTAGGTTGCCGATTGCTGCGCTCCTTGACTCGCGTATAAGCCGAATCGCGTTTTTTGGACTCAAAATCTGAGTCAAAAAACTCGGCTTATACGCGAGTATATACGGTAGATTTCCTTGTTCCATGCCCGCTTGGATATCATACAAACTTTTAAAAGGGCAGTTGTAGTTGAATGGTTTGGACGAAAGCCTGATTGATCTGGGGTTAAATAGTTCTGATACTGATAATAATCACGTAATTGAGTGTAAACACATTTTTCCAGAATTTTTGACATTACTGGGAGCAGTGATATTGGGCGGTAGTTGGATACCAAAGTATTGTCTTCACTTTTATGGATAGGTACCACCCTTGCAGTCTTCCAAAGTTTGGGTATGTATCCAGTTGCCAGTGATTCATTAATCAGGGTTGCGACAGGTTTTACAATTGCTGGTGCACTGATTTTCAGCAGCATTGCTGGGATTTGATCAGGTCCAGACTGGTATTTCATTTTTTGGTTACGGAGAAGTTTAGTGATGGCACTGACAGGCACAGGCCTAAAACTGAATTTCTCTGGGTTACGGGGTCTTTGCACTGTTGGTGGGTCCTGACCTGCGTGTGGCCTTTCTGATTGCGTGTCATTTCCTAGCTTAGCAATCAGGGTGGTGGCGCATCCAACAAAATAATTATTAAAAGCATTTGCTACATCTAGGGGGTGTTGTACAGTTTGGTTGTTTACTTTTAAAGCAGCTGGTTGGGAGTGGATGGGGGGTGCTTGTATGTTAGTTATGATTTTCCAAAAATTTCTGGGGTTTGATATGTTATTGTTTAAATTTTCATTGAAGTATTGGGCTTTAGCCATTTTTGTTTCTTTTGTGCATTCATTCCGGCATTTTCGGTATTCACAGTGATCGTTCATGGATTCAGTACTCTTGAACTTTGACCACAGGGAGTCTCTAAACTGGTACATATGCGTGAGGTCAGCTGTAACCCAGGGGAGATGGGCCCCTTTTACTCGCACTTTGCGCAGTGGGGTATGGGTGTTCCAGACTTTCAGGAGCTCGGCTTGAAAGTATTCAATTGCACAGTCCAGGTCTGGGATTAGGTTTAGTCTGTACCATGGGAGCTGTTTGAGATCATTTAGGAAGGATTCAAGATTAAATTTCTTGAAAGACCTGGTGATTATTACCTTTGGTGGACATTTTGTGGCCCATATTTTGCGCACACAGTACACTAGGCAGTGATCACTGAAACTGTTAGCGAGAACGCCTGCCTCCTGTATTCGATCAGGACATGAGGAGAGAATCCAGTCCAGCAAGGTGTGGTTAGGGCTTTTCATATTAATGCGAGTGGGGGAGGAGATTAATTGTGTTAGCTGCAAAGCCTTAAACAGTGAGCAGTGTTTATTGTTTTTAGGATTCAGCCAATCAACATTAAAGTCGCCGAGGACCAGCAGTTCGCTTTTTTGGTTTTGAGCGACTAATTTACTAAGAATTTCGGTTATGTCAGAAAGGGATTGCACTGGGGAACTTGTTGGGCGGTAGAATCCAGCAACAATAATTGTTTTACTGAATGGGATCTCAATAGTACCAGAAAGGAAATCAAATGTGGCTGGGGAGCTAGGATTCTGCAATGGGGTGAACTTTATGGAGTTGTCAACATAGATAACAATTCCCCGTCCTCTCTTAGCTCTGTCCTTTCTAGAGCATGAATACCCTTGTATTGCTATGGCAGAGTCTGGCACTGTAGGGGTTAACCATGATTCTGTCAGCACAATGACTTTAGGTTTGTAATAGTAGCACCAAGCTTTAAGCTCATCCAGTTTAGGGAATAAACTGCAGATGTTGCAGTGCACAAAGGAGAGGCCTTTTTTAGTGGGGAGATTAAATATGGTGTCAGCTTTCCTATACTGTGGCATCCTAGATTACTGGGTGGCCCTGCGAGGCCCTCACTTTGTAAATCTGAAGCCATCTTTACAAAATAAAAATTATAAATTTTAAAAAAAGAGAGAAATTACTAGTCATCAGATTAATTAGTTTGTTATACTGACACTAGTAAGAAAAACTGAGCAAAAATGGTGATTCCTATGTCCTGGGGCCAAGAAACAATCCCCCCAATTAGGAACTGAATGGCAGTGGTGGAACACACCCGCACTATTAGGTGTTGATAGATGATGATAAGGGTCAACATGAACAATGCACAATATAAAGGTGTTATTGGCAAAATGGAAATTCTACTGGAATTCACTTAAAGGGATATGCATAACAACCAGGGGTGGATCACGTGGCGCTAATTAGTCTAATATGAAAGGAGCTGCTGAAATCCCCATATGGGTGGCCTATCCTACCACCCAAAATATAGACGAATAGAAGAAATGGAATAAAGAGGACAGCGCTTCCAAATCACCTAACCCAGTGGTTCGTATAAGAAGTAACAGAGGAACCCAAAAGAATTCCCTACTGTTAAAGCCAAAACTTCTATTGGATGTGTATAGTGAAACGGAATCACTTTGTTTATAGACATAAAGTTAAAGTACAGAAGTCCATCCAGTTTTATACCCAGTCCATATATACAGAGATAAACCAGAGAATAACCAGTCCAGATGGAGGCTTCACAGAAATATTTCAAGCCTGCTGCTTTGTCCCAGTGTTCCCAGCTGATGGATCAGGATCTCAAAAATATAAAAGAGAAATCTCTCACAGTGCAGCCAAATCATGGTCTACTTAGTCACTATAGAAAAGTGTCAAATGCACAATTACCCTGTCATAAGCCCTGCCTGGCTCAAGGGTCTCGTGCTGCCAAGTTGTAGTCCCTGGTACAACTTGTCACAAAATCATACAGGACAGATAATCCACATGGCGAGCAGAATGGGTTACAATTCCAATTTAATACTAGATAAAAACATGCAACGAGATGTGAATTAAATAATTTAGGGATAATGAGTGATCAGAGTACAGCCAAACGCGTTTCGCGCCTCCGTTTCGCTTCTTCAATGACAAAATTAAAATGAATTTCCAAAGCGAAAAAACGCTTCGCTTTGGAAATTTTTTATTTTATTACCACTGAAGAACCGCCAGAGAATTTACCTGTTATATTTTTTCTAAAGGGACATGAATGTCTAGAATTTTTTTTTTAAAATTGACATTTAAATATTTTTATACCTTTTTTGACAAACTAGAATAAATCAATAAAAGTTTAAAAAATGTGTAATTTTTTTATTTTCTTTAAACTCTGTCATTTCATCTGCTCTGGCCACGCCCCTCAGCTAGGGGTTTTTCTCCAACTTCCATTTCTTGAATATTCCCCACCTCCTCTCTGCCCACTACGCCACCCATCAAAGCTTCATATGAACTAGCACAAGCTGTACAGGCTCAGGACCTCAGACTGGGCAAACTGAGGAACTGATTATTCGCTATCTGTGAAAGCAAGACTCGCTCACACACAGATTTACTCACCGGTAACATGCTCACTTGTGCTCTTTCATGGTTTACATACTCGCCGTCTCACTCAAACTCCCTCACACAGTCACTTACTCTCACACTCTTTCTTGTGCTGTCTGTCTCTTGAGTGTGCTCTCTCACTGCACCTTTTCTTGTGCTTTCTCTGCTTCATCTTGCGGTCTTTCTCTCTTAACCTTTTCTTGCTGTGTCTTTGTGGTTTTTTTTTTGCTGTACCTATCTCTGCTGTCACTTTTTTCCCTGCGTGTATTGATATCTGTCCTTCCCTGACTCTGCAGTAGCTGGGGGTGAAAGAGTTACAGATTACTTTGGCTCTCAGCCCCGCCCTCCCCTCAGCCCACAGTACAGGAGGGAGGAGGAGCAGCTCAGTCACACATGCTCAGTTCGTTTTTATCTACAGTGGCAAGAAAAAGTATGTGAACCCTTTGGGATTACGTGGAGTTTTGCATGAATTGGTCATAGAATGTGCTCTGATCTTCATCTAAGTCACAACAATTTGAAAAACACAGTCTGCTTAAAATAATACAACACAAACATTATATGTTTTCATGTGTTTATTGAACATAACATGTAAATATTCACAGTGCAGGGTGGAAAAAGTATGTGAACCCCTAGCCTAATGACTTCTCCAAGAGCTAATTGGAGCCAGGAGTGAGCCAACCTTGAGTCCAGTCAGTGTGATATTATTGGATGTGTTGCTGAAAGCTGTCCTGCCCTTTAAAAACACACACCAGTTTTGGGTTTACTGGTTTCAAGAAGCACTGCCTGATGTGAACCATGCCTCGCAGAAAAGAGCTCTCAGAAGACCTACGATCAAGAATTGTTGACTTCCATGAAGCTGGAAAGGGTTACAAAAGTATCTCCAAAAGCCTTGATGTTCATGTGTCCACGGTAAGACAGACTGTCTACAAATGGAGAAAGTTCAGCACTGTTTCTACTCTCCCTAGGCGTGGTCGTCCTGTAACGATGATTGCAAGAGCACAGCGCAGAATGCTTAATGAGGTAAAGAAGAATCCTAGAGTGTCAGCTAAAGACTTACAGAAATCTCTGGCTCGTGTTAACATTTTTGTTGACACATCTACAATAAGGAAAACATTAAACAAGAATGGAATACATGGGAGGACACCACAGAGGAAGCCATTGCTGTCCAAAAAGAATATTGCAGCATGTTTGAAGTTTGCAAAAGAGCACCTGGATGATCCACAGCACTACTGGCAAAATATTCTGTGGACAGATGAAACCAAAATTGAGTTGTTTGGAAAAAACACACAACACTATGTGTGGAGAAAAAAAGGCACAGCACACCAACATCAAAACCTCATCCCCACTGTAAAACATGGCGGAGGGAGCATCATGGCTTGGGGCTGCTTTGCTGCCTCAGGGCCTGTACGGATTGTTGTCATTGATGGAAAAATGAATTCCAGAGTTTATCAAGACATTTTCCAGGAAAACGTAAGACCATCTGTCTGCCAACTGAAGCTCCGCAGAGGATGGGTGATGCAACAGGACAATGACCCAAAGCATACAAGTAATTCAACAAAAGAATGGCTTCAACAAAACAAAATACGCCTTCTGGAGTGGCCCAGTCAGAGTCCTGACCTCAACCTGATTGAAATGCTGTGGCATGACCTTAAGAGAGTGATTCACACCAGACATCCCAAGAATATTGCTACACTGAAACAGTTTTGTGAAGAGGAGTGGTCCAAAATTACTCCAGATCGTTGTGCAGGTCTGATCTGCAACTACAGGAAACGTTTGGTTGAGGTTATTGCTGCCAAAGGAGGGTCAACCGGTTATTAAGTCCAAAGGTTCACATACTTTTTCCACCCTGCCATGTGAATGTTTACATGTTCGGTTCAATAAAAACATGAAAACATATAATGTTTGTGTTGTATTATTTTAAGCAGACTGTGTTTTTCAAATTGTTGTGACTTAGATGAAGATCAGAGCACATTTTATGACCAATTCATGCAAAACTCCACGTAATCCCAAAGGGTTCACATACTTTTTCTTGCCACTCTGTACCTCGGTATACTCAATGATTGGTTAGCTCAAAGTGCCTCCTGAGTTGGGCATGGATAATACCAAGGAAGCAGGTAAATATGAAAAAAATATCATATTTACTTTTTATCCCCGATGAATGACACTACTGACTCGTTTAAAAGGCATTGCACATTTTTAAAAGCACAGTAGCAAAGCATGCATGTCCCTTTAATGCTGCTATTTGATGGTGAACACAAGAGATTGTGTATACTCAATGCAAACGCAGTTCCCTACTCTGTATTGAATAATAGATCAATATTGTTTAGAGACACCTAAATGTACAATGCTTGAATTACTCTTCTCCCCTTCCTTTAACTATCTTTTGTGTTCTGGGTTAATGTATCATTATACTCTTTTCTGTTACATTGTAATTGCATCTTTCTTTGAAAATAAAATGTTATTAAAAAAAGAAATGGGCAGTGATTAATAGCCTTGACCAGATAATGGTTCTGCAAGGGACAGCTTTACCTACAACATAACAAGGATAAGCAAAGTGTGTCACCCTCTTTACCCTAATAACATTGTGAATGTCAGATATTCAGTGTTTCAGGGAGCTTCGGGCTTTGTTTGGCTAATTCTAAGAATCATGTTGGTGTTACATAAACCCTTGCATTTGGATGGAAAAAGAACACACCAATGTTTGGTATTGGTGCTATATCTGTTTTATATCTTAAAATACATACATAGAAACTTCCCCTAGGCACAAAACAGGGCAACAACTTTTCAAAATATATTCTCCAAAACACATCCACACATTATATATAAATCTGTGCAAAAAATGCAATACATGTGCCAATCAATAAACATGGACGTCAACTATGCATTTGTAGGTGCTACATACGCTGTATAGTACATGCAAAGCTCGACATGGCCGGCATTACGGAGAATCCGGTCGGTAACACGCAGTGGTAGGTTACTTGTATTGTTGAAGTTCCAATCAGTCAGCTTCAAATTACTATTCCAACTAAATTGGGGCCCATTGGGTCAATGGTATGTCTATTACACCAGGACGTGTGTGTGGGAGGGGGAGGCTATTCAATATGGTAACGCTGCGGTGTGTATTTACCTTTGTAATCTGTACATTCACCTTGTTTGTGTTTGTAAATGTAAACTCTAAATAAATTCATTCCCATTTTTTTCACCATGCAAGGAACTCCGGTTATTGACTGGGTGGGTTTGGGCCAGAATCAGTACTCGTTCGGGATACTGATATCAAGACGGGTAGCCTTTATGCATGTGGATACCCATCCTGGGTACTTATCCCTGCGTGACACTCACATCATAAAAATATTTGCTAATAACCAGTATATATCAAAGGAATTGCAGGAGTCTGTTGTGTCCCCTCACAGACACCCTTAAAAAAATTGTATGTTCAGGCTGAGTGCAGACATTCTGGTTTTGGATTCTGGTATGAAGCCATGTAACCATTATTTCATTTTTTTTCTTCCTTTCATCATTCCAGCCCCAAGTGGGTACGTCCCACCCCTTCAGCAAGTTTTTCAGGCACCTCGCCGGCCAGGGATTGGGACAGTAGGAAAGCCCATTAAATTGCTTGCAAATTACTTTGAGGTTGACATTCCGAAGATCGACGTCTATCACTACGAGGTGGATATCAAGCCTGACAAATGTCCCCGGCGGGTAAACAGGTGAGAAATAACATTTTACACAAAGAGAGAATATATTTATTTATTTATAAAGTATTCTACCAGAAAGGATACATTGAGATTTATCTCGTTTTCAAGTATGTCCTGTGCACTGGTATCTCAGGAGCACAATTTAGTTATAGCATTGATTGAGCGAATAAACAATTCAGCAACAAGTGTGCCAGCTTTCATTATGGTTGAAAGGTGAGGTAACTAGTAACTCTCCAGCTGATGAAGAAATGCACCTTCTTTTCGAGCAATATGTCCACAACAGTGGGCTACCTATCTGCTGGGAAGTAGAAAGGAATCCATTATATCAAGAGGTGGCAGACGTCCTGCCTGTGCCAAAGCGCTAAAGGAGATTGGAACATCTGTACATTTATGCATGTTTTTGAAACCAGAGAAAGCTTCCAGGGATGGATGTGATGCATACCAATGATCACTGGAAGCGCACCGAGTTTAACGTGTATGGTTGTAACAAGGTTTGTTGGAAACAAGTTACAGCATTACTTTGCTCTTCTTGCTTTCTCTTTTTATTCTCGCATTGTCCTGCTTAAACTATTTATTATCTTGTATGTTGCTTTACAGGGAGGTTGTCGAATACATGGTCCAGCACTTCAAACCACAGATCTTTGGTGACAGAAAACCCGTGTATGATGGGAAAAAGAATATCTATACCGTCTCTGCACTGCCCATTGGTCATGAAAGGGTAAGGGGGTAATTTGCTACATTGGGTGATAAAATGTAATATGTTAATACTTGTATGTGCAATGATTATAAACCACAGTGGAATTAAAAACACATAAAAATCAGTTGCACCCTCTCTCTTCACTGTACTCTGGCCAGCAGCATGAACTGGCAGTATTCAGCACTACTTCATGAATGACATGAAAGAGGCTGTGCCAACAGACAAAATGTTGCATCCTTTGTTCAAATAAAGTGCCTTTATAGCTACATGTTATATAGCCTGGTCCCCATTTTCTACAGTGGCTCTACTTCACGAATAAACATAGAAAAAAAATGGCATCCGTCCTATAAATCCTTTATATCTTTACTAAATAAAAGAGATCTATAGTTTGCTTAAGTGTCAAGCAAATGTCAAGAGAAACCTCTTAAAAGTGGATCCTAACCTATTGCCATTACACAGCTTCCTGCCATTTTTTTAGCTCAGAAAAAATGGTGGGTTTATGTATACCCTGTACCAAACAATCACTCTTTGGGACAAAAATAAAATGTGGTGGGGAGTGCTTGAAATATGACCCGGCTGCCCAATACAGAAAATTGTTGAAGCTCAGGACTGATTGTGTGTATATCACCACTTTACTCTGGGTGGTGGCATAAACTGCCATTATTCAGGCCCACTTCAAGAATGAAACATACCAAAAAAATAGTCATGTGCGCATGGGGTGTATTAGGCTCCCTAACATTTCTAACTGCACTCATTGAACCTCTCATAGGTTGATTTTGAGGTGACGATTCCTGGTGAAGGAAAAGACAGGATCTTTAAGGTGTCTATAAAGTGGATTGCTGTAGTGAGTTGGAGAATGCTCCATGAAGCTCTTGGGAGTGGACGGATCCAGTTACCCCTGGAATCGGTGCAAGCACTTGATGTGGCAATGAGACATCTTGCCTCTATGAGGTTGGTATCCCTTTTTCATGTGAATGACCTTCTTGTTTCTATTTATACCATTTGTGCCACTTATTGTCTTCTGCAGGTACACGCCAGTCGGCCGCTCCTTCTTCTCCCCTCCTGAGGGTTATTACCACCCTCTGGGAGGGGGGCGTGAAGTCTGGTTTGGATTCCATCAGTCAGTACGTCCAGCCATGTGGAACATGATGCTTAATATTGATGGTGGGTGACATCACAAGGTTTTTTGTATTTCTTCCTGGTTTTTCCATAGAGTAGTGTCATCCTCACCATATTTCTGTGGTTTTTATTCCAGTTTAGATTTATCATTACCTCCACTGTGTACACTCTGTATCCTCTTACTCTCCTTCATTTTATATCATCGCATTTGGTGATCTGAAACCATAGGGATGACCCTAGCAGAATTGTAGGAGTGGAACATGGAATAATAATTCCCTGATACACAAAATACATCTTTTTGACATTTTTAAGTTTTGCAAGGCGCAATGACTACTGTATCCGGTTATTCACACTATCCAAAGATAGACAGATTATATTGAGACGCATAACTATTTCCATAGCAGTATATTGTTATCTTGTTATGATATTATACACCAGACAGTAGGTGGGGTATTTGGGTAAGGTGTATTGCTTATTTATGTATAGTTAAAAAAAATCAGAGCAACCTTTTTTTTTTTTAAATTAAATAAAACACACACATTTGGCTATATTTTTCTACACACATGACTCTTTTTAATTTGGCTCAATTGACAAAATATGTAGGTTTTTTTCTATCGCAGATAGGCAATTTTTCAGTTCAAGAGATTTCAATAAGGGCATAATGTCATTTCAATTCCTCTTACAAATTTGGCTCAATAATTGGCAGTCGCACCTATACTATTTAATAGAAATTTTGACTTTAGCGATTCAATTATTGGTAAGCTGAATTCGGAAAAAATAGGAAGTGCTGAAAAATGTTAATTAAACAACCTTTGGCCAGGGAAATGCTGAAAATCACACTGAAACCCTCAATTTTCTTTTTAGTATGGGTTTTCCATTTCCCTGCAAAGAGGACTAGTTTAAATGTCTAGTCATCCAGGACAACCATCAACATATCTTACGCCTTGGGTACATCTCAGGTCTGCTTTAACTCTAAACCTCTTCCTACCAGTCTGCACTCTAACATGTGGTTTCTCCATGCTCTCTTAGTATCTGCCACCGCTTTCTACAAAGCCCAGCCTGTCATAGAGTTTATGTGTGAGGTCTTGGATATCCGGAATATAGACGAGCAGCCAAAAGCTCTCACAGACTCACAGCGTGTGCGTTTCACCAAGGAAATCAAAGGTAATGAAGTTATTGAGTAAAGGGAGTCATTTAAACATTCATCCCCCTATTCTAAGTGAGCCGGTAGTGTTTGTGAATAGGCCCTGAATGTTATCGTCTCCATCTGCAGCCAGTAATGGACCACTTGGTATTACGGTTTTAAGTTGAATGGTAATGTCTTTCACGACAGTTTGTTCAGGCAGTTTTCGCAACTTATGCAGTGTATACAAATACAACACACAAACGTAGTGGTAACTAATATGCAATTGCTAGTTATTCACCTGGGCAGCTTGTATTGTGGGAATTACTGGCTCCCAAGAATTAGTATCAATGGATTTTGTGGTCATAAATGATTTTGCTTACACATTACCACTCAATGGTAAGTGTGCCATTTGGTTTTTAGTTTTAGTGGAGCAGCTACCATTAATGGGTCACTCGCAAACAATAATGGCTCAAATACAATAGGGGCCATAGTTGGCATTGTATAGCCTAGGTCATATAAATTTTAAAGGTTTATGCTCTAACTTCTATTGTTTAACGTGTTGCAACCATAATAATCTTTGGAGATCCAGAGAGGAAAATTCAAAGAATGGCAGGTGAACTTTTCATCAATGAAGGTTCACCTGCCGTGGTTTGACTTCTCTCATCCACAACGCCAATGTTGATCATGGCTGCAGCAACTGTGATTTAAACAGACCACCTACTGTATAACCCATTTATTCTTACATCTGTTGGGAATGAGTTGGCAATTCAGGATAAAATATACGTATAAGAAAATGCTCAATTTGATTACAGAGTACATGACAAGGCCAGGGGCCAGGCTGCCATACCCTAGAATTTTTATAACTCCATGACAGACATAGCAAAATAATAATTAGAGTAAATCATAAAAAAGCATACATGAGAAAGTAAGTATAACTTAGAACATAACAATAATAGCCGTAATCGTCATGTAGAGTCATCTAGTACATGAATAAAAGCTGCAAGAAGGCATTCACAGGTCTCCAGAGGCCAAACTATTGTCAAACTAGAAATAATGTGCATATGTCCCATCTGGCACACTCATCCCCATCCATGTACGGAAGGAAAAAGACCAGGGCACTGTGAGCCAGTCCTTGTAGGCACCTCAGCGCTAGAGCTAGTAAAAGGTAACAGTGGCAAAAAAAAAGGGGAAGGAGAGAGAAACAATAAAAGGGAGGGAGCAGGAGATGGACAATAGGGAGGAAGGGAAGAGTATCATAGCCAATAAGACTTATAGGATACAGAGTAGACGTGCATTTTGTATCATCAAAACAAAATTTAGTTATTTTTTTAGGTTCCGAAAAACGTAATATTGGCCGAAATTACGATTCAAAGTCAATTCAAAAATTATCCGAAATGATATCAAACTATTCGATAATGATCCGGAACGAGAAAAATGTAATGAAAATGACCCAAAACAGAGCAAAGTGTTCCAAAACGAGAAAAAAAAAACGGAATGAAAATGACACAAAGTGAATAAAAAATGGAAAAAATGCTTTCAAAGTAAAAAAACGGGGATTTTTTTAACATTGCAAATTATAGGATTCGCCTTGAGGTTTTAATGTAAAAAAACGTTTTTATTAAACATTTCTTAAACCATATATTTTTTTCACTTGCAGCAATAAGCCATTTTGTTTATTTTTTGGCATTTTTCTGGATTTTTTTGGGCGAAATTTTAGGTTTCCTAACTTTTTTTGAAAAAAAAGAAACAAGGCTTTTCCCCCCCATAGGTTTCAATGTAAAAAAAAAAAAACATCGATGTTTCAGCACCTTGGTTAGCTACAATATAATAGCGGCCACAGGGGTACTGGATTCAAGCAACGACGTTTCGACGAAGTGCTTTAGTCCAGTAACCCCGTGGCCGCTCCACAATAAATATTTTTATATGGTCAAGCTCCTGGTGTGGCCTGCTGATTTTTGGTAAGAAAAAACCCACAGGGAAATTTGTGTCGGACAGATGCGGGGAATGCCCATTTTATCATTTGTTTCTTGGATAAAAGCTACGGAAGTGTGTTGTGCGCACAGTTCCCGGAGCAGTCTCCGCCGCTTTTCTGGTATGTTAAGGCCCTTGGTTTTGTAGGTAAAGATACAAAGAGATTTCGGGGTATCCCCAGTGAGCTCGGAGAGCCATGTGCTAGCCTCCAACCGTTCCCCACCCCAAGGAGTATTCAGGAAGGTAGAAGGGGGGGGGGGAGAAAGGGAAAAGGGAGAGCGAAGGAGTGAAAGAGAGAGAGCGAGAAAAAAAATAAAGGGGAGGCAAATAAATAAGGTAAACTGCATCCCCGGGGACAGCTTCTAGAACCCTGACCAAGAGAGTCCTCAGGGACCTCTCGGAATGAAAAGTGATGCCTAAACCTTGGGGGTGCACGCTATCCTTGCAACAACAACAAGAAAAGCAAGATGTAGCAGCACACAAAACTCAAAACAAATTAGGCCTCAGAGTACTGTGTGGAGCCTAAACAATATGAACAATGTAGAACATGAGAAAAGTACAAAATTGTATATTACAATCAGTAAATATCAAGTCGGTCCTCTCAAACATAAATCGGAAGCGGAAATGTGTAACAGGAATACCCGAACCACCCAACCCCCCAACCCCAGAAACTATATACAGACCCGTACACAGACCCCCAACCCACTAACGGGGGAAAGGGGGCCACCCAGATCCCACCTCACCTACCAACCATAAGTAGGACATCCCATATTGAAACTCCCCCCCCATCCCTTACCCCCCTTCAACCTTCCCTTGATTCACAAGTTATTAAAAAAGCGCATAAATATATTCAGAACCCTAACTCACTTTGCAACTACCACAGTCCCCCTCACCTATACATAAGTGAAATACAACATCTTGTACTGAATCCAACCTCCACCCCTTCCCTCCCCACAGCTTTCCCTTGATTCACAACCTAACAGGTGAACACAAAAACTATAATTGCATAATCAGAACCTGTACTCCTTTCACAACCCTCATACCCCCCCACCCCCACCCATATCATAAGAGAAATACATCACAGACAGAATCCACTCCATCCTCCCCTACCCAGCCATGCCCTAGAATCTTGCCTCTAGCAACTAAATTCCTGAGTTGCCCTAAACAGATCTATATACATATACAAAAAAATATACAAAAAAGGTTGTTGTGGACATAAAAGACCCCACACCATTACCATACAGTTACCAGGCAGGACAATGTGGAAATCCAATAAACGGTATCAGAGAATGTTTTCACTGGATGTTCACAGGTCATGCTATAAAAAATGCAAAATAAGAACATAGCGTAAAAACCATCATTTTATAACATACATATATATACTAATAATGAACCACTCACAAAACAGGTGGCACTAACCAATGAATGAAATTGCAAAGAGTGCACAAATAAGCCTCCCGATAAAACTGGCAACAGGTCTCCACTCTTGTAACAGGAAAGCGATCGCTGGTAATTACTCAGAACAGTAACTGCTCTCAAAGGAGCAGTCGGACAAACAGTGTATCACAGATCATAAAGAGTCCCCACTGGGTGACATACAGTAAATACGTTCCTTAGGTCAGTATGTTTTGTCATGTGACTTTATCAGGAGCTTGAATTCCATGGTGTCCGTCCACTCCATTTATGTTGTTAATGATTATTATATTGAAAACACGTTTGTTGACGTTTCCATCGATCTTCTAGTTTAGTGCACCAGCAATGACGTATCGCAACACTGATTCCACCATTCACAAGTTCATTGAGGCCATAGGTGCCATATTGGTTGAGGGCAAGGACATGAAATCCATATAGAAAGTACTGGCACAATATGGAGACTTTAATATTCAGCTATTATAATGTCCATCATCTGTAAATCAAGTATTATCCATACCAAAAAGGAGGTCTCTGTGTGATTTATAAGTGCTTTTATCTATTTCTTGTGACCTGTTGTCCCTTTTTGTGTTATATTTATTTAGGTACTTTTTTTTGCTAAACCGCCCAATTAATAACTAAATTAAACATCTAGGAAGCCACTGACAAGCCAAAGTCTCTCCTCCTCCCAAAAATTATTAATGTAATCATTATATCCATGGTTGTTGTGTTTCCCTTTAGGTTCCATATGGGAAACTGTACAAATTATTACAAATTGTACGAATTATTAAAAAACTGACTTTAGTTTATTCTTGTTTCTTATATATGGGCAGGATTAAAAGTGGAAGTCACACACTGTGGACAGATGAAGAGGAAATACAGAGTATGCAATGTCACCAGGAGACCAGCCGGGCATCAGACGTACGTTAGCAGTGTGCCCATGGCACGTTATTGGTGCAAATGTTGAGATGAACATTTCATACATTACTGACATATTCTGCACTGCACAGGTTTCCATTGCAACTGGAGAGTGGTCAGACAGTGGAGTGCACTGTGGCACAATACTTCAAACAGAAATATGACCTGCAGCTGAAATACCCTCACTTGCCTTGTTTGCAGGTGGGGCAGGAACAGAAACATACCTATCTACCTCTGGAGGTGAGATCAGAACAAGAGCAAAAAAAAAAAGTTATGTCTGAATGTGTTTTTAAATTATATCAATACTGACAAAGTTCACTTTGCTTCACCCTGTAGGCATCATTTTATTATTTAGCAACGCAACTTTTTGTTCATAGGATATTACCAATAGGTGTACTTTTGCGTTTTATTTTGGTGAATAAAACCAAAAATCAATGAAATTATATATATATATATATATATATATATGTTACGGGTAAAGCCCGAAGTGCGGTTAATCCTAGGAGCACCCAGGTAATTCTGACATTACCCAAAACCGCTGGGTAAAGCTGCAAAAAAATGAAAATTTCGGACTTTACCCGGGTAATTTTAGGACTAACCAGCTGCCCTTGGGTAACAGTCTGGAAGAGCTGAAAAATCCACACTTTACCCGGATAATGTGCAAGTCTGAAGCTTCACCCAGATAATCTGAGGACTATCCACAGCTTCACCTGGGTAATCTACAGAGCATCCAACCCCGCTTGGGTAACAGTCAATTTTTCTATTATCTATGGATATTATCAACGAAAATGGCAAAAGACAAACAGTAAAATGTATTGAGTATATAATGATTATACAGAGTAACAGGATATGTTTCTTATATGAATGTTAAAAAGTTACATGATCTTTATTATGTGTCATATGTGCTCATATATCATTTATAAAACATAATAACCATCAGGTTACTCTTTATGTAATATCTTTATCTTCATAAATTAATTTTCAGACAATTAATGCACAGAGTATCCTTATGGTTATTTAATGTGGTTTGTGACTGGATACAAATTCATTAAAAATAACAAAAAAAACATTATTTTGTTATCGGTCAGATAACAGTTTGTAGCTTTATCCGGGTAATCCTCGGAATTCAGTCATCTGTAACCTGCTGAAAACCCAAGAAAAGCGCAGTACCCAGAGGCGTTTGGATACTTTGCAGATTACCAGGATAAAGTGCGATGTTTCGTTGCACATGACACTTTATCCAGCAACACTAGGGTAATGTGCGAATTACCCAGTTAAAATAGCGCAGAAAAGCAGGGTACCCAGAGGCCACTGGATACTTTGCAGATTACACGGGTAAAGTCCTAAATTTCATTTCACGTCGGACTTTTGCTAATGAGGCCTGGGTAATGCTAGGATTACCCGGGTAATCCTAGGATTAACCGCACTTCGGGCTTTACCCGTAACATATATATTCTTTACCTGAATCCATATGAAATAAAAAAAAAGCAATTTAAATAGCTTGTACTTCCTATTAAATGGTCCCATTCTAAAAGTCGAATGATAAAGAAGGACCCACGCACCTCCTCCCAGCACCCATAAAATCTTTAGCATGTCCAGGGAACACTGTATGTGCATCAAGACTTCTTGATATTGCAGTAAATCCCATGGCATTATCATCTGACCGTTACATTTCCATTCTGGCAAGCAAAGGGAGCGTAACGTTTGTGAACATGTGATGTAAATAGATACAAGAACTGTAAACTCGTCTTGCATTCTAATGTACACACTAAATTGGAGACCAGTCATTTTGTCTCAGTAACCCAGTAGGACAATATGAAGGCTGACAGTCTTTGTTATGTTCACTCTTCTGTTGCTTGCATAGTCCTGTGTTCTCTTACACGATGCCTCTTGCAGGTCTGTAACATTGTGGCCGGCCAGCGATGCATCAAGAAGCTGACTGACAATCAGACGTCCACTATGATCAAGGCTACAGCCAGGTCTGCCCCTGACCGGCAGGAGGAGATCAGTCGGCTGGTGAGTGTCATACTAGCCTATCAGGCAATTAAGGAAATCCTGTTTTATTATTTGACCCATACAAAACTTTTTTTAACCCTTTCGCTGCTGAGGCTTTTCATACCTCTGTGCTGAGGTCATTTTTACCGGTTTTGCTCATCATGTTTAAACGTGTTTTGAAGGCTTATTTTAGTATATGACCCAGACATATTGTATATCGTTCTTTCCGTCAGACTCGGTAGATTCATAATATGTCATTATTATATGTATACGTCATGACCTGTCTGTATATTATAACAAAAAATGCAATAAAATATGTATTTTCAATAATTTACAATGTGTAAAGTGTTTTTTTTTTCACATTTTAACATGTGAGCAATTGCGGTAATATTTTGTATGGGGTGCGCTTGTTAAAAAAATTAGAGATGGGGTCTCGTTACATTTTTTTTTTTGGGAAAATTACACGATTTTTAACAAACGCACCGCATACAAAAATCGTTAGTGCAGCATCATTGTTCACATTATAATTGAAATGGGAACAATATTGGTGCATTAACGAACCAAAAAAAAAAAAAAAAAAATGTTTATTTTATTTTTTTATAATTTTTTTTTTAAATATATATATATATTTTTTTTTTAAAAACTTTTTTCACAGTAGTGTTTGGTATCGTTGGAACGGCCATGCTCTGGCCTATCCAACCATACCAAACTTTAACCCCTAGCTGCCACGGATCGGGAGATAGGGAGTTCATTGGAACTCCCTATCTCCACCGTTGGTGGCAGTTAGGGGTTAACTCTAGGACTGGCGTCATCGTGCTATGCACGATGACGCCAGTCCTCAGGGGGAGTTCCCGGAGGCTTGGCCGACATCCAAGATGTCGGCCAGCTCCGGGAAAGGATCACGAACCGGCGCTTTTCAGCGCCGATTCGTGATCTGGCTCCCCAGGGGTTAATGCCAGGTACCATTTGGAAGGGCAGGCTGTGCCCTTCCAAATGGTGCCTGGGTTAACCCCCGCAACGCCGCCGATCGGGAGGGAGAGAGGTCCGAAGGACCTCACCCCCTCCCTTTCAGGCGCCTCCTCCGCACATGCGGGGGGGGGGGGCGCCTGAATTAGGTGTCATCGCGCTGCCGAGATGACACCTAATTTCATCGGCGGCGGTTCCGGATGCTGGGCTGACATCGAGGATGTCAGCCCGCACCGGGGGGGCCAGCGATCGGCCGGAACCCGGCCGAACGCTGACCCCAAAGGGAGGACGCGCTCAGCGCGTCCTCCGCACAGCAGGAGCCATGTGGAGGACGCGCTGAGCGCGTCCTCCGCATGGAAGTGGTTAAAAAAACACTTTTTTTTTTTAAAATTATATTTACACCAACCCTAGTCATGCTTTGGCCTTTCCAATGATACCAAACATGATCCTCTAGCTGCCACCAATTGGGAGATCCCTATCTTCACCATAAGGATTAACTGCCCAACTGATGTCATCACGCATATGATGACGACGACAGTGGACGGGGGAGGCCACGACGACTTGGCTGACATCCGAGATGTCAGCCACCTCTGGGAGAGGACCGTGATTTGGCGCTGAATCGTGATCCATTACCTAATGGGTTAAATACAGGCATCTCTGGAAAGGGCAGACTGTGCCATTTCCAGCAGTCTTTCACTCTCTTTTTTTTTTTGTACTCCCTGCTGTTTGGGGGGTGGAGAGGGGTCCGCCTAAAACATCGCACCGAGCGATGACGTCAGTGTGAAGGCTGGGGTCTTTAAAAATGGAAGTTTGACTTCGAGGAAGTCAGACCACCGTGGAACCCCGGCCAGAGCAGTAAGTATTGGGAGGGGTGTTAGAGGACCATGATGTACAGGGTACGTCCTTGGTCATTAAAGGGAATTTTTCCCAGGACATACCCTGTACATCATTGGTACCTAAGTGGTAAAAAGTAATATATCACCAGAGTTTGGTTACAGACTGTAAAAAAACCTCTTTGAAGGACACCCTCTTACATTTCCTCGCAGTAAACAGCAGTTTCACAGTAGATTGCTGAAAAGCATGATTATTTTACCTGTGCTTACTTGTTATTCCAACATACAGGGCTATTAAGAGAGCGGTGAAAAGCAGGAGAATGACTGGAGAATGGAAAATTCTAGGTCAAAATTGCCAAACCAGAAAAATTCTCCCATTCATCTCACTTTCCAAATCGGCTATTTTGACCTAGAATTTTCCATTCTCCAGTCATTCTCCTTCTTTTCACCGCTCTCTGAATAACCCTGATAGTCTCTTAAAGGAATGGTTCCTTCTGCTGTCGTATTGGGCTATACTTTATGTAAACTTGCATTTTCAATTAATTAGGTTGAACATATACATTTTCTGAATATTGTTTTTTCCATGACTTTTCTTGAGTGATTACTGCTTGGGTCACTATCAAACCTCTGTCTCAGAGTTTGACAAATTCATAGGAGGCCATCCACTAATCGCCTGCCATTCTTTGAATTTCACTCTGGATAGCCAAAGTTTACTGTCGTTGTTACAATGGTGATTTTCACGGTTTCCAACAATGGTAAGTGACGGCAATACGTAAATAACCCCCTTTAGAGTGATGAAACTTGAGAGCCAACTACACGAATCTAAGATCCACATACCGTTTTGTCTGAAGCCTATTTAAGAGCATGATTTACAATTCTCTTCTGTTCCTTTATTTTGCAAGCCCTGCTTTATGTAGTGTTGGTTTAATTCTGGTTGCCACTTTAGCGTTGTCCCTGAGGTTTTATATAAAACTAACAAATTGTTTAGGAGCTTTTTAACTGTTTTATTTTCAAGTGATTTTCCATGAAACCACTGGCAAGACCCAATAAAAAACTGTAAAAAATCACTTTACGTTATCAAATCTGTAAAAATCTTTAAATGTAGCTGTCTATAGAGAGATTTACAATACAGTAAGCTTCAGTACGATCATTTGACAGCAGAAGGCTCCCCATGCTTGTTAAAATTTCACTACTGCAGCATGTGTCTGGGAGACACAGACAGATAGGCTTTGTGTCTGTAACAGCCTCAGAGAGTAGGTACTGGAGCTGCAGCACATCATAAGCAATGTCTTGTATGCTGCAGCTGTGGGAACTGGGAACATGTCCTGGAGACCATATGCAAACAAATTTCATTGCATTTTCATATTGCATACATACGATTCTTGATAATGTTCTGTCTGGCTAACCTTGCCTTTGCCTTATCTCTGGCTTTGTATGCGCTACTGATTTTCAATAAAGCTTAATATGTGGAAAAAAAAATTCCTTGCATTACTCAAGAAAGGTTTAGGCAGCTTTACTGAGGTTTACTCAATGTTTGGCTCCTGCAAGAGCTTTTGAAGCTCGAGTATACTCGATACTGGTAGTGAAGGGGTTAATCCTGATCTCTTCTCCCTAGTTTACCATCAACCTGTGTGAGCAGCACCAGGAAGGGTAAAAATAACAGCTAAATAGACAACATCTTCGTTTTGTGTGTAATTACACTGTCAGGAGTGTGACAATCTCTGCGTATGTGTTTGCATCAATATCAGCAATTGTATATTATATGTACTTATGTGTGTATAGGGATTCTGAGTGTGTATGGCTGGTTTTGTTTGTGCAGTGAAAGTGTCATAGGGTTTATCACTGTATTGCATTTGTTAGGGAGGATAATCATATAGTTTGCGTGTATGTTTTGATACTTAAATGCTTGGCTTTGGCTCCTTAATTCTAGTAAAATTCACCAAGGTCTGTCTTAAGGTTTACTTTTCTATTTTGGAGGAATAATGCACTGGAGCATGTATTTTTTCATATTTTTAGGTATTATCCATAAAGCTCATATTTCAAATGAAGGTTATGCTTACATGTTTCTCGGTAGCCAGAAAAAGTTCCATAATGAAAAGGTTATTATACCGCATATGTTCACACTTAATGTAATTAAACATTTTTGGTATGCTCCTTTGTATGAAATGCCTATGTTATACTGTCAGGGTTATTCAGAGAGAGGTGAAAACCAGGAGAATGACTGGAGAAGTATAAATTCTAGGTCAAAATAGCGAAACTAAAACATTCTCCCATTTATCTCACTTTCTAAATGGGCTATTTAGTCTAGATTGTTCTCGTCTCCTGTCATTCTCCTGGTTTTCACCTTTCTCTGAATAACCCTGTGTATATCTGTAAATTATCACAGGAGCAATGAGCAGTTCTAATCAGGCTGCGTTAAAATAAATGGTTCTCAGTGTTGTCCTGCTTTGTCCTAGAGGATTTCTGTTCTTTCAATAAGTTTGATATACCATATGATTCATGCATAATGTGGGGCTGTATATTTATCACCCTGTATTCTCAGATGAAAAATGCCAGTTACAATCTGGATCCATACATCCAAGAGTTTGGAATCAAGGTCAAAGACGACATGACAGAGGTCACAGGGCGCGTTCTACCCGCTCCTATCCTGCAGTATGGAGGAAGAGTAAGTTTGATTTCAACAATTATTCTCTCCCTTTGTAGATGTCAAGAGTGGGGATGAGCGTTCGGTTCGGATCTGTTCGGAGTTCGATTCGAACATCGGCTGTTCGGCGAACTCCGAACATTTCCACGTGTTCGCCGCATGTTCGGCTATCAGGGACAGTGTGTTTCAGTGAGTTGTAGGAGATTTCTGGGAATTTGAATCTGTGTTGGCACTGCCAGGCTATCAGGGACAGTGTGTATCAGTGAGTTATACCACAGTTCAGCAAATTAGAATTTGTCTTGGCACAGCCTGTTATCAGTGTGTATCAGAGAGTTATACCACAGTTCAGCAAATTTGAATCGGTCTTGGCACAGCCTGTTATCAGCGTGTATCAGTGAGTTATACCATAGTTCAGCAAATTAGAATCTGTCTTGGCACAGCCAGGCTATCGGGCACAGTGTGTATCACTAATTTATAGCATTGTTCTGGAAAATCTGTGTATCTTTGATCTATTTCTAGATACCATACAAAAACACAGTTTAATCAGAGTTCATCTGTTTATCTATCGAGAGTTGAATCTGGCTGTTGCCAGCTATCAGGGTGTTGCAGCGTGCATGAGAGGAAGTGATTCAGAGAGGGAGAGTAGAGGACACTGGCAGCCTTGCATGGGAAAATATCAGTAAAATCGCCGACTTATATCAGAGTTCTGAATATCTTTAATCTATATACCAGAGTTGAATCTGAGTTCTGTATATCTCCAATCTTTATGCCAGAGTTTCCAGGCACTGGTAGGTTACCAAGTGATGACACAGGTGCTTTTGAGGCTGCGGATGATCAGAGGAAGAGCGGTGAAGGCCGGGGCCGCTTGACTGATGCTTTTTTAAATTTTTTTAGTCCACGACGCACAGTGACGTCAAATGTAGGCACCCATTGACAGCGTCTTCACCGTATGGTGCAGGACTACCTAGGGACAAGGGCAGACCTGGATACCTTTACAGCAGATGATCCACTGGCTTACTGGGTGTTGAGATTGGATCACTGGCCAGAATTTAGCCAATATGCTATGGAGCTACTAGGTTGCCCTTCATCCAGCGTGCTTTCCGAAAGGACGTTCAGTGCCACTGGAGGTTTTGTCACAGACAAAAGAGTGCGTCTGTCCACCGACTCTGTAGACCGGCTGACATTTATAAAAATGAATCAGTCCTGGATCAGCGGCTATCAATCCCCTGATGCTGACGTAACTGAATAGATCGGGGATCTCTTCTGCATTCCCAAAACCTCCACCACTGCACTCTTCCACAATACCACAGAGGGGTTACGGTGTGAAGGCACTTGCTGCCACCAAAGGCAAAATATTTGGGTGCACTGACGCCTGTACCAGATTCATATCATTTTATTTGACTGCAGGGTCCAACCCTGCACTCTTCCACAATACCACAGAGGGGTTATGGTGTAACGGCACTGTTGCTGACACTAAAGGCCCAATTTTAAAGCACCTATTGTTACTTTCATCCAAAGCCTGCATAAGTTTCACCATAATTTAGCCAAAAAAATCACTAAACTTGTTCTGCGTGTCCTAAAACGTCTCCTCTTTTCATACAGGCTGCCACCCCAAGCAGTTATGGGGACCTCCTAGGCACGATATTTGAAGGAATTTTTCGTTTTTATTCTTAACCTCTATTTCATGGAAAACTCACTGTTCCTTTAAAAATGTTTTTTTTTTAAAAAAAAACTTTTTGTCCTTGTTTCCTGTCCCCCAGGGCACTACCCGGACCCCCATATACCTTTTATGGCAAATATCTAGCATATATGCCCTCTTGGAGGGCACTCTAAAAATCGAACGTTCGGGTCCCATTGACTTACATTGAGTTCGGATCGTGTTCGAGTTCGAACTCGAACTTTTGAAATTGTTCGAGTTCGAAGTCGAACCGAACACGGGGGCGTTCGGCTCATCCCTAGTCGAGAGTCAAATATTATTTGTGTTCTTGTAAAAAAAATATTCTTATATGTGTGGTGTATACTAGAGATGTACATGGCTTAAAAAATAGTTACGGTTCGACAAAAAATTTTTTTTCGTCTGAATTGAAATTTGTTGGTTTAATCGATTCGTTCCGTTTTAGAATTTCAGATCTATACAGACGCTTAAGAAATCCAGTAAATTTAGAAAGGATTTTACCAGGAAGGATACATTGAGATTTCTCTAGTTTTCAAGTATGCTGTTCACTTAGTGTTAGATTAGGTTTAGAAATAAGGGTTAAAAGTTAGGGTTAGAAATTGGTTTTAAATTATGGTTACAAACTAGGTTTAAATGATTGGGGTTAGATTAGGGTTAAAATTGAGGTTTAGAGGGGGGGCGGAGCTGACCGTGGACGAGAGCAGACGCATGCCGAGGAGCTCTGCCGATATTTGGCTTTTACTGCTGACTTTATTTGCGACCCTCTCATCCAGCATTATATCTTTGCTGAGCCAAGGACCCTTAGATACGCTGGGGCACCCTGAGTTGCAGTTTCCAGACCGTTTGCTGGTGTGTTTCTGCTCCAGCGGGTCTCGGGCCTAGTGCGGCCTACTCAGACCGGGGACTTTCCTGACGCTCGGAGCGGAGGTGGTCGCGGGCCGTGGACGGATTACTTACCCCTGGAGGATGGGTAAGAAGAACTTGAGACCGGGAGGAGAACCGGAGACCACTCGTCGGCGCCAGCAAGATATCAGGGAGTCGCTGGGAGGCAGATTTACTGTGGCAGGTTCGACCACCTTACCCCCGAGCTTCAGCTCCTCAGAGGATGACACGTGGTCCCTGGGACATGAGACTGCTGTGGACTGGTTGGATCAGACCCCCCGAGAGGGTGGCCGGGTGACGCTGGGCCCCGCTGCGAAGAGGCGGGCCCAGAAGAAAAGGAGGGCCCAGGCGGCGAGGTCCCAGGAGGCCCTTGAGACTCCCTCCATGACTTCGCAGGGAGGCTCTGAGGAGGTCCTGCTCCTTGCTGGCGAGAACAATGTGTCGCCACGGTCCCAGGGTCGTCTCTCCGAGTCGAGTCTGGAGCAGCAGATGCCGGGTGCCTCTGGAAGAATGGGGTCACCCTCGGGTAATGACTTAATTTTGGCTCCCCCTGATACTGATGCCACTTCTTTCGCAGTGACAGACGACGCGCGACCAACGACAATGGGCGATTACCGAAGTTTTTTGGCTGAGATTAGATCTACGTGGTCTGCTGCGCTGTCTGGGGTACGATCTGAAGTGGAGGAGCTACGTTCCCAAGTAGTGGCGGTTTGGGAACAGAATGCAGATATGGTAGCGGAGCAATCTGTCCTTTCGTCTCAGGTGGGTGAACTGAGAGGTCAGGTTGACCTCCTGACCCGTACAGTGGAGACCCTTGAATCCAGACACCGCAGACGAAACATCCGGGTTCGGGGGGTCCCAGAGTTGGTACCTCTGTCGGAGCTACTCCCTTATGTGACTCGAGTGACACACCAGATATCTGGGCCTTCTGCCGCCGAGACAGGCATGTTCAGCTCGGTGTTCAGGATCCGTAAGGCTGTGACGGCCCCCCAGAGTGCCCCGAGAGATGTCATTGTAGTCGCTAAAGCCATCGCTGTGAAGACGCGAATTATGTCTGCACCGGCAGCACGGGCAACAGTGCAATTTGAAGGTACATCGCTGACACTCTATAATGACCTACCATTCTTGACCCTGCTGGCGAGACGACGGTTTCGGGACGTGACGGCTTTTCTCCGACGTAGGAAGGTTAAATACTGATGGGGACTGGCCGGATCTCTTGTAGGTGGCATACGGAGCGATAACCCTTGTCATCTCCGAACCAGCTGAGGCCTGGCCGATACTGGCTGGAGCGGGACTCTCCTTGGAATCGGCGGACGCTTCACCTGGTTGAAGACCTTTTTTTCCGGATATGAATCTGACAACACGTTTTTGTTGGGATACTGTTCCCCCACTGTTTTTTTTGGGATACTGTTCCCCCACGTGACACGGTGACACTTTCTGCAGATCTACATGTTTTCTGCACCAGTTTTTGCGTGTGTGTGACTCAAGAGACTGTAAGAGTTTCTCCCCAGTTTTTCCCCCCTCCCCCCGCATTCAGAGACGACGTAGTCAATTTTTGAGGACGTTTTGCCCTTTTTGATTCTCTCCCCAACCCCAGCCCCCCCTATCTTTTTCTTTTTTTCACAAGCAGAGTATCTTTATTTCAAGATGTTAAACTACCTTTTACGTGAACCCTCCCATTTATAAGAGTTCCAGATGGCTGGGGATTACCTAGACTTTTGCGTTACCCATTCCCCCTCCCCCTTTTATATGATATGTATCGCTGAGACCCCCCTTATTTGGGGATGTTTATTGTTTTTCTTATACCGTATCTTTGAGGACAGTTTTAGATGGTGCTACGTGGCTCCTACTTTCTCTGTTTGTATGCAGACTTACTTCCAAAATAAAAAAATGTAAATTTAAAAAAAAAAAAAAAATTGAGGTTTAGAAATCAGGATTAGGAATTCTGGTTAGAAACTATTGTTAGGATTTAGGGCTAGGGTTAGAAGGAAGCTGTCGTTATGGAATATGAATTAGGGTTAGGGTTAGTGATTAGGATGAGGCAGTTAGTGTTAGAGGGTAGCTAGAGTTAGAAATTAGGATTTGAAATTAGAGTTAGAATAAAAGATAGGCTTGAATTACAATTAGGAATTGGGGTTAGATTTGGGTTAGGAGCTAGGGTTACATTAAGGTTAGGAGCTAGAAATAGGAATTAGGGTTAGAGATCAGGATTAGATCAGGATTAGGAATTTATAATAGACTTTTGGAAGCCAAAAACATTCTTTTGGTTCTTTTTGGTTTTGACACTTTTTTTTCTTCGTCAAAATGGAAATTTGTACACAAGTTCTCCCTCTCCTCTCTTTTTCTTTGGCGTCTCATGGCTGACTCGGGGTGTGTCATTGTGGCAACCACCATGGCTCTAACCGCCATTCCTGGCCATTGAGTGCCATGGCCTGGTGACCAGCACACTTCCGTGGCCTCCTTTTGTCCCTTAGACTCCTGGGAGTGAGCCAGGAAGGTCACATATTGGGCCTTTGCCATTCCCCCAACTGTTTTCTTTTATTTTTAGGTCCTGAGATGTTTGGTTTTTTTTTGTGTGTGTGTGTCCCTTTTTTTTCTCTCCTCCTCCCTCTCTGCTGACTACTTTTGCTGATTTCTCTGTTTTGTTCATCTTGATTTGTTTTATTGATTTCTTTTTATATGAGACGTTACATGTTGGCCCTGTGTGGCTGCCTTGATGTTTAACTTCTTTGGCTTGATATACTACTGACGTGCTTTCAAAATTAAAAAATTTGAATAAGAAAAAAAAATATCAAAGCTTACAATTATTTATGGTGTTGTATAAATATGGTAGTCATAATAATAGCTGCCGTGTGATTTGTATTGTGTTCCGCTATTGGATATTGATCCTCTACAGCAGGGGTCATCAACTTTGGCCTTCCAGAAGTTTTGGAACCGCATCTCCCTCCATAACATCTTGAGGGCTAAGGTTGCTGACCCCTGCCTTACTGGATCCCTCTGTATGGATGCAGTATTCAGACTTGATACATATAGGACTATATGCCTTTCTTGAATGAGTATAGAGTTATAGGACCAAAATAAACAAAGGTGCTCAGGTGTCTTTTACTTTTTACTGCTTACAAATCTTAAAGTTAAACTAATCAGTTTCTTATGGACTCCTGAACGTAGGCCTGCTTTCTTATGTGGGTTTTATCATGGACTTTTGTGCCTAATCTATTACATGCTCACTGCTTCAGATCATACGTTAGGATACTAAGGAATGGACTTGCTTTAATCTCTGATACATTTCACACTGGGAAGTACAATTTTATGAAGCCTTGGGCCAAACGGTTGAACCCTGGGTTAGAAAACAAGTTGCTATATGATGCTTGCATGATCATTTTCTTCTACAGAACAGAGCAATTGCAACTCCCAACCAAGGTGTGTGGGACATGAGAGGAAAGCAGTTTTATAATGGCATTGAGATTAAAGTTTGGGCCATCGCCTGTTTTGCTCCCCAGAAGCAGTGTCGGGAGGAAGTACTGAAGTGAGTATGAAGATATGCAGAATGTAAACTATATTATGTCTTTTGAACAGTATGACAAACTGCACACACTAATTTGAATGTGTGATGGATTGAGGAGGCAAAAAGATTTTTTTTCATCATTTCATCACATGCACTCATTGCCAGTGGCTGCGCAGCATAGCGCAGAGCTGTACAATGTTGCGCTAAAAGGAAAGCTGTCTTACATGACCTGATTGTCAGCCTTACAGGCGGGGGAAAGCTTTCGACTTTGGAAGGCTGTCACAGCGCACTGAGCTATCGCTTGCGCACCATGACCATTTAAAATCCATTAGATGATCATGGTGGCTATGCTGCCAGTTTTAGCATGGCAAGCAGAGTTTATTGGATAAAAACAAAAATGCTTGTATAATATCGATCCTGGACTATTGTATTGCATAATCATATTTTTTTGTGTATATATATTATAAAGTTTTTGTATTTATTTTTTTTCTCTACCAGAAATTTCACAGACCAGCTTCGGAAGATTTCCAAAGATGCAGGGATGCCCATCCAAGGCCAACCCTGCTTCTGTAAATACGCTCAGGGGGCTGATAGTGTGGAGCCAATGTTTAGACACCTCAAGAACACTTACTCTGGGCTTCAACTAATTATTGTCATCCTACCTGGAAAAACCCCTGTGTATGGTAAGACACCCGTTGCAGGTTAACTTTTATATAATCACTCCATGTGGAGAGTGTACAGTAAGGAACGGATTTCTACTGTTGCCACCATTGGTTCTCTGGCATCTGTGAAATGGAACCCAGACTTCTGGGATTTGTAAATCAGTAGCAGGGTAGATGTGACAGAATATGAGCTTGAAATCAATGTTAATTTCATCATTAATTTACTGCAGCCATTACAGACCTCAGTGCACACTAGGACATATAGTAGAGTATCCGGCAAACATGTCTTGAAAGCCCTAAATGGGTAGAGCAGAGAACAGACAATGAGCAGAGCAACATAATGAGATAATGAAAACTATGGCAGAATGCAGATGATTCACCTAAAAGTGGTTAGGTAGTAGAAAACAAGACGAAAGAGGAGTAGCAAGTATCAGACATGGGGAAAGAATGAGCAGTAAAAAAACAAACATAAAAAAAAATTCAGGAGGCTAAAATAAGTAAAAGGGAATTTCGGCATTTTTAGAACAGTAGAGGGTTGGGTACTGAACTCCAAAAACCTTCCCTGGAGTTAGGTATGTACTTCTCATAATTCTTTGAGCGGTAACAGGGTTTTTGCCTTTTTTTCTATCAACAGCAGTAGCTGGTGTGTGAAAGGATGAACTCGATGGACAGGTGTCTTTTTTTTCCTCTCAAAGTTTTTTGGTTGAGATAGATGCAGGACCTCATAATCACAGTAAACAGAAAATGTACAAGAATAAGCTACAATTATAGTGTACAAGAACATCGGTCCAAAAAATATCAAAGTAACATCATGCAGATATTATGCAAACTATAATTTTAAGGTTTTTTTTAACTATATAACTATATAAACAGGAAAGCATAAAAAAATTAAAACTCGGTTCACGTGACAGAATCACAGTAAGAGGCCCAAGGACGAGAAGTGCACCTAACCCTACCACATATCCTGGAGAAGAGGTAGTGAATTATTAGCCCTGTGGAACATTTCCTTATAACAGAACGCCCCCTCTAATGTAATCAATACTTCTTGTATGGAGAGTGCCGTAACAGAGCGCCAGTGTTGGGCGATAACGGATTTAGCTATGCCTAACACTATGGATATCAACCCTCTGGGATTGAGCTGGATGGTATTGGGGTAGAAGATGTAATAGATATGTTTCCAGGCGCAATAGGAAGTATAGGGACGTACATTGAAAGCTCAATCTCCATATCTTTACCCAGAATTGTCCAAGGACTAGACGGTGCCAAAAAATATGAAGGAGCGACCCTGAATCTTTGAGACATCTCCAACACGTTACTGATGTCCCAGAGATAAGAGCATGCCTATTGGGTGTTAAGTATCATCAAGTGCTCCTGGCAAATTTATAAACCATCCTCGAGGTGTAGAACTAGTCGCTAATGGGAAAAGACAGGTTAAGGTCCCTCTCCCATTTAATCACATAAGGCAGTTTTTTGTTAGGTACATGGGAGCAGGAGGCTGTGATAACATAAGGATAACTGTTTCTGAGAGCATTTCCTGCCCAAGCACATTCTATGAAAATCAGTGAGGTCCTTCTCTGAGAACGAGGGTATGCCGTGTTAGGTCAGGGCATGTTTGATGCAAAGTTGAGTAAAAATTCCCTATTGGGGACACCAAACTCGAGGACCATGTCTCGATAAGCCTTCAGGTTAACTGGTGTAAACAGTTGACATATATGGGTAATATCTTGCAATAGACATAGGTTCAAGTCTGGGATAATGCTATTTAAAAATTGTAAAGGGGCAAAGCTCAACAATGAGTATGATTTAAGAAGCGACATTCCCCATTGGCGCCACAACATAACGGATAGGGAGATTGCAGACAAAATCCCTTCCATTCTACTTTTGGGCATTGTTTTAAGCCACATAAAGTCGTGGATAGAAATGGGCGAATCATAGCATTTTCCAATGTAAACCAAATAGGGGACTTGCACACATTAAAGGATGTTAATAATTGGGCTAATAGGGCTGCTCTATAGTACTTTTGGACATCAGGGAAACCCAAACCATCTCGGCACTTGCACTAGGTAAAAGTGTTGACCAAGGTTCTAGGGTTTTTTTTCTTCCAAATATGTGCAAAAAGCATTTTGTTTGTAAACGGAGTAAAAGTGGGGCAGGGATAAAAACAGGAATGTTACGGAAGTAGTACAATAATTGGGGTAAGCTTACCATTTTAATAGCTGCCACTTGTCCCATCCATGGTATCGACAGTGTTTGCCAACTCTACAATTGCTGTTCAACTGAAGTAGTCAGGGGTGTCAATTTTGCCTTGAGGATGGAACTTCTCGAATTATTGAGCTTAATTCCCAGGTATTCTAAGGAGGAAGACTTCCAATCGAAGGGATATGCCGCATTTCCTTGCATATAGCTATACTTTCTGTTGGAAATCATTTGAATGTGTTTTATGTCAGGTAATCTTTTGTGTTCTAGGAAATTAAAATTCTGTGTTACAATGATCTTATTTTCAGCGGAAGTGAAACGCGTTGGAGACACTCTTCTGGGGATGGCGACTCAGTGTGTGCAAGTAAAGAATGTCGTAAAGACCTCCCCTCAAACCCTCAGTAACCTCTGTTTGAAGATCAATGTCAAGCTGGGCGGGATTAACAACATTTTGGTACCACATCAACGGTATGTCTCAAGTTTAGGAAAATCTGACCAGAAAGTGTATCAAATGGCTGGGGGGAACACTGACATTAACAGGTTTGGTGGGTTGTAGCCGTTATTCTCTTAATTTATCTGTAACATTAGTAACAGAGGACAGTTTCTCTGTATACAGTCAGGTCCAGAAATATTGGGACATCGACACAATTCTAACATCTTTGGCTCTATACACCACCACAATGGAGTTGGAATGAAACAAACACAATGTGCTTTAACTGCAGACTGTCAGCTTTAATTTGAGGGTATGTACATCCAACTCAGGTGAACGGTGTAGGACTTACAGCAGTTTGCAGATGTGCCTCCCACTTGTTAAGGGATCAAAGGTAATGGGACAGAATAATAATAATAAATCAAACTTTCCCTTCTTAATACTTGGTTGCAAATCCTTTGCAGTCAATCACAGCCTGTCATGCTTTGGTATCGTAGGTTAGTTTGGAGTCCAGTATGCAGATATGTTAGATAGAGGAGAATGCAAGAGACGTAACCTGGAGAAGAATTGTGTCGGTTCAGGCGGAGTTCATTCGTTAACGAGAAGGGAAGCCAGGAGTCGGTAGCCGGGTGGTCAGTCAGAATCTAGCGCGGTACAAAGGGGTTAGGCTGGAGACTTGGTCGGGTGGAAGCAAGGGTTCGTTCAACAAGGGTTTCAGTGTTAATAATACAAGGAACTTGGGTAGCTTAGGGAGCTGACGACTGAGCGTCTTTCCTTTGCTGTTCTGAACCTTTATGGTGTGCAGGTAATGGGCTCCGCCCGTTTGTGGGAAGAGGCACCTCCCCTGCCCCTCCTACCCACTGGGTCACCCCAGGCTCCATCCGGAACTCGCAGGGGCCACGCCCCGCAGGCGAGCCGGGAGACGCCGCCCCCCTGCCGAGACCCGCGAGTCCATAGCGGGACTCGGAAGGAGGACCGCGCCCCACGCCGCACCCGCGAGCGATGACCACCACGCGAGGAGCCGATGGGAGGCAGCGGGGGGACCCCAGCGCTGGACCGAAAGGTCACCACAACCCGTGGCAAGGGAGCTCCCAATGCCCGACGTCCCCCTGCAAGGAAGACGCCGACGGCTGTCGTGACACCTCGGCCGCGCCGTGGGGGTAAGGCATGACACAGCCCCCCCCCCCACAATGCGAGCCCTCCGGGGGCGCAAAGGACCTGGCTTGGTCGGATGGGAATGGTGAAATCGACGAAGAAGATGAGGCGCATGTACATTCACGGCAGGTTCCCAGGATCTCTCCTCCGGACCGTAGCCCCTCCAATGGGTCAGATATTGGAGTTGACGACGTCTATATCGGGAATCCAGGACACAATGAATTTCATATTCAGGTTCACCGTCGACTGGAAGGGGTGGAGGTCTCGTGTTAACCTGCGAGGAGAAGGAAGGTGCTGTCCAAGGTTTGAGGAGCGAGACGTGGAACACCGGGTGAAGATGCAGGTTGTCGGGCAACTGAAGACGGATGGCGGTCGGAGATATTATGGCCGTAATAGGAAAGGGACCTATATATGTAGGTCCCAACTTTTTGGTGGGGCAAGTGAGCCGAAGATTTCGGGTAGAGAGCCATACGTTTTGATTCACCTCGTATGCAGGAGGCGGTCTGCGTTTCAAATCCGCGTAAGCTTTGTAAGTGTCTTGTGCTTGTCGTAAGAGGTGTCGAGCTTGACGATGCCCGTCGCGTAGACGTTCCAGACGTTCACGAGCGTCAGGAACAGCCTCCATCCGAGGCAAGTCGGGGAGAAGACTAGGGTGATAGCCATAGGTGAGAAAAAAAGGTGACTCACGTAGTGATTGGTGGTGACCAGAATTGTAGGCGAATTCAGCAGCAGGTAGCAAACCTACCCAATCATCTTGTAAATGACAGGTATAGCACCGAAGATATTGTTCCACGATCTGATTGGTTCTCTCGGTCTGTCCATTCGTCTGTGGATGATAAGCAGATGACAGTTTCACATGTATTTTAGCGAGAGACAAAACATCTCTCCAAAAACGAGAGGTGAATTGAGACCCCCTATCCGATAAGATGGAGGCGGGAATTCCATGTAGGCGAAATATTTCTTTGTGGAATAAGGAGGCGGTTACTTTAGCAGTGGGTAAACCTTTGGTGGGTATGAAATGGGCCATTTTTGTCAGGCGGTCAACCACGACCATTATGGTCGTACAACCTTGAGAAGGGGGTAGGTCAACGATGAAATCCACGGTTAGGTCCTTCCATGGACGATCTGGAACAGGGAGAGGTTGAAGAAGACCGGCTGTTTTTTGTGAGAGCTTTTTATTTCTGTTACAAACAGGACAGGCTGTGACATACTTGATGGCAGCATTGTTCATGGTGGGCCAATAGAAGTAGCGACGGAGTAGGGCTTGAGTTTTCTTAATCCCTCCATGTCCAGCTTGAGGGGAATCGTGACAGAGAGCGAGGACATCCGGACGTGCTCCTTCTGGAACAACTATCTTGTCTTGATGTAGACACAGACCGTCCGTGGTTAGGGGATAAACCGTCGGGCAGGTTAGTTGCTTGATCTTTTCAATGGTAGAGGAATGAGTAGCTAGGAAGTATCTGATGGGTAATATGGAGTCGCTTGTGGATGAATCGGATTCTTCGGGCCCGGGTAGGCGGGACAAGGCATCAGCCTTGCCGTTTTTACTGCCTGGTTGATAAGTAATGTGCAATTGGAAACGGGAAAAAAAAAGGGCCCAACGAGCCTGACGAGGTTTAAGTCTTTTTGCGGTACGGAGGTACTCCAGGTTTTTCTGGTCGGTAAAAACCGAGGCTGGATGTGAGGTGTCCTCTAAAAGGTGGCGCCACTCTTCTAAGGCCTTTTTGATGGCCAATAATTCTCGATCACCGACCTCATAATTGCATTCGGCCGGGGTAAGACGTTTTGAGAAATAAGCTATTGGGTGGAGTCTTTGGTCTACATCGTCTCTTTGTGAGAGAACTGCTCCAGTGGCTTTGTTAGAGGCATCTACCTCCAGAAAATAAGGTAGGGAAGGATTAGGCAGCCTGAGAATAGGAGCTGAAGTGAACTGACTTTGGAGAGTTTGGAACGCGTTAGATGCTTGTTCAGACCATTTAAACGGTACGTTCTTGGTGAGATCAGTCAGTGGTTGTACCAGCTTTGAAAAAGAACGGATAAACCTTCTGTAAAAATTAGCGAATCCTAAAAATCTTTGAACGTCCTTCCGTGATGTAGGGGTTGGCCATGAGAGAATCGCGGCTATTTTTCCTGGGTCCATCTCGATCTTGCCTGGAGAGAGGACATATCCAAGAAAGGCGATACGATTAGTCTCGAATATACATTTCTCCCTTTTTGCGTATAATCGATGTTTGCGTAATCTAGCAAATACCTCTTTCATATGATGTCGGTGTGTTTGAAGAGTGTCTTGAGTAGACTAAGATATCATCGAGATATACTATTACACATATATCTAATAAATCCCTAAAAATGTCATTTACCAGGTGTTGGAATGTCGCCGGAGCATTACATAATCCGTAGGGCATAACTAGATACTCATAATGTCCGTAGCGGGTTCTGAAGGCGGTTTTCCATTCGTCACCTTGGCGAATACGTAGAAGGTTGTAGGCACCTTTGAGATCCAATTTCGTGAATATCTTGGCAGTTTTTAATCTTTCCATTAACTCTGGAATTAGAGGAAGGGGATACCTGTTTTTTATAGTGATATTGTTGAGATCTCTGTAATCCACACAAGGTCTTAACCCTCTGTCCTTCTTCCCCACGAAAAATATGCCGGCCCCAGCAGGAGAGGTGGAAGGGCGGATAAATCCTTTTTGGAGGTGTTCGTGTATGTATTCCTTCAGAATGTTCAACTCTGGCTCGGATATAGGCCATAGGGGATAGCGGCCCCAGGAAGGAGGTCGATCGGACAGTCATAGACCCGGTGAGGAGGAAGGGCCTCTGCCTTTGTCTCGTTAAAGATGTCCTCATATTCCATATAGGCGGGTGAAATGATGACATCTCTTTTTTCCATGTGTATATCTAGAATAGAATGAATACTTTTAACAGCTTGTTTCATGCACAGTTGAAGACAATGGGGGGAAGTAAATGATATTGCTTCTGGTTCCCAACTTATGACTGGATCATGGGTGCGTAACCACGGTAATCCCAGGATAACTGGAAATACTGGTGAGGCGACTAAATCAAATGAAATGTTTTCGTGATGGTCTCCACCGATAGACATTTTTAGAGGACCGGTTTCTAGGGTGACCAACCCTGATTTCAATGAAGAGCCGTCAACTAATTTCACGTGAACAGGGTGCTCTTTATTGATTACTGGTACACACAATTTTGTGGCAAGTGATAAGTCCATGAAGCTACCGCTAGCGCCGGAGTCAATCATGACGGGTAGGGTGAGGTGTTGGTCATTCCACTGTAGAAAGATAGAAATGGAGAAATGTGGGGCAATCACTAATGGTTCGTTACCGGGATCAACGGTAGAGGGGGCGTTCGCTTTCTTACCTCCACGTTCTGGTTTTTCAGGGCAGAAACGAACGGTGTGGCCGGCCTGGCCACAATACAGGCAGAGATGGTTCGATCTACGACGTGCCATTTCTTCTGGAGGAAGTCGTCTGTTGGTTGCTCCAATCTGCATGGGTTCCTCCTGGGTGGTACGGGGTGTAGAAGGTACCAGATCCCTAGTAGTATCAGGAGGTGTAGGAGGTAGAGCACGACGAGGTTGTACAGACATAGATAGATTTCTTTCTTGTCTTCTTTCGCGAAGCCGTCGGTCAATGGATATGGATGCTTGCATTAGTAGGTCCAACGTTGGTGGAATGCCAATTCGAGCTAATTCATCTTTTAATTGGTCAGATATACCACTGCGGAATTGATTGATAAGGGCTATCTCATTCCAGGCGGTATCAGGGCGTACTGCTTGAACTCCATAACATAGTCCTCTACAGGACGGCGACCTTGTTTGAGGGCCTTGATCTCTCGCTGTGCGGTGTCTTGACGAAAAGGGTCATCGTATATATCATTTAAAGCTGATAAGAAGGTCTCCCAGGTATCCAGGAGCGGACTTTGGAGTCTCAGTAGTTGGTGGGCCCATGCTTGGGGTTCTCCTGAGAGCAGCGATATAACGGTGTGAACCTTAACGTAGGCTTTAACGAGAACAACACCTGGCAGTTGGTCACAAAGGACTGATATGAGCGACGGTCCCCGGTGAATCGCTCCGGTAGGAGGACGGGAGGTTCAGGGGCCATAGAAGTGGCAAGATCCTCTTTGGCTTGTACTCGTACTTGTAACGCGGTATGGCTTACTTGTAGCTCTTGTACTGATTGGGCGATGGCTGTCACCTGTTGCGTTAGGGTATGCAACGCTCCAGCTATATCTGCGGGCTCCATGTCATGGCTCAGTCGTTCTGTCATGCTTTGGTATCGTAGGTTAGTTTGGAGTCCAGTATGCGGATATGTTAGATAGAGGAGAATGCAAGAGACGTAACCTGGAGATCTGTCATGCTTTGGTATCGTAGGTTAGTTTGGAGTCCAGTATGCAGATATGTTAGATAGAGGAGAATGCAAGAGACGTAACCTGGAGAAGAATTGTGTCGGTTCAGGCGGAGTTCATTCGTTAACGAGAAGGGAAGCCAGGAGTCGGTAGCCGGGTGGTCAGTCAGAATCTAGCGCGGTACAAAGGGGTTAGGCTGGAGACTTGGTCGGGTGGAAGCAAGGGTTCGTTCAACAAGGGTTTCAGTGTTAATAATACAAGGAACTTGGGTAGCTTAGGGAGCTGACGACTGAGCGTCTTTCCTTTGCTGTTCTGAACCTTTATGGTGTGCAGGTAATGGGCTCCGCCCGTTTGTGGGAAGAGGCCCCTCCCCTGCCCCTCCTACCCACTGGGTCACCCCAGGCTCCATCCGGAACTCGCAGGGGCCACGCCCCGCAGGCGAGCCGGGAGACGCCGCCCCCCCGCCGGAGACCCGCGAGTCCATAGCGGGACCCGGAAGGAGGACCACGCCGCACCCGCGAGCGATGACCGCCACGCGAGGAGCCGATGGAAGGGAGCGGGAGGCAGCGGGGGGACCCCAGCGCTGGACCGAAAGGTCACCACAACCCGTGGCAAGGGAGCTCCCAATGCCCGACGTCCCCCTGCAAGGAAGACGCCGACGGCTGTCGTGACACCTCGGCCGCGCCGTGGGGGTAAGGCATGACACAGCCTGAAGTCTGGAACGCATAGACCTCACCAGAAGCTGGGTTTCATCCCTGGTGATGCTCTGCCAGGCCTCTACTGCAACTGTCTTCAGTTCCTGCTTGTTCTTGGGGCATTTTCCCTTCAGTTTTGTCTTCAGCAAGTGAAATGCATGCTCAATGGGATTCAGGTCAGGTGATTGACTTGGCCATTGCATAACATTCCACTTCTGTCCCTTCAAAAACTCTTTGGTTGCTTTTGCAGTATGCTTTGGGTCATCGTCCATCTGCACTGTGAAGCGCCGTCCAATGAGTTCTGCAGCATTTGGCTGAATGTGAGCAGATAATATTGCCCGAAACACTTCAGAATTCATCCTGCTGCTTTTGTCAGCAGTCACATCATCAATAAATACAAGAGAACCAGTTCCATTGGCAGCCATACATGCCCACACCATGACACTACCACCACCATGCTTCACTGATGAGGTAGTATGCTTAGGATCATGAGCAGGGCTCGAGTCGAGCGGGAACGCGCGGGAACGGCGTTCCCGCACTTCTCCGACAGCGGGAACGCTGCGGGAACGCAGCGTTCCCGCTGTGGCCCGAGCCCGAACGCTTAACAGGCGGCCGCCGCACATTGGCGGCGGCCGCGTGCTTCCTATTCTAGCGGCCGGTGACCGGAAGTGGAGCCGCTCGCCTGGCTGTTTCCTAGATCCCAGGCGAGCGGCTGCACTTCCTGTCAGCGGCCGCTGAGCAGGAAACACGTGGCCGCCGGCAGTGTGTGGCGGCGGCAGCAGCAGCAGCAGCAGTGGTAAGTTGGGTTGGGGGCATTATCCATGAGACCAGGGGGCACTATCCATGAGACCAGGGGGCATATCCATGAGACCAGGGGGCATATCCATGAGACCAGGGGGCAGTATCCATGAGACCAGGGGGCAGTATCCATGAGACCTGGGGGGCATATCCATGAGACCAGGGGGCATATCCATGAGACCAGGGGGCATATCCATGAGACCAGGGGGCATATCCATGAGACCAGGGGGCAGTATCCATGAGACCAGGGGCATATCCATGAGACCAGGGGCATATCCATGAGACCAGGGGCACTATCCATGAGACCAGGGGCACTATCCATGAGACCAGGGGCATATCCATGAGACCAGGGGCATATCCATGAGACCAGGGGCATATCCATGAGACCAGGGGCACTATCCATGAGACCAGGGGCACTATCCATGAGACCAGGGGCACTATCCATGAGACCAGGGGCATATCCATGAGACCAGGGGCATATCCATGAGACCAGGGGCATATCCATGAGACCAGGGGGCATTATCCATGAGACCAGGGGGCATTATCCATGAGACCAGGGGGCATTATCCATGAGACCAGGGGGCATTATCCATGAGAGTTGGGGGCATTATCCATGAGACCTGGGGCATTTATATCCATGAGAGCTGGGGGGCAATTATATCCATGTGAACTGGGGAAAATATATCCATATAACCAGTGCTGTGCATATTATTCTTGGGGTTCAGTGCTGTGCATATTATTCTTGGGGTTCAGTGCTGTGTATATTATTCTTGGGGTTCAGTGCTGTGCATGTTATTATGTTATTGTTGGGGCTCAGTGCTGTGTATATTATACTGGAGGCTCAGTGCTGTGTATATTATTCTTGGGGTTCAGTGCTGTGCATGTTATTATGTTATTGTTGGGGCTCAGTGCTGTGTATATTATACTGGAGGCTCAGTGCTGTGTATATTATTCTGGGGGCTCAGCGCTGTGTATGTTATTCTGGGGGCTCAGCGCTGTGTATGTTATTCTGGGGGCTCAGTGCTGTGTATATTATTCTGGGGGCTGAGCGCTGTGTATATTATTATGGGGGCTCTGTGCTGTGCATGTTATTATGTTATTGTTGGGGCTCAGTGCTGTGTATATTATTCTGGAGGCTCAGTGCTGTGTATATTATTCTGGAGGCTCAGTGCTGTGTATATTATTCTGGGGGTTCAGCACTGTGTATATTATTCTGGGGGCTCAGCGCTGTGTATATTATTCTGGGGGCTCAGTGCTGTGTATGTTATTCTGGGGGCTCAGTGCTGTGTATGTTATTCTGGGGGCTCAGTGCTGTGTATATTATTCTGGGGGTCTGTGCCTGGAGATATATATATATATAATGCGTTAGTCCAGTTGCCACAATCACGAGTATACCTGTACGTAGTGATACCTTTCACTGATCAGTATAGTGTCCAGTTTACACTCTTGAAAGTTTGTCTTTTAAATGTAAAGTTAACCCAATAAAAATGGTATCACCGGCTCGTCCGGCTATACTCGTGATATATATATATATTTTCTTAAGGTAATGGGGGTTGTGGAATTCGTGGGTGAGTTCCCTCACTTTTTTTCCCAGGACTTGACCCCTGATTCATGAGCAGTTCCTTTCCTTCTCCATACTCTTCTCTTCCCATCACTCTGGTACAAGTTGATCTTGGTCTCATCTGTCCATAGGATCTTGTTCCAGAACTGTGAAGGCTTTGTTAGGTGTTGTTTGGCAAACTCTAATCTGGCCTTCCTGTTTTTGAGGCTCACCAATGGTTTACATCTTGTGGTGAACCCTTTGTATTCACTCTGGTGAAGTCTTCTCTTGGTTTGTTTGGTTTCTTCAGCCTAATGATGGCTTGCTTCACTGATAGTGACAGCTCTTTGGATCTCATCTTGAGAGTTGACAGCAACAGATTCCAAATGCAAATAGCACACTTGAAATGAACTCTGGGCCTTTTATCTGCACATTGTAATTGGGGTAATGAGGGAATATCACACACCTGGCCATGGAACAGCTGAGAAGCCAATTGTCCCATTACCTTTGGTCCCTTAACAAGTGGGAGGCACATCTGCAAACTGCTGTAAGTCCTACACCGTTCACCTGAGTTGAATGTACATACCCTCAAATTAAAGCTGACAGTCTGCAGTTAAAGCACATTGTGTTTGTTTCATTTCAACTCCATTGTGGTGGTGTATAGAGCCAAAGATGTTAGAATTGTGTCGATGTCCCAATATTTCTGGACCTGACTGTATATATTTAAATATTGGGTGTGTCATTCACACAGATTCAGTCATAGCCTAAAAAACAATCTGATTTGAAGAGTAAAAAAAGCTGGGTGGGTTGAAAGCATAAAAAGCATATTTTTTGTCCGCAACATATTGTTTGAAAATTGTACGGCCCTATTCCAACCTTGATGTAAACGTATCCAGAGTTGTTGTAAATTTAGCAACTCCATAGACTATAATGGCTCTGGTAAGTTTACAACAGGTCTGGTTTTGTTTACACCAGGGTTGGAATAAGGCCTGTAATGTTTAAATTATAGTTTTAGTGTGATTGTTCTCTGTTTACCTACCATTCATCAACCCCTTTCAGCGCTTGATAGCTTCTCCCCGCATCACCTCTTCCCATCACCTCTTCCCATGATAGACTGCAGGATTTCTCATGCACAACCCCCACTCTCTGGAACGCTCTCCCTCGTACTGTCAGACTTTCCCCTAACTTCTCTTCCTTCAAACGCTCCCTGAAAACATTCCTATTTAGGGAAGCCTACCACCCAACTCACTGACGCAACCATCAATCACTCTCACCTTACAGTCCTCTCCTCCTGTTTCCAACCCCAACCCTCCCAGATTGTGAGTTCCTACGGGAATAGGACCCTCATCTCCTCCTGTACTGTTTGTCAAATGTTGTTCAATGTATTGTAACCCTGTCTATACTGTGCTTATTGTACAGCGCTGCGGAATATGCTGGCGCTTTATAAATAAAGAATAATAATAATAATAATTGATACAGTTTGGAAATTTGGCATACTGATAACACTGAATTGACTTCTACTTTCTTTTGAAGGGTGAATCTTAAGTAAAATTCCATTCCTGTTGGATGCCCAAAGGAATGGTCAAAAGTAAATTACCCTGTCTTGTGTTAGTTGGGTGTAGGCTTGCCGAGTAATGGAACGATAACTAATTACCTTTTTTGCTCATGTGTTAGATCTGCAGTCTTCCAGCAACCAGTCATTTTCCTTGGAGCTGACGTCACGCACCCACCAGCTGGTGATGGGAAGAAGCCCTCGATCACAGCGGTGAGAGATTGTTGTAGTTATCATAATGTAGTATCAGAAAAACTTATGGGTCTCACATCCAATGTCAAATACATATAGCAGTGGGTTGACAAGTGTTCCAATTCATACACGACACACACTAAATGTTTTTCAACCCTGGTTATTAGGCATATTGGTTATAATTCCCTTTTTATATGGGTAATGAGTTAAGGGCCTTTTTAGGGCTCATGCTATAGTATCCTATTTGGGGAACCTTCGTTCAGTCACAGACGCTAGCCGTTACACACTGCCACCTAGAGACAGACCCTCCTTATAGAAAACCACCTGCACTAGATTCAGCTGCAAAAAAAAAGTATAACCCAGACTGCTGATTGCAATGAATTTCCTCAGAAAGTCACTGGCCCTGTCAAACAGGACAGATAATGAAAATGAATGCACCTATGAATAAATATTATTTAAAAGACCATCACATTAATGCTTGTCCAGTTAGTAATTCCTTGAAGACACCCAGTGCCTAGCATTCATTAAGAGTGATACGTACTGATACAAAGCTCTTTGCAATATCCTAGGTTGTAGGAAGCATGGATGCCCATCCAAGTAGATACTGTGCTACAGTTAGAGTACAGCGCCCTCGGCAGGAGATCATTGAGGATTTGTCCTACATGGTGAGAGAGCTTCTCATTCAGTTCTACAAGTCCACACGTTTCAAACCCACCAGAATCATATTCTACCGAGATGGGGTTCCTGAAGGACAGTTACCTCAGGTAAGAAGCCAGAGACAACAACAAAAGTGTCTCAACTAGTGTGCTGAAGGAATGAAAATTGTCAAGCTTTAAATCTAATCTAATAAAAGTCCCAGTGTGTGAAAAAAAAAAATCGAAAAGTGTGGCTAAATGCTTTGTTCAAAACAATGGGGTGGTGAACTGATCTGATAATTGAATATATAACTCATCTTCTAATGTAAAAGATGAAACAAAACACATGACACATTGAAACCGAATAAAAGTGGACTAAATTAGTTGCCTAAGTCAATATACCGCTGAGGCCAAATGTAATAGTAACTCTTGCAAGGAGGAATTTCCCTAATCTGCTGACAAACCCCTAAAGTGACCAATGTTTGATTTATCTAGAAAGAGAGGGAAATTAACCTTTGCGGGTTTGTGATTATAGGATAGTAAGAAGAAACCATGCCTGTCGTGTCTAGCCCTAGGGACTAAATCACAGACACCTTAATTCAAAAACACCTGGGGATTCACGGATGACCAGCTCAGGGAGATAGCTGGTTTAGACACAACAGTCCAAAGTTACATATGTTACAAATAAAAAGAAAAATAAATCCTTATCTACTCAATTGAGTAGACTAAAGCAACTAACTGAAATTGTCCTCATCTGTGTAGACCTGGAAGGATTAACTCCAGGCAAACTATAAAGTGCTTGAAAAGCAGCGCTACTGTGCACGCCAAGAATATTTGCTGTACAGTATCTCACAGAAGAGAGTACACCCCTCACATTTTTGTAAATATTGTATTATATCTTTTCATGTGACAACAATGAAGAAGTGACACTTTGCTACAATGTAAAGTAGTGGGTGTACAGCTTGTATAACAGTGTAAATTTGCTGTCCCCTCAAAATAACTCCACACACAGCCATTAATGTCTAAACCTGGCAACATAAGTGAGTACACTCCTAAGTGAAAATGTCCAAATTGGGCCCAAGTAGCCATTTTCCCTCCCCGGTGTCATGTGACTCGTTAGTGTTACAAGGTCTCGGGTGTGAATGGGGAGCAGGTGTGTTAAATTTGGTGTTAACGCTCTCACTCTTTCACACTGGTTACTTGAAGTTCAACATGACACCTCATGGCAAAGAACTCTGAGGAACTCAAAAAGAGAATTGTTGCTCTATATAAAGATGGCTATAAGATGATTGCCAAGACCCTGAAACTGAGCTGCAGCACGGTGGCCAAACCATACAGCGGTTTAACAGGACAAGTTCCACTCAGAACAGGCCTCACCAAGGTCGACATAGAAGTTGAGTGCACGTGCTCAGCGGCATATCCAGAGGTTTTCTTTGGGAAATAGACATATGAGTGCTGCCAGCATTGCTGCAGAGGTTGAAGGGGTGGGGGGGAGGGGGTCAGCCTGCCAGTGCTCAGACCATATGCCGCACACTGCATCAAATTGGTCTGCATGGCTGTCTTCCCACAAGGAAGCCTCTTCTAAAAAGAAGATGTGCAAGAAAGCCTGAAAACAGTTTGCTTAAGACAAGCAGACTAAGGACATGGATTACTGGAACCATGTCCTAGGGTCTGATGAGATGAGAAAACTTACTTGGTTCAGATGGTGTCAAGCATGTGTGGTGGCAACCAGGTGAGGAGTACAAGTGTGTCTTGCCTACAGTCAAGCATGGTTGTGAGAGTGTCATGGTCTGGGGCTGCATGAGTTCTGCTGCCACTTGGGAGCTACAGTTCATTGAGGGAACCATGAATGCCAACATGTACTGTGACATACTGAAGCAGAGCATGATCCTCTCCCTTCGGAGACTGGACCGAAGGGCAGTATTCCAACATGATAACGACCCCAAACACACCTCCAAGATGACTACTGCCTTGCTAAAGAATTTGAGGGTAAAGGTGAGGAACTGGTCAAGCATGTCTCCAGACCTAAACTCTTTTGAGCATCTGTGGGGCATCCTCAAACAGAAGGTGGAGGAGCGCAAGGTCTTTAACATCCACCAGCTTCGTGATGTCGTAATGGAGGAGTGGAAGAGGACTCCAGTGGCAACCTGTGAAGCTCTGGTGAACTCCATGTCCAAGAGCAGGGCCGGTGCTAGGCTATTTTGCGCCCTAGGCCAGGCCAGCTACTTGCACCCCCCCCCCAAAAAAAAAAAAAAACACGTGCCATGTGTGAGCGTATCACAGAGCTCCACAGCAATAAAACACAGTAATATGCGATGTGTATGAGCATATCACAGAGCTCCACAGCAATAAAACTCACAGTCATGTACGGTGTGTATGAGCGTGCGTATCACAGAATCCACAGCAATGAAACGCACAGTAACGGGCAGTGTGTATGAGCGGATCACAGAGGTCCACTTCACCCACACACACATAGAAGGCACACACACAAGGCGCGCGCGCGCGCGCACACACACACACACAGAAGGCACACCTACCCACACACACACAAAAGGCACACACACGCACACAGGGCCGGCCCAAGACATTGGGCTGCCTGGAGCGAAGGATGAAATGCTGCCCCCCACCACCACGCCACCCAAAATACACCCACATCCATTATGTTATATCATGATCACACCTGCACTATGGTCGGGCCGGCTGGCTACCCACTTCCATTATATTGGGACATGGCATGCAGAGAAGGCTAACAAGGTTTCCTTCATATAACATTAGTCAATTAGCAATTGGCAAACAGAAGACAGGTTGGACATGGTCAATCCTATTGTCATACAGAGAGCAGCCTGGCAGTGCCCCAGTCCAATAGTTTACAGACAGGCAGGCTGGCAAGATTGTAAGCAGAGGTCAGGCTGTCAGTGCCCAGCATACAGATACACCGAAGGTAGGCTGCCAGTACCCAATATTTTCAAAACTAGAGAGGGCAGGCTGGCAGTGCCATGTGCCCAGTATATAGGGATACAGAGGGCAGGCTGGCAGTGCCGTTTGCCCAGTATATAGGAATACAGAGGACAGGCTAGCAGTGCCATTTGCCCAGTATATAGGAATACAGAGGACAGGCTAGCAGTGCCATTTGCCCAGTATATAGGAATACAGAGGACAGGCTAGCAGTGCCATGTGCCCAGTATATAGGAATACAGAGGACATGTGCCATGTTCCCAGTATATAGGAATAGAGGGCAGGCTGGAAGTGCCATGTGCCCAGTATATAGGGATAGAGGGCAGGCTGGCAGTGCCATGTGCCCAGTATATAAGGATACAGAGGGCAGGCTGGCAGTGCCACGTGAACATTATATAGTGATACAGAGGGCAGGCTGGCAGTGCCATGTGCACAATGTTTATACATTTAGAGGGCAGGCTGACAGTGTCCTGAGCCCAGTATATAAGCATACAGAGGGCAGGTTCTTTGGGCCACATACATTTTTTTTTATTAATGGGATTTCTTTATCTTTACAAGTGCTTTGAGTTCTGGGAGTCAGAGTGGGCTCTGTGCTGTCAAAACACACTCAGAGCTCTGCCTGAGAGTGATAGTGTGAGTTGGCTCTGTATGTTATGAATTATCTTTATATGTTTCATACAGAGCTCAGCCTGGCAGTGATAGTAGTGTCAGTATCAGTGTGCTGTGTGTGGAGAAATAGATGGAACATGCCCTTGATATCTAGCTTTTTCCCTGCTCCCCTGGGCTCACAGTCTTACATCCTAGGGGTTCCGCATTGAGTAAATACAAGCACCGTACGCCCCTGCCTGCAGCTCACAGCATTCAGACCAGTTTCACTACTTGCTGCCTGGTGTTAATGAGAACAGCACAACCCTATGTGTGCACCACATGTACCTGTGAGGTTTGTTTGGTTTTATAGCATATGGACTTTCTTTTCTTCCAATATCTCCACAACTGTGCTTGCTCTACAGATGCCATTTGGCCCATGCTCTGGGAGATTTAACCCCTGGACTGCACACTCCTAGAGAGCAGATAGCACTGCAGTGAGTGCCCTGCAGGGGCTGATACCTTTCCTTTGTAGCAGCAGGAGGAGGAGACTCAGTCAGATGCTAAAGCAGCATGGGACTTCCACATGCTGCCCGCACTCAGGTAGCCACACCCACAAGGATGGGGGGGAGGTGATGAACTGCTGGCACCTTCCCTAATTATGTGAACAACTTTTCTATCATAAAGCCAGTTTCCTAATGTGTAGCAATTGGCCACTATACTGGCCCTAAGGCCACCCAGCCTAGGGTAAATTGCATACCAGTCCGGCATGAATTTAAACAGGCTGCTCATTCCCCCCATTGCCCTCCTACCTGCTCTTTCTCTCTGTGCAGGCAGCTGGTGCACTGGGGACTCTTATGGAGGCACGATGCCAGTACACACACACACACACACACACACACACACACACGTGCTGGGGCGGTCTGGAGGAGAGACGAGCTGCTGAATGAGATCCGGCCCGCCCACACACACCTTAATCTGTCTCCTCCTGCTCTGCACTAAAAAAATAGTGCAGCAGCTCAGCGGCAAAAATATGCCGCTCTACCACAATTCGCCGCTCGGAGCAGGTGCTCCAAACTGCTCCATGGTCTGGCCGGCCCTGCACGCACACACACACACAAGGAACACACACAAGGCACACACTGGGCCCCGAATCCGGTCTCTTCCTTGTTGAGACCCTCACTGTCTCAGCAGCATGCAGCGGAGCTCTGAGGCTCCGATAGTGAGGCCTACCTGAGGATGCCATCCCGCCGTTACATTTCTTCCCCTCTGCGAGGGGGTTCCCTGCAGACATGTCCCCGGTCAGGAGCCGGAAGTGAGGCCGCCGCCTTAACGGTACAGCTGGCCATTACATTTCTTGCCCTCTGCGAGGGAGCACCCGGTGGACGCTTCATGGCACCATTGGTCGCCGGTGGTACTCTTGGATCAGTACCCCGGCGGATCATTTGTTGGGGCTGAGACTGGGACAGGCAGCTAGCTGGCACATACCTGGTGGGTAGCGTAGCTGGCTGGTCCAGGGCCCGGCGGGAGCCGTAGGAGCGTTGTCAGCAACAAATCATTTGCTGGCTGCCGTGCCTCAGGATCCACCACGCGTCTTGATGCCGCGCTCTCATGTGGACGCATGCGTGTGGGGTGGGCGCGGTCAGCATCAACATCACGCACTGTATCTATGCGCCGGCAAATTAGATGCTGCCGCGGCACTGGCGCTTACAAAAAAATAGTGCAGAGGTGTCGGCGGCGCAAAATGTTGCCGGTTTCAAAATTGTGGAGCTCCGCTGCGCCCTAGGCGGCGCTGCGCTCTAGGCGGCCGCCTAGCTCGCCTAGCGGTAGCGCCGGCCCTGTCCAAGAGGGTTAAGGCAGTGCTGGAAAATAATGGTGGCCACAGAAAATATTGACACTTTGGGCCCAATTTGGACATTTTCACTTAGGGGTGTACTCACTTTTGTTGCCAGCGGTTTAGACATTAATGGCTGTGTGTGTGTTGAGTAATTTAAGGGGATGGCAAATTTACACTGTTATACAAGCTTTACACTCACTACTTTACATTGTAGCAAAGTGTCATTTCTTCAGTGTTGTCACATGAAAAGGTAATAATATTTACAAAAATGTGAGGGGTGTACTCACTTCTGTGAGATACTGTATATAGTATTGGTGTGAGCTTCCACAACAGGTTAACCTCCCAACATAAAATTACACACATATAAATACACATACACATACAGATGCTTTCTTGTAAACGTAAAAGGTTTGCCCAAATGTTTGTGTTTTAACTTTCACACTAAAAGTTACGTTTTATACTCATCAGATCAGTTCACCACCCCATTGTTTTGTACATTTATTTATTTATAAAGGATTTTACCAGGAAGGATACATTGAGATTTCTCTCGTTTTCAAGTATGTCCTGGGTTCAAGAACATTGAATTGTTACAGTGTTACAGAAATACAAAGTAATAAAATGCAAAATATAAAAAAGAAATTGCACAAATATACAGATTAACAGAAAATAAATATATTCACTATGTTACATGTTTACTGAGGTATGTTAATAGGGAGCTCTTAAGTGACTTTAGACTGGGGGAAGATTTGATGGCATCTGGGAGGTTATTCCATAATTGTGGTGCTCGGTAGGAAAAGGAGGATAGAGCCACTTTCTTTTTGTATTGTGGTTTTGCAAGTTGCAGGTCCTGGATCTAAGGTTATAGAATGAGGGAACTGCTGGGGGAAGCAGCCTATTCAGGTAGGGTGGTAGCTTCCCAGCAAACCTCTTAAACACCAGTATGGAAAGGTGAAGAATGCGTCTAGATTCCAGCGATGGCCAGTTTAGCTCTTTTAACATGTCACAATGGTGTGTCATGTAGTTACATTGTAGCACAAAGCGACAGAATGAGTTATACAATGTAGTAAGTTTCTGGAGGTGTGTTTGAGGGGCAGCTGTGTACACTACATCTCCGTATTCAATGGCTGGCATAAGCATTTGTTGTACAATCTGCTTTCTTACCGCAGGGCTCACGCAGGATTTGTTTCTGTACAGGGCACCTAGTTTAGGGTAAAGTTTAGATGAGTTTTTCGATGTGGGGCCAAATGATAGATTTTGGGTCTAACCACATACACTATATTGCCAAAAGTATTCGCTCACCTGCCTTGACTCGCATATGAATTTAAGTGACATCCCATTCCTAATCCATAGGGTTCAATATGACGTCGGTCCACCCTTTGCAGCTATAACAGCTTCAACTCTTCTGGGAAGGCTGTCCACAAGGTTTAGGAGTGCGTTTATGGGAATTTTTGACCATTCTTCCAGAAGCGCATTTGTGAGGTCACACACTGATGTTGGACGAGAAGGCCTGGCTCTCAGTCTCCGCTCTAATTCATCCCAAAAGTGTTCTATCAGGTTGAGGTCAGGACTCTGTGCAGGCCAGTCAAGTTCATCCACACCAGACTCTGTCATCCATGTCTTTATGGACCTTGCTTTGTGCACTGGTGCACAGTCATGTTGGAAGAGGCCAGCTCCAAACTGTTCCCACAAAGTTGGGAGCATGGAATTGTCCAAAATGTCTTGGTATGCTGAAGCATTCAGAGTTCCTTTCACTGGAACTAAGGGGCCAAGCCCAGCTCCTGAAAAACAACCCCACATCATAATCCACCCTCCACCAAACTTTACACTTGGCACAATGTAGTCAGACAAGTACTGTTCTCCTGGCAACCACCAAACCCAGACTCGTCCATCAGATTGCCAGATGGAGAAGCGCGTTTCATCACTCCAGAGAACGTGTCTCCACTGCTCTAGAGTCCAGTGGCGGTGTGCTTTACACCACTGCATCTGACGCTTTGCATTGCACTTGGTGATGTATGGCTTGGATGCAGCTGCTCGGCCATGGAAACCCATTCCATGAAGCTCTCTGCGCACTGTTCTTGAGCTAATCTGAAGGCCACATGAAGTTTGGAGGTCTGTAGCGATTGACTCTGCAGAAAGTTGGCAACCTCTTCGCACTATGCGCCTCAGCATCCGCTGACCCTGCTCCGTCAGTTTACGAGGCCTACCACTTCGTGGCTGAGTTGCTGTCGTTCCCAAACACTTCCACGTTCTTATAATACAGTTGACCGTTGAATGTGGAATATTTAGGAGCGAGGAAATTTCACGACTGGATTTGTTGCACAGGTGGCATCCTATCACCGTTCCACACTGGAATTCACTGAGCTCCTGGGAGCGACCCATTTTTTTTTGTGAAAGGATTTTACCAGGAAGGATACATTGAGATTTCTCTCGTTTTCAAGTATGTCCTGGGTGGCGAGTATGTACCGTTAGGTGTCTTGCCAAGGACACTTACTGGAGAGGTTGCTCGCTGGGATCGAACCCATGACTCCACAGGCTCTCTCCATGCAGAGCGGTGACATTACCTCTACTCCACCCAGCCGGTACATACTCGCCATTCTTTCACAAATGTTTGTAAAAACAGTCTGCATGCCTAGGTGCTTGATTTTATATACCTGTGGCTATGTAAGTGATTGGAACACCCGATTCTGATTATTTGGATCGGTGAGCGAATACTTTTGGTAATATAGTGTACCTAGATATGAGAGAAGTGACTGTGGTCAATGTGGCAGATTAGATCTGTATTTCTATCTATATAAGGGTCTGCCTGTGTATATGTGTCTAAGTGCCTGTTTATATATATATAACTCCTCCATATCGTCATATTTGCGTCTGACCATTTGGGACGCGTATCCCTGTGTCCACAGCTGAAATGTAATTAAAATGGTTAGCTTTCTCCCTTGGGGGGAGGATATAACACGTAGCTATAAAATGGAATGTCTTTTGTACACTGACATATGGATCACACCTTGGGAGCCGACCCGGCACCAAGATTTAGGCCCTATCTTCAAAGACAGGAAGCACATCCTTGATCCCTGGGGGAGAGATGGACACCTTTGGGCAATTGAAGATTAATTGACAAGCGTACTGAGCACGCTCGGTATAGGGTCACCCTGGGATAAGTTGTGCTGGAGGCTGGGCCATTTGGAGGTGGGGGTTGGAAGGAACAAGAAGTGTATAAATTCTGAAAACTGGCCATGTGCTGGGGCTGATCACTTGGGGTACCTTCGAAAGAGGACTGATCGGTCCATGTTCCTATCTCCAGGCTCCAGGAGACCATTGATGCTAGCTTAATGAGTAACTCTTCGTAAGTAATTGCTCTGTGGTTAACCCTTTTCTTTTATTTGCTGTGTAGTGTGTAATTATTTGATTTATTCTAGCTATAATTTTCCTGTAACAAATGCACTGTGATATATATATCTTTGTTCTATATCATAAATAAATATCCTATTTAAGTTCTGATTCTGGCTGATGAGATCCACGCTAACTAAGAGATTGGGAGTATTGCTATTTGCTTTAAGCTCGGTTATATATAAGAAATTGCGAGTTGCGGTCGTCAGACGGCAGGGATTGTGGGATCTGTAGTCACTGTCAGAGTCTAGGGTAGGCAGATAGTGCGGCTGCTAAGCCCTGCCTCTCCTGTTGCGACGCCGTAGTGTCCATGAAGACTGGTGGGAGCGTTACTAATAGAATAGGAAAGTGAGCTCAGGGATTGTGGGAGACGTAGTCATTACCCGCTTCAAGAGAAGATTTGTACTGCGTTGGAATCCTGGGATCAGTATATCGCGCTCTACATGCCTGTTGTGAGAGAAAGTGTGGCCGGGACGGGTAGATAAGCGCGCGTGATTATCTGGGTCTAGGATAGATAGTGAGCGGCTTAACCCGGCGTCTTTTCACAGCAGCGCGCGTAGTGGTCGTGACAACTGGTGGCAAGCGGTGGGATATCAGGTTAGTATTTGGATCTGTGAAGCAACATAGATCCAGATACTAAAGAAATTGGTTTTCCAATTTCCAGAGCAGAACTCAGTGCATTTATTAGAGTTTACACAATACACAGCAGTTCCCTTCCCCGTCTTTGTTTTTCTTTTCTATCTTTTATTTGGCTGGAGTGAGAATGTCGCAACAACCATCGAAAAAGACCTTGGAACATTTATGTAGAGACAAAAATATTTCGACGAAGGATAAAAAGAAGGATGAACTTTTGCAAGCCCTCGAGGATTATGAGGCGAGGCAAGCAGTCCAAGACGCAGCAGAGCAGGGTACCACGCTTGACCCAGCCGAAGGAAGCACAAGTCCAGTGGAAAGGACAGTGTCAAGTGCTTCGCCCAAGGGTGATACTGCCCTGGATGTTTACTTGCAGACTGTTTTAAAACATGTGGACTCTGCGGACTCTCAGATGCGGATTCAGCTCATCCTGCAGTACCAAGAGCGAGAGGAGCGCAGAGCTGAGGCTGAACGCGAAGCTGCGGAGCGCAGAGCTGAACGCGAAGCTGCGGAGTGCAGAGCCGAGCAAGAGGCGGCAGCGCGCCAAGCGGACCGAGAAGCTGTAGAGTGCAAAGCTGAGTCCGAGCGAGAGGCGGCAGCGCGCCAAGCGGACCGAGAAGCTGCGAAGCTCAGGGCTGCGGGTGAGCGAGAAGTGGCGGAGCGGCAAGCCGAATGGGCACATCAGCTCGCTATGGCACAGGCAGGCAGAACGCCATTATCTCCTGCCCCTGCAGGCGCTGCAGATCTCTCTACGCCCAGACCTCGTGCAGAGAACTTTCCCACCCTTGACAAAGATGGGGACCTGAATGTGTTCCTGCGAAGTTTTGAAAAGACTTGTCGACAGTACCAGCTGCCCAAGGAGCAATGGGCCAGGTACCTCACTCCTGGACTAAAAGGTCCAGCGCTTGAAGCCTTTGCAGAATTACCAGCTGAGAGCGACCAGGACTATGAGGCAATTAAAGCCGCGTTGCAGAGACGGTAAAACCTCACGCCAGAGGTATATCGCAAAAAGTTCAGGTCCTTGCAGAAACGGGCCGCGGAGAGCTACTCTGCAGTCGTGAGCCACCTGACCACCCTATTTCGACAGTGGGTCAGGGGGCTGAAGATTGACACCTTGGATGCCCTGGAAGACCTGCTCATCAAAGAGCAGTTCGTGCAGCTGTGCCCACCTGAGATCCAGGAATGGCTTCTGGATCGCAAACCCGAGACGGCCCTGGAAGCTGGTGAGCTGGCCGATTTCCATGCGGCCAACAGAGCGTCTGTGGACCGGAGCAGCGGTTTCCCCAAAGGATCATCAGGATGGAAGCCCAACTCAGCACGACCCCCCGACATCACGGCAACAGCGCCCCCCTCTGTGCCAGTCTCTGCTGGGGAGGGGGGAACGAATCTTTCTTCGCCTGGAAGAAGTGTGCGCCGTCGCTGTTTTATTTGTGACAGTGCCAACCATCTCCTGGCAGCGTGCCCGCAGAGGAAGAAGCCTGCATCCACAGCTGGGGGAGGACACCCCACAGCATCACCCTCTGTCCTGTTCGTTACCAGATCGGAGGGCAGTGCCAACGTGAACCAGCAAGCAGTCATTGTCGGGACTCAGGTATCTGTGGGTTTAAGAGATACGGCGGCTGAAGTAACTTTGGTGCGTCCAGGGTTAGTCAGCCCTGCAGACTTTATTCCTGGCAGGACTCTAGCAGTAAAGGGTTTTGGTGGGGTACGTCCTGCGGTGCCAATGGCATGGGTTTATTTGGACTGGGGAGCGGGGAGAGGTCTGCGGGAGGTGGGAGTGTCTGAATATATTCCTACAGATGTGTTACTGGGCACGGATTTGGGTAAATTGGTGTCACCGTATGTGCTGGAAAGGGATGCTGGGGATTTACCCAGGCCCACTAGTGGCTCTACAGTGGGAAGGGCTGTGAGTGGGTCTGCACAACAGGATTCCTGGACGGGAGGGCAGGGGATGGCAGTGAGTCAGTCTGCGCCTGCGCCAGGTGTGCCCGAGGTGTTGTGTGGTAGCATGAGGGGGCAGTGTGACTGGGAGGAAAGGCAGGGGGTGAGTGAATGCCCGTCTGCACCCGAGTCAGCTGGTTCCCCGGACCCCATGCGTGGGGAGGTTGTGGTGCCCATGGTGGAGGTGGGTACCCGCTGGCAGTCTGCGGGGAGTAGGGCACAAGGCCCGTCTCTGCCGTGTGATGGTGTGGATCAAAATGCCTGGGAAGTGTGGCAGGATACTGTGGTGTGCCTGCCTAGACCAGACTCGGGTGTGTCTGTGACGCCATATGGTTGGGAGCAAGGGCAAGGGATGACTGCGGGTCTGCTTGCGCCTAAACCGACCAGGACTCTAGTGCCCCGTGAGAATGGTGTGGATCAGAATGCCTGGGAGGGGTGGCAGGATACTGTGGTGTGCCTGCCAAGACCAGACTCAGGTGTGTCTGTGACGCCACGCGGTTGGGAGGGAGAACAAAGGACCAAGGCAGGTTCCTTTAGGGCTGAACCAACTGGGTCGGTGGTGCTGGAGGGAAGGTGTGGGCATCGGAAGGCCTGGGATGAGCAGGATACTGCGGTATGCCAGCCTGTGCCATGGGTGTCTGAGACTGTGCGTGGTGCAGAGGGCATACTGGGCGGTCGGAAGGAGAAGCCTAGGGTGGCAGAGGCTTACCCAGGGCCTAAACTATCCAGGTTGGCGGTGCTAGGTGAAAGGAGTGGAGGGCAGAACATCCAGGATGGGCAGGATACTGTGGTATGCCAGTCTGTGTAGCATGTGTCTGAGGCTGCGGGTGGCACCGAGCGCATGCTGTGTGGTCAGGAGGAAGGGCCTGGGGTGGATGCGTGTTGCCCTGGGGAAAAGCCAACCAGATTCCCAGTACCACAGGAAACTGGTACTGAGAAACCTCCCTGTGGGGGAGGGTGGCATACGGCTGTATGCTCATGGGTAACGAAGCAAGGCGTGCTTGATAAACTGTGTGATACAGTGGGGAAAATGTGTGCAATGGAGGGCGAGACGAGCATGAGCATGGAGAATCCTGTGCCCCATCTGTATGGTTCCCCAAATTCTGAATGTGCGGGGACAGTGAGAGACGGGGAGGCAGCGGGTCCTGGTGTGGCTCCTGTGACCTCCCAGCCCTCTGCCCAGAGCCAGGTACGATGCCTGACTCCGTTGGCAGATGCAGGGGGGACGTTTACTGGGGAGCGGGGCGCTTCACCCTGTTTCTCCATACCCCCTGCTGTAAGAATGGCTCCAGAGCAGGCTATGGGTTACGAGGATTCTGCTGCCTGTAAGACTGAGGTGCAAGCTGAGAGTGAGCCACACGTGCTGCACCCGGAGGGGCTGCAGAAGCACAGGGGCTTCTCCGAGTCTGTGCATGCTGTGAGTGCGGTGCGAGTGACCCCCTTCCCCGGGCTTGGGAGAGGTGGGGGAGAATGGTGGAGTCGCCAAGGGCCTCCATGGGGAACTGTGTGACGTGGTTGCGAGAGGGAATGCACGCTTTGGTGGGCAAAGTGCACGAACACCTGTGCGTCCCCCCACTCCGTACTAGCGCCGGCGACTGGTGCAGGTGCCAGATGCGAGTGGGCAAGACATGTGTTAAGATGCACGTGAGAGGCATGGTTAGCCTCGCTTTCTGCGTCTCCTTTTGTATGGGAGATGTGGCAGATTAGATCTGTATTTCTATCTATATAAGGGTCTGCCTGTGTATATGTGTCTAAGTGCCTGTTTATATATATATATATATATCTCCTCCATATCGTCATATTTGTGTCTGACCATTTGGGACGCGTATCCCTGTGTCCACAGCTGAAATGTAATTAAAATGGTTAGCTTTCTCCCTTGGGGGGAGGATATAACACGTAGCTGTAAAATGGAATGTCTTTTGTACACTGACATATGGATCACACCTTGGGAGCCGTCCCGGCACCAAGATTTAGGCCCTATCTTCAAAGACGGGAAGCACATCCTTGATCCCTGGGGGAGAGATGGACACCTTTGGGCAATTGAAGATTAATTGACAAGCGTACTGAGCACGCTCGGTATAGGGGCACTCTGGGATATGTAGTGCTGGAGGCTGGGCCATTTGGGGGTGAGGGTTGGAAGGAACAAGAAGTGTATAAATTCTGAAAACTGGCCATGTGCTGGGGCTGATCACTTGGGGTACCTTCGAAAGAGGACTGATCGGTCCACGTTCCTATCTCCAGGCTCCATGAGACCATTGATGCTAGCTTAATGAGTAACTCTTCGTAAGTAATTGCTCTGTGGTTAACCCTTTTCTTTTATTTGCTGTGTAGTGTGTAATTATTTGATTTATTCTAGCTATAATTTTCCTGTAACAAATGCACTGTGATATATATATCTCATAAATTGCGAGTTGCGGTCGTCAGACGGCAGGGATTGTGGGATCTGTAGTCACTGTCAGAGTCTAGGGTAGGCAGATAGTGCGGCTGCTAAGCCCTGCGTCTCCTGTTGCGACGCGCGTAGTGTCCATGAGGACTGGTGGCAGCGTTACTAATAGAATAGGAAAGTGAGCTCAGGGATTGTGGGAGACGTAGTCATTACCCGCTTCAAGAGAAGATTTGTACTGCGTTGCAATCCTGGGATCAGTATATCGCGTATATCTACGTGCCTGTTGTGAGAGAAAGTGTGGCCGGGACGGGTAGATAAGCGTGCGTGATTATCTGGGTCTAGGATAGATAGTGAGCGGCTTAACCCGGCATCTTTTCGCAGCAGCGCGCGTAGTGGTCGTGACAGTCAACATGTCATTTGATCTTGTCCTGACACCTAGATGGGGCGATTGCAATTTATGTAGTTTAGGTGTTGTACCAAAGAGCATCGTAACAGTTTTGTCAGTATTTAGAAAAAGTTTGTTATCTTTGATCCACTTTTCTACCTCTGTGAATTGTTCTTGCAGCACGGCCTCCAGCTGCGGGAGATTTGGTTTGCTGGTATAGATTACGGTGTCGTCTGCATACATGTGTACAGTTGAGGCTTTGCAGACGTTGGGCAGATCATTTATGAATATTGTGAATAGCAGGGGGCCAAGTATCGATCATTGGGGTATATTGCACGTGACTGGGAGGGAGCTGCTAGAAATGGACACTTATTGCGACTGATCAGATACATATAATTGAAACCAGGTTAGCGTGCGATCACCAATACCAGAGTTTTTAAGTTTTTGTAATAGGCACATCATACTAAGAGTTGCCTCCTTCGTCTGCACTGATAGCGGTCAAAAATCATGATACAGTACTAGAATCTGCACACATCAATTCTATGGGATCTCTAATACACCAGTAACTGTTCCATTGATCTAAGTCCTTTGTAACCTTCCCAAGATCCTGCACTATGAGCTTCTGGCAATCCGGGATGCTTGCATCAAACTAGAGAAAGACTACCAACCCGGGATCACATACATCGTAGTTCAGAAACGGCACCACACACGGCTATTCTGCGCTGATCGTAGCGAGCGGGTGAGTATGTGATTTGTAGTATGTAAAGAACTCATTGTTATTTTTGTAAGTAATGGTTAATCTATTCAGAGAACGACGAACAGCAGCGAAAAGTTGGCGAAATGCCCAGGTTTTTGGTGCTTTTGTTCGACAGGTTTAAACAGACGAATCCCATAGGTTTCAATGTAAAAAACAATTCCCAGTTTTTAGTAAATTTTTATTCAGCCATTTAGTCTTTTCATTTGCAACAAAAAGTATTTTTATTAATTTATTTTTTAGAGTTTTTTAGGCATTTTACTGGATTTTTCACCGAAATTATTTTTATTCATATTTTTTTCTTATGACTCTTTTTATTTATTCTGTAACAGACCTTTTTTTGTTGTTATTCATAGAAGCTTTTATGATGTTTCCATGCATCAGTTGTGTTTTAAACGCCTTTTAAAAATTGCCGTTTTTTTCTTTTAAATCCTGTTTGGCGTCTGGTCGGCTTATTTTGGCGACTATCGATGGCTGTTTGTCGGCTGCGTTGTGTTTTTTCATTGGCATTCGGCGGTCTATGGGATGCGTTTGGTTTTTGTTCAGCGTCGTTCGGCAGTTTATCAAATGCGTTTGGCAGTTTATTGGCGGCGTTCGGCAGATTCATTCGGCACACATCAGGAACCCTGTGGTGAATGCCGAATTTACCGCAGGGTCGGCGAATTCAGCCTGCTGATGTGTACTGAATGAAAGAGCACTTGAATAACCCCTATAGTGTGCTAACCCTGATGCTTGGGGAACAGGTACCTTAGGGCTTCTGTAATACGAAAAGTCTGTGGGCTTTTATTTTTTTCTTCAGAAAACAAATCGAGGGGAGCAGATAATATGTGGTATATACAACATAAAGAGACTAATGTGATCTGGACCATTTTCTAAAAGTATTCTAAACTATCACATGGCATCCTCAACATATATTGCATACATGTAAATCAACCCTTGAAACAGTCAATAAATACAATTTTTAGTCCACTTTTTGCTGTTATTGTATTTTATTTATGTTATATTATTTTATAATAGTTTTGATATTCAATTTTTAGAGCATAAAACCTTAAAAGATTTTACAGAATAATTACTTTTGCCCGGTTTATTCCAGTTAATAAATAAATAATTCATTCATACCTCCATTGCTGTCTTTTCATTAGATTGGAAAAAGTGGGAACATTCCAGCCGGAACAACAGTTGACACCAATATCACCCACCCTTTTGAGTTTGACTTTTATCTCTGCAGTCATGCGGGTATCCAGGTAACATACGTAAAAATAATAAGAAATAAGAGTATTTAAAATTAGCGAAGTGATGATTTGCTAACTTATGGAGACTTATGGTTGTGATCAATAACCACAATTCAATTAGCAAGATAGATATGAATAGAAGAGTGGTTAAATCCCATTGTTTTGAGAGTCAGTGCTACTAAATGACACCTCTACCTTCATTGTATGATTGCCTTTAGAAGTCATTATTTCTTCATAAATTTTGCGTTACCTTTAACTCACCTGTTTGTTATTACTCTACAGGGCACCAGCCGCCCCTCCCATTATTATGTCCTTTGGGATGACAACAGATTCACTGCTGATGAGTTACAGATTCTCACTTATCAACTATGCCACACATATGTGCGCTGCACCAGGTCAGTCTCTATACCGGCACCTGCCTACTATGCCCGTCTTGTGGCATTCCGAGCTCGATATCACCTCGTGGACAAAGAGCATGACAGGTAACTATGTAAAAATTAACTTTTTGCGGGATTCTCTTTTCTGTCAATGGCTTGAGAAAGCTGACTTGTTCATTTTCCGTCTATTGCAGTGGCGAAGGCAGCCATATTTCTGGACAGAGCAATGGGAGAGACCCACAGGCCTTGGCAAAGGCAGTGCAAGTTCATCAGGACACACTGCGCACTATGTATTTTGCCTGATGGCTTTACACGCACCTTCTTGATGGATATCATCTATGTTTGACTTGTTTGTACCATAAAGTACCTCAGTGGCTCAGATGAATTCACATTCAATTGGGTTTGAGCCTTACCAGAAGAAAGGGTACCTCAACAGAGACTCACAGGCCCAACAAATTCCTCAGATTTTCTTGGAGAAGACGGTGGATTTTTATGTGGTTGGGGTTAAATTTTTGTTTTGTTTTTTTGCATGTCCATGGAAGAAAAACTATAGGAAAGCACATAATTGGTTTACTCTACAACCCACAGAAACAAAGTCCCATTTTAGTGGTTTTAAAAGGTGTCCTTTGATTGTGACGACAAATCTGTATTCCTTGATGACTTGAAATGCAATACTCCAGGCAACATTACTGTGACGCTGAGCCCTGTCCTCAAAGTAATGGAGGTGGAAAACATTACATGCTGTTTAAAAAAGTCCAAGGAAGAGATAGGAAACCGTTTGGCACCTTAAAGGAAAGAGTAACATGATTATTTATTTGTTTTCAAATTTTAGATGTAACAAGTGAACATGTTACAGACACTCACTCTCTCCCTTGTGGATGCTCGTTCATCATATCTTTCACGTGAGGAACATAACCAGCACAAAATATCCCTTTTTATTCTTTTTTAAAATATACGGTTGAACTTTTACCAACAAGCTATTTACTGCTTCTGAGCCTGTTGCGGCTTGTACCCAACGTTCAAAGTGTATAAAGCAGGTGGTTGAACGTGTGTGTTTCTATGGATAGCCACTTCAAAAAGCTGAATGGAAGTCCTGCTGTGAAGATTTCTGAATTTCACCTTTTCCATGAAATTCTCTGGTGCCAAATAGCCTCCTTCCAGTGAGGCAAAATGGAAGCTGGTTATTCGAAGCAATAGGGTGTTCATATCCAATGACGACCTGGTCTCCTGTGTGCCTTCGCGCCTCAGAACAATGGGGTGCGACTAATTCATTGAGTGAGGATACAATATGACGGTTTGACATGGCGGCAGAAAATTCTGAACGGAGCAAAGTGCCTTGAACCTTTTTAGTGCCAGACAAGGCATGTACGAGGAAACTGTTTATTCATCTCCAGCTATGCGGGATGTAAGCAGAGGCACTAGGAAAACACAACAACCTACCATCCAAAAGGCAATCCGTGAAAGAGTCACCAACTGGGCGCTAAAGAAAAAAAATATGCTCAGAGAGTGGAGGGAAGAGACCTATGCAAGAGAGACACAAATTTAACATTATGAAAGAACACAATATTGTATTTTTTTATTTTACTTTATTTTTTTAAAAGCAAAACTGAATTTCACAGGTCTGTAAAAGTCTAGAGAGGCCCTTGACTGCACTGCTATGCTATTTTTCTTCTTCATTGTCATTGATTCCATTGTTAATGAATACTATCCACTACATAAATGCTGAATTCAGAGGCAGTTTTACTTTAAGAATTGAAAGGTGCAGTGGTTTAGTCAAGGGTAAGAATGGAATTTTCCTTTTGCCATAACAAATACAGCTTCGTACTATGATGATGCCACAAAAAAAAAACATTTTTCTCGGAAAACAAATATTATAAATAGGCAACCGAAAAAAACTATAAAATGTTTTATTGTAAGTAGGAGGTAGCTTTAGACTGGAGGAGTGTGATACAAATAGTAAAATGGGCTCTAGGTTTCCTGCATGGTTTCACTGATTGGGTAGAAGGTTAGTTTCTTGGCCTGCATATCATGTCTAGAGCAAGGTGCTCAGTTAAGCCAAGGGCTCCTGTCACTCTCCCGAGTGCTTTTTATCCAGACTCATTCTTGCAATGTATATGCTGAAGCTCCTGGAATCTTAAAACTGCGGTGTAGCGGCTTGTGTTTTGTAGGTAATCTGTACAGAAGTAGTAATTTCTCATTAGTGGAAGGTGTAAGAGACAGAGTGCTCTCAGTAGAGTTCATTAAAGCGACCGCATTACAGACCTCTTACTATCTTTCTATGTCCATCCCCATCACCCTGGATATCTTGACTTTTTGGTTATCTGGCCTCTACTCTGGCTAGCCCACAGGCAAATGCAATGTAGCAGAGCTGTATTTTTCTGAATATTTTATCATTTAAAAATACTTGTGAACAACCAAATTCAAGTCAAAGACATCTAGCTTCCATTTCCTCAAAGATCACCATGATATCATCCTTTCGGGTGTCCTTTATGGTCATGGTATTTTCACACTCCCTCAGACTCACAACCAGTCTAACATGATACAAAACGTCATGCTGGCAGACTTAAGTGAATACGATTGCTTTTCAAAAAGCTGCTCATCTCATGGGATCACCTGCCTTAGCCAGGGAGCTGTTGGTTTACAGACAAGAGACCCTGAGTATGTTCGGAGTGCAGACTATATGGATCTGCTCTCCTGTCTTGTCTTTAGTAATTCCGCAAAACGGGTGCTTTAGGAGAAAATGTGCATCATTTCGCTTTGGATTATTTATTATAGTAACCAGCTTTTAGTTATATATTTCTTAATGCCATCTTATCATATTTCCAGACGGTGGTTTACAAGTCACTAAATCCAAAATACTGGACATTTTTTTTTATTATTATTATTTTTTAAATTTTTTTTATTTTCATTTGTTCTGGAAACCTCAACATGTTCCAAATTCTTGAGGTAATTTTAATAAGTTAAATAGTAGGATGTTTCCTTTAAAGAGCAGTGTTTAATGATGTTATTTATTGATATTTGCGATTACACTAAACCTTTGACACCCCCAGGATAAGCAGCTCTCCGACAACTCTCCCAACCTGGCTGCAGCCAATTGCAGCGATCAGCCAGAGGGAAGGGAGGCGGACCAGGGGAGTTGCCAGAGAGCCGTGGGATGTGCTATGTTGCACTATGGCGCTCAGACCTGCCTGCCTACCAGCGCTGCCTCGTAGTTCAGGAGTTATTCTTTGTTGTAGTGTTGCGGGTTGAAGTACATGGGTCTTGCTGTTGTAGCACAGTAGAGGTGCTTTATTGTGAGTGTTATAGCAAGGTGCTGTTTTATATTGTCTCTCAATGTTTACCAATGTCCTCCTGAAGCATCAAAATCTAAGTTCGGTATTAAGACTGGTCTTGGTAATGGGACATGAATAGTGACATGGCCATGACAGAATATTCAGTTGCCAAACCGAAATATCCAATTATTGGACAGTTGTTTCCTGCTACACGTCAGCTGCCCTTTTGTAATATATTGCAGATTAACCTCTTTACTACTAAGCCATTTTCCATAGTAGCACTGCCAGGAACCAGGTTTTGTTTGTTTTTAAATAATTTTTAATTATATAGTAAAAAATAGTTGGTAATAATAATTCCCGATGCATTTCTTACTGTAATAACCTATTTGGCTGTTAGATGTCACCATCTGCTGGCTAAATGGCGTTACTGCAGTTCTGAACTCCTAGCATATCAGCTGGGGAAAAGTCTGATAGAGATATTTTCCAGCTTGTTTTAAAAGTGTTAGCACTTCGGGCATAATGCCCACTGTGCTAAAACTTTGGGGGCACCTTCTGGAGCCTAAATGCAAACTAAATTTGTTTGCAACAACAAAGTTTCATTTACAGTGATACAGCATAGCACCAGATCTTGTTTACACGATCTCGGGCTGTTGTGTCTGCTGCTGTTGATTGTGTACAATCACGGTAGTGAAGGGGCTTAAGGATTTGATTCAGTAGCAGGTGTGAGAGCACTTGTTCCCTGATTTAAAGTGAGTGCCTTTCGTTCTTTAAAAATTCCTGCCTATGGCATCATCATCATTTCCAGTAAAAAGTTGACCTAATAATCATTATATTTAGGTTTTTTTGTGGTTTTTTTTTAGGAATGAGTCAGATAAATCCAATTGGTCCCAGTATATACAGTAAACTTAATTACTCATACAGGCTGGACCCACAGTTATTTAGTTTAGAAATCGATTAAGCACAACAGATGACAGATTAGCTGTATCATAAGGTAAATTAAAATCTAATTTAAGACTCACTTTTTTTCTTAATGGGATACTCTACTAGAAAATGTCATGCTTTTTAAAAATGGTATTTAATTTTAACCTGAGTGGCTTGTTTTAAATGTGTAATCTGTACAGTTTGTAGCCAATCTGTCAATTGAATTCCCATCACAGCTGCCTCACATTCTGATCGGCTACATGCCAATCATGGAGCAAGCTTAAGTTTGTTTTAAAAAGCTTTGCTTGTGAAAAACCTGTTTCCTCTGGCCATTCAGGTTTATAAACACAGAGGGTCATTCTGTTAGCTATGATATTTCAACGCTGGCATTTCGCAATAGTATAATCCAAAGAGCGCCAGGAGATGCTTCACAGTGCAGTTTCTCCTGCTGCTCCTTGGATTTTTCTTATGTGATATGTTGGCGCTTGTCAGTTATGCACTCCTAGCACTTGGGGCCCTTTACGGAACTGCAGGTCCAAGCCCCCCTTCCTTCAGCTGCCCATTTCAGTAAATTAGTTAAAAATAAAACATGTTGCCTCCTCTTGTGCTTGTACAGGGAATGGGCTAAATACCTGGTGGACCAGCAAGGAGATACAAAGTGTTCACCAGTGGAAGAATGTTCAGTCTGCACTTCTACCTGGTGGAGACCATATTAATCGCTCCCTCAGTGATGAATCTGTGTGCTCATGCTGGCCCCAGATACAGCGGCCCACCGGGAAGTTGGGTGGTATCTTGGTGGACCACTCCTAGGTGGCATGAAAGGACTGTTATATCTGTGGCACTTAGACAAAGCAGCACAGGATTTGGCCAAAGGCCCCCAGTGCCAATGTGCCCTTGAACGTATCATGGGCTGCCACCTCCCCTAATAGCGGTACTCTCGGCACTTAAGAAATAACCTCCAAAGTGTCCCTCTTTCTTTTTCGAGTCATTTTGGTTGCAAAGCGTCATAATGTGATTGACCCATTACTGGGCATGCTTAGGTTTAAAGCGATATTGGGTCTGAAGTGAAAATAAGGAAGGCACACTGTTGTGTCCTGTTTGCTATCAACGGTGTTGTAGAGGCAGGTAACTATGTGGGTTTGGGTTTATCTTTACCAGTATGACTCATTTTTGTAAATTTAAAACCGCTCCCTTTTTCAACTCTCTTTGGGAACCAGCAAGATTCTGATGCTTAATGCCTCAGGGATGAACACCCAGGAACACTTTAAATAAAAAGCTCAAATTTAAACGTGAAGTTCAAACACACGTGTTTAATTCCACATATATGCTTGGGTGTAAAGATGGTCGGTTGTCCTTTTCATCCACATATGAAAAAAAACCTCACTTGATCATGGTGTGATGACTAAATGCACTTAATAAGCTTGTAATTGTATGTACCGTACTATTATTTAATTAACTGACTGGATCTAAATGCTATAACATCTGTCTTTCCAGTTATTATATGTAAATGCTGTGAAACCATATATATTAATTTCAAAAGCAATAAGGGGGAGAGCGTTACTTCTATTTACAGAAAAAGGTGTCACTGTGGATATGATGTTATACAAATATATGCATGGCCAACACTAACAGCAAAATAGTTAACTGTTCAGTAATTGGACAGTGCAGCGAGAATTAGGTCAGCTAGCATCATTTAAAGGATCCATTAGAGGAAAGAGTTAAAGTAAGAACAACAAATATAAAATTCACCGCCTTTACCCCTTTCACTGCCAAAATAATATTTATACACAAATTTGTATTTAAACACAATTAAAAAGGACAATTGACATTCATAACCCTGTTTGTATACCTTTTTAATTCAAAGTTAGTGTGCTCCCTGGGTTGAAAATGCAATTCTTTTGTGAGAGCTCACTCCTGTCACCCTGTATTACTGTAAAGAAGCTACAAAGAGCAGCGCACATCCTAACTTTAACAAACTTTACAGCTTCATTACAGTAACTAGCGAAAAGGCAGAATGCAGGGAGAGCTCTAAGATCTCTCACTACTGGACAGGGATAAGATTCAGGGGGTTATGATGACTGAAAATCCCTGTACAGTACAGTTACAAAGTGTTACTGTAATTTTGAAGTTATACAAGATGAGGGACACCATCTACAGTTTAGAACCATTCATCCAAGTAGTTTAGCCTATAACTCTCTTAACAATCTAAGAATAACAATCATATATGCTAAATTGCTATTTTACCCTACATTTAAATGTTAAGTCTAATAATTTACTAGAAAGAAGCTCTTGGTAGCCAAAGGGTTAAAAAAGGGCTTTTAGTGTTTGTTTTTTTAGCAAAACATTTATAGGGCTATATTACAAGAAATGTTCTTCCTTTTTCGTCTATACTGGAAATTGCTTAAATTTGATGGAATAGTGAAAACCGTGTCCAGTTAAAAAAAATATGCTAATAAGAGACTATTAAGCTTGATTTCTAGTTGTATATTTGTGTTTAAAACCATTTACAAGATACAATTATTCAGGAGACACAGGGCAAAAGAAGGACCGTCATCTTAAGAGACAGAAAAAATAGATAGGACACCAATTCTGATTTTGACTGTCCTTTAATTTGCTTTGGATTTTATATGCTGGGGAAGCTGTTGGTGCTATATAAATGATGATAGTAATGCAGTCTTTTTGTAGCTAAAGCTGTGTTTATTTAGAAAGAGATACATTAATTCTGAGAAGCAGATGCTGCCTGATAATGAGGACTATCTGAACCTTTCGTTAGACCATAGATAAATCAATTTTTTTTCGAAGATATTCTGATTTTAGCTGTCAGGTTTGGCTAACACGACTGTTTAGTGGATACATTTATTTCCATTTTACATTTAGTAGTTTCAGAAAGGTGTGTCTCTCCTAGAACATTTACTTAGGATAACTATTCATGTAACCATAATTTACAGAGAAAAGAAAACACATTGTTTGATGCATGTTCTATGAGTATTTGAGCCATCACACCTTCAACCTTCTAGTGTGCCTCCACTGCCAAAAATGCAAACAGCCCTCTCTTCAAAGTATTCAGATTTTTTTTCCCCCTATATATCTTCTCAACTTTACGAAGTCCTGCCCTTAAGAATTATGGAAATGATCGTCCTTTTCTTAGCAAAGGCTTTGCATATCCAGGGGACATTTAGGTTGAGACTCTTCATCTTAAATCGTGTGTGTGTGTGTGTGTTCTAAGTGTATCAAATGACAAATAATATCAAATTATTATGTTCCTTCATTCCTGCTTCCTTTTTTTCTCCAGAAACCACATTAGTTCTGAGCATTCCATCATGCACGTTTTTTCTTATCCTGCACCATAAACCGTCATTAATTGAAGATCTTTCTGTCAATTATTAATATCCACTTGCAGTAAATGCAAGTAATGCCATATATTTAATCTCAGATTAGGGTGGGTTGCGATCTGGATGCAAGTTTACCATTGTAAACGAGGGGTTACATTAGGATTGAGGCCATACATTTAACGGATAAACGATTTGCACTTAGGGCCAACAGTCAGGCAATGAGAAAAAGGTCTAATATGAGCTATGTAAATAAAAGCACACATCCATGTTATTGTATTTTTGGTTTGAACACGCATATAAAAAGATTAAAAAAAAACATAAACGGATACTTGCTATTTTTGTTAGGCTTGGATGTTTATATTTTCGTACCCTTAAAATATCACCTATCTTTGTGAAAATTGTGTTATAGCTATATTTAGTGAGTTCTGAGGACTAGAATATAGATATTTGTCTACAATATTTGTGTTAATAAAGTGCACTAGAGTACACATTAAAGATAAAAGTTAGAAAAAAAATACAAAACAAAACTTTATTTTGCTGCAATACAAATGCTGGTAACAGTCCAAGGAATTATGCATGAAAAGTATCAGGTTCAGTGTTCGGCAAGTAGCAACAGATAATTTTGTTGTAAACTAACATTTTGTATGACATAAACTAGTTCTCCTAACAGAATATGTGATAAGAAATTTTAATATCAATGCAAGTGCCCAATGTGCCCTAATTTTGCTGCCTTTGATGAGAATGTTTTATTGTAGTGGGTGTGACATGGACCTGTGAGATTATATATAAAAGTAGATGGAGGGAAAGAGAGAAAACTGTTCTGCAGCAGTCACAGTAGAACCTCTCTAGGCTTGTTCTAGAGTCTAGTACATTTATGCCATTACCAACCTCTGTGCCATCGTAAATGGACTGACTGTGTGAATATGCATGTTTGTAGTGAGAGGCATGGCATAGTGCAACATATGGAGATATTCTGCTGACAGGCCCTGTTTTAATTTTGACTAACGCCTGTGGAAGCAAGTGTTTTAACACCAGTGAAAAGGGTCAAATACATACGAGCCACATCGGTGCAGGGAGACACAGCTCCTGATTGGTGCGTTAGTCAATCACTCAACGGCATATGGCTTGCACAATGACCAGTTGTATCCTTTGCCGAACCATACGTTAAAAGTACTTGTAACCCCTTTGCAATTGTTAAACATGTTTCCACTGTCCGTTCCGAGTCAAAATGATATATTCTATTGAAATAGGATTTGTTGGTTGTTGTTTTTTTTTTGTAGATTGTCCCTTTGAGAGACATTAAAAATTGTGTGGTGGCTTATTGAATGGCCCCAATCTGTGCTGGACCAGCAGGTAATATATTGGGTCACTCCTGGAAGTAATTTGTAGTCACAGAGCTGCTATAGATATCTTGCACTAGTCTACAATGTTGTTTTTCATGTACAGAAAAATGGACTGTTGACCCATGTGGCTCAGTGAATACTTTGCTTTCATCCCATCTGTGATTTCTCTTTTCCATGGTTCATCTAGACTTTTGAAACTGAATAGTTCTTGTTTTAAGCTTTTTGGACAGAACATTGTTAAGTTATTCTACTTGGCTTTTTGGGGGACCGGATTCAACACCCTTTGACGGGGAATGCTATGTGTGTGTGTATGTATAATATATATATATATATACACACACATGCACACATCGGTGGTACTATCACTACAGCCCTGTGGTATACCTTTTAAAGGGTGAGATCTAGTCAAACGAGAGGGATACTGTTACTGGGATACATATAATGTAGCAAAGCAATAAAACAGATATCATATGTGATTAGCACATAAAATATTTGTTGAACATGCAGTAAACTATAGTTGGTTAAGGTCACTCCCGAGACTACCAACAATGTAGAAAGAAGCTCCTACCATGACCACTCTATGGAGTAAATAGTATTCAGGCCATTCTGGGGGATTTAGCTGTGCTCATAGGAGTGAATTACTGCCTTGAAGGAGAGGCCTGAAGACTGACCAGACATCTGCATTATAGGCCCTTTTATACCTCTGATTACCAACTTGTTGGACTGTAAATACATGTCACTTAAACACAGGCTACCTTTTTATTTTGTCTCTGTTGCCTCTGTTTTAGCTTTGGTTGTGTCTAGATGTAGAATAATGTATTTTAAATAATAAAAAAAGCCTGACTCTTATGCCCGGAAAACACAATCACATCAGCAGCACAATTTAATTGCGGGGGTTTTTAAATTGCAAATTGTTTTTAAAAGCTGATGTTTTTTGTATTGTTACAATACAGATTGATAATGAAATTCTACAATCTGAGTACAAACTGAAAAAGAAACTTGCTGCTTGTACATCATTTGCAAACTGTTTATAAAAATGGTATCAATTAAAGCCAACACTGTATTGATAGATCTTTGTCAGTGATTTTGTTTTGTGTGTTTTTATTATAAGAACATGTATTATTCCCTGTAAGAAGTTGATTACGATTTGCATTAGTATATATTAGGGATGTGCATGGCTGAAAAATGTGTTTCATTTAGTTTCGTTTCGTTATTAAATAATTTTGTTTTCGGAATTTCGTAACTTATTTCGTTACGTATTTGGATCGATTTGAACTTTCGAATCTATTCAAATTTCATATATCAATTCAATAGTTGATATCAATTCGAATTTTGGATCACTAAATAAAACCCCAATTGATCAAATTTTACTGTTAAAAGCTAGAGTTAAATTTTAAGCTGTGTCACAGATTTAGTATTTGAATCAAATTAAACAGTGAAACAAAATTAATTCCTTTGCTGACTATTACTTGTATTGTAAGTTAGTTCATTTCAAATTTGATAGTTGATCAGTTATTCAAATTTTTCTTTTATGATGATGACACAGTGTAAAATGAAATAAATACGTTATATACCGTTTCGAAGTCGTATCGATCCGTTATTTGGAAGTACTTCCGAATACGAATTATCAAATTTCGTTCCAAATTCCGAATTTTTCCGAAACAAATGCACATCTCTATATATATATATATATATATATATATATATATATATATATATTATTCCTGGAATGTATCTATATTATTTAATCTACAAAATGTGCATGCAACATATAAGTGTAACAATAATTGGTACAAAGGAAAGCCCAAATATGCAGAGGATACAGAGTAGACAGCCTAGGCCAGAGGCCCTGCACGGTATACAGCAGCCCTATTCTGAAAGACCGATCTTTAGAATAGCCGGATCTACTCTAAAGGAAATATAATACAACGACGCTGTGCAGAGTCTAAGGACCTACAGACGAGACAGGAAATATATATCAATATATAAACTGTACAGACAAGGAGTATCCAGATAAAGAAGTCAAGAGAAAGCCAGCAGTCAGAACGTATACCTTATACGAGGGGTCCAGAACCAGAAGATTAGTCAGCCAGGCAAGAGGGTCAGAACCAGGGAATCAGTCAGACATATAACAACCAGACAAAGGAGAAACACTTGAACTAATTACACAGGAAACACTGGACATAAACTAGAACCTGGACAAACTATGCAACTGCAGACAGACTAGACCAAAGAAAAAAGGTAAACATGAAGACACATAGAAACATAGAAAATGTCGGCAGATAAGAACCTTTCGGCCCATCTAGTCTGCCCAATTACATGGATACTTTACCTGGATTTATCTTTTGTTTAGGATAGCCTTATGCCTATCCCATGCTTGCTTAAATTCAATTACTGTTTTGGCCTCTACCACTTCTACTGGAAGGCTGTTCCATGTATCCACCACCCTCTCAGTAAAATAATGCTTCATGATGTTACTTTTAAACCTTTGCCCCTCTAATCTAAGACTATGTCCTCTTGTTTTGCTACTTTGTTTACGTTTAAATATACTCCCTTCCTCTACCTTGTGGATTCCCTTTACGTATTTAAATGTTTCTATCATATCAAACTTGACCAGAATAACATCAGGGAGCTCTCAGGAACAAACACTCAGCAGGAACCAGGAACTGAAGTGAACCAAAATGCAAGAGCAATGGGATATGGGCCAATTGCTTTATATAGGGAGGTGATCAGCCCACATCACCAGCAGGAGAGCTTAACGAGTAAGCCACTTAACCCTTGAGTTGCAATCCAGGCAAAGCAACATAGGGAAACAAATAGGAACCACAGACATAAAGAAATACAGAGGGCAGGGGGACAGGGCTGGAACAGGAAAACGTGACAATAAATAAACTATTAAAGTGAACCTGTAGCAGGAAGTTGCACTCTGGCAGCAATACTCAACGAGATGGCCATCGCATTGGTTTTAAAAAAAAAATCACTGAAATATCTCATTCCTTGATGATAATGCAGGTTATATTCACCCTGCTCTGGCACAGGGTGCTATAAGTTTCAGAGCTCTGTGGGCAGAGCTTTCTGCGGCCTGTCACACAGCACGTGTGATGGCATTCAGTGGTGACGCTAGAGCACTGACTTGTCAGTCAGTATGCTGGTCTATAAGGGAGTGGAGGGTTACACTGTAGAACAGCTCTTCCGTTCAAAGCAGTCATTCTCCAAGAGGCGTGACATGAGATGTGTGTGACAGTGAAGCTTTGGTGGGGTATAATTACATTTACAATTAAGACCGACTTCTGTTAAGCATGACAGATGCACTTTATAAAACTTGGAAACCAAATGGCACTTACTGTAATAATACATGTAATTTCCTGTGTTTGGATGCAACCATGCTTTACATCAATTTCAGTGCAGTACCGTAACAGACTGCTAGCGAGAGCCCAATCTGCAGTGATATGGACAGGTGTGTAGAGCTCAAGTGAAGTATAATGGTGACCGCAAATGCAGGTAAACTTGAATACACAAAAACAGGTCTGGACACAGGAAACTGGATACACAGGTAAACTTGGATACACAGGAAGACATTGGCAAAAGGAAGCTGGATACACAGGAGCTTTGGTTGCTGTAGATCAGTGTAATAGATCCCTGTACCCCGACAGGGTCACATCTGTCAATGCCGCTTCCTTGCTGGCCACCCAGGTTCTCGTGTCTCCTGTGTCTCTCCAGTCCTTAGCCGCAGCTTAAAGATGCGTACACGTAGAGAGCCTTGCTAGATCTCCCAGAAATAAGCCGAGGCTGTAAATCTGGAGCCCTTCGTTGAAACAGCAAGCAGAATATAGCGGCTACCCAAACCATGAGTTGTGACTGCATGTAGGGTCAAAACAGAACTGGATTAGACACCCATTTATACGGTCACACATGGGTCATTTACATACACAAAACGTCCCCTACAAACTGCTGGGGGACCCAACCAGACCGAAACAGACAATTGGACAAACATTTACTTCTTGGAATGTGAAACCTAATTACATTAGGTAGACAGTAAAATTAAACACTATGTAACATTCCTAATGAGGCAGGATAATGGTAAGGAGGGTGATAAACAAGATGCAGACAGCAGATTTACAACCTATTCAAAAAGAAACATAACACATTCCTGAGACAAGGGTAGACTGTAAGTCTAGTCCTTGCAACAGATAATAGATAGACAATAGCATTCTTGCATAATCATAGATTACACAAACATTCTGCACAGGAAATGCCACTGAACGAATTTCGATTATGGAGCCTGCACCCTACAAATATGCCTCCACGCCCATGCACCCCAAGTCCAAAGTGAATTACATCACAATCCGTGTTTCCCAAACCTGTACTCAGGATCCTCTGACAGGCCAGGTTTGCCAGATATCTGAAGCACAGCACATGTGATATGATATGCTGCTCAGTGATTGCAGTATTATTCAGCCTGCATTTCCCCAAGGTAATCTGTGAAATCTGGCCTGTGAGAGGGTCTTGAGGACAGATTTGGGAAACACTGCTGTAGATGGACACCACTGCCAGGACCTTGAGTTGCTGGAGATCAACAAGGCAGACTGGATCAGGGCTGGCTTATCTGGAACAAGGTAGACTAGTGCTTAACTTGCAACAAATGCTGAGTAATGCAGAAGCATTGCTCATTAGGGGGAATCTCCCTTAAATGAAGTTTCCATTAGCAGCCAGAGAGATTGCACCTGCAGCTACATCTGCTGATGAGACTACGCAAACCCAGCAAGCCGTAGATGGGATTGGGCAGAACCTTTCATGCACTGAGGTCAGGATTCAACAGCAACAGCTTGAACATGGGTTTTCCTTTGGTATACTCCATCTCCTGGGCACGGAACGTGACAAGTAGTGGTTATACAAATATGCACAAAAAGTGGTTTTGCGCACTATTCCCTACCAGGACGGCTGCACAAACCAGAAGTATCCAGCCCACTTTGTGTGTAAAACATAACAAGAAAAAAGGGTTGTCATTTGTGTTTACCCCTATGGCTTCATGCTAAACAAAACAGTCTCACTGTTCCCGGTGACAAGAAGCAATGGATTGGGCCACTGGTCTCCAGCGGAATGAGAGGGGAGTATCGGATTTATTGGGGGGGTGGGGGGTTTAGGGTGTGTTAAATGATTTTGCCAATGCAGAATCATTTAGCCCCAGCTTTTAGAACTAGCTAAAGTTTTGTTTTGCTGCGGTAATTACCTTTGTAATACCTTACTTTGCTCACCCTATACTTAACATGGGGAGCGCTAAGTATAGTAAGCTTGCAGAAGCTAGTGCAATCACCAATACGTTAAGTGATTTCTTACGGGTTTGGGGTCAGGAAGGTAAAATGGAGTGGCATGCATTAAAGTCACTTATCCTAGCAGTAAAACGTACTCATCCGAACACTAATGTTAGTGTTCACTAGGGATTAGTTCCCAGTAGCTTTACTTCACTGTCATGTCCCGTGCCGTGGTGTCTGTGTCCCGATGGTAGGCAGTGCCTTGCTCGCTGCTGCCTGCCAAGTGAAGTAGCGGTCAATCGCGGTTGTCACGTATCTGCTTCACTACCCACTTCCCTTAATTAAATGCTGCCACCACAGGTCTTCCCCTAATATGGAACATAGGTTACCTGGAATGCCCCGTTCAATTAAACCCACAAAACACAGTTTAGTAGATTGACCCCACCAAACCCAATTTAGTAGATCGGCCCGAAACTCAAGGCCTCAAACCTATTAGGACAAATTTCTCTTCAGGTTACGTGATTCTTATATCAGACAAAGTCGGAGCTTAATAAAGGAATTTATTATGACAAGAAAAATGGTCACAGTGTATATACAGATATAAAAGATATTACAATTAAACAGAATAAAAAAACAGAAATCCCTATACTTACAACTGGAATCTCTGCCAAGGGGCTGGGTTGAAAAGAACAGCAATTACTCCCACTTTGCATGTACCGCAGAAGTAAGCACATGGCCACAGTGGGCAGCTTACATTTATACCAAATCTCCTGGCTCTTCAGATTTCATGGCCACAAAGGAGTGTCCAGACCGCCGCCTTGACCTCCCCAAGCACATTTTTACCCACTTTCAAGCATTCTCCTTACATTCCTTATATCTGCCAACACATTTTATGGTACAGTTCTGATACCAAAAGAGCTGCTTCTTGACTTTAATCATTTAATTTAATTGTGGCAAGTTGGCTCAGCTCCGGCTAGAGAAGGTGTCCGCTCTCCCCCAGTGATCAAACGGGCCCAACAAATCACAGAGCAAGGCTTTCACACCTACTCGGTTTAAAATGATTTTTGATGCCTGGTGACAACAGGTTTTTCAGATTCCAATTACCCCTGCTAATAAGTTAACCAGGCATGGTGAATAAATGAACTAGGCATGCTCACACTCTTATATATCGCAGACCGATTCCGTAGCGTTGTAGTTATTAATATTTACCAGGTGATCTGGCCCCTGTAAATGACAGTGGTCATGGGTTGAGACCGCAGGTGGGGCGCGGCGTGATGATGCGGCACCCTTTGAGTTCAAAAGCCATGAATTATTGCCCTGAAGTGGTTTTCACTCCTCTCAGTGCATACTTTGTGTTTATGCTTATTGCATATGCTTATTCGGTATAGCAGTATTGGTTACCATGGGAACTGTGTTTTTGTGTACGTTTTTGACATACGCATGAAATCTGAAGCGTCTGTTTGCTCTGTGCTTGTTGTTTTTTTTCGGATGATGTGTCGTGATCTGATTGGCTGTGTCTCCGCATGACCGCAGATGGGATCTCGCGAGACACCGGGGGCTGTTCCTGGAGCCGGCGCGTGCGCAGGAGGCTCTCCCTCGCCATGTTTACATGTCAGTCGGCGTGGGTCTGTATTTACATTGGGAGCATCGGGAACATGTTTTTGGACTCCTATAAACACGCGGAACACATCAGTAGGTAATTATCTACTAATTATCTCCATGTGTATACCAATGATCTGATTCACTCTATCTTTGTTGTATATCATGTATATAAAGGGTTTGTCTTTCTATGGTTGTTTAGAGCACTGCACACTGAGGAAGGGGCTGCGTCCCCGAAACGTTTGTGTTTTGTGTTTTTTTCTAAGTAAAAGTGGTGACACTAGTGCACCTTTATCAGCAGCGCTGAAGGTCTGTCTTTTTTTACTTCATTGTTCCAATTTCATTACCAAAAAGTTGGATGCCGTTAGGGGATTAACCTTTTCAGCTGCAGCATTATTTTTGATTTATTTTTCAGGTCATATAGAAGACCTGACCCCAGTAACAATTTCCTTTTGTAGTCGCATACTTTGTGTTTATACCCTGCTGCTCACCTGTGTATGATTCTGGCTTGACTGATGATTCTCCTGGCTCGTAACCCTTTGGTATTTGGCTGACGACCCGACCAGGCACCCAACCCCTGGCACTTGGCTGACAAGCCGTTGTGGCATCTGACCCCTGGTACTTAGCTGACAACCCGATCTGGCATCTATACCCTGGTATCTGGCTTGTAAGCAACCCTGGTATTAATCCCTGGTAACTGGCTTACGAGCAACCCTGGTATCAACCCCTGGTATCTGGTTCATGAGCACCCTGGTGTCTGTTAACCAGTTCTGTTTGGCATCTACCTCTGGTTCTGATTATCTGAATATACCAATAGGTAGATATTTCCGGCCACTTAAAGGACCGGCAGTGTAAGATGGCACATCTGAGTACAGTTACAGTTACAACATTGTATAAAGCAGTAACAGATTCCACAGTGCGCACAATGGGGTCGCACAAACATGAGACATACGTGATACATAAGAAAAAGACAACCCTGTCCGTAGGATAGCTCGTCAGGGAAATGCAGCACTTTAACCAAGTGCTCAGCCAGACATCCTGTGAGCTTACAATCTAAGGGACGGGGTAAGTGAAACAGATGGGAGCAGAGGAGAGGTGAAACTGGTTGCTAGAAAGAATATAGTGGGGATTGCATAGGAGGACCAGAAGCTCGGGATGAGTAAGAGTAATTAGAGAGAAAAGTGGAAACGGCTGGAAAGCAGGGATGCACCGGAATTTCGGCCACCGATAGATTCTGCCGATAATGGGGTTATCAATTTCAACCTGAAAGCAAAACACCAGCCAAAAAGGTCAGCCGAAAATTGCTGATCCCAGCTGACACTGAGCGAGCACTCTTTCAATGCTGTTTAGCTGGAGATAATTGTAATTGGAAAAAGGCAGGAGCTGCTACACATATTTATTTCTGCACACAAAGGGTTAACTGCATGATCCACACTATAAGTAACCTCTGGCCTCTCAGTGACAAGGAACAAGTGATTTATCACTGACCTCCTGCTAGAGGTGTCTGCTCGGAGAACAAGAGGGGGGGGGGGTTAATGTGGGAGCTTACATCCATGCCTCCAAAAAGTTAATGGAATGTATACACATTCATTTTGCAATTGCTTGTCTTTTCCTGAGCCATTATAGATATACAGGTGAAACTTGAAAAATTTGAATATCGTGTAAAAGTTCATTTATTTCAGTAATGCAATTTAAAAGGTGAAACTAATATATGAGATATGATAAATCACGGCTTGAACTAATTGTGATGATTATGGTTTACAGCTCATGAAAACCCCAAATCCACAATCTCAGAAAATTTGAATATTTTGAAAAGGTGCAATATTCTAGGCTCAAAGTGTCCCACTCTAATCAGCTAATTAAGCCATAACACCTGCAAAGGGTTCCTGTGCCTTTAAATGGTCTCTCAGTCTGGTTCAGTAGGAATCACAATCATGGGAAAGACTGCTGACCTGACAGTTGTGCAGAAAACCATCATTGACACCCTCCATAAGGAGGGAAATCCTCAAAAGGTCATTGCAAAAGAAGTTGGATATTCCCAAAGTGCTGTATCAAAGCACATTAATAGAAAGTTATGTGGAAGGGAAAAGTGTGGAAGAAAAAGGTGCACAAGCAGCAGGGATGACCGCAGCCTGGAGAGGATTGTCAGGAAAAGGCCATTCAAAAGTGTTGGGGACTTTCACAAGGAGTGGACTGGGGCTGGAGTCTGTGCATCAAGAGCCACCACACACAGACGGATCCTGGACATGGGCTTCAAATGTCGTATTCCTCTTGTCAAGCCACTCCTGATCAACAAACAACGTCAGAAGCGTCTTACCTGGTCTGTTTCTCAGTGGTCCAAAGTCCTCTTTTCTGATGAGAGCAGCTTTTGCATCTTATTTGGAAACCAAGGACCCAGAGTATGGAGGAAGAATGGAGAGGCACACACTGCAAGATGCTTGAAGTCCAGTGTGAAGTTTCCACAGTCTGTGTTGATTTGGGGAGCCATGTCATCTGCTGGTGTTGGTCCACTGTGCTTCAATAAGTCCAGGGTCAACGCAGCCGTCTACCAGGAGATTTTGGAGCACTTCATGTGTCCTTCCGCAGACGTGCTTTATGGGGATGCTGACTTCATTTTCCAGCAGGACTTGGCAGCTGCCCACACTACCAAAAGCACCAAAACCTGGTTCAATGACCGTGGGATTACTGTGCTTGATTGGCCCGCAAACTCGCCTGACCTAAACCCCATAGAGAATCTATGGGGCATTGCCAAGAGAAAGATGAGAGACATGAGACCGAACAATGCAGAAAAGCTGAAGGCCGCTATTGAAGCATCCTGGTCTTCCATAACACCTCAGCAGTGCCACAGGCTGATAGGTTCCATGCCACGCCGCATTGAGGCAGTAATTGCTGCAAAAGGGGCCCAAACCAAGTACTGAGTACATATGCATGCTTATACTTTTCAGACGTGCGCTATTGTTCTATGTACAATCCTTTTTTTTTTGATTGCATGTAATATTCTAATTTTCTGAGATTGTGGATTTGGGGTTTTCATGAGCTGTAAATCATAATCATCACAATTCTGACAAATCACGGCTTGAACTATCTCATATATTAGGTTCACCTTTTAAGTTGCATTACTGAAATAAATGAACTTTTTCACGATATTCAAATTTTTCGAGTTTCACCTGTAAATCTACTCAGTTAAGTTGTATTGGAGGGCAAAAACAATTTGATTAAAAGCCTCTACACAACAAATAATAAACTTTATAGTTGCAGAGTTCTCTGAATTGCTGGGATGTGTACATGTCTTCTGCAACTATAAAATGTGTGTGTCCAAAAATTTTACACATGAATGTATGCACTAGATGCAAAATAACTCCACCAAAATAGGACAAAAATATCTTAAACATTTTAATGTGGATTCATTTAATAAAGTCTAGTATTAATACAATTGTACAAAAAAACCTATCTTAAAATAAATTGATGGGGAAAAGACATTTTCGGTTTCGTCCCAAAATTTTCATTTCGGGGGAGCATCACTAAAGTATATATATATATATTTTACACACTCCAGACACATGTATACACAGTATGTGTATATATAGAAAGTCATTTTCGGTATCGGTTTTCGACCAAGCTCATCGTGCATTTTCAGTATCGGTCCCAAATTTTCATTTCAGTGCATCCCTACTGGAAAGGGAGCCTGAATTTATGGACTAGGCCTGCGTGGGTGGGACAGCCGAGTGAAGAAATGGTGGGTCTGTCTGTGTATGCTGAGAAGAAAGAGAATGGAAATTTGTGCATTTAAGATGTTACAACGCAGGAGTGGGACGAGGAGGAGAAGGAGAAGCAGCAGAAGGGAAAAAAACTGAGTGAAAGAGAGGGAAAATTTGAAAAGACATGTAATCAGCCAGAAATTAATAGATGCACAAATAAAATACAATTGCAAGAATGGAGTTGCCTGGACGATTGCGGCGGGCAACATGCTGAATCCTTGATACCTTGAGAAGAAATGGTGGGACTGTGTATGCTTGTTCTGGGGAGCAGAGTGAAGAAATTGTGGGTCTGTGTGTATGCTTTATGCTTGTTCCGGGGAGCAGAGTGAAGAAATGGTGGGTCTGTGTAGGCCGAGAGGAAGGAGAATGGAGATTTGGTAAGTGTGCATTTAAGAAGTTACAACACAGGAGTGTGAGGAAGAAGGAGGAGAAGCAGCAGAAGGGAAAAAAGTGAAAGAGAGGGAAAATTTTAAAAGACATGTAATCAGCCAGAAATTAATAGAAGCACAAATAAAATACAATTGCAAGAATGGAGTTATCTGGACGATAGCGGTGGGCAGCATGCTGAATCCTTGATGCTTGTTTCAGGGAGCAGAGTGAAGAAATGGTGGGTCTGTCTGTTTATACAGGGATCAGACACTATATCTAGGAGGTATGTGACACTCACTTGGTCCTCACTGTGTGACATTGGCCATATAATGAAGTCTATCGGTTGATCACGGACTCATAACGTTGTATTATGTGGGATGTATTCAAAGGACATCACAACAGGGTTTATTAGAAGTCGTTTAAGCTCCCTGTCATATTTCATTTAGCTGCCATCTCTCACCTCAGTTAGCCTGGAGAACAATAGACTTCCTGATGCCTTATCTAAACATTCCCTCCTCCACCTCATTAAATGTTAAATAATGTAGATTAGATAAACAAGAACCACAAAGCAGTGGTGAGTGCCATGCTAACCTATCAGGCAATTAACCCCATAGGAAACAGGCGGTTTTACCATTGTCTGTCCGAAAGTATCCACTGCTGTTCTTACATTTCTGTGCCGTTTGTGTTTAGCTCTAATTTTCCTCTTACTCGTTTATGGAATTTTGGTGCTTTTTGAATAACCCCTATAGTAATTGTAACCCTGTTTCTGTTGTTTTATATGGTATCTCTAGAAGGTATTAAGATGGGAGAGGGAAAATATGTTCTGGTTTTCCAATTAAAAAATCATAGACCCTTTAAAATAAAATTGCTACATTTCCATAGTTTCTGGAATATTCAAGCTCATGTAATGTTAGTGTTTGTGCACTATATATGATAGTAAAGCATAAAAGCTGCCTTTCTGTCTATGCAGATTTACAGAAAAAAACATATCCCTCTTTGCGAATAAGCACGACTACATAACTCTTGGAAGGTTCACTGGATCTGTCCCACAAACCACAAGCAGCTAGGGTCTGGACAAGGGAACATTATGTCCCACAATATAAACTAACAGACAGACTTCCTTCTTAATTTCAGGAATTGGAAGCTGCTCTGTGAGGCCAGAGGGTGAGAGCTAGGGGTGCACATATCACAGAGTCTTATGTAGTAAACTATACTAATGAAAGATGAACTGAAATAAATCAATTACAAATGATAACCCTTGACTAAAGGATTAGGAAGCAGCCTTTCAAATTATTTAGTGTTTTGAAAAGATATTATAGTTTTGTTGTTTTTTACTGACATGTGAGGGACGTCCACGAATCCACACGCTGTGTAAGGAGGACATCTCCCACACCTCATGGGGTTTCCGCAGTGAAAGGGGAGACCCCAGGCATCCAGGACGGAGTCCTCCTACGGGCAGTCTGACTATAGGGAAGTCAGACGGTCCCTTTATATCCCTCCTGCTTACTGATGTCATTGCGACGAGTGCAATGACGTGAGTTCCAGGCACCCCCACGCAAGAGCTGGGCGAGTGCCTGAAAGGGGGGTCCTTTGGACCCCTCTCTCAAACGGGAAGTTAGAGAAAAAAAATATACAGGGTTATTCAAAGCGAATCGAAAAGCCACCGCACGTTCTGTGACTTTTCGTTCTCTTCAATTTGGTGCAATTTGGCAATCCCATTTCAGAGACCCTGCGGTGTATTCAGCAAGCACCACAGGGCCGTCGTAGTGCACGGAAAAACCGCCGAATACCTGCCGAACACTAACCGCAAAACCCAGGCGAATGCACACCGAAACCCGCAAAAACATCTGGATTAACCCCGCCGAACATGCCGGAGAAACCCGAGCAGGAGCCGATCAGAGCACAGAGCAGTTGCCGGAAAAACCCGACACCGCAGACGAATGGAGTGAAAAAAAAAATAGTATGCTTGAAAAGTGAAACGCTTGCAAACAAACTACTGAGCGAAAATGTCTGAAATTTACATATTAGATCCAATGAATGATAATAAAAAGGGCTGTTACAGAAAAAAGAAAAAACATTTTTTTAAAAAAATGGAAACATTTGTTTTGCAAAAAAATCCTGAAAAATGCTTAAAAGATCCTAAAAAAATCTATAAATAAAGAGACTTTTTACTGCAGAATATTATAATCAACGGTTTATTAGATATTGAATTAAAACAGGAATATTTTTAACATTGAAGCCTATGGGATTCGCCTGAATAAACCTGTCGAATGAAGCCACCGAGTGGCAGGGCATTTCGGCAACTTTTCACCGCTGGTTTTTGTTATGTTTTTGTGAATAGATAAAGCTATGGGGATTTCACTGCCCTCGAACAAGCACCGAACAGCCACCGTATGTGCAGGCAATTTACAAACATTTGGCGAACTGCCTGCTCTCTGAATAGCAGAATGGTCAGGAAAGGTAACCGTATGCTCAGTGGCGTCGTAACGTGGGGGCGGCCCGCACCAGGTGACACCCGCCCTTAGGGTGACACCGTCACCCTAAGGGCGGGTGTCTCACCTTCTGCCGCCTGTTCGCTCCCTGCGAGCGTCCGAAGCATGCAGCTTCGGCGCTCGCCTGGAGGAAACACGTCACCAGCCAATCGCGGCTGGTCACGTGGCTCCCCCAGATGAGCGCCCAAGCTGCGCGCCGCCGGACGCTCAGAAGGAGCGAACACGCGGCGGAGGCGAGCTGGGCTATATCCAGGAGGTGAGCTGGGCCATATCCAGGAGGTGAGCTGGGGCAAATCCATGGGGGCCTGGGGCATATCCATGAGCCGCTGGGGCAAATCCATGAGGAGCTGGGGCAAATCCATGAGGTGCTGGGGCAGTATCCATGAGGAGCTGGGGCAAATCCATGAGGAGCTGGGGCAAATCCATGAGGAGCTGGGGCATATCCATGAGGAGCTGGGGCAAATCCATGAGGAGCTGGGGCATATCCATGAGGAGCTGGGGCATATCCATGAGGAGCTGGGGCATATCCATGAGGAGCTGGGGCAAATCCATGAGGAGCTGGGGCAAATCCATGAGGAGCTGGGGCAAATCCATGAGGAGCTGGGGCATATCCATGAGGAGCTGGGGCAAATCCATGAGCTGCTGGGGCAAATCCATGAGCTGCTGGGGCAAATCCATGAGGAGCTGGGGCATATCCATGAGGAGCTGGGGCAAATCCATGAGCCGCTGGGGCAAATCCATGAGGAGCTGGGGCAAATCCATGAGCCGCTGGGGCAAATCCATGAGCCGCTGGGGCAAATCCATGAGCCACTGGGGCAAATCCATGAGGAGCTGGGGCAAATCCATGAGGTGCTGGGGCAAATCCATGAGGTGCTGGGGCAATATCCATGAGGTGAGCTGGGGCATATCCATGAGGTGAGCTGGGGCATATCCATGAGGAGCTGGGGCATATCCATGAGGAGCTGGGGCAAATCCATGAGGTGCTGGAGCAATATCCATGAGGTGAGCTGGGGCAAATCCATGAGGAGCTGGGGCAAATCCATGAGGAGCTGGGGCAAATCCATGAGGTGCTGGGGCAATATCCATGAGGTGAGTTGGGGCATATCCATGAGGTGAGCTGGGGCATATCCATGAGGAGCTGGGGCAAATCCATGAGCAGCTGGGGCAAATCCATGAGGAGCTGGGGCAAATCCATGAGGTGCTGGGGCAATATCCATGAGGTGAGCTGGGGCAAATCCATGAGGAGCTGGGGCAAATCCATGAGGTGCTGGGGCAATATCCATGAGGTGAGCTGGGGCATATCCATGAAGTGAGCTGGGGCATATCCATGGGGGCCTGGGGCATATCCATGAGGAGCTGGGGCAAATCCATGAGCCACTGGGGCAAATCCATGAGGAGCTGGGGCAAATCCATGAGCTGCTGGGGCAAATCCATGAGCTGCTGGGGCATATCCATGAGCTGCTGGGGCATATCCATGAGCTGCTGGGGCATATCAATGAGGTGCTGGGGCATATCCATGAGCTGCTGGGGCATATCCATGAGCTGCTGGGGCATTATCCATGAGCTGGGGCATATCCATGAGCTGGGGCAAAATCCATGAGAGCAGCTGGGGCAGTATATCCTTGAGCTGGGGCAGTATATCCATGAGCTGGGGCAGTATATCCATGAGCTGGGGCAGTATATCCATGAGCTGGGGCAATATCCATGTGCTGGGGCATATCCATGAGCCGGGGAATATCCATGAGCTGGGGAATATCCATGAGCTGGGGCAAAATCCATGAGAGCAGCTGGGGCAGTATATCCTTGAGCTGGGGCAGTATATCCATGAGCTGGGGCAGTATATCCATGTGCTGGGGCAGTATATCCTTGAGCTGGGGCAGTATATCCATGAGCTGGGGCAGTATATCCATGAGCTGGGGCAATATCCATGTGCTGGGGCATATCCATGAGCTGGGGAATATCCATGAGCTGGGGCATATCCATAAGAGGAGCTGGGGCAAAATCCATGAGAGCAGCTGGAGCATTATCAATGAGAGCAGCTGGGGCATTATATGCATGAGAGGAGCTGGGGCAGTATATCCATGAGAGGAGCTGGGGCAATATCCATGTGTGCTGGGGGCAGTATCCATGAGAGCTGGGGGCAGTATCCATGAGAGCTGGGGCAATATCCATGTGTGAGCTGGTCTGGGGCAATATATCCATGTGTGAGCTGGTCTGGGGCAATATATCCATGTGTGAGCTGAGGCGCAATATATCCATATGTGAGCTGGGGCAATATATATCCATGGGTGAGCTGAGCGCAATATATCCATGTGTGAGCTGAGGCGCAATATATCCATGTGTGAGCTGAGGCGCAATATATCCATGTGTGAGCTGAGGCGCAATATATCCATGTGTGAGCTGAGGCGCAATATATCCATATGTGAGCTGGGGCAATATATATCCATGGGTGAGGTGCTGGGGGCAATATATAACTGTGAACTGGGGCAATATATCCATATGTGAGCTGGGGCAATATATATCCATGGGTGAGCTGCTGGGGGCAATATATATCCAGAGCTGCTGGGGGCAATATATCCAGAGCTGCTGGGGGCAATATATATCCATGTGTGCTTTCACTGCCTTCGAACAGGCAGCGTACTTGCTGGCAGTTGGCAAAAATTTGTGTGAGTATATGAGAGAGCTCCACAGCAATAAACCTCTCAGTAATGTGCGCTGTGTGTATGAGCATTCAGTGTTATATGGGAGTACTGATTTAGGAGTAATAGTTAAAAAAAAAAAAATCCGTGAAACTCGGGGGGGGGGGTGACACCATAAGTTACCGCACCGGGTGACACCAACTCTAGTGACGCCACTGCGTATGCTGAATTTCAGTGTTCGGTTACCTTTCGGGCCCAATTCGGAGCTCTTTGAATAACCTTGATAGTCTGACCTTTCCAGTTATGCCTTTCTTTAACCCCTTTTGGTTTTTCTCCTTTGGTCCCTGTTTTAGCGTGAACAATGTAATGTAATGTGTACAATGTTACTGCAAAAACGAAAAAAAAAAAAAAATTCCTGACAAATACAGTAACAGGTTCCCAGTTGTAAGAATACATAACCGCAAAGGCTTGGGTGATAAAATGTGAAAAAAAATAATTTACATGCTGTAGATGATGCACCGAAATTTTGGCCACCGAACATTATCGACCGAAAATGGTGTTTTCGGCTGGAAGAAAAAAATTCCAAAAATTTCCATTTCAAAATTGGGCCTGGAATCAGAACCTAGAATGCTAAGCAAAAAGATACAAAACAAACAAAACCAGATAATCACAATATAAATCCAGGAAACAAGAACTATAGACACAAAGGGTTGTCTATAGACTTGCATTTTTGCGTTCCACTCGGTCTCTCTACCTGGCTGATCCTCCCTTTATTTTAATTTTACACTGTTAATTTGTGTGTCCGCTCGGTCTCTCCACTTGGCTGATCCTTCTTTTATTTTATTTTTGTGTTGTCAATTAAGATTAACGATTCTGGCTTCTGATAATTATTTTTGTCTAGGTGGACTACATCTCCCAGCAATAAGCACGGTATCCTCCGTTCGGAGGTTCTTAACTTCCGGATCTGTGCACCTTACTTAGGATGTTTGGGAGAGTTTTTTTGTCAGAAGCACTACATCTCCCAGAAGCATACGCAGGTCTTCCATTTCTGCTTCTGCGTGTTTTGCTGTAGTCGTCTGAACTGCTTTGTGATGTCATTTCTGGGGACGGAGTTGAGGGAAACCGGATGTGAGGGATGGGATTGGACACCGGACTGCAGGACTTCTTGATTTCAGACACTATATAAATGCACTGTATGAGATTTATCTGTATTATTTATTTTGCCCTGATGAAGTCCGCTTTATTTACGGACGAAACACGTTGGCTTTTTTATTATTTATTTTAAATAAACATCTTTTTACTGCCACTGGTGCCAGTTGGACGTGCATTTTCCTGTGACGGCAGGGTAACCATTTCTGGCTGTGCCTATCCAGGGGAGTGGTAATCATTGATGTGCCTTTTAATTCTGTACATTTTGTGAGTGCGATCTAAAGGAGGGGGCTTTCTTCTCATTAACAAGTGTTTTATTGCACTATGATATATCTCTTTATAGAGTTTACTCCCCCAATTTGTTGTTTTTCTGTAAACAAGAACTATGAACAGACAATGAATAAACAGAACTAAGCAAGGGATAACAACATAAAAGAACCTGAGAACAGTAGTACTGCAGAATACCAGATAAACAGGAATCAGAGCTGCAAAAACACTAGGTCTAAATGGACAAGAATCAGGGATCAAAGTAAATATCAAAAATGAGCTACAGATCAAACTGAGAGCAAGGATCAGACTGAGAACAAGAATCAACTGGAGGCTTGGATCAGCGAGAATACCAAAATGAGGCAGCACCCTTCTTTGGGTGATGCCTGCTTTTAAGCACCAGTCCATTAGAACAAATAGAGTCCAGATGAGGTCCAGGCTTGAACGTGAACCAAATGTCCAGAACTTGGAAGCAATATCTATAGAAGCCAGAGGGGGCGCCAGATGCGCAGAATGTCCAGAACAGCAGTGGCAATGTCCACCTCTGCCAGAGGGGGCGCCAGGACATCACATATCCCCCCCCCTCCACGAGCGGACCCCGGACACTCAAAACAAAAAAACAAGAACATAGTCACATTTCAAAATGGGTCTTGTAGGTACGCAGAGCTCTCTCGTACACCTCCTGGTCCTCGAGGCATATCACGGCACCGTTAGATGCTTGAAAACAGCCCTCAGGGACAGGGCGAGAGGACCTGAGGTATAGACCCCCTGGGAACCATAACTGAGTCCTGGGTCGAAGGCACTGGCACCAGTCCTTTGTTGTCTTATCCTTCTGGTATGAGACTTGGTACGGACTGTGTCAGTGTCATCTTGGCTCTGCGAGGACAAAAATTCTAATATAGCACCTATGGCTTTCCTCGACCAGTCGGCGACCTTGACACCTGGGCTCGTCGGCGGCTCGAACATGATGGCAGCAGCAGCATGGCTCTGTGGGTCAGCAACCTCAGCACAGTAGGTTGGCGACCTCGGGACAGCTCTGCGGTGACGTGGACATGGCAGCAGCAGCGTGGCTGTGTGGGTCAGCGACCACGGCAGCAGCAACACGGCTCTGTGGGTCGGCGACCTCAGCACGGCTCTGCGGCAACGTGGACATGGCAGCAGCAGCGTGGCTCTGTGGGTCAGCGACCTCAGCACGGCTCTGCAGCGACTCGGACATGGCAGCAGGAGCAGCATGGCTCTGTGGGTCAGCGACCTCAGCACGGCTCTGCGGCAACTTGGACAAGGCAGCAGCAGCAGCCTGGCTCTGTGGGTCAGTGACCTCAGCACGGCTCTGCGGCGACTTGGACATGGCAGCAGCAGCAGCATGGCTCTGTGGGTCAGCGACCTAAGCACGGCTCTGCGGCAACTTGGACATGGCAGCAGCAACACGGCTCTGTGGGTCGGCGACCTCAGCACGGCTCTGCGGTGACTTGGACATGGCAGCAGCAGCATGGCTCTGTGGGTCAGCGACCTCAGCACGGCTCTGCGGCGAGGTGGACATGGCGGCAGCAGCAGCATGGCTCTGTGGGTCAGCGACCTCAGCACGGCTCTGCGACGACTTGGATCTGACGGCAGCAGCAGCACGGCACTGTGGGTCAGCGACCTCAGCACGGCTCTGCGGCAACTTGGGCCTGGCAGCAGCAGCACGGCTCTGTGGGTTGGCGACCTCAGCACGGCTCTGCAGCGACTCAGACATGGCAGTAGCATGGCTCTGTAGGTTGGCGACCTCGTCACAGCTCTGCGGCGACTTGGACATGAAGGCGGCAGCAGCAGCACGGCTCTGTAGGTTGACGACCTCGGCACGGCTCTGTGGCGACTTGGACCTGGCAGCAGCAGCATGGCTCTGTGGGTCGGTGACCTCAGCACGGCTGTGCGGCGACTCGGACATGATGGCAGCAGCAGCATGGCTCTGTGGGTCAGCGACCTCAGCGGCGACTGGGACATGGCAGCGTCAGCAGCAGCCTCGGAGGGGCAGCGTTGGGCAACCACCTCGGTCTCACAGTGATGGGTTGTGACCTTGGCTTGACACTGCTGGGCTGTGACCTCGGCTTGACACTGCTGGGCTGTGACCCCAGCTTGACTCTGCTGGGCTGTGACCTCAGCTTGACTCTGCTGGGCTGTGACCTCAGCTTGACTCTGCTGGGCTGTGACCTCAGCTTGACTCTGCTGGGCTGTGACCTCAGCTTGACTCTGCTGGGCTGTGACCTCAGCTAGACACTGCTGGGCTGTAGACTGGATCTCACCCCGCTGGGCATTACACATGGTTTCACCCTGCAGGGCAGCGGACTTGGCATGAAGCTGCTGAGCAGCAAACTTGAATTGTTCATGCTGCAGAGCAGTCCTCTTGATCTTACCCTGTAGGGCAGTGGACTTGATCTCACCCCGCTGGGCAGTACATTTGGTTTCACCCAGCTGGGCAGCGGAATTGGCATGAAGCTGATGAGCAGCAAACTTGAATTGTTCATGCTACAGGGCAGCACTCTTGATCTCACCCTGTAGGGCAGCGGACTTGGCTTGAAGCTGCTGAGCAGCAATCTTGGTCTCATCCTGTAGGGCAGCAGACTTGGCTTGAAGCTGCGGAGCAGCAAACTTGAATTGTTCATGCTGCAGGGCAGCACTCTTGATCTCACCCTGTAGGGCAGCGGACTTGACCTTGGAGACCTGGGAAGGTTGGATCATGGAGGCCTGACAAGGCTGGAACCTGAAGGCTTGGGAAGGCCGGAACATAGGGACCTTCTGTGTGCGAACTGTGCAAACTGCGATTCTGTGCAGGGACAAACCGCAGCAAAAACACAGGTGTTTGGTTCTCATCCACGCTCTTTCCTCTTGGGTCAGAGGTCCTCTGGGACCTTTCTCAGGAACAGGAACATGAACATTAGGGAAGACGTCCCTCGGATTGTGCAGCAGACTTGCACACAGGATATCCAGGTGCTGATTAATGAGCTCATTAGCTCCTTTCAGGATCTCCAGCACCTCTAGAATCACTGCTCACTATGTACTGGCTGCCTCATTATGTAACGTGGGACCTGACCTGACATGGGTGCAGAAGGTTGTGAGCTGATATGCAGTGAATACACGATACAGATCTTGAAAAACAAAAAAAAAATGTATTCTAAACTTCCTTAAAACCAAACAAAACAGAACTTCAACCATGAGCAGGAATCCAAACCTTAAGTACAATATAAACACAAGAATCAGAACCTAGAATGCTAAGCAAAAAGATACAAAACAAACAAAACCAGATAATCACAATATACATCCAGGAAACAAGAACTATGAACAGACAAGGAATAAACAGAACTAAGCAAGGGGTAATAACATAAACGAACCTGAGAACAGTAGTACTGCAGAATACCAGATAAACAGGAATCAGAGCTGCCAAAACACTAGGTCTAAATGGACAAGAATCAGGGATCAAAGTAAATACCAAAAATGAGCTACAGATCAAACAGAGCAAGGATCAGACTGAGAACAAGAATCAACTGGAGGCGAGGAATCAGCGAGAATACCAAAATGAGGCAGCACCCTTCTTTGGGCGATGCATGCTTTTAAGCACCAGTCCATTAGTACAAAGAGAGTCCAGGTGAGGTCCAGGCTTGAACGTGAACCAAATGTCCAGAACTTGGATGCAATATCCATAGAAGCCAGATGCGCAGAATGTCCATAACAGCACTGGCAATGTCCACCTCTGCCAGAGGGAGCGCCAGGACGTCACACTCACCATAACGAGACAGTAACCCTCCGTATATGGCACCTATCGGCAGTGCGCTGTGGTCTAACAACTTTTCCATCACATATGACTCCCTTGATTTTTAACGAGCAGTTTGACCCGGGACTTACTCCTCGCCCTTTACGACGCCTGACTGGAGTTAACACGCCACGGATTTTACACTTCCTCACCACAACTAAGAAGGTCTCTCTGACCCCATACAAGACTGCCAGGTGAGGTTTTTTATACACCTTTCACTACGCACAAGTATGTCACTTTTTAGATTGGATTCCACAACGCCACCAGCTGACAAGACAATTGGCCCCCTTTGAACGTATATGTGCCCAAACGCAGCCCTTTACACATGGTGTATCCCAGACTTACTCCATACTCCGGACCAATGCGGCGGATAGCACGTAGCCTTTCATGGGCAAATGGGAGATGATGTTAGAGCTGACACTCACTTGTAAACAATAGACCAAGATCTGCGACTTGACACATCAGTGCTCTGTAGCCAGTAAAACGCGGCAGACTGCCTATAAGATTCTAACATTGTGGTAATCGCACACCTTCCAGACTCCATACATTTTGCCCGAATGTATCTTCAAATTGCTGGAGATGAATGTGGCACTACGCTTCATATTTGGTGGGAATGCCCTCTGCTAAAACCGTATTGGGCTAGTATTTATGAGATCATTAAACACTTTATAGATCCTACCCCAGACTTTACACCCGCTATGATGTTGCTACACCATACTGACAGTTCGATATCTTGGTATAAGCAATCTATCATTGTTCGAATTGTGAACATTGCTAAGACTCTTATACCACTTTATTGGAAGCAACAGCTAAGCCCCCCCTTTACCGCTGTGATATAAACGAATGGAAGAACAACGTTCTGTAGAACATATGCACTTCAGCACTTCTGATAACCTCTATAAATATGAAGCTATTTGGGCTACATGGGTACTCCTAACGCCAACTTTAGAGTTTCAAGCCCTACTTCAAGCGACACCCTTAGAGACCATGAATGGGTAGCTAAGCAAAATGAGAATGGCTAGACTGGAATAACTCACCCTACTTTCCCTGTCGTCCCTCTTTTCTTTTAAGGCTAGGGTCAGACGAACGCATTTTTCACGTCGTCCGTGAAAAAGTGCGTTCGAACGAATGGATGTATTTTTTCACGGAATACGCGATAGCGGTCATACGATGTGCATTTTCGTCCGTGATTTTGTACGGATCATCAATAAAACCCTTTTTGCATCTGGACGTTATGTTGGCCGGACATTAGCAGCGTCTGACGTCTCCTAATCATGCAAACATGCCGCTAGTGGATGCAGCGCACTCTGTACGTCAGTACTAGCGGTATCATGTTCTTGAAAAAAATGTGTTTGTTTGCCACTTTCGTGCGGCCGTACTTCGTATATTGCCTGCCATTTGCGGCTACTACGGCTATGATAAAGTGCGGCTGCACGCGCTTTCGCCTGACCCCAGCCTTAAATGGTTCCATGTTGATTTTCCAGATACTGATATCATAAGAAAATAAGTGCATTATACTGATTTAAGGGTACGTTGTAAAGGTGTGGTTTTTTTTCTCTCTACATTGGAAATAAAATAAATATTTACAAAAAAAATGTTTCTGCCCAGAACTGCTCGGTATTTTGGCAGGCATAGCAGCGTCATCTTTACAGCCAGCCAGAGGGGACCATCCGTCCCAGGCCTACAAAAAGAAGCCGCTGGCACCAGACTCATCCTTACCACCGCCTCCCGGGGCGCGCAGGTCGGAACTCCACCGCCAGCCCTCAAAGACAGAGACGTCATAGGGGGCTGCTGGGACTCGCAGGCCAGAACCTCATCCAGATCGCCGTGTTCAACACCTCTCGCCACGGCAGCAACATCGGGTAGGCAGGTTTCAGTTGGGTACAGGGCCGTGTCTACCCCGATCTCAGCAGTCTTCGGGGTACCTGCCTCCCGGCAGCATCTCAGTGTGGCCCATCACCATGCGCCAAACACACTTTGTGAGTAGGCCGTCATCATCTTCTCTCTCTAGTAAGAGCAGGTAGGTGTCCAGGCCAGAGATAACTGCCCACTCACCTCCGGCGTGGGGAGGGGGTCCATCCCGTCATTGACCCACGGGTCCGTCCACCAGCCCCACAAAACCTTCATCCAGGGTGGCCAGGAGATGTGGGCTCTCCATCTTCGCAGTCTGAATTCAGTCCAGGGAGGAGCAGTCAGCCTAGCGAGGTCTCGAGGCGTCTGGGGTCGGGTGGTAGGCCTGAAGATGGCCACCAGCATGTCACTCCGGCCCCCCGGCAACAACTGCCAGGGTTGTCTCTTGTCTGGAGGGGGAGACTAAGCGGGCTTCGGACAGCTCAGAACCGATGGCCAGCCTCTCCGGTACCGTTATTAACAAAAAACACTGCGTATAAAGTCTTCTGAAGGTCCCTAAGAGGAAAAGATGTGTGGAGCTCCAACAAGACAAGTCTGCTCTTGCGAACAGCTGGCCACGCCTCCCCATAAAAGGTTTATTACACGAAGAAAATCACAGCAGGAGTAAAATGGAGGAATGGTGGGGACATAGAAGCAGTTTCAATCATAAGTGAGTCGATGAGCAGAGGGGAAAGTTGTATCAGTGATGTGGTACGCTAATCTGAAGAGATGGGTTTTGAGAGATTTCTTGAAGGCCTGAAGATTAGGGGAGAGTTTGATAGGGCAAGGCAAGTCATTCCACAGGACCGCTGCATGTGACAAGTCTTGGAGGCGAAAGTTGACCATTGTTTATGCATGTGTTTGGGCTCTATTCCTTGGTGAACACTGTTAGCTTTCTGATATGTAAGCATTATCCCTAGGATAGGTGACTTTAAATCATGCCCCCCAGATGCTCAGGTATTTCATGTGTTTTAACTCCAGCACACCTGGTGTAACTGATGACGCCCATGATTAGTTGCACCAAGTGAGCTTTGGTCAACATTTGTTTTGGCATATTTGTGCTGTTGTTTGTGACTGCAGAATTCAATAAAGGTTGCATTTTTCAGTTGAATTCGGGGAAACCACCTGAAGCAATCATAGTTTTGAATTATTTCAATTGCTTTTATTAGATTTTTTTTATTGGAACCAGCTGTGAACCAGCTGTAAGTCTGTAATTAAGTCTTTATTTTCGGTATATGCCATATAATGAAATGTCAGGAATACAATAATATAGTCATGCAGCACCAACATAGTTACCAGCAATAGCAATTAGATTAGTAGTAAAACACTAAAATGCAAATATTGAAGACATAAACTAGGCTAATACAACCGTTGTAGAGTCAGTCCCCAGTTACTGGAAAAGAGGGTGCTCTATAGCCATTAACTATAAATAGGCCCTCAAACACTGATCATCTCCCAGGGTGTGCAGAGAGAAATATGGTATGACAGATTTTGCTATCATTGTATGGCAAACTTTTGTATAACAGAAAATTATGTTATCACCAAACGCAAAACATTTTTGAGGCTCCATATAAAATAAAGAAAATGAATTCCAATTAGTAGGGATGCACCGAAATTAATCAGCTGAAAATGGTGTTTCTGGGCTGAAACAACCCAAAACACTGCCCGAAACCTAGCCTTAGAGGCCGGTGTGCTCGCCTGGGGGCAGCCGAGCCTGGTGTGCTCGCCTGGGGGCAGCCGAGCCTGGTGTGCTCGCCTGGGGCCTCCGGGGCCGGCCAAGCCTGGTACGCTCGCCTGCGGCTGTCACGATTCCTCCAATACTTGGGACCTGATCCCTGTACGCAGTACCTATCCTAACCTCCGATCCTTGAAATGGTCAGTCAATACACAATCTAGAAGCAGAATATAGAAACCAGGTACCCAAGAGATACAAGACAACAATATACAGAGATGGCAGAGAGTATGTCAGATGTTAGCCAAGGGTTAATATCACCAGAGAGTATGTCAGCCGTTTGCCAGGGGTCAGTATCGCCAGAGTGTAAGTCAGAAAAACAGTCATACACAGAACAGCAGAGAAATAGCACTATGTCACGGATCCCCCTGATACTAGAGTAGTGGTCCCTATACGCAGGTCACTCTCTAACCTTCCGATCCTTGAGTGGTCGGCTCTACTAGACAGATTACTAGAATGGCAGCACAGAGCACATACAAGAGAGAATACCAGATATTGTCACGGATCCCTCAGCTATCTGACTAGTGGTCCCTATACGCAGGACACTCTCTACCCTTCCGATCCTTAGGTTGGTCGGCACGACTAGACAGACACAGAATATGACAGGATAGTGTATCCACAAGAATGACACTAGAACGATACACAAGACCTAGAATAATTTAGCTCTTCCCAAGATCCTAACCAGACAAGAGGTAGTCTGATGTGTGCTTAGGGTGCCACACAGACTGACCTCAATACCAGAATAAGAAGAGTTAATGCCAATACCAGGGGTTACGCACAGAATGGTTCGTTTGCCAATGCCAGGGGTCACACACAGAATAATTCGTTTGCCAATGCCAAGGGTCATACACAGAGTGGTCGTTTGCCAATGCCAAGGGTCATACACAGAGTGGTCGTTAGCCAATGCCAAGGGTCATACACAGAATAGTCGTTTGCCAAATTATTCAAGAGCTCTGCGGGAAGTAACTACCACGTCAGGGCACCGGTGAATAGTGAAGCCGGGTCTTAAACTCGGCGGGTCCGCGTCATCACGCCAGTCCCCGCCCCCTGGCGCCCCACGTGAGCGCAGCCGGCTGCGTTATCACTCGGCGCCTGGCCAGCGAGCAGCGAGGAAGCCGCTGCCAGGCGCCCCCTAGATCCAGCGCGGGCCGCGATACCAACGCGGTCCGTGACAGAACCCCCCCCTCCACGGGCGGCCACTGGACGACCCCCAGGAGCACGAGGATGGGCCACGTAGAAGGCCTTCACCAACCGAGGCGCATGGACCTCAGCAGCCGGGAGCCAAGAACGATCCTCCGGCCCGTAGCCCACCCAGTCGACCAGATACTGCAAAGTGCCCCTTGATACCCTGGCATCCAAAATGGCCTGGACTTCAAACTCCTCCTCACCCTCCACTGAGATAGGAGGAGGTGGGATACGGGCCCTGGTGTACCGATTACACAAGAGAGGTTTTAAGAGGCTCACGTGGAACACGTTGTGTATCCGGATATGGGGAGGCAATGCCAAAGCATAGGAGACGGGGTTGAGTCGTCGTAAAACCTTGTAAGGGCCTATGAATCTAGGTGCCAACTTCATGGAAGGCACTAGGAGCTTAATATTCCGCGAGGAAAGCCATACCCTGTCCCCAACCTGATAGCCTTGATTTTCTGGATGGCACTACTTTTCTTGAGTGCCTCCTTGACTTTCCCCCAAGTGTCCTTCAAGGACGCCAAATGGTCATCCAAAGCAGGTATCGTGGTATCCGAAAACGTAGTCGGTAACATAGGAGGATCGAAACCATAAACGGTGAAGAAAGGGGAATGTCCTGTGGATTCGCTCACTGCGCTGTTCAAAGCATACTCAGCCCATGGTAGCAGGTCTGACCAGTTATCTTGCTGTTCTGAGATAAAGCACCTGAGATACTTTTCTACATTCTGATTTGCACGTTCTGCTGCTCCGTTGGTCTGGGGGTGATAGGCCGAAGAGAAAGACAAGTCTATCCCCACATTCTTACAAAACCCTTTCCAAAACCTGGAGACAAATTGGGTGCCCCTATCGGAGACAATCCCAAGAGGAATACCATGTATGCGGACCACGTGGTTAATGAATATGGGCACCAGTTCGGCTGCCGACGGTAGTTTACGAAGAGGAACATAGTGACCCATCTTGGAGAACCGATCGATGATCGTAAGTATAACTGTGTTCCCTCTAGAATCGGGTAACTCCACTATGAAGTCCATAGCTAAGTGCGACCATGGTCGTTCTGGGATTGGCAGAGGTTGGAGCAAACCAATGGGTGCTGTTTTGGGATTTTTATGTCTTGTGCAAACCTCGCACACGGCTATGTAATCTTTAACATCTCGGCGCAACGTGGGCCACCAAAAGATTTTATTGATGCTGGACACCGTTTTGGTGATTCCCATATGCCCGGACGTTTTATTATCATGATAAAGGTTTAATATTTCTTCTCTTTCACATTCAGGTACAAAGAGTTTCGCGGGAGGTTTCCCTTCAGGAGCCGTGCCCTGCACGGTTTGTAACCTTTGCAACAAGGGAGACGAGACATTAATCGTGGTAGAGGCTATAATCCTTTCTTGGGGTACAATGGGATGCTGATCTTGGACGTTAAATTCGTAGGACTCATGCTGTCTAGATAAAGCATCTGCTTTAACGTTTCTGGACCCAGGTCGATAGGTCAGTACGTAATTAAAGCTTGAAAGAAACAACGACCATCTTGCTTGTCGGGAATTTAACCGTTTAGCATCTCCAATGTATGTGAGATTTTTTATGATCGGTTATGATAAGGATGGGGTCACTAGACCCTTCCAGTAGGTATCTCCATTCTGCCAAGGCTGATATGACTGCTAACAACTCTCTGTTTCCTATGTCATAGTTCCTCTCTGCCGGGGAGAGTTTTCGGGAATAGAAGCCGCATGGATGCAAGGGTTTGTCGGGTGCTTCCCTCTGGGACAAGACTGCACCAAGACCTATCTCGGAGGCGTCAACTTCCACTTGGAATGGCAGAGCCGGATCCGGATGTCTGAGTACCGGGGCCGTAGTAAACGCTTGTTTGAGTGCTTCAAAGGCTTGACTGGCTTGGGGTGTCCATTTCTGATTACCCACCCCTTTCCTAGTCATGGCCGTGAGGGGAGAAACCAAAACCGAAAAATCTTTAATGAACCTCCTATAATAATTTGTGAATCCTAGAAACCTTTGGATGGCTTTAAGTCCTTGGGGTAGAGGCCAGTCTAGGATTGCTGTAAGTTTCTTAGGATCCATCTGGAACCCCTCAGGTGTTATTATGTAGCCAAGGAAATGTACTGTCCTTATGTCAAATAAACATTTCTCTAATTTACAATACAATCCAGCCTCCAACAATTTTTTTCAGTACTTTTTTCACGTGGACATGATGGGTTACGATATCAGGCGAGTATATCAGGATGTCATCCAGATATACTATGACAAATACTTGCAGGAATTCTCGTAAGGTATCATTTATGAGGTCTTGAAAAACAGCCGGCGCATTGCATAAGCCAAAAGGCATCACCAGGTACTCATAATGCCCACTTCTTGTATTAAAAGCCGTTTTCCATTCGTGTCCCTCTTTAACCCTTACGAGATTGTAAGCCCCGCGTAAATCAAGTTTGGTATAAATATTGGCCCCCTTTAGGCGATCGAACAGTTCTGTGATAAGTGGTATGGGATAGGCGTTCCTTATGGTTATCCTGTTCAAACCTCTATAATCTATACAAGGCCGCAGGTCTCCCTCTTTTTTCGATACAAAAAAGAAACCTGCCCCTGCTGGAGAAGAGGACCGTCTGATGAAACCTCGCTCCAGGTTCTCCCTTATGTACTCCTCCATAACGTCATTTTCTTTTTGGGACAAGGGTATACATGTCCCCTAGGAGGCATAGTACCAGGGAGTAAATTTATAGCACAGTCGTACGGGCGGTGCGGTGGTAGGACCTCAGTCCTGGACTTAGAGAAGACCTCTTTAAATCCCAAATATTGTTCAGGAACCTCTGTAGACAAAGGAGGGGCTGTGGCAACGTTGAGGCTAGCGATTACGTTGACCCTCCCCAGACAGTGCGATTGACAACGAGGACTCCAGTATTTTATGTCTCTTTGGACCCAATCAATAACCGGGTTGTGTTCTGCCAACCACGGAAACCCAAGCACGACAGGACAAGAAGGGGACTCAATGATTTGGAAACATATGTTTTCATGGTGCAATACTCCTGTTTTCATGCATACAGAAACAGTGTCGTGGGTGATATGTGGGCAGGATAGAGGGTTTCCATCTATAGCCTCCACCATAAGAGGTCTGTCCTTGAGGACCAGAGGTATGAGACATTTAGCAGCAAACTGTTTATCCATAAAATTGCCTGAGGCCCCAGAATCTAAGAAGGCCTCAGTCTTAATGTGAACCTTGTCCCAGGTCAATGATATTGGTACCAGGATCCTGGACTTTTTTTTTTCGTCGTTTACGAAAGAGGCATAAAGAGACCCTATAACCTGGGTATTGGCTGGTCTCTGGCTTGCTCGGCCACTCTCACCCCTGCTCCCCCTAGGTCTCTGAGGACATTGAAGGCGGAAGTGGTCTGCCCCGGCGCAATAGAAGCAGAGTCCCTTCTCCCTCTGTGAGCTCTCTCTGCTTCCGATATACCAGTCTTTCCTATCTGCATAGGCTCAACAACAGGTAGATCTGATTTAACGTTTTCCTGGTTACCGGAAGCAACGGTAGTTCTGGATGATAAGGGTAAAGGAGGCAAGAGCCTTCTAGGTCTATCCCTGGGGTGTCTCCTTTCCCTAATTTGATCATCCATAGCTATACAGAAGTCGATTAAGTGATCAAGAGTCTCTGGCAATTTTAGAGGAGCCAACTCGAACATAAACGCGTCGTTCAGACCTTCAGTAAAGGCCAAGGTTAGGACATCGTTCGGCCAGAGAACCTCTGAAGTCAAGGTTTTAAATTCTATTGCGTATTCAGCGACCCTCCTATTACCTTGTTTAATGTGAAATAATGACCTCCCCGCATTAGTAGCCCTTCTAGAGGGGTCAAAGGTGCGTTTAAGCTCTGAAGTAAAACCCTCATAATCGTATATGATGGGTTTCCTGTTCTCCCACAAGGGAGTAGCCCACAATAAAGCCTTCTCCGTTAAATGACTAATTAGATAGCCCACCTTAGCTTTATCTGACATACATGATCCTGGGTTGTTCTCGAACAAAATTTCCAGTTGGGTCAGAAAGCCCCGGCATAAGTTTGGTGTTCCATCATAACGTACGGGTGCTTTCATACTGAGCCTACATCCCTCGGGAGAGGCCGGACTGATCCTAGGCACTACTGGGTCTGGAGGGCTTGCAGTTCCAGAACTGGATCGGTTTAACAGGGTTTGCAGGGCAAGAGCAATCTGGTCCATCCTATGGTCCTGCTCTTCTTGTCTGGCTGCAATACGTGTCAACTGATTAGAGAGGTCTGCGGGATCCATTGGCCCTGACGTAATGTCACGGATCCCCCTGATACTAGAGTAGTGGTCCCTATACGCAGGTCACTCTCTAACCTTCCGATCCTTGAGTGGTCGGCTCTACTAGACAGATTACTAGAATGGCAGCACAGAGCACATACAAGAGAGAATACCAGATATTGTCACGGATCCCTCAGCTATCTGACTAGTGGTCCCTATACGCAGGACACTCTCTACCCTTCGATCCTTAGGTTGGTCGGCACGACTAGACAGACACAGAATATGACAGGATAGTGTATCCACAAGAATGACACTAGAACGATACACAAGACCTAGAATAATTTAGCTCTTCCCAAGATCCTAACCAGACAAGAGGTAGTCTGATGTGTGCTTAGGGTGCCACACAGACTGACCTCAATACCAGAATAAGAAGAGTTAATGCCAATACCAGGGGTTACGCACAGAATGGTTCGTTTGCCAATGCCAGGGGTCACACACAGAATAATTCGTTTGCCAATGCCAAGGGTCATACACAGAGTGGTCGTTTGCCAATGCCAAGGGTCATACACAGAGTGGTCGTTAGCCAATGCCAAGGGTCATACACAGAATAGTCGTTTGCCAAATTATTCAAGAGCTCTGCGGGAAGTAACTACCACGTCAGGGCACCGGTGAATAGTGAAGCCGGGTCTTAAACTCGGCGGGTCCGCGTCATCACGCCAGTCCCCGCCCCCTGGCGCCCCACGTGAGCGCAGCCGGCTGCGTTATCACTCGGCGCCTGGCCAGCGAGCAGCGAGGAAGCCGCTGCCAGGCGCCCCCTAGATCCAGCGCGGGCCGCGATACCAACGCGGTCCGTGACACACTACCACTGAGGTGAAAACTATGACAGCGCAATGAGTACATGAACACCAAGTGGTTTTAGGCTAGGGTCAGACGAAAGCATTTTTCCCCGCGAACGTGAAAAAGTGCGTCCGAACGCATTGACGTATTTTTTCACGGAATGCGCAAAAACGGTCAGACGACGTGCATTTTTGGGCGTGATTTTGTACGGATCGTCAATAAAACTCTTTTTGCGTCTGGACGTTATGTAGGCTGGACATTAGCAGTGTCTGACATCTCCTAATCACGCAAACACGCCGCTATGCCGCAGCTGCGCACTCAGTACGTCAGTACTAGTGGTTCAGCGTTCTCAGAAAAATGCGTTCAAATTCCACTTGCGTTGCACGGCCGGACTTTTGTGCGGCCGTACATCGTATATTGGCCGTCATTGCCCGTCACCTGCTGCTAGTGCGGCCGTAATTATGTGCGCCAGAACGCACGTTAAAAGTGCGCTGGTCTGACCCCAGCCTTAAACCCGGCGGGGCCGACCAACGAAGATGATGCCATTGGGCGCCCAACATCTCTGGCGTGGGACGTAATAGCGGCCGGCCGAGCCTGGTGCTCTCGACTGCGGCCGGCCGAGCCTGGTGCTCTCGCCTGGGGCCTCCAGAGCTGGTTATTTTGTAATATTTTTTTTTAAAGATTTTGTTTTTAATAAAAGACATTTTTGTTTTGCTTTTTAACAGATCTTTTTATTATTTTTTTAAAAGGACCTTTTTTTATTATTTAGACACATTGTTATTGATTTAAGCTCCTATTAGAATAGCGGACCTTGTTGTTTTTTTCCAGTTCAGAGGCCGATTTGGACATCTTCGAAGATAATTTTCTGTCCAATTTTGGCATATTACTTTGAATAAATATGTGGTTATTATTGGCTTGATTCTCATTTCAAAATAAGTCTAATATTAAGGCAATTATACAAAAACAACCATTTAGAAAAATTTTAGGGCAAAAAAAGTAATTTTCGGCCGAGCTCATCTTGCGGTTTCGGTCCCAAATTTTCATTTCGGTGCACCACTACCAATTAGTTTCAGGGAGTTAGGGGGCATGTGGCGAAGATGGGTATATTATGGGGATTTATCATGATTGTTCCAGAATAATCAGATATTAGCAAAGCAAAGAACCAGCAATTATTTGATGAAAATTATTCATCTTATTGCAAGTGTGTACTTGTTGCCAGTGTGTGATGCCCTGGCTGCAGGAGTTCTATGTGTCACATTAATAAAGTTCCAGCACTCACACTGAGAGGGCTAATACTTTCCCAACGAGCAGAGACTATGTCTGCCTGGAGGCTGAGAGCAGTACTGTGCCTTCTACAGCAAGGCAGAATGGACTGCAGCTATCTCTCCTGTAGGGAGGAGAGGAGGGTCACAGACACTCACTGCTCTCTGCCTCAGAGTGAAGAGAGCCCTGCAGCTACACACTACCTCCTTGCTAGTCAGCGTGAGACAAAGTATGCGTTCTGCACTGGATTGAAGTGCAGTTCATACTGCTCTCTCACCTGGAGCACCAGGGATGGCTGTGACACATTGTCTGAAGGGATCCAGCTGCTGTCCCTGACTCCCAGTATGTCCTAAGTGTTCCAGGAACACTTGTCAGTATGCTGCAGGAGTACCACTGGATCCACCCCCTCTGTGTTCTGCTATGACCTCTTCCTTATGCAGACTTGTTGCCTGTCAGTTGCAGGGAGGTGCAGCTGGTCCGTGTAGTATTCCCACAGCAGGGTCCAGCCTCAGGATTTCTTACCAGGAATCCCTCCAGCTGACAGACCGCAAGGTTGAATGATGTTAGTGGGTACACATAAGGGAAAGAAAGGAGTACTAGGGGCCAGAGGGATAAAACCAAAGAGGGGGAACGGAGGGGGCACAGGGATTCCTACAGGGAAGGGGGAAATGGAAGGGGCACACACATACAGGGAGGGGGAAATGGAGGGGGCACACACATACAGGTAGGGGGAAATGGAGGGGGCACACACATACAGGTAGGGGGAAATGGAGGGGGCACACACATACAGGTAGGGGGAAATGGAGGGGCACACACATACAGGTAGGGGGAAATGGAAGGAGGCTAACACATACAGACAGGGGGAATGGAAGGGGGCACACACATACAGACAGGGGGAATGGAAGGGGGCACACACATACAGACAGGGGGAATGGAAGGGGGCACACACATACAGACAGGGGGAATGGAAGGGGGCAAACACATACAGGTAGGGGGAATGGAAGGGAGCAAACACATACAGGCAGGGGGAATGGAAGGGGGCACACACATACAGGCAGGGGGAATGGAAAGGGGTGGCATGTTCATCTCTCCTGGAGCAGTGCCGCTGTCCAGCTTCAATCTGCACCAGTCTTGCTTTGGCCACCCCCCTTCCTGTTGTGGGGCTGCCCTCTCTGTTGCATTGAGCCAATGAAAGTAGCAGCTATGCAGGGAGGATGTTTTGCACAAATGTCCATGTAGAAATTTAATGGCATGGGGGCAGAACCCTCCTATATTGACGCATTGAGCATGTGTGTCAACTGCCCCCAGGGAGCAAAAACACCCTCCACTACAGAGGTTTTATATATATATTTTTGTTCAGTCTTTGCAGAAGAAAAGGAAGGAAAGGGACCTCAGTTAGGAGAGAACACTAAAGAGACATTTACATAGGAGTTTACAGAGGAGGAGGTTCTACAGCAGCTGTCTAAAGTAAAGACAAATAAGTCAATGGGGCCTGATGGGATCCATCCTAAATTATTAAAAGAGCTCAGTGATGTAATAGCAAAACCGTTAACAGGAGTCGTCCCAGAAGACTGGAAATTAGCAAATGTTGTGCCCATTTACAAGAAGGGTAGTAGGGAGGAATCGGGGAACTATAGGCCAGTTAGTCTTACGTCAGTAGTGGGGAAATTAATGGAAACCATGTTAAAGGAAAGGATTGTTGAACATCTAAAAACACATAGATTACAGGATCAGAAACAACATGGGTTTACCTCAGGGAGATCATGCCAAACTAATCTTATTGATTTTTTTGATTGGGTAACAAAAATAATAGACACAGGTGGTGCAGTAGACATTGCTTATTTAAATTTCAGTAAGGCTTTTGATACTGTTCCGCATAGAAGGCTTATCAATAAATTGCAATCTTTGAGCTTGGATTCCAATATTGTTGAATGGATTAGGCAGTGGCTGAGTGACAGACAACAGAGGGTTGTGGTAAATGGAGTTTATTCGGCGCAAGGTCTTGTTACCAGTGGGGTACCTCAGGGGTCAGTACTTGGACCCATTCTCTTTAATATTTTTATTAGTGATATTGCAGAAGGTATTAATGGAAAAGTATGTCTTTTTGCTGATGACACAAAGATTTGCAACAGGGTTGACGTTCCTGGAGGGATCAGCCAAATGACAAATGATTTAGGTAAACTAAAAAAATGGTCGGAGTTGTGGCAATTGAGTTTTAATGTGGATAAGTGCAAGATAATGCACCTGGGACGTAAAAACCCAAGGGCTGAATATAGAATATTTGATACAGTCCTAACCTCAACATCTGAGGAAAGGGATTTAGGGGTTATTATTTCAGAGGATCTAAGGGTAAGTAGTCAAAGTAATAGAGCAGCAGGAGCAGGAAATGCTAGCAGAATGCTTGGTTGTGTAGGGAGAGGTATTAGCAGTAGGAAAAGGGAAGTGCTCATGCCACTGTACAGAGCACTGGTGAGACCTCACTTGGAGTACTGTGTGCAGTACTGGAGACCGTATCTCCAGAAGGATATAGACATCTTAGAGAGAGTTCAGAGAAGGGCTACTAAAATGGTGTACGGCTTGAAGGAGAAAAGTTACCAAGAAAGGCTTAATGATCTTAACATGTACAGCTTGGAAAAAAGACGAGACAGAGGTGATATGATAGAAACATTTAAATACGTAAAGGGAATCCACAAGGTAGAGGAAGGGAGTATATTTAAAAGGAAACAAAATAGCAAAACAAGAGGACATAGTCTTAGATTAGAGGGGCAAAGGTTTAAAAGTAACATCAGGAAGCATTTATTTTACTGAGCGGGTGGTGGATACATGGAACAGTCTTCCAGTAGAAGTGGTAGAGGCCAAAACAGTAATTGAATTTAAGCAAGCATGGGATAGGCATAAGGCTATCCTAAACAAAAGATAAATCCAGGTTAAGTATCCATGTAATTGGGCAGACTAGATGGGCCGAAAGGTTCTTATCTGCCGACATTTTTCTAATATATATATATATATATATATAAATAAAAGAACACAGCTTCTAATCCTTACCTATACTCCACACCTAAAAACTAAATAAAAGTAAAAATAAAAAAAGAATCTTGAGACCAAATACAAATAATTTTTTTAATTTTATTTGTTGTAATTCCTTTTGTGCCAAAAAACTGGTTAACCTAATGGACGAGCCTCCACTGCCAAGAACAAATATTTCTCAGTGCCCTTCCACTGACACTATATTATGTACATGTGATCTCACAGAAGGCATTTTCTCGTCTCCATGGATTCCAGGAGACACTAAAGGCCCATTCACACTGAGCGACATGAAAATTGTGTGTTTTTCTGTGCAATTTTCATATATGCGACATTGAGCGATAATATCGCGCAATATTGCACAACACCATTGATGCAAATCGCGAAAAAAGGATCATGTACCAGCGACAAGCTACAGGCGACGTTGAGCTGTGGGATGTGAACAGCTCCATTGAAATGCATTGGAGAAGCTACATAGAGCAATATCGCACGGAAATATGCGCAATATCGCGGGAAAAAACGCGCAATAAATCGCTCACTGTTAATGGGGCCTCAGGGGTTTATTCAAAGAGCACTGAAATTTCACCAAAATTTTGTTGTGCTCTCGTTTGGCACACTTCTGCAAGCTCAATTCACTGAGTCTCCGAAGTGGAATGGATCTGCCAGACACATCAGATAAACTGCCGAATGCGGATGAAAAAAGCCAACCAGCCGCCGAACTGGGGTAAGAATAATTAAAAAAAAAAAAACACAAATTTTTAAAAGTCGTTTTAAACAAAAATACTGCATGTAAAAAGTATACAAGGTGTGTTAAAGGATAATAAAAAAAATATTGGAATCAAAAATTTCACTGAAAAAAAAAAAAAAGAGTGGCCTGAAAATTTGAAAAAAAAAAATTTTTTTTTGCTGCAGATGAAAAAAAAAATAAACGGTTGAATAATTTTTTTTTATAAAAACAGAATTTTATTTTACAAACCTATGGGATTCGCTGGGTTAAACAAATCGAATGAAATCACCGAAAATCTGGGCATTTCGCCAACTTTTCTGTGCTGTTTGGTTTTCGCTGAATAGATTAACTGCCGCCGAAGGTCCATGAATTGCACCATATTTCGCAGGCAATCCCCCAGTATTTGAATAACCTCTTAATAGTGCTGGCTGGTATTGGTTACAAGGAAAAATATAGAGTTTAGTAAAAAAAAAAATAATGCTTTATTAATGCAGCACTATTGTTAACGTCTCAATTATAATGTGAACAATGATGCCGCAGTAACAATTTTTTTCAGTTTTAGTTAACTTTTCTGATAAAATATGCTATTTAAGTAACGGGTTTCTATTTCTAATTTTTTTTAACAAGCGTAGCCCATAATATCTTAGAAACCGCAAAGGTTTGGATAACAAAATATGAAAAAAAAAAAATTTTACACGCCGTAGACGATTAGAAATTCTATTTTTTTTGTGATCGTATTCTGGCAGGGCATGACATATTCATATAATAATGATATATTATGAATATGCCGAAAAAAAGGATATATAATTTGTCTGATTTGATAACTTCAAATTGTGTTTAAACATGATGAGCACAAAACTGTAAAAATGAACTCAGCACACAAGGTGAAATGGCTGAGCAGTGAAGGGGTCAATATGCTGCAGAAAAGAAATCAAGGCAGGTCGCCTAGGATTCTTATTTCTTACCTGCATCATTTGGATTCTACATGCTGCAGGGTGGCATTTTTTAAGCACTGCCCATCAGCATTAGATGTGTCCAGAAAAGCATAGCCGACCTGTCAACCATACAAGCAGGTGTACACTCCCAGCTGTCCTAGGCTACATTTCCATCCCAGTAAGATGTTTCAGTCCTGGGCCGGTGTTGTGCCGAAAATGGTAACCCGCCTCAGTACTAATGACTGAAGTTTCATCATGTAGCCTAGATGAAGACAACCCCTTCCTCACAGAGTCCTAAAGGCTAATTAATTATTAATGACGAAGTGTCACTCATTCATGAACCCCTGTGCTCTCACCACAACCTCTAATAAATTATTCATAAGACCGGAGCGGAAGTCCGGGAAACCGGAAGTGACGTTTCCTCTTGGTTTACCGGTGGTAGCCTCTTGGCATTGGAGTGGCAGTTGCTGACGTCACGTCCGCCGGGAAGGGGAGGAGGGAGACACCAGGTTCTGAACTCCTCCTCGCTAGCAAAGGAAGCTGGCGGGCTCGTCGCGCGGACACGGAGACTGCTACGGTACCGGAGCCGGCGGAGCATACTGGGAGGCTGCAGACGACTGAGTTGGGAAAGAGGACCGGAGTTAGGCTAGAGGCCGACCCCCTAGTCACTGCAGCCAATCATATTTCAGCTTGCGGTACCCCGCTAAGGTGTAGCAGCCAGCCAACCAGTTGCAGCTCGCGTCGCATTCGGATGTGTACGTTGCCGGGGCTCGTGTACAGGTAGCTGAAGCAGCCAATTGGGAAGGGCTATCTGGAGGAGGGAGGGGGTGCACGAGGAGCCTCGCTGGTGGAAGCGGGAATACAAGCCAGCCAATCAATGATCAGGGTGACCAGGAGAGCTGGACAATGAACCTAAGGAGGTGACTCAGTCAGAGGTAGTGCAGCTGCTCCAGCGCCCACTCACACGCCTCCATCTCACCTGCTCCTCCACTTGCAAGCCAGGGGCCAGCACAGGGCCTCCATACAGGGGACCGACCCCCTCACTGCAGCCAATTACCTTCCTACATTGTGCTGTCTGGTTACCACCACAAGGGGCAGCTTGGACATAAGTAGGACCCCAGCTGGTGGGGGACCCTTGTGCCAGAAGAGTGGGACTACCAAGAGTTGGCAGTGAGCCAGAAATCAGTCATCCATTCACCCCCTTTATACTGGGAACCGCAGATCCGGGGCTGCCGGACACCAACCTCCATGAATGGAAATCGGAACCACAGGTAAAAATCAAGCATCATATTCCCAAATATGATTGATTTGAAAATGTTACCCCTAGATGCATGTGATATGTAAGTAAAACCGGTGTAATGCTTACGTTAGAGCATACTCCATATGTATTGTGGATTATCAGCATTTTTCCAGCAGGTGCCTGCTGTGCTGTGGTGACTCGTACACCCCGCTCTCTATTGAAAGCGCTCAGCTCGGACACGTTCTGCCATTAAACTTGAAAACCAATGCATGACTTTACACAATCACCAAATATACATGAATGCCGTCCAAACGTGAGATCTAGTTGCAGCTGGAGCTGTGAGGGGCAGAATTTGGAATATGAATTGTATATGAAGTTGGTACAGACACACTTGGTCGGGTGCAGATAGAGTATCAATATCAAGGCTAAGAGTCAGTTGTACAAAGTCTTTTTGAGCAGCAGAAACATCATTTTGATGCTCTATTAAATATTTGAAGACCTGAGTGCTTGGACCTCCTCCGTTATCTACAAGGTAAGTAAAGTAGGTCCTGATGACCAGGTTACGGCCAGCCCAATGCAGTGAGAAGTATGTGGATGCATGTAATTGACATGGCATAACATTTATTTCACGTCTAGGTCGGTGTCAGACGTGCGCATGTGCTGGTGCTCCTCTCAACGTTTGTCACAGCGTTGTGAAGTTTCGATGGGGCCAGTCACGCGCTATAGCACGTTTTACAGTGTGCATGCTGAAACCCTCCCTGTCGAAACGATGCGTGTTCGGGGCTGCAAAGTGCGATCCTCCATGGGAGGATCAAGCTTTGCAGTGCTGGGCGCACTAACTGCACTCAGCGAGGTGGCCACACGGGCATCAGAGTGGAAGGAACGTCCACTCACGGACGTTCCTTCCACTCTGAAGTGCGCTTGTCTGACAGCGGCCTAAGAGCCACAAGAAGATCATTGAGTCAACAACTCCACTTCAGGAGTCGGGCAAAGTTTGCCACGGGCTTCTGGAGAGTAATTCAGATATGAAAGTGCTAACGGTAAAAATTGAACTCTATATCCTACCTGGCTCCTTGATTTGACAAGAGCTGCTTCTGACTGGGGTCAGATGAGTGCACTATGTACGTTGTGATGCTTCGGGGCTTGCCACACACACACTGCTGCACGTGCAACAGCGGCCGCGCTGCGTCCGTGCAGCAAGCCTCCTCGTCAAAGCGCAAGGACACGCGTTGACGGGGCCACAAAGCACGATCCTCCATAGGAGAATCGAGCCTTGCAGCACTGAGCGCACTAACTGCGCTCAGCAAGATGGCCAGACAGGTGTCAGAGTGGAAGGAACGTCCACTCTAATGGACGTTCCTTCCGCTCTTCAAAACGCTTGTCTGACCCCAGTCTTAAGATCATAACCAGTTTGGGCTTGATATATTATGTGGCTTTTCATCCTTTTCCACTATATACATACCTATGGAGAGATGTCTGCTGCCTTCATGGGAAAGCCACTTAAGTCTGTAAATATAAGCTTACATCGTGGCTTATCAAATTTACATAGACCATAGAATCGAGTCTTGTCTATAGATTATTTTACAACACCCCATAAATTAAGGAGCCAGTGGCCACCAGACTGCTGTTAGTTCAGCTCTGGTATAGATTCGAATATACTTTATAAAGAGACCACATAAACTTAAAGGGATACTCCATTAAAAAAAAGTTCATATTTTTTTTGTTTTTGTCCTTAAATAATTGGGCAGATGCTGCTGACAGTCTTTGCCCAATATTTTTTTTTTTCATCCTCACCGCATGCAGCTATTCCTTTCCAGCTCAGAGACTCCTGAACCTAGAAGGCCCTGCAGCTATCTAGCACAATTTGCGCTTCTACACAACTTGCGTAGTGTAGGAACCGCAAATTACACATCCCTAAGAGACTTGCACACGTTACGTACACAAGTTCTGTAGTGCTTGTGCAGAACACACCCATAGTAGGGATAGACAGATATAATTTTTTTAGGGCTGATTCAGGTTATCGACAGCCTTTCATGTCCTATAGCCAATATCTGGTGCAGATATTCTGTACATTATTTTATAGTTGTGAAAAAAACAACACAAATATGACATTGTTAGTAACTGTTTACTAACATTATAAACATTGCACCATGTCCATTAAATTCAATTTATTAAAGCTTTTATTTTTACAAACAATATGGTTGTGTCTAGACTCTGGCCTTTACTATGACCCTGTACATAAAGGGGCGGCAACCATGGCCCTCCAGATGTTTTGGAACTACAAATGCCAAGATGTTCTGCTACTCATTAGGTTCTTAGAAGCTTTTTGGCACTGCAGTTCCAAAACCTGTGGAGGGCCAAGGTTGCTGACCCCTGCTGTAGTATGTAGGTACCATAACTGCAATGGACTCCTGCTTAGGGAATTCCCTACCAGATGGGAGGGAAGCCCAATTTCTGTCGTCGTCACACTCATGCGCAGTACTGTCAGTGGGCAGGGGAAGCCCTATAGCAAAAGTTGTTGGCCAAATTGTCAACCTGCTGTGGGAGAAGCCCCAAATCGGCCCCATTCTATGGCACCTCACGTGTCACGACTGCAGTGGGGTTGTCCAGTTATCGGCAAATAAAAGGCCGATGCCAATATCAGGAATTTGCTGAACACCAGCCACCAATAATCAGCAAATCCGATAATCGGTCTATCCCTAATCCATATACTATCCATTGGCTGCCTCTCTTAAGACCACTTGCTACAGTAATTGGTGTCAGAGGGTGACGTCGGCACACTCTTTGCCTGCTGAAGTCACTTGTAACCAATCTGGTGATCTGGCAAGGAAATTCCAAACTCCTGGTTGCTGGGTGGCCTGGAGGAAACTCCTCCTCTTCACCCAGCATTTACTCCAGATTGGAGGGAGGGGCACTCAACACACCCGACCACTTTAAATCAATAAACTGGTCAGGATGAGTAGTCTGTCTCTTTAACACATTTTACTCTAACAAGGTTTATATCTAGTAACCCTTTCACTGCTGAGCCATTTCACCCATGTGCTGCACTCATGTTGACCGTTTCATGCACATGTGTAAACACGATTTAACCCCTTAAGGATCACTGACCTACATAGTACATCTTGGGGAAAATTCCCCTTAACCTCCCTGGCGTTACGATTCTGACATCTTTTTAGATAGCGATTTTGACATGATTTTTTTTTTTTTGTTGTTTGTATCCCCCTAGCGGTATATAGCGTGTGGCTCTGGGTTAAGTTCCTATGCTGGAAGAGGTGACCCAAAGCCACACTCGGGATGCCGCTGGATACATTACCTGTCCCTGCGCTCCCTCTCTGTCCCCACAGTCTCCTCCGGCGAATGCAACCTCCTACTTCCTGGTTCCATTCTTGCGAAAAGGGAATCAGGAAGCAAAATGCCACGCTCGCCAGAGGAGACTGCGGAAATCAGTGAGGGAGTGCAGGGACAGGTAATGTAGCTCTATCCAGCCAGAGTGTGGCTCGAGGTTACAGCTTTCAGCGGTGAAATTTAACCAAGCCACACTCGGGAACACTGCCAGGGAGGTTAAGGACCAAGGACGTATGTACGTCATGGTCCTTTTAACACTCCCTCCCTATACTTGCATCTCTGGCCGGGGTCTCACGTCGGACTGGTTTCCCTGAAGCCTACCTGACTATTTTATGGGCCTCAGCCATCGCAATGATGTCATTTTCATGCCCCCCCAGCACCTGCAGGGGGAACCTGAAACGGGAGGGGGAGGTCCGTCGTCGCCTTATGTGCGATGATGTCAGTTGGCCAATTACCTTGGGGTATCCTTTGGATCCCTATATCTCCCGGTCCGTGGTAGCTACGGGGTCATGTTTGGTATCATTGGAAAGACCGGATCATGTCCTTGCCAATGATACTGAACATGACTAGGTTGTGAGAAAGGAAAAACACTATTTTTAATCATTTCCCGACCGCTGACGTATGATGTACGTCACTCTCACGGGTTTCCCGTAGACCTTTGGACGTACATGGTATGTTAGCGGGCTCCTAACCTCCCTCCCACCTGATTTATATTGCCTTCCTCGCCGGCTCCCGCTGCGTTCTGGCAAGCTGGAAGCCTGCCACACCGTTTCCGGGGGCCGGCAGGCATGATGATGTCATCATGCTGCGTGATGACGTCATCGGCAGGCGCCTGCAGTAAAATCCGAGATGTGGAGGGGTGCCTCCATTTGGAGCTCTCTATCTTCCCAACCATTAGTACTGGGAAGAAGAAAAATTGCTCTGCTGGAAAGGGGAGAGTCTCCCCTTCTCAGCGGTGTATAAATTTAACCAATTCGCTGCCGAATTGCGATTCAAACCTGGAGGTGGCTGACATCTTGGATGTCAGCCAAGCCTCCAGGTCATCCCCCACCCACTGACTCCTCACCTTGTGTGAGGATGTCAGTGGGCCAGTTAACCCCCTTTTTAATTTTTTTTGTGTGTGGTGGGGTTTAATTAAATAGGACCTAGGTTGGCATCTAAAACTTTTGAGCATAAAACTGTCATAATTAGCTCAGCGCACATAGGTGAACTAGCTCAGCAGTGAAGGGGTTAAAAAGAAAAACATGTAAAAATTGGGTATTTCTATTCTCGGACAAAATTTTGAAACCATTTAGCCAGGGTGTTTTTTGGCAGTTGTATATTTTGGGGATTACATTACGAAAAAGTGTGTTTACCATTTTTTTTCAACACGTCATATTTTTTTTTTAATGGTAAATTATAGGATATGATGGAAATAATGGTATTTTTAGAAAGTCCATTTAATGGTGGGAAAAACGATGTATATAATATGTGTGGGTTGCAGAGCTAAGGTTATGTAAATCATCAGAGCCACTCCTAGGACAGTGTAAGTACTGATTTGCCCTACGGGTCCAAGCATCCACTGCAACTGGTCATGCCTAGCTCCTAGCTGATGAGGGTCCAATAAACACGAAAACAGCACTGTCCTAGGAGTGGCTTTGACCAGTTGCATAACCTTATCTCTACTAAAAAAAGCCATCTAGTATGGGATGACATTGATTTTAAGGGTTCTGTGTAATAACAGACCAAGGATGCAAAAAAGTGAATGATGTCATTTGCTTGTCCTACCCAGAGTTCCTTGCTGCATATGGGGAATGTAGCAACAGGAGCTGTTGGATGCAGTTCTTTGAATTGCTGTGATGTGCAAATGGCTTCTGCAATAATACACGTGTGTGTGTTATATATATATTTCATTTTTCAAACTCTGCAGATTCGTGATAGATCATTCTATGTTTATGTTAGGGGTACTACTGCTAATCGGGGTCCATATCCTGCTTTTTCTCTTATCAATATCAGCATGCTATGTAGCCTATATACCGGTAACAGGGGCTTTTCTGTCTGTATTGGTGACGTCAGCAACGGGATCCCCCCAGCCGGGCATGGAATTCCCTATCCGGGTCCTTTGGACCCCTGTATCTCTGAAACCATAGAACCAGAGGGTCATGTGACGTGTCATTGGACAGAGCATGGTCTTTCCAAGCATGACCAGGGTTTGAGCAAGAATACATACAATTTTATTTATTTTCTAATGCATTGCTATTATTCACACTTGGAGTGAACAATGATGCTGCACTGTGGAGCTCTGATACGTTCACACACAATAAATAAAAGTTACTGACGTGTGCTGAGTATGAGTTGTGGGTTTTACTGCTATTGATCTCTGCGATATGCTCACACACAGCACACATTACTGTGAGTTTTAGTATTTTAACCAGTTGAGTGATGTGATTCCTTAACTCAAAATATTGTTTAATAGTCATAGGGTTCTCTCCCCCCCCCCCCCCCATTTTTATGTGTTCTGGAAAGCTATTTATTCTGCAAGCACTTGTAATGTTCAGTTGATGCCAGATTAGTGTAGAAATTGTGAGTTCTGGGGTGACACTGGATGGTGACACACACACTCACTCTTTGGTTCTCGGGGCAGGATACAGAGCACAAGTAGGTCTACACTCTGTCAAGGTTTGAGCTACAATGCTGAGGGTATTGGTAATCAGGGATCGTAGCCCTTTATTTAGCTGTCATGTGATCTGTAACCGATTTGTTTTCATGGATTCCAGTACTAGTGAAGAGCAGTGCAGGAAGAGTGCTGCCAAGGAACTTTTATGTGCAGGCACAGTTTAGGCGCCTGACAATATCAGTCTATCATTAGTATACGTCATGTCCTGCCAGAGATTTCAATCATTTACAGCGCTTAAATTTTTTTTCACATGTTATCATTCAAGCCTTTGTTATATATTTTATGGGGTACTCATGTAAAAAAAAAAAATTGAAATAGGAACCATTTTCTGAGAATGTCATTTTAACGAAGACAAAGATGTTTAGTTATATTATTGAAAAGTGAAGAATGGTGATGCATTATAAAGACCCTTTTTTTGATTTTTTTGATTTCTACACATAACGTAATCAGTTCCTGTATCTTTTAGAAAGGTGATGCTCTGGCCTTTCCAACGATGCCAAACATGACCCTCTAGCTGCCACTGATCAGGAGATAGGGGGGTATTTTGGACCCCCGTATCTTCAACATAGGGATTTCCATAATGAAATTCCTAGGCAGCTAGGGGTTAATTCCCTTACTGACATCATCGTGTCCATGTGCGATGACATCAGTGAGTGGGGGGAGGCCCAGGAGGCTGGGCTGACATCCACGATCACAGACTGGCACCAAATGGGTTAAAGAGTGGCATCACTGGAAAGGTCCAACAATGCCTCTCAATTTACCGATGGGGAGAGAGGTCGAAGGACTCCTCCCTTACAGACACTCTGCTGGGGGGAGGGGTGGACAACACACACACGCCTGAAATGAAACTGGCGTCATCGTGCTGGGATGTGTATAAGGGGATGTTCTGGCTTCAAGGGACTCCTTCCTGGGGGTGTGGGGTCGCCCCCTTCACTGCGAAGAACCCATGACATGTGGGCGGATGTCTTCTGTACACAGCGTGCAATTGCCAGGATGTCCCTCACCCGTTATCCTCAGTGAAGGGGTTCAAGTAATAGACTTCACTTACACATGACTGGTGATCATATCCTTAGTTGTTCGTCAGGATTCATCAGCTTTCGACTTGTAAATTAGCTACATATTTGTATTCCTGGGCAATGTCTATAACAACCTGTTTTTATTTTTGTGTGTAATTTGCACGCTGTCCTCATCCTACATCCATTCAGTACTTTCTGATTTTACTTTTCATCCTTTTCTTTCTCAGACTAAACCCAGACATTAACCTGAACAAGAGATTGTAATGCCATCACCCAACCTGTAGCCTTGTGGATAATGTAGATCCAAAACATCTGGAGGGCCAAGGTTGAATATCCTTGCACTAAATTCACTTACCCCAAAGATAAAGTATTGCTTAACCAAACTGTAAGCTACGAGTATGTCCCCCAGAGCTGTGCAGAATAGTTTTGTGTACAGCTTATGTATTTTTCTTCATCTTCCACTGAAAAGCTCTACAACAGTAGCAAAAAAAGTAAATCAATGAGGCTGCCAGTGTGAGAGTATCCTGCTGTCACTTAGTATTTTCCTGGCTTTGCTGGAGCATTTCCCATTGGCATCAAGTATTGTTTGTAGCATCCTCCAATAGGATGTGTCAGATGTGACTTTTTTCACTTTTCAGTCTTTAATTACAAGAATTCAAAAGTCTATTTCCTTTTAGTGCCCTGGTGAGATTGTCCCCACAGATTAAAGTGACACTACCACTTAATTACATAAAACGTAACTAGTAGGGCTGTGCAATTAATCGCAATAGCAAAAAAATTGCGATTTAAGCACATGCGATTTCTAAACTGCATAAGGCTGCGATTTTATCTTCATTTTAGGGCTGCAGAAATTAACGTGTTCGACTCCCTGTAAGCTTCCGGCGGCATGGAACTTTGGGTGCTCGCAGGGGGAACCACGTGTACAGCCGCGTTCTCGCGCAAAGAGGTGAGCTGGGGCAGTATCCATGTGCTGGGACAGTATCCATGAGCTAAATACTGAATACATTTAGAATGTATGTAGCATGTTTGAAAAAGCAAAAACAATTGGCTAAATCGCAAATAGAATCGCAATCGCAATATTCATTCAAAAAATCGCAATGATTATTTTGTCTATATTGCACAGCCCTAGTAACTAGATTACTTGTGCATTACAAACCCACCTTATAAAACACATGCTGCTGATTTTTTTCTTTGAAGTAATTGCATGTAATAAGGTTTTTGTTTTTTTAATCTCGTTTCCATTTTGTGCCCCCCCCCCCCCCACGATGATGCAGCATTTACCAAAATCTAATGGGGAGTTTTACTTTGTGCTTTATTATTATTATTATTATTATTCTTTATTTATAAAGCGCCAGCATATTCCGCAGCGCTGTACAATAAGCACAGTATAGACAGGGTTACAATACATTGAACAACATTTGACAAACAGTACAGGAGGAGATGAGGGCCCTATTCCCGTAGGAACTCACAATCTGGGAGGTTGGGGTTGGAAACAGGAGGAGAGGACTGTAAGGTGAGAGTGATTGATGGTTGCGTCAGTGAGTTGGGTGGTAGGCTTCCCTAAATAGGAATGTTTTCAGGGAGCGTTTGAAGGAAGAGAAGTTAGGGGAAAGTCTGACAGTACGAGGGAGAGCGTTCCAGAGAGTGGGGGCTGCGCGTGAGAAATCCTGCAGTCTATCATGGGAAGAGGTGATGCGGGGAGAAGCTAGGCGCAGGTCACTGTTTGACCTTAGGGAGCGGGCCGGGGTGTATTGGTGATTAGTGAGGACAGGTAGTGGGGAGCTGAGTTAGTGAGGGTTTTGTAGGTAAGGATAAGGATTTTGAACTTAATTCTGCAGTGGATGGGGAGCCAGTGAAGGGACTCGCAGAGGGGAGCGGCAGAGACAGAGCGGCGGGTGAGGTGAATTAGCCTGGCGGAGGCGTTCAGGATGGCTTTATCGTATTTAACAGTTAATGAAGTGGAGGAGAGAATGTTTTGATAAGGCTATTGTGTTCTGCATGCCGCTCCAGATAAGAGATGGCAGTTGAATGAGATAAAACAGGGAGTTTAAGACTTCTAATCTACCCCCTGGTGATGAATACATCGCACACAATACAATGAGTTTTGAGACGATGATTGACCCATAGATCCATTCTATGGTCATTGGCACCCAGTGATTAGCAAGTGATGTAAAGATCGTGGGGGGCAGTTTACAACACAAAAGATCATACAATGATGCAGCCAGTGACACATATAGAGTAAAATGAATATTTTTTACTAAACCATAAAAGAGGAAAAACAAAGTACAGTAATACCTTACTCTGACAATTCGTTAGACAACCATTTATTCACATGAAAATGATTACGGTAATACAAAATACTGTACAGCATAAAGTAAAAATAAAACCTGCACTTTACCTTTGCGAAGAATCGTGGCTGGTGGGAGGGAGAGAGATATTGTGCAGGACGTTTATCACTAACTGGATCACTGCTATCTGTTGGGAGGGTTTCAGCACGTCCAATGTAATGTGCGATACTACTACACACGTTACATCGTGAGACCCTCCTAGTCGAGCCGTCAGAATGCTGGGCCGGATGCAGGTCGTGTGATCGCGGTCTCAGTTTTGACGTGATGCTCGGCAGACAAAGCGTACGTACTACTCGTATTACAAGACCTCGCTCGTTTTATCAAGTTAAAATTTATAAAAAAATTGTTGCTCTTCTTGCAAAACGCGCTCAAACCAAGTTACTCTCAATCCAAGGTTTTACTGTACATGTAAGATCTCCTCTCTATAAAATAAGGACATATCGTTTTCTTGGTGGTAGTGGCCTATTAACGTAAATCTCTCCAGATAGAGTAAGATGTTTCTTGGTGTTAGGGTTGTCTTTATTTTTAATGATCTGTATTCGATAACTTGGGTAGACTTGTTGTGACGGTGCAGACGCGTAGTATTACTGTGTCCCTGAACTTGATTCTTCAAATGGAAAGCTGAGGAATCAATCACTTAACACAAAAGAGGTTATTCACCAACCTCCGAATTTGCACCAGATGGTGAATTTCCCAGTTCGGTGCAATTTCGGCCAATTTGTTTATTCACTAAGCTGTCAATTGCCCAAATACTGGTGAATTGACAGCAAGCGAACGTGTAATTTGGCGCAGTTTGGCAGCTCTGAATTTGTCCCATAGAGGACTGTTGTGTCTTCTACTCACAGAACACCAAATTGCACCGAAATACCTTTAATTATCAGAGTTTTTCGGTGCGAAGGGTTTAAACAGGCGAATCCCATAGGTTTCAATGCAATAATGGAACATTGATAAAAAAAAAATCCAAACCCTTGTTTTTTTTTTAGACCACCGTTGTATTTTTTTGGATGACCTTTTTATTTTTTAAGACTTATTTTGCAACTTTTTAATTTTTAAGGACCTTTTCTATTTGGACACGAGTTAAAATAATTTTTTTTTCTTCTGTCTTCTAAGTTTGCAAGTCGCCAATGCCAGTTCGGTGGTTAGTGGTGCAATTCAGTGTTTTTTTTTGTTTGTTTTTTTTTGTTTGCTGACGTCCAATAACTGCTTCGGCAACTCCAATTTCGGCAAAATACCTAGACCATTCTCTAAATAGCGAGGTCACCTTATGTTCAGCAAAGTAGAATCGCTCATACGGCTTTTTTTTTTTTTTTTTTGAACGGATTTTACCAGGAAGGATACATTGAGATTTCTCTCGTTTTGAAGTATGTCCTGGGTGGCGAGTATGTACCGTTAGGTGTCTTGCCCAAGGACACTTACTGGAGAGGTGCTCTTGCCGGGATCAAACCCATGTCTTCACGCAGAGCAGTGATGTTACCTCTACTCCACCCAGCCGGTACTTGTGGCAAAGCACCAAAATTGCACGCAATTTTGGTGCTTTGTGAATAGACCCTTTAACTTGTGGCTTAAGTAAAATGATGCTTGACCACTTGGCTGCGGAGGATGTGCTCAAAGCGTCTTCTTGACATCCGCACTGCGAAGTAAGGATGCGCTCAGCAAGTCGTCTACTGCTGAGCGCATCCTTACTTTGCAGTGCGGATGTCAGCCCTGCCTCCAGGACCCCGGCCAGTTTCTTGACGTCTGTTTCAGGAACCCCCTTGCCAGAACAGGGAGAGTGCCTGAAGGGGAGGCGGGTCATTTGGACCCCTCTCTCCCCATCACTAACTGCCGGAGAGGAAAGGAAGGCACTGCTCGAAAGGGCACAGTTTAACCCTATAGTTGCTGGATCGCATTTCAGCACTGGATTATGGTCCTCTCCCAGAGGTGGCTGACATCTTGGATGTCAGCCATGCCTCCGGGATCTCCCCACGCCCACTGACGTCATCGCCTAAAATCACATTTTCTCTGGAAAAAAACAGTAACTGGGTTTCAATTTCTAATTTTTTTTAACAAGCGTACCCCATAGAATATATAACCGCAAAGGTTTAGATTATAATAAAATATGAAAAAAATTAGGGAGATACCGATACTAGTATCGGTGCCGATACCGGGTCCTGCACGAGTACTTGGTACTCGTGCAGATGCCCCAATACATCAACCGATACCGGAAGCCAGCGCTGGCTTTCCGGCCGGTGTCTGAGGGGCTGGCAGAGTGCTCTAACAGCACTTTGCCAGGCCCCATCCGGGTGGATTTGTTTCTTTGTGCGGCCGTTGGCATGGGTTGCAGCCCGGCTGCTCGCTTCACTGGGGAGCCGCCAGGCGCGATCTCTCAAGAACCCGGAGTTCACTTCCCAGTGAACTCCAGGATCTCGCAAGATTGCAGCCGGCGATTCCCCCAGTGACGCGAGCAGCCGGGCTGCAACCCATGCCAACGGCCGCACGAAGAAACAAATCCACCCGGATGGGGGCCCGTTGGAAGAGGAGGCTGGCCGGAGTGCTGAGGCCTGTGGGGGCATGTATGTGCACACACACGTCTTTGGGGGTATGTACATGTATGCCCCTTGCTATTCACGATATTCATAAATGATCTGCCTAACATCTGCAAAGCCTCAACTGTACACATGTACGCAAGAACAATTCACAGAGGTAGAAAAGTGGATCAAAGACAACTTTTTTAAAATACTGACAAAACTGTAACGATGCTCTTTGGAACAGCACCTAAACTACATAAATTGCAAAATCCCCATCTATGTGTTGGGACAAAATCAAATGGCACGCTGATCACTAGGGCTGTCAAAAATAATCGGCTAATCGATGCATCGCGATTCAGCCTTGAACGATGCTGCATTGATTAATTTGGGCTGAAAAATCGATTCTGCCCGACTGCAGACTGATCGGTCGGGCAGATCAAACCTGCAGCGGCTCGAGGCAGCCTGAGGGAGCTGTGTAACACGCTGGAGCTGCACTTCCGGGGCCCAAGACCTGCCTGTGCGAGTAAGGCTGGACGGGAGAGGGAGCCCCAGGAGTGCACAAGCTGCTCAGCCCAGCCTGCCTGCCACCTCATCGCCTACCTGCCTCTGCTGCACGCCGGAACCCCGATATGGCCACTCGCTTTCTCCGCCGGCTGCTCCAGCACAGACCCGACAGAGCAGGGGAAGCCACTCCACGTGCGAGGAGCTGCTGCTGCACATGACCTTGGCTCCACCCCCTTCTCCTTCCACGAGAGGAATCAGCGTGAGGGAGCAGCTCCAGCGCCACCTGCTGAACATTCGTGCAAGGTACACAGGCACTCCTCAGTGCTCTGTGAATCTTTATTTTTTATTACATATTCAATGCTCTGTATCTTATGCAAGTATGTGCCCCCCAATGATCTATGTATGTGCACATACATGTGCCCCCCCAATGATCTATGTATGTGCAAATACATAGATCACTGGGGGGGGGCACATGTATGCACAGATCACTTGGGGGGCACTTGCTTGTATGCGCAGATCACTGGGGGGGCACTTGTATGCGCAGATCATTGGGGGGGCACTTGTATGCGCAGATCATTGGGGGGGCACTTGTATGCGCAGATCACTGGGGGGCACTTGTATGCGCGCAGATCACTGGGGGGCACTTGTATGCGCGCAGATCACTGGGGGGCACTTGTATGCGCGCAGATCAGGGGGGCACTTGTATGCGCGCAGATCACTGGGGGGCACTTGTATGCGCGCAGATCACTGGGGGGCACTTGTATGCGCGCAGATCACTGGGGGGCACTTGCATGCGCAGATCACTGGGGGGCACTTGCATGCGCAGATCACTGGGGGGCACTTGCATGCGCGCAGATCACTGGGGGGCACTTGCATGCGCAGATCACTGGGGGGCACTTGCATGCGCAGATCACTGGGGGGCACTTGCATGCGCAGATCACTGGGGGGGCACTTGCATGCGCAGATCACTGGGGGGCACTTGCATGCGCAGATCACTGGGGGGGCACTTGTATGCGCATATCACTGGGGGGGCACTTGTATGCGCAGATCACTGGGGGGGCACTTGTATGCGCATATCACTGGGGGGGCACTTGTATGCGCATATCACTGGGGGGGCACTTGTATGCGCATATCACTGGGGGGGCACTTGTATGCGCATATCACTGGGGGGGCACTTGTATGCGCACATACATTTTCCCCCCAATTATCTATGTGCACATGCATGTGCCCCCCCAATGATCGATGTATGTTGTGCATATACATAGATCACTGGGGGGGCACATGTATGCGCAGATCACTGGGGGGCACATGTATGCGCACATACATAGATAATTGGGGGCATATGTATGTGCGCATACATGTGCCCCCCAATTATCTATGTGCGCATACATGTGCGTCGTCCCCCCGTGATCTATGTATTTGCTCATACATGTGCCCCCCCCCAGTGATCTGCGCGTACTGGGGGGCGGACACATACATACACGGATCACTGGGGGGGACACATACATACACGGATCACTGGGGGGGACACATACATACACGGATCACTGGGGGGGACACATACATACACGGATCACTGGGGGGGACACATACATACACGGATCACTGGGGCGGACACATACATACACGGATCACTGGGGCGGACACATACATACACGGATCACTGGGGGGGGGACAGATACATACACGGATCACTGGGGGGACACATACATACACGGATCACTGGGGGGGACACATACATACACGGATCACTGGGGGGGACACATACATACACGGATCACTGGGGGGGACACATACATACACGGGGGACACATACATACACGGGGGACACATACATACACGGATCACTGGGGGGGACACATACATACACGGATCACTGGGGGGGACACATACATACACGGATCACTGGGGGGGACACATACATACACGGATCACTGGGGGGACACATACATACACGGATCACTGGGGGGCACATACATACACGGATCACTGGGGGGGACACATACATACACGGATCACTGGGGGGGACCATACATACACGGATCACTGGGGGGGACACATACATACACGGATCACTGGGGGGGACACATACATACACGGATCACTGGGGGGGACACATACATACACGGATCACTGGGGGGACACATACATACATACACGGATCACTGGGGGGGACACATACATACACGGATCACTGGGGGGGGACACATACATACACGGATCACTGGGGGGGGACACATACATACACGGATCACTGGGGGGGGACACATACATACACGGATCACTGGGGGGGGACACATACATACACGGATCACTGGGGGGGACACATACATACACGGATCACTGGGGGGGACACATACATACACGGATCACTGGGGGGGACACATACATACACGGATCACTGGGGGGGGACACATACATACACGGATCACTGGGGGGGACACATACATACACGGATCACTGGGGGGGACACATACATACACGGATCACTGGGGGGGACACATACATACACGGATCACTGGGGGGGGACACATACATACACGGATCACTGGGGGGGGACACATACATACACGGATCACTGGGGGGGGACCATACATACACGGATCACTGGGGGGGACACATACATACACGGATCACTGGGGGGGGACACATCATACACGGATCACTGGGGGGGACACATACATACACGGATCACTGGGGGGGACACATACATACACGGATCACTGGGGGGACACATACATACACGGATCACTGGGGGGGGACACATACATACACGGATCACTGGGGGGGACACATACATACACGGATCACTGGGGGGGGACACATACATACACGGATCACTGGGGGGACACATACATACACGGATCACTGGGGGGGGACACATACATACACGGATCACTGGGGGGGGGACATACATACACGGATCACTGGGGGGGACACATACATACACGGATCACTGGGGGGGGACACATACATACACGGATCACTGGGGGGGGACACATACATACACGGATCACTGGGGGGGGACACATACATACACGGATCACTGGGGGGGGACACATATACACGGATCACTGGGGGGACACATACATACACGGATCACTGGGGGGGGGACACATACATACACGGATCACTGGGGGGGGAACACATACATACACGGATCACTGGGGGGGGCACATACATACACGGATCACTGGGGGGACACATACATACACGGATCACTGGGGGGACACATACATACACGGATCACTGGGGGGGGAACATACATACACGGATCACTGGGGGGGGACACATACATACACGGATCACTGGGGGGGACACATACATACACGGATCACTGGGGGGGGAACATACATACACGGCGATCACTGGGGGGACACATACATACACGGATCACTGGGGGGGGACACATACATACACGGATCACTGGGGGGACACATGCATACACGGATCACTGGGGGGGACACATACATACAGGATCACTGGGGGGGACCATACATACACGGATCACTGGGGGGACACATACATGCACGGATCACTGGGGGGACACATACATACACGGATCACTGGGGGGGACACATACATACACGGATCACTGGGGGGGACACATACATACACGGATCACTGGGGGGGACACATACATACACGGATCACTGGGGGGACACATACATACACGGATCACTGGGGGGGACACATACATACACGGATCACTGGGGGGACACATACATACACGGATCACTGGGGGGGACACATGGATCACTGGGGGGACACACATACATACACCAATAACTGGGGGAACTCGTGGAGATTGCCCCCAGCTCTCGTGGAGATTGCCCCCAGCTCTCGTGGCATACCGAATGCTGGGGAAGCTGGCCGTGTGCATGTAAAGCATGCGGCCAGCGTCCCCCTCCGACGGCAGCGATACTCACCCGTCCGAAGGTCTGGTCGCGATGCTGTGATGCGATCACGTGGCTGCCGGGCGCATCTGTGACGCTGCCTCCAGCCGAGAGGCAGCGTCACAGATGCGCCCGGCGGCCACGTGAACACATCACAGCAGCACGACCGGACCTTCGAAGGGTGAGTATCGCTGCCGCCGGAGGGGGACGCTGGCCGCATGCTTTTCATGCACGCGACCAGCTTCCCCAGCCCCGCTGAAACAGGCAAGGCGGCCCAGTATTGGCTTCCGGTATCGGGCTATTTGCACAAGTACCAAGTACTCGTGCAAACGGCAGTATCGGCACCGATATCGATACTAGTATCGGTGCATCCCTACCCAGAACCACTCACTCGGGGACTGACTTTGTTTCCTGACTGGTAACCCAGGTATTGCAGAGAGGGGACCCAGAGAAGCCAAGTCTGCACAAAATCAGCCAGGACAAATTGTTCCTAGTGACTTTGCAAGAGTGCGGAAAGTAGTCCTGATTAGATGCTTGGTTGGGAGGACTATGTGCAGAGTGGCCTGCCTTTGGCACATTTTGATTGAAACCACACACCCAGGGCCCAGGTGTATCCCATCACACCTTATTGACTTAGCTGGCAAGGGAGCATCTTTTGAACAACATGTGATTGGTCAGTGTGTTTATTGCTCACAAGACAGATCAAACTTGTTCTTCCACAGAAAATTTCTCTTCATGCAAGCCTGTAATGTGCCCATTATGCAAGTATGAACAAGGTCACAAGATTAAAACTGAAAATGTAAGTCTGTGTAACCTCACAATGGACTGGGTACAGGAACTCCGCGTTGGTGCTGTTATTCACCTGAGTTTTTGGCAACTGTGCTGTTTAGCTTTTGGCATTTGTGTTGGAGTACACCTTGGGAGTTCCCTGCAGGTGTCAGTGTGCAGGATATTCATCTATTGTGTATACAGCGGAGCTTACTGGCTATAATATCGGTGACTCATTTGTTAGGCTGTTTTTAATAACTTTAGTCAAAGTATTCCCTACTTCTAGTTTGTGATTTATTCCAGATGAAATGTTAAAAGTAGCCAGTGCTTTCTTATTCATCAGCATCGACCCTTGTCTGACAAGCAAACTAGTTTGCTATGCCATGTGTGTATTAATGCTTCTATTGCCTAGTAGTAATGAAGGTGTGGTGGGCTGTTTGGCTTTAAATCTGTGTAACTGGGAGCACAGGTTTAGGGCTGAAACAACTAATCGATAATGAGAATAGTTGTCGATTGAATAAATTTCTTTTTTTGTACAGCACACTCTATTTAGAGGCAGACGGAGTTAAACGTTAGAACCTCTGACTCTGCTTTACAGCTGATTGTAGGATTTAGTTCTAGGGTTATATCAGACATAACCACTTTGGTTTTATTCAGTTTACAACTGTAGCAGAGCTAAAACACAAACCCTGAGATACTGTCACTGGGTATGGGCTCTGCAACGCTGGTGTTTTATACTTACTTGAAGTGGGGAGTCCTGAGCCACCAACCCCAACCTGCCTGCCACCCCTCTTTGGTCTGTAGCTGCCATTCTCTCCGTTTGGTCTGGTCCCTTTCCTCAAACTCCCGTCCACACTCAGGTCCAATCTTTTGCCCCAACCCACTCCCTCTCATTCTCTGGACTAGTCCCTTTACCCAAACTCACTCCCTTCCACCTCCCAGACCCTCCTCCCATTCAGTTTGTTCATGAAATTAGGGACACCCTGACCACTTTAGTTTATTAACCCCTTAGTGACCGGGCGGTTTTACACAAATCCGTCCTTTAGTCACCGCTGCTGTTTTTACGTTTCTGCGCTGCTCGTGTTTAGATCAAATTTTCCTCTTACTCGTTTATTCAACCCACACATATTATACACCCTTTTTCCCGCCATTAAATGGACTTTCTAGAAATACCATTATTTCCATCATATCCAATAATTTAATATAAAAAAATATGAAATATGATGAAAAAATGGTAAAAACACACTTTTTCGTAATTTAATCCCCTAAAGCTATAACCACCAATAAAGACCCCGGCTAAATAGTTTCCAAATTTTATCCCGAGAATAGAAATACCCAATTTTTACATGTTTTTACCTTTTAACCCTTTCACTGCTGATCCAGTTCACCTATGTGCGCTGCGCTCATTCTGACCATTTTGTGCTAATTATTTTTAGATGACAGCCTAGGTCCTATTTAATTAAACTCCCCCCAGACAAAAAAAACTTTTAAAAAAAAAACTTTTTTTTTTATTTAATTTTTTTTTTTTTACATTTTTTTTTTAAAACCAAACCTGGTCATGTTTGGTATCATTTGAAAGGCCATAATCAGGCCTTTCAAATGATGGCAAATATGACCATCTAGCTGCCATGGATCGGGAGATAAAGGGATCCTTAGGATCCCCTTATCTCTACATGGCAGCTAGAGGGTTAACTGGCCCACTGACATCCTCACACATATGGTGAGGTTGTCAGTGGGTGGGGGGGGCCTGGAGGCTAGGCTGACATCCAACGTGATCCGGCGGCGAAATGGTTAATGCCATACACCGCTGGAAAGGGGAGGCTCTCCCCTCTCCAGCGGTGCAAACGGCATCTCCCTAGCTTCAATGGTTGGGGAGATAGAGGGCTCCGAAGGAACACATGGGGGCACCTTCTGATGACGTCACCACGCAGCGTGGCGACGTCATCAGCCTCGCCTGCCCATGTAAATCACATGCGCAGGCTTCCTCCCTGTCAGATCGCCGTGGGATCCGACGAGGGAGGTGAGTATCGGGCGGGAGGGGGATTTGGCGCCGCTGACGTACCCTGTACGTCATCGGGTCTAAGGGAGACCCGAACACAGGACGTACAGGGTACGTCAGCGGTCGAGAAGGGGTTAAAGTGGTCAAGCTGCGTGGAGTGCCCCCCCTTCTCTCCCTGCTTTCGTGCGGAAAGCATGTCTGAGTGCTTGTAGCAGCGTTCGTTTGGGGAGAAACCGGACATGGGCTTATGCTGTGTACGCAGCATCAATCCATCACTCCGACCAGGCGCTTGCGTACCTTGTCTGGAAAAGTATGGAATTTGCATATGTTCATACAGAAGTGATATACAGTACGCAAAATGTTACGCAATAAAGGAGGGGTTCTGGGGTTCATTCTTGTTTTTAAATAATATTCCTTTTTAGGTAAAAAAAAAATGAATTATCTGATTAATCGGCCAACTAATCGATTATGCAAATAATCATTAGTTGCAGCCCTACACAGGTTACTTAACTGGTGCTGTAGTAAATGAGACTTCGCTCATAACATTACACAGGAGGGATGAGCCCTCTGACAACTGGGGCAGGCAAACTAGGGGCTCATAATAAAAGGGAGTCACAAGACAGTTTTCTTTAACTTTATAGACTTTGATCATTGCTTGAATGGCTTCATATGAAGTGGAAGATTGGCAGCACATCAAAGCACCTGGACAGATTTTGTAATCTGTAGTTAACCCCATAGTGACCAGGCAATATATTACCATTGTAAGTACCCACTGCTGTTTTTACATTTCTGCGCTGTTTGTCTTTAGGTCTACTTAAACTCTTACTCGTTTGTGGAACTCTCATCTACTGTATACGTTTTTTCTCGCCATTAAATGGACTTTCTAAAGATACCATTATTTTCATATCATGTAATTTACTTTAAAAAAAAATTAGGAAAAAATGAAGAACCCCCCCCCCCTAATTTTGACTATTTGAAGTCCTATTATACCCCCAAGACAATTTGTTTAGAAAAAAACACTTCTTTTTTTTACACCAAATCTGGTCAAAAGGCCTTTCCAATGGTACCAGACATGACCCTCTAGCTGCCACAGATCGGGAAAGGTGGAGGTCCAAAGGACCCCCATAGCTCCACATGGCAGCTAGGGGATTAACTGGCCAACTGATGTCATTGCACATATGGCGAAGACGTCCGGCTGGGGGGTTGTGACACCGGGGAGCGGATCGCGATCTGGCAACTAAGGGGTTAGAGAGGCACCGCTGGAAAGGGCAGGCTCTCCAGCGGTGCCTATCATGTTTCTATGCCTAGCCCTTGGGGAGGGAGACCCCCCCTCACTTTATTGTCCCCATACAGCAGACAGGTGGTCTCTCACTTTATTGTTCCCATACAGCAGGCAGGTGCACTCGCCGCCTGCACTGCAGCTCCCGCTCAGCCCCGGCTCTCTAATGGGCCACCTCTGTAATCGCTGGCCGCTCCTCAAGTGGGTCCTCTGGAGGCCCCCGTGGGCGGCCCTCTACAGGCCCTGTTTAGAGGGCGGGGTCCGCCTGATCGGCCAGCCCGAATCGCATACTGACTGGATCAGGCAGACGCGACCCTCTAAACTGGCCCTGTAGAGGGCCGCCTGATGGGGCCTCCCGAGGACCCCTCCAGGAGCGGCGGCTGGCGATTTACAGAGGTGGCCAATTAGAGAGCCGGGGCTGACTGGGAGCTGTAGTGCAGCTTGGCGGGCCGCAAAAAACTCGGTGGCAGGCCGCGTGTGGCCCGCGGGCCGTAGTTTGACGACCCCTGTACTAGGATGTACTATGTATGTCAGTAGTCCTTAAGGGGTTAAATGTTACTGTCCCTTCATTGACTGGAGTGAGTAACCTTGTACTGAGATTTCAGGGGTGGGTAAGCGGGCATATCCTGTGCAGGATTCAGTTGATCAGCCTTCCTTGTTAGTAGTTACGTTTCAGGTATGGGTTAAAGCTGAATTAACAGTAGCGGTACTTGACCATTCACTGCTGGTGAGACCTTCTTGTTAACAATACATGCCTTGAAGAAAAACTTTGTGCTATCGCTTTATTAACCCCTTAAGGCAATGGTGTATTTAGGTTTTGTGCTGCCCTAGGCCTGACTAAACTCGTGCACCGCTAATTTAAATTTGACGCACCCCTTCCTGTCAAGGGCACACCTCTTCCTGGTTAATCCCGACCCTTCCTCTTTAAGCTCCACCTTTTCCTCTTAGAGCTCCGCCTTTTCCTCTCTTTATATTAAAAGTGGATACCAAGTGCCTACTTGTATATTTTGTATACCATTTCAAATGTATCTATTGAGATAAAGAAAATTATGAAATGTTTAAATTCAAGTATTTTTACAAAGAACAGCCACGCATGTCAAGTAAACGGGATCACAGCCGCTCTAATTGGTGGAACAATAAAATCCACAGAAATGTGCACTGCATATGAGCGTATCACAGAGCTGCATAGCAATAAAACCCACAGAAATGGGCACTGTGTATGAGCATATCAGAGCTGTACAGCAATAAAACTCACAGTAATGTGCAGTGTGTATGAGCGTATCCCAGAGCTCCAGGGCAATTAAACTCACAGTAAGGCTAGGGTCAGACGAACGCATTTTTCGCGTCGACCGTGGAAAAGTGCGGTCGAACGAACGGACATATTTTTTCACGGAATACGCGGTAGCGGTCATACGATGCGCCTTTTCGTCCGTGATTTTGTACGGATCATCAATAAAACACTTTTTGTGTCTGGACGTTATGTTGGCCGGACATTAGCAGCGTCTGATGTCTCCCAATCACACACACACGCCGCTATGCGGCCGCAGCGCACTCTGTACGTCAGTAGTAGCGGTTTGACGTTCTCGAAAAAATGCGTTCGTTTGCCACTTGCGTTGCGCGGACGAACTTTCGTGCGGCCGTACTTCGTGTGTTCCCCGCATTGGACGTCATTTGCTGCTAGCACGGCCGTGATTTTGTGCGGCTAAACGCACGTTAAAGCTGCGTTCGTCTGACCCTAGCCTTATATGCAGTGTGTATCACAATCCACAGCAATAAAACTCCCAGCAATGCAATGTGCGGTGTGTGTCAGCGTATCAGAATCCACAGCAATAAAACTCCCAGCAATGCAATGTGCGGTGTGTGTCAGCGTATCAGAATCCACTGCAATAAAACTCCCAGCAAACCGAGTGTATATGAGCAGACAGCAATTATTTATTCTACATTTACCGGCCTCTGTCTGCGGTAGGGCTATGTGCAGAGTCAGCAGGGACTGTGTACAGACTCAGCAGGAGGTCCCTCCAGGCCACGTTAGGATCACAGCTGTGCCTGTGCGTGGAGCCATCTTGTCAGCAGTGGGGTGCCACTGCCAGAGGGTGCACCGTGGCTTTGATTCCCTTCCCGGTGGGTGTTCAGTCCATAATAGAGTGACAGTCCATGTTAACGAAAGGGCGGGCAGCTGCGTGCATGCGTGTCACGTGGTTCAGCCAGTCAGGTGGTACTGAGACTCAGTACCACCTGACTGGCCGGACCGAGTGTGACCTGCACGCAAGCAGCCTCACCAGGAGCCAGGCAGCTCAATGACAAATTTCTATCACTGCAGTGCTGGTTAAGGAAAGGTCCACTTTAAACAGCAGTAAGCAGACAGGGCTTCATATTCTACTGAACCCCCCCCCCCCTTTACCTGCCGTTTACGGTCATCTTCTCTCTCTGGACACAAATCACATCCCCCTCCCCTCTCCTAGAGCTGCTGCGGGGCAGGGGAGGAGCTATGGAGGGAGGAGATGGATTTTTATTCTATTCGATTTTATTCCGTATGCAAACGCCATGCTCCGCTGCTCGTTGTTTGAGAACACAGCTCAAAGCTGACACACAGTGACAGTGGCACCTCCTAGTACCCCCTAATGACACCCCAATAATCACTGGTACCTGGGGCGGCCCGCCCTCCGCCACTCCTAAGTACACCACTGCTCTGGTGATATGCTCACACACAAGTTTGGCGAACTGCCAGCAAGTACGGTGCTGTTTGAAGGCAGTGCAAATCCCCATAGAGAAGTAATGGTTAATCTATTCAGAGAACACCAAACAGCAGAGAAATGGCAGTGAAATGCCCTGATGTTCGGTGGTTTCAATCAGCAGGTTTATTCAGGCGAACCCCATGTTTCAATGTTAAAAATATTCCCATTTTTTTATGCAATATCTAATAAACCATTTATTTTAATCTGCAGTAAAAAGTCTTTATCTATTTATTGATTTTTTTTTTTTTTTTTTGTACCCCTTTTTTAGTGATTTTTGAGAATTTTTTTTGGGCTACATTCCCCCCCCCCTTTTTTTATAGCGGTTCTCCTTTTTCTGTAACAGAACTTTTTATTATCAATCATAGGATCTTATATATAAATTCCAGACATTTTCGTTCAGTAGTTCTTTTGAAAACAGCAGGCCATGGGTTTGCGGTGGCAGCATACAGCGGCCGACTCCATGCACTTTGGGGACCCTGCGGTGAATGGTGAATTCACTGCAGGGTTGGGAAATTTTATTCCCCGAAGTGCAGGGAACTACAGAACACCAAAATGTTGGCGTCATTTCGGTGCTCTGTGAGTAACCCAATTAGTGGTGAGGTTTTTTGTTGCCCCCTGGAAAGTGAAAGCCTAGGCCTTGCCTACCCAGGACATACTTGAAAATTAGTGACATCTCAATGTTTCCTTCCTGGTAAAATAGTTTGCAAAAGTAAAAAAAAAAAAAAAAAAAAAAAATTTTGGGGTGGGGCCACCCATCGGGCCGCCGCCCTAGGCCTGGGCCTTGTTGGCCTAGGCCAAAATACACCAGTGCCTTAAGGACAGGAGTAATTTTACAACTTCGGCGCTGTTTCGGAAGTAGAAGTTTGCTGAGCTCATTTTGACCGTTTTTAAGTCACGTATTCTTATACCACCCAGACAAATTATATATCGTTCTTTCTGGCAGACTCGGCCGATTTAATAATATATCATTATTCTATGTATATGTCATGCCCTGCCAAAATGCTATAACAAAAAATGTAAAAGTAAAAGAATGTGAATTTTCAATAAAATTCCAATCTTCCACAGTGTGTAAAGTATTTTTTTTTTTAAATTTTATTATCCGAGCCTTTGCGGTCATATGCTATGGGGTAGACTTGTTAAAAAAATTAGAACGGGGAACCCATTATTTTTTTTTTTTTATTTTTTTTTGGGGAGAAATTGCGTGATTTTACCTAAACCCCCCTCCAAAAAATCATTAGTGAAGCATCATTGTTCACATTATAATTGAAATGTGAACAATAGTGCTGCATTAAAAAAAACCACGTTTTTATTTTTCTATTATTTAATTATTTTCGTTATTTTTATTTTTTAATTTCTTACACTCTTCTTTTACTTTTACCATGGTCATATTTGATATCATTGGAAAGGCCATGCTCTGGCCTTTCCAGCAATATCATACATGACCCCTTGGCTGCCACCGATCAGGAGATGAAGGGGTTCAAAGGACCCCCCTATCTCCTCTATGGGATTTCCATAGGAAATCCCTTTGCAGCTAGGGGGTTCCCCGGGTAACTGACATCATCGCGCATGGCGCGTTGAGTCAGTTGATGCGGGGGGGACGCAGAGGTGGGGCCTGCAATCCAAGATGGCGGCCCCCACCGGAAAAAGGCCACGGTCTTGCACCGATTGGTGCCAGGCTGCGACCTGGCAACTAAGGGGTTAACCCCCCTACATCGCTGGAAAGGTCAGGCTGTGACCCTTCCAGCGATGCTGGCCACAGCCTCCTAGTCCCCGGCGATGGGGAGATAAAGGGATCCAAAGGATCCCCCCTCCCCTTCAGGCGCTTCCCCGGCGGAGGGGACGCCTGAAACTGATGTCATCGCGCCCCCGGCGCGATGACGTCAGTGCGCCGGAGGAGTAAACCCTGCCGATCTGACTCCGTGGGACTCAGATCAGCGAGGGAGCCGCCGGAGGAGGTATCTGCAGAGGGAGGTTGCAAACGCCGCGGATGTACCATTTACGTCCTGCGGCGTCAAAGCCTGCCTAATGCAGGATGTAATTGTATGTCCTGCGGCGTTAAGGCTAGGGACAGATGAGCGCATTTTCTGCAGCCACCGTCAAAATGTACGTCGATGCGTGCGCACGCATTTTTTCACGGAATACGCTTAAGTGTCAGACGATGCGCAATTCTGGACGTATTTCATGACGATGGGGTGAAAAGAAGTCTAGGGAAATCCGGCTGTTTGAACGTTATGTTGGCCGCACACTAGCAGCGTCTGACATCTCCTAATCACGCACACACGCTGCTATGCGGCCGCAGCGCACTCTGTACGTCAGTACCAGCGGTTTAACGTTCTCGAAAAAATGCGTTCATTTTCCACTTGCGTTGCGCGGCCGGACTTTTGTGCGACCGTACTTCGTATATTGGCTGTCATTGCCCGGCATCTGCTGCTAGTGCGGCCGTGATTATGTGCGCCAGAACGCGCGTTCGCACTGCCTCAGTCTGACCCTAGCCTAAGGGGTTAATAGTGAACTTTTTTTCATCAAGTTTCTTTTCTTGTTTGAACACCACACTCACAGATTTTTCTCAAACTTTAGTAGGAGAAATGATTCATAGATGGGCGAATGAGTCAGCAGCATCCTCATCACTGTTAGTCATCAGTAATACAGGTCTGGATGTCAGGCGCATAGATGACTTTTAAAGGGACACTATCACTTACGTAAGCTGTTACTAGACTGCTTGTGCATCACAAATAAAACACCTACTGTTTTTTTTCCTTGTTTGAATTAAGTGTGTGTAAAAAGGAAAACTAAAATTTAGATTTCTTCTGTTTCCATTATATGGATTTTTGTCTCCCCATTATGCCACGTTTTACCAAAATCTGTGCAAAAGCTTTACTTTCCTGCTGTTTAATTGTTACATACTGTCTGGACCTGGAGGTTGTCCTTGCTGGTCATCCGATGTGGATGCTGCCATGGCTCTCTCTTCCCCCCCCCCCCCCGGCTACCCCGAAGACGGACACAGACCCTTTGTCAGTGACCTTACACCTGTGGCATAAATATGTAGAAATGTCAAGATGTAGATTTTGATTGTATGAACGGTTTTGTGGCATGTGCCTATGACAGCTCATGGTGGATGGGATGTGTTCTCTCAATGGATGCGGTAGAATGTGAAGTCAAGCTATCATTCTTACATCCAGCTGGACCAGAAACCTCATGCTTTTGGGAAACTGGATGTTCTCCCCATGCCAGGAAACGTCACTCTTTGCAACTGGAGTCTATTTTAGCTACAGGGAGAACATACCAGCTAACCACACAGGAGATAACAAAAGCATCCAACATCCTAGCCGAGAAAGAGGTGCTTTATCATTAGGTATAGAAATTGTTGGCTATTTTTGGGGCTAAGTCAATTTAATTCCTTGTCTCTGCCAACAAGATAATTAAATTTTTTATGATACCATTGAGATTCCATCTTGAAATTTGTACTGACTGGCTGCAAGACCTATACCTTTTTTAAGTGTCAAGTTTTGAAATTTTTAAATTCCGTTTTTCCTGAAAACTCAAATTTTTGGTTTTAATTTGTGACTTTTTGAAATTTTACAATGTCATATTTTATATCAAATGAAAGCCCTATTCATAAGCTTTACAATGACCCATGTCTGTAGCAATCATAGATAGTGGTGCACTGAAATGGAAATTCCTGTCAGATACCGAAAATTTGTGATCGGTTCGGTTGAAAATCGGTCATGAGAACCTGGGCCTGGAGGCCCAGCCGATATCTTTAACATATTTTGTGTGTTCCTAAATGACACATTTCCAGACCGGTGCTTTGGAAGGGGTGGCCTAATTCCCTGGCCCCTTCGACTTCTTTCTATGGGTTATGTTAAAGATATCATGTATCGAACAAAGGTGCGGGACATCACTAATCTAAAACAGAGGATAACTGATGCCATTGCCACCGTTGATGAGAGTATGCTACAGCAAACATGGCAAGAAATAGAGTACTGTCTGGTTGTGCTTTGTGCTAATGGTGCCCATATAGAGGTGTATTAAATGAGGCAAAAAAAAACCATATATGAATCCTTTTGTAATAACTTCGTCTTTTAATGGGCCTTTGTAAATTTTTGAAATTGTAAAGAGTAGGGTTGCACCAATACTAGTATCGGTGCCGATACCTGGTACTGCAGGAGTACTTGGTAATTGTGCAGTACCCCCAATATTTCCGCCGATACCGGAAGCCGGCATTGAGCAGACTTGCCGGCATCCGAGGGGGCTGGGACGGCTGTCCGAATGCTCTATCGGCATTCGAACAGGCCCTGCAGCTGCTCTCCGCGTTCATACTTACCTTCCTGAGGGACGCCGGTAAAGTTACTGCGCGTGCGCTCGTTGGAAGGCCCCCATTTGCGATTACGTGGGAGTCCCATGTGATTGCGGCTGGGGGCCTTCAAATGAGCGCACGCGTGGAGACTTTGCTGGCGTCGCTCAGGAAGGGAAGCATGAATGCTGAGAGCAGCTGCAGGGCCTGTCCGAATGCCGATAGGGCGGCTGTCAGAATGCTCTGTCTGGTCTGGGGTCTGTCTGTCGGTGTGTGTAATAATATATTACACATACACACACACACACTGAGCTGGGGGTCATAATCCATGTGAGCTGGGGGCATTTTTATGAGGTCTGTTCTTATTGGAAAGCAGTCACATGACATGACATAAAAGTATCGGTGCATCCCTAATAAAGAGACTTTATGGACACCCTGTGATATAAATTTTTGATAATAAAATGGAAAATCATTTTACACCCTGTATGTGTATATATATATATATAACTGAAATGTGAAAGTAAACTTTTTGTTTACATTTTTGTTACAGCATTCTAACGCAACATGACGTATACACATACTAATGATATATTTTGACTCCGTGGAGTCTGCTGAAAAATATATAGAATCCAAACAAATTATACATCTAACAAACCTTGACTTCAAATTGCGTTTTTAAACAGGAGTACAAAAGGTAAACACACGGGGGGGGGGGGCTCAGCAGTGAAGTAGTTTGAATACTAAAAGCTAAGGGGACTGGGGGGTGATTCTTAATGTTTTGTTGAGAGAAAACCTCAATAGATTTTACCGTTAAGGCCGGCGTCAGACGAACGCCGTGATCACGCACGTGTTGCCGCACAGTTTAACGTCTGTCGTAGCTTAGAATCATGAGCAATAGAGACACACACATGAAGTACGTGTGCACCCAACTGCACACGCACAACGCACGTGTCAGAGTGCGCCACGTCTGCTTAGCGTGTGTGAGTGATGAGATGTCAGACGCAGCGCATTTGCGACGTCCAGTACCTTGACGCACAGAATGGCTTTTCATATCCTTTTCAAATTTGCATCATTTACCAAAATTATTATTTTTTTTTCACCTACGTCCGTCAACAAAAACGGACCGTGTGGTGTCTACAGTATCTTCCGTCAGTACATCGGTTTGTTGTGCACAAGTGCGCACAGACTGTGTTTGTCTGACATTGGCCTTAATGGGTCTTATTTCCAATAATTACCTACAATCTATTGTTTTATAAAGTGGCTGTAATAACTGGGATATGGCTGGAGACATAAACTGCATCTATTGGTGAACTGTGAACATCTAGGCACGTCATGAAAACTCACAATGCATGCCTTTTGTAGCTTTTGTTTTCCTTTTTCTGTCCTGCTTGGATTTTGTTGTGGCAGATACATGTAGATGAGCCAGATCTGTCTTGCAGAGAATAGTCGTCGTCAAGCAGCTGAAATATCCTCATTCTACAGGAAATCCCTTGGCTATTGTGACACTAGCAAGTTATGTAGAGCGTTGGTTAATCGGGATGTGTAGAGGTTTATTTCATGTCTACTCATTGCTGTCTGTAAATGAGTGTGACCAATTTAAGTTCAAAGTTGCCTTTTTGTTCAAATGGATATAGAATTTTTTGCAGAAACTACTCTTGAATGTTTTATTCTGATGTATATGTGTGTATATGTATAAATATTTATACAAAAATCTTGAAGGATGCACTTGGACTTTTATTCCTTATTTTACCAGGAAGGATACATTGAGATTTCTCTTGTTTTCAAGTATGTCCTGGGTTCAAGAACATTGAATTTTTACAGTAGGTGCAGAAATACAAAGTAATGCGCAATATTAAAAACAAAACAAAAATACAGGTTAACACAGAAAATAAACATGTAAGCAGTATAGTCATTATGTTACATGTTTACAGGTGCATTCTGTATCGAGTTATATTAATAGAGACCTCTTAAGTGACTTTAGACTGGGGGAAGATTTGACGTCTGGGAGGTTATTCTAGAATTTTGGTGCTCTGTAGGAAAATGAGGATTGAGACACTTTTTTTTTTTTTTTTTTTTGTATTGTGGTACTGCAACTAAGGCTAGGGTCAGACGAACGTATTTTTCGCGTTGTCCATGAAAATGCGCGTTCGAACGAATGTACGTATTTTTTCACGGAATACGCAATAGCGGTCATACGATGCGCATTTTCGTCCGTGATTTCGTACGGATCATCAATAAAACCCTTTTTGCGTCTGGACGTTATGTTGGCCGGACATTAGCAGCGTCTGACATCTCCTAATCACGCACACATGCCGCTAGCGGACGCAGCGCACTCTGTACGTCAGTACTAGTGGTATCACGTTCTCGAAAAAATGCGTTTGTTTGCCGCTTGCGTTGTGCGGCCGCACTTTCGTGCGGCCGTACTTCGTATATTGGCCGTCATTCGCACTGCGTTCGTCTGACCCTAGCCTAAGGTGCATGTCCTGGATCGGAGGTTATAGGATGAGGGAACTGCTGGGGGAAGCAGTCTATTCAGGTAGGGTGGTAGTTTCCCAGAAAAGCTCTTAAACACCAGGTTGGAAACATGAAGGGTACGTCTAGATTCCAGCGACGGCCAGTTTAGCTCTTTTAACATGTCATAATGGTGGGTCATGTAGTTACATTGTAGCCCAAAGCGACAGAATGAGTTATACAATGTAGTAAGTTAATGATGTGTTTGCGGGGCAGCTGCATACACTACATCTCGCCTCTCCTTGTACAGCGCTATGGAACTTGGTAGCACTTTATAAAACCTTGTAACTATAATATAGTGTGTGTGTTTTTATATATTTACTGTACTAGCACTTTGACCAGCAACTGGTCTTTATAAGGTTATCAGATTATCATTTTTTTATTAAACTCCGAATAGGTCCTGTAATACAGGTGAAACTAGAAAAATTAGAAAATTGTGTAGGGCTGAAACAACTATTTCCATTATCGATTTTAATCCGTGTCGATTAAGCGTCCTGTGTACGGCACACACGGTTTAGAGTCAGACTGAGTTAAACGTAAATAACCTCAGCTTCGGAGCTGATTGGAGAAGACGCGCCACTGCTTTTACTTGGTATGATTTAGTTCTAGGGTTATGTCAGACACAACCAGTTTGTTTTTATTCAATTTACAACAGTAGCAGGACTAGAACACAAACAATAGGATACTGCCACTGGTGAAGGAGCTGTATGCCTGTGGTTTATCCTTACTTGAAGCTGGAGTCCTGTGCCACCACCCCACCCTCCCAGCACACCTTATTTTGTGGGGAACTGCCTTTCCCTTCCTTTGGTCTGGTATCGGTGCTGATACTGCCGTTTGCACAAGTACTTAGTACTCGTGCAAATGGCCAGATACCTCCCTCCGATACTGGAAACCAGCACTGGGCCGGCTTGCCGGTATCCGCTGGGCTGGGGAAGCTGGCCACGTGCATGAAAAGCACTCGGCCAGCGTTCCCCTCCGGCGGCCGCAAACTTAGCTAGCAGTGGGTCCGGTCACATGGCTGTGACGCGGCCGCCGGGCTGTGGAGGCTATGACGCTGCCTCCAGCTAAGATCTCGCAGGAGCCTCTAATTAAAAGTCTTGGTACTCGTTCTCGGTCTTAAAGTGGTATTGGTGCATCCCTAATTTAACCTCCCCCCCCCCCTCCCCCCCGACATTTATCCAGAGTGTGGCTCGGGGTTAAATTTCACTGCTGAAAGCGGTAACCCGGAGTCACACTCGGGCTGGATACATTTCCTGTCCCTGCGCTCCCTCGCTGATCCCCGTAGTCTCCTCTGTCGATCTACTTCCTGGTTTCCTTCACGCGAGGAGGGAACCAGGAAGTATGAGGTCTCGATCGCTGGAGGAGACTGCGGGGACATCGAGGGAGAGCAGAGACAGGTGATGTATCCAGCGGCATCCTGAGTGTTGCTCAGGGTTACCGCTTCCAGCATAGGAATTTAACCCCATGCCGCACTCGGGAACACTGCTAGGGGGCCAAAAAGTAAAAAAAAATTAACCACTTTCTGCCAATAAAATCTGAAAAAAATCAGACCGTCAGGGAGGTTAAATCAGCAGTTAGAATGGTCTCACTCGACCGGTAACACTGTCTTCACAGATAAGGCGTGGGTAACCCTTTCATTGATGAATATTCTTAGGAAGAAACCGTGTGTTCACAATTTAAAACACAAGAGTTGCCAGAAGTAAAACTTAAGCATTATAGTACAAGTGAACAAAGTCACAAAAAAAAGACAGAGCCACACAACACAAAACAAGGTAAAATGTAATCGAGGACACTGACAACTAATGGGGCCCCCGGGCAGTAGAAGATTGTGCTGCACCCACAGGAGGCCACACCCATACAAAGCCCCACATGTACATTGTTGTGATAAATTTATTATTTAACTCATTAAATATTCTTTTTGAAAATTGTGTAAGGAAAATCCACTTGGACCCAACAGCGATTTTTGGGGAATCCATTGTGCCCCCTTCAGACTTACAGATGGCCCCCACTCTTCTGCAGCAGCCATCACCCACTCACTGCAGCTAAGGCTGCACTGCGACACAGAATGTGCCTGTGGGAAATGTGAGAAACTGCCTATCCCTTCAAAAAAGATACTGCACATTACAGAGCTCCACCGCAATAACCCTCACTGTAATGTGCGGTGTGTATGAGCGTATCATGGAGCTCCACAATAAAACTCCCAGTATTGTGCGCTGTGTATGAGACCTACACAATAAAACGCACAGCAATGTGTGTGTGCTTGAGGGTTTCACAGTGCTCCACAGAAATAAAACTCAATAAATATTGTATTTAGGTTATTATGTATTACATATAGAAGGAATAAAACTAATTTTTAATACAACGATGACATAGCAAAGATAGTCATGTGATATATCATTTGGAAAGGCCAGCCTCTGGCCTTGCCAATGACACCAAAACTGTTCTTCTGGGACACTTGGGTCCGGGGATACAGGGGTCAAAATGACCTCTGCATCTCCATCATGGATTTTCCCTGCCTAGCAGGGGAAATACAAGTTTGTTGCATCCTTCGTGCATGCGAGATGACGGCGTCAGTCCGCTGTGGCTGCAGCCCCTGCTCGGTGCCAGATCGGCACCGAGCATTGCAGGGACACAGGACGACCATTGGGTGTCCTCCGAGCTGGGGAGAAAATTCCCATGACGCTACAGACGTCCAGCATTGATCGGGCCCTCGGGCTGTGCCCGATGGGTCAGTCTGCCCCTGAATGTAATACAAAAAACTCAGTAAATGTATGCTGCACATAAAGTGCTATCCCTTGGGATCCTTGTGGTGGTCCTTGAAGGCTGTCCGAGTAGTAGTAATGCAGACTAAATGGCATACAAACCCCTGTAAAAGGTCTTCACAAATAAGCTTCCGTTCTGTATATAGAAAGAAAGCGGAGATGCTGTTTCTCTGCAGTGGAATCCGCAAAATAAAACTCTCTATGGGAGTAGTGAGGTCCCCTAGAGTCAGAGTAAGCCTAAAAATTTGTCTTTTTTTTTTTTTTAAAACTCTAGCTTTTGCCATGTTGGCGTCATCAGGAGCAATAAAGCCGTGGACAGAGAGATGAAGTCAGACCCAAATGTTTGTCAGTAGGTTTATAAACCCAGGTAAACCAATGATTGCTGTGCTACAACTGGTAGGCAGAGGTGGTGCAGTGAGACTAGGACCAGCCTAGAGGGGTGGAGGACTGCATATTTGAAAGTAAATTGGCAGTTATGGAGCGCTGGTGAGAGTACATGGATGTAAATCCGGTAATCGTTCAACCCCCCCCCCTCCCCCTTGTGCTTATTATCCTTTGTGATGGAACGGCCGCCGCAATGTTTATTTGCATTTAATGCTTATTTCGTTGGCCCTGTAGTTACGGTAGCGTGTTGTGTGATACACACTGGGAAAACAGCACAGTATATTGGTGTGTACCAGAGCTTTATAAAAACGTGTAACTGCAACTAACAATTTTTGTGGCGCTGAGCAATGGGTAAGACCAAATAACAATATACATACCCTGCGCCTAGCTTCTCCCTGCATCACCTCTTCCCATGATAGACTGCAGGATTTCTCACACGCCGCTCCCATCCTCTGGAACACTCTCCCTTGTGCGGTCAGCCTTTCCCCTAGTTTCTGTTCCTTCAAACGCTCCCTTAAGACATTCCTATTTAAGGAAGCCTACCGCCCGACTCACGCAAGCAGTCTGTCTCTCCCACCTAGCAGTCGATCTCTCCCACCTAGCAGTCTGTCTCTCCCACCTAGCAGTCTGTCTCTCCCACCTCCTCTCCTCCTGTTTCCACCCCCCAACCCTTCTAGATTTGAGTTCCCACAGGAATAGGGCCCTCGTTTCCCCCTGTACTTGTTTGTCAAATGTTTTTGAATGTATTGTTACCCTGTCTGTATTGTGTCCATTGTACAGCGCTGCGAAATATGCTGGCGCTTTATAAAGATTATTATTAATAATAATACTAGACACACAGAAAAGTAGGAGAGCGGGCTCTACTCGAGAGCTTACAATCTAACCATTTGTCTGCTTTCACTCCCCCCCCCCCCCAGAAACTGGTTTGGACAGGATATCCCATCCCTTGTTACTAGACCAGGGTGTGTGGGGGTGGTCAGCTATTGGGAGGATTTTCAGCATGGAAACGCTGAGGCGTGTTTTACTTTTTGAACGTCTAACTGAAAGCCCAGAATAAAGGCATTCCTAGTTTGGGTTACAAGGATCAGCTGCAGCCTTGAGTCACAGTACCAAAGGCGAACCTGCGCCCCTTGCAACAGTGCCGCGGTTTACAGCTAAAAGTAATTATAAAGTGCCAACAAGTTCCGTAGCGCTGTAATAATAATAATCCCCAACATAGTGCAGCGGAATATGGGCAAAGTATAGACAGGGTTACAATACATCGAACAACATTTAACAGACAAACCAGTACTGGAGGAGATATGGGCCCTATTCCTGTAGGAACTCACAATTTAGAAGGGTTGGGGTTGGAAAAAGAGAGGACTGCAAGGTGAGAGTGATGGACTGGCTGCGTCAGTGAGTCAGCTGGTAGGCTTCCCTAAGGCTAATGTCAGACGAACGCATTCTGCGCACACTGTGCGTCCGTGCACAATTGACGTACTTCATAGTTACATAGTTATCTAGGCTTAAAAAAGACATGCCTCCATCGGGTTCAGCCTCTCCCACATAACCTACTGCTGTTGATCCAAAAGAAGGCAAAAAACCGAGTCTGAAATGCTTGCCAATATGCAACATACTGGGAAAAAATTCCTTCTTGACCCCAGAATGGCAGTCAGATTTCTCCTTGGATCAAGAAGCTTTTACCCACATATTAAATAATATAACCCTTGATATTCTGTGTCTGCAGGAAGTCATCCAGTCGCTTTTTAAAAGTCCTGACTGATGATACTGTAGACACCACACGGTCCGTTTTTTTTAATTTATTTTTTTACTGATGTAGATGGGAAGTAAAATGAAAAAATTGATACATGATATGAAAAACCATTTTGTCCATCAAAAATACAGTCCGTCTGACTACGTTCCATCACTCCCACACAAAGCTACGTGGATGTGGCGCACTCTGTGCGTCTGTCCTAGCAGTTTGACGTTCTTGCCTAAATTGCGTCTGGTGCCACGTGCGTTGTGCGTCCGGACGTACTTCGTGTGTGGGTCTCTATTGATCATAATTTTATGCTACGACTGACGTTAAAATGTGCGGCAACACGGACGTGATCACTGCGTTCGTCTTACACGGGCCTAAATAGGAATGTTTTAAGGGAGCGTTTGAAGGAGGGGAAAGTCTGACCGTACAAGGGAGAGCGTTCCAGAGAATGGTGGCTGCGCTGTACAACGGGAGAAACCTAATAATATATACACACGTTACACACACAGAACAGTAGGAGAGAGGACCCTGCTGGGGTGACACATTAGGTGAGCATGAAGAACAGCGTATGTGAGAGCACATTCGCTGAATGGGAAGATGGGGGGGTATAGTTTTTTTTTATGGAACACTGTAATAACACATTATTCCATCACCTCCACACTTGGCATTGTGGGTAAATGAAAAGGTGAGTTAGTGCAACATCATTGTTCACTTTATAATTGAAAAGTGAACAATACTGCTGCGTAATAAAAAAAATTCACTGAACCTTGTCATATTTGGTATCCTTGGAAAGGCCAAGCCTGGCACTGTATCTTTTATGGTTGACTACCATGGGGGGGGGGGTGTCGTCACTTTCTGAAGTCATCGTGCCCATGCGCGATGATGTCAGTGGGGGGAGAGAGGTCCCGGAGGCAGGACTGAAATCCAAGCTGAGCATGCATTTTCTGCAGCCAAGCGGGAAAGGGAAAAAGACACTCGGCGTCCGCAGCCAACCGATTAAAACAATATTGACATGTGCCTTGTGGGCAAATGCAGTTGTTTTTTTTCCAGTCTCTGTATTACTATCAGGGTTATTCAAAGAGATCCAAATGGCTGCTGAAAGGGAACCGAACGCTAAAAATCAGCATTCGGTTAACTTTCTTGGCCATTCAGCTTTCCAGAGAGCAAGCAATTCGCTAAAACTTGGCGAATTGCCTGCACATACGATGCCTGTTCGGTGCCTGTTCGAGGGCAGTAAATCCCATAGCTTTGTCTATTCAGAGAACAAAAACCAGCAGTGAAAAGTTGCCGAATTGCCCTGCTCTTCAGTGGCTTCATGCGGCAGATTTATTCAGGCGAATCCCATAGGCTTCAATGTCAAAAATATTCAATATCTGATCAACTGTTGATTATAGTATTCTGCAGTAAAACTCTTATATTTATAGATTTATTTTTTTTGTGATATTTTAAGCATTTTTCGGGAATTTTTTTCCTTTTTATATATCGTTTTTTTCTTTTTTCTTTAACAGACCTTTTTTATTATCATTCATTGGTTCTCGTATGTAAATTTCAGACCTTTTCGCTCAGTTTCTTTGCAAACAGCGTTTCACTTTTCACACATTCAAGCAAACTGTTTTTTTTCACTCCATCTGCGGTGTTGTGTTTTTCTGGCGGCTGTGCTGCGTGTGATCGGCTCCTGCTCGGGTGTTTTCAGCGGGGTTATTCCAGATATTTTTGCGGGTTTTCAGTGTGCCTTTGCCGGGTTTTGCAGTGAGTTTTCAACAGGTTTGCGGCGACTTTTCCCTGCATTGCGACAGCCCTGTGGTGCTTGCTGAATACACCGCAGTGTCTCCGAAATGGGATTGCCAAATTGTGCCGAATTGAAGAGAACGAAAAGTCACCGAACGTGCGGTGACTTTTAGATTCTCTTTGAATCTCTTCGTTTGCGCGTGCCTGCCTGCGTGCGTGTGTGTGCGTGTGTGCGTGTGTGCGTGTGTACGTGTGCCTAAATGACAGCCCCAAAACCCACTAAAACTGCAACAAAAAAAATTGAACACAGCCAGCCTGAGGGGCATGGCAGTATGCTGTTACTGCATTCTGGCAGCTGCCCCTGGCCTCACATACCTCCTGGCAAGCCAGCACAGTGCTGGCTTCCGGTATCGGGAGCATTTGCATAAGTACTTGTGCAAATTCCTGGTATCGACACGTATACTAGTATCAGTGCATCCCTACTCGCCAGTGGCTACTCCTTTTTCTCCACACCAACTTCCCTAGACTGTAAGCTCATCTGAACAAGGCCCGCTACACCTCATGTTTCCCAGTTTGTTAAATTCCTTTTCCTTGATTCTATAGTGCTTTGGAAACAGTTGGTGTCTTTTTTATAAATGATGTTGCAGCAACATAAAGGCCCTGCTGGACATGTGGTTATAGGTCATCTAGCAGGACATTACAATGGTATGTGGAGTGTCTGCATTACTGCAGAATTTTGATGCAAAAAGTGGGGTTTTATTCTTTCATTGCTTCATACAGGGCTTGTGGTAAAGCAACCCTTATCTTGAACGTGTGTGTTTCAGAATATTGTACATGGAAAGTGGAAGTTGTGAGTAAAAGAACTGTACTGTATTTGGGGTGCTTGGGTGTAATCTAGCATTGGTGACATTCATGACTGTTGTCTTGAATGATGCAGAGCTGCCGAGCGTGGCGCACACACAGCCAGTGGTTCATTCTGGTTCACTGGCTTCCCATTCTGTATAGGAGGCATTTGAGGCCAGGATCAGGGAAAGTTCAGAGCCTGTCAAAGTGATGAGGGGAGACAGAGAGGGGCTGAAACTGGAGCTTTCCTTTCCACATACTTTAAATATTTAGGACCCCTGGTAGCAACGGTGTTGCCTCCAGTAAAGAGACACACATTTCATTGGTGTGTGTGTGTGTATATATAGTAATATTTATAAATCCCTGCATAGGTTTGCAGTTACAGCTCGTACTGAAATGTAACATAATTAGCTGCTACACATGACTGGCTTGCTTGGCTAATGTATATTTTTTTAATACCACTTTAGGAAACCTTTTATAGCAAGTGTAGACTTTAGTCTTTGGCATGTGTGGTTCGGGTTAAAAGGAAAGATTAATGCGTGTATGACCTTAACGCATGAGTGTGCTCATTTAGTTTATAAAAAACTGTTCCCATATGATTCTATCATATTTTAGTTTTGGTTTTGCATCTTTCTGTGTAGACATTTTTAAGGTATCGGCTTCCTAAACAAGTGACCTTCTGGAAGTTACAGGGCTGTGTGAGTGAATTTAAGCACCGTATGTACAGTGTTTGGTTTTTTTGGTTTTATTTTAAGCGGTCAAATCCCTCTGCCTGGTGGGTGGTTGGAATGGATGCAGGGTGAGCTTAGCAGAGTTTCCTACTGGTTTTTAAAACGAAGAAAATTTGTACATTATGGTGCGAACACACACGTTTCTCAAACATGTGGGTAGGGGAGGGGGTACCTTTTTAAAAGCATGACTAATTGGTCTTTTGAGAAACAATTTCCAGGTCACCTAAAATCCCCATATGAGTTTTTTTTTCTTTTTTTTTTTTCACCCCCACCTCCCCCTCATGTTGAAGTCTCTACTCTGGATGTGGTATGTACACACACAACTGGGGGCCCACTTTAGGGGATTTGTCTTCAATGGGGCAGTCCCACAAAAGGTTTGTTTCTGGATTCTTGGAAAAAAGAAAAAATGACATCACTTTTCCTAGAACAGAAAAATGAGATCACCCATCCAGCAAAAGAGGAAAACAAACTTGAAGTAAAAAGTTTAAGATGTACAGGCAGCTCTCACATGTAGTCTTTCATGATCCACCTTTTATTTATATTACAGATTATAACATTAAATTAATTGGTGTTGTCTGAAAAGTAAGATTGTGTTTTGGACAGAAACTGAATAAAGACTCCTGATTCACGAAGGCGGCTCCACGTAATGTAGCAGGGTCAGTGGAAGAACACTGGGAACAATTTATCTGTGTCCTTCTAATTTTGACAAGAGGGGGTGGTGTATTGTGTGCGTTCACTGCACTGTGTGACCAGAGGGGAGTGTTGGATTTTGTTTTTTTTCCTTGCTGGCTGCAGTTGATCATAACGAAACTGTTTTGGAATGGCTTGTTATTTTCCGTAGTCTACTCACTTGTGCTTCCTGTACAAAGTATAGGAAGCATTAATATACAGGAACCTGCTGCAGTGGCCAAGCCGCAAGGGACGCTAGTGACCTAATTCACAAACACTAGCAAGTGAGGTGAGCTGTGTAATGGATACTCCTGGGTTAAAACAGGTGAGGGGGGGGGATGCAAGGATTAAACATTGACACCCCCCCCCCCCATTCTGATCCTTTTTTTATTTTTATATTTTAACTCCCTCTCCTTTCTTTGTTTCCTTTCCAGCGTTGGGCTGCTGCTTTACTTAAGCAGCATGTAAATTGACTGTGGGAAAGCAACAAATCCAGTGACAAAGCCCAGTTCACTGAGGGACATTGGGGGAGCTGGTACGCTTTGGAAGAGTCAATCAACCCTTCGATCTCTTCCTGGGGAGTGGGGTTCGGTGGGGCACTGGGTCCATTCAAATAACAGTGAGTGGTCTCAGTGACTAGTGTGTTCCCATTTTTTTATTTTGAAAGCATGTCAGCTGAAAGACAGTAAGGTATAGCGACCACGCAGGGCCAAATCACAGAAAATACACATCAGGAACACAAAAACAGCCACAAAAGGAGTCTCGAGCACAGAAGATAAAAAAACTGAAAACAAAAAAGGGGAAGGGGTGACAGAACAGTTTGTCCCTTTTAAGTAACACATCAGGAACACAAAAACAGCCACAAAAGGAGTCTCGAGCACAGAAGATAAAAAAACTGAAAACAAAAAAGGGGAAGGGGTGACAGAACAGTTTGTCCCTTTTAAGTATAATAGCTTGAGTTGGACTCAAAGTTTCTGTTTTGATTGTTTCTGTTGACAGCAATTTTAAAAACATCTAATGGGTTTTTGTTGTTTCTGCATGATAGATATTAAAGGAACCATACCGGCAAATATGTGGTAACTAGATTACTTGCGCATTACAAACCCACCTTAAGAACCACATGCGACTTTTTGTTTTCACAGTAATTGCATGTAAAAAGGAAAAATAGAGGGTTTTCCTTTCTTGGTCCCATTTTTGTGTACATTTTCCCATGACACAAAATTTACCAAAATCTGCACTTTACTGGTCTGGCCAGAGCTTAAATCATTATGTCCTGAGCTACAACCCTGCTGTTTGTCACTAGAGGGCAGGCGAGGCAGCTCTGCAGCCTTTTTTTTCCCCCTTCACTTGTCTTCTAATAGTAAAAGTGCAGCCTGCATATACATTATGGATGTCTGTGTGTAATCGGAGCTACGTTGTATCTGAAATAGCCCTCACTGCAGCCTGTAAGCATAATATACATTGCTGGTCCTATCACTCCCAGGCATACATGATGTATATGTAGTGATGTCTTGTGTGAATGGTAAACTAGGAGTTTTCTGCTGCTGTGCTTTGCAGGACGTGGGGGGTTGGGAGAGCAGGACACCTTCAGGCTGGGAGGGCTGAACGTGGGAGGTATACTCAGGCTGGGAGGGCTGAACGTGGGAGGTATACTCAGGCTGGGAGGGCTGAACGTGGGAGGTATACTCAGGCTGGGAGGGCTGAACGTGGGAGGTATACTCAGGCTGGGAGGGCTGAACGTGGGAGGTGCACTCAGTCTAGGAGGGCTGAACGTGGGAGGTGCACTCAGTCTAGGAGGGCTGAACGTGGGAGGTGCACTCAGTCTAGGAGGGCTGAACGTGGGAGGTGCACTCAGTCTAGGAGGGCCAGACGTGGGAGGTGCACTCAGTCTAGGAGGGCCAGACGTGGGAGGTGCACTCAGTCTAGGAGGGCCAGACGTGGGAGGTGCACTCAGTCTAGGAGGGCCAGACGTGGGAGGTGCACTCAGTCTAGGAGGGCCAGACGTGGGAGGTGCACTCAGTCTAGGAGGGCCAGACGTGGGAGGTGCACTCAGTCTAGGAGGGCCAGACGTGGGAGGTGCACTCAGTCTAGGAGGGCCAGACGTGGGAGGTGCACTCAGTCTAGGAGGGCCAGACGTGGGAGGTGCACTCAGTCTAGGAGGGCCAGACGTGGGAGGTGCACTCAGTCTAGGAGGGCCAGACGTGGGAGGTGCACTCAGTCTAGGAGGGCCAGACGTGGGAGGTGCACTCAGTCTAGGAGGGCCAGACGTGGGAGGTGCACTCAGTCTAGGAGGGCCAGACGTGGGAGGTGCACTCAGTCTAGGAGGGCCAGACGTGGGAGGTGCACTCAGTCTAGGAGGGCCAGACGTGGGAGGTGCACTCAGTCTAGGAGGGCCAGACGTGGGAGGTGCACTCAGTCTAGGAGGGCCAGACGTGGGAGGTGCACTCAGTCTAGGAGGGCCAGACGTGGGAGGTGCACTCAGTCTAGGAGGGCCAGACGTGGGAGGTGCACTCAGTCTAGGAGGGCCAGACGTGGGAGGTGCACTCAGTCTAGGAGGGCCAGACGTGGGAGGTGCACTCAGTCTAGGAGGGCCGGACGTGGGAGGTGCACTCAGTCTAGGAGGGCCGGACGTGGGAGGTGCACTCAGTCTAGGAGGGCCGGACGTGGGAGGTGCACTCAGTCTAGGAGGGCCGGACGTGGGAGTTGCAGTCAGGCATCCTATTCAGGCTGCCCAGCATGGATGTGGGAGGTCTAATGAGGCAGGGGTTGTGGGAGAAGGGGGCAGGGTCATTTTTGATTGGGCTCTGTTGGTCTATGACCCGCTCCATTCTAAAGCAGCTGCCAGCAAGCACTGCATAGATTCTTGGGGGGGGGGATCTGTCACATTGGTGGAAGCAGTGGGATTTTCTCCTCCTCTGCGGCAACCGAGGCCCCAGGCACAGTCTGTAGTTGGGGAGAGGGGCTGACTGCCTCCTCTCCCTGGTGCACAGGAATAGCTGCAGGCCCTGGGTACAGGCTGGCGAGACTGGATCTTGTCCGCTCATACTATACTAACCCAGACTCTGTATCCTCCATAGCGGCTGGAGCAAACTGTTTAGCTTTCTTGAACAGTCTTTTGTAGTCCTTCTCCAGCTCCCATTCTTGGGTGACCAGCCAGTCCAAGTCAACGCTCAATCCAAGCTCGCTGTGGAGCTACATCTCACGGAGATCCCGAATATCTTCCCATCTCCATTCTGCAGCACTGGTGAAATTGGTTTCCCTGGAGAGTATCCAATCCTGGGCCGCCAAAGTCATAGCCCTCTTTGGGATTGTTCCTCACCAGCATTGGAGAAATCTGGGCAGAATACCAGTCCATCACCCAGTACCCGTCATCCAGTGCAATCTCTGCTCATATCAGGTCATCCAGCTCCAACAGCCATTCTTCCTGGCGCTGCTCTCTGAGGAACTGTAACCGCAAGTTCCAATGTGCCTGGAATCTCTCATAAGTAGGGATAACTTTACCCAAGTAGATCTGCTCAACTTGCAGAACCTCCCTCCAGAGCTTCCGTCGGGCAGAGTTTCTCTCCTCCAGCACACCCTGGGCAGAACCAGGCTCCTTGGGCGCTTCCATCCCTCCCTCCACTGACTGTAGCCGACACTGGGTCCTGTTGGTGGTTTAGACTGCTCAATGGAAAAAGCTAATCCCACCAGTGTTAAGGATCCTGGTACCCCATGCTCCCCTTTCCGCTGAAATTTATGAGGTTATCGTACGCGCACACAGAATAGCCGACACCTAAACTGTGAGAGAAGTCTTTTCAGATGGAACACCCAATGTAGAATGCAAATAAACTTTGGGGTGGCCATTTCGTCACATAAGATATCAGTAACATAACCAATTACATTTTTTGGTGGTAGTGTCCCTTTTAAATTTTATAAAGAAAAAACTTTCAGTGATCTTTAGTATTGATCAATATAATTTTTTTCCATGGTCGATACTGATTCATATTATCAACAGCCTTTCTTACAGATATCTGGTGCCGACATTCTGTAAATTTAAAGTTGTCATCACAAATCTGACATCCATTAACTGAATGTGTTTTAACCCTTTCCTGCCGCAGGGCATGCCAAGCCGTCCCTGTAGTGGGTGGGCTTAGACTCGGGGCATACTAGTATGCTCCATTAACATCTATGGGCTGCTTTGGCCACTCCCCGCAGCTGTCGTGTGCGTCAGCTGCCCGGGCACATTGAATTAGTCCTAGTATGCCCTCTTCGCCGTTATCCCTCTTGCAACGGGCGCCACCCATCTGTTGTTAAGGGGTTGCCAAAATTTTAAACACCGCAGCATGTCCATGTTATTCAATTTAAGAATAATAATATATTTTTAGCTTTTATTTTTACAAATAATATTTCCGTGTCCAGACACCAGCCTTTGCAATGATCGCTCATATAACCCTGTACATAAGGGGTTGGCAACCTTGGTCCTCCGGGTGTTTTGGAATTAAAACTGCCGTGCTGCTCAGCTACGCATTAGGTTCTTAAAGTCTCATGGGAAATGTAGTTGATGCTGACACTGCTGTAGAAAATAGATACCAGAAATACAGGCGACCATTAGACCACTGCATCTCCTGTATAGGGAATTCCCTGCCAGATGGGAGGGAACCCCAATTTCTGTTGTCCTCACGGTCATGTGCAATACCCTCAGTGAGCAGTGGAAGTCCTACAATGAGGGCTGACAGTCTGTGGGAGAAGCCCTGGATCCGCCACCTATAATTTGCCCATCTCTGATCTTGAGCACAGGGTATCATCAGTTCAAAGAATCACTTGATTTTTTTTGTGACTTTTTGTCTGTTTTGTATTGTCTGTATTTGGAACCTATTTTGTGCAAATCAAAGGGCTTATCACAGGTTTAAAGGAGAGCCATCCTTTCTACAAAGAGTATTGCATAAATAACGTCCTACAACTCATACTAAGCTTTTATTTAGTTTTAAGTAGTTTTGATGTCACTGCTCTGTCAAAGTTACAATTGCATCATTGTATTGGACTTCTACCCAGGCTCAGTCGCTACAATGAGCCGCCTATACATCTTTTTATCCCCTACTTATACTCACGCCTTGAATGGTCAGATGAGTTTGAATTGCACAGTTTTACACTGAAGACCCCTCCCTATCCAGTAATTTCAGTGCCCTTTAACATTTAGAAAAATACAGAATAATCTTTTATTTCAAATCAAATTCATTATATTCACTTCTCAAATAGGTCCTGCACAGTTCACATCCCACAGCCTCTAGTAGTGCATGCATTCCCAGAGTGAGGAGTTGTGCATATGATTGCAGGTGATATTTGCAGATATGTTCTTTCCTAGGAGGCGGAGTGAAACAAGCAAAAGTAATGTTTGCGGAGACTAGTAATGCTGGTGGCATACTGGCTGAGCTCTTATTGACAAGCTAGACCCTTGTGATCTACACTGAGAGTGTGATGGAGTGTGACATTTGTTTAGGACTGAGATGTCTGACAGTGAAATCGGTCAGCATATTCTGATAGTGTATGTACTCCTAAAGCTAAGCAATATTTCTTTAACGATCAAAGGGCCCATAATCGTGACTGCAAGGAGGATAGATGCAATACTTTGTGTTTGCTAAGTATTTTACCAGGAAGTATACATTGATATTTTTCTCGTTTTCAAGTATGTCCTGGGTGTAGAAGATTAACAATGTATTTCAGCAACTGTGTGCAACCCGTCCTAATTGTGCTTTTTCTATTTATTTATGCACAAACTGATATACTAGCCTACTGTTCAAGGGTGATTACCCAGTACCCACTATCCTCACTGCAATGATGCCGGTCCTCAGTTACACTTACAGAATGGTTTATTTATAATATCTATGGTTCATTTGTATTATCTATGAATCTTTGTTGTGGAAGATGAAAGCTCGAAGGGAGTAATGCTTAGAAAACCTTTTCTCGCTCTGCGGTTATTAATATCTAAACTATGCTCTCCCTTGTCATACATTTTATATGTTGTCAGTGGTGTGGAATTTTTTTTTTAAAAAATCTTCTCGTCCATTGGACTAAAGCGGTGTCCCTAATCTGCTTGTCACGATAAATGTAATTTCAATAAAATAGCAATAGGTCTTCGGTCTCTCAGTGGTTAAGAATAAACACCTTAATGTGATAAACAGGTGAGTATTTTGTTTAAATAGAACACTGCTTATTGCATTGCAGTTTACTCGCTCTCATACAACCCACACACTACACATCACCGTAATGTGCGCTGTGTATGAGTGCATCAAAGCGCCACAGCAATAAACCTCACAGTAATGTGCAGTGCATATGAGTGTACCACAAAACTACTGTTATGCAGTGCAGTGTGTAGGAGTGAATTAGAGCTCCATAGCAATAAAAGTAAAAAACAATTGTTTATTTTAGTTACACTAATCAACCTTTTTAACCCTTTCACGCCAGGCAGGACTTTAATAGTGTACCAATACGCCCCAGTAGCCAGCTGTTGCTGTGGCAGTCCGCCTCCTTCGGCCCCGCCCTTCACTCGTTGCGCAGCAGCTATTGAGGCAGAGGAGGCCCATTGAAGTCAGTGGGTCATACTATGCCGCTCCGCAGCTTCAAATCCCACCCGCTGCAGGCATAGTACGCCCTGCGGCGAGAAAGGGTTAATGAAAGTATATACATCAAACGCCTCTGGGTACTCTGCTTTTCTTGGGTTTTCAGCAGGTCAGAGCTTACTGAAATCCGAGGATTACCCAGATAAAGTTCTGACAACAAAATGGTGGGTTTTTTTAACCAAATTGTATCCAGTCACACACCACACTAAGTAACCGTCATGTAACTCTGTGCGTTAATTGTCAGAAAGTTAATTTATGAAGATAAATCACCATCAGGTTACTCTTTATATAATAACTTTGTTTTATAGATATTTTTTTTATTTTTGAGAAAGGATTTTACCAGGAAGGATACATTGAGATTTCTCTCGTTTTCAAGTATGTCCTGGGTGGCGAGGTATGTACCGTTAGGTGTCTTGCACAAGGACACTTACTGGAGAGGTGCTCGTCGGGATCGAACCCATGACTCCACAGGCTCTCTCCACGCAGAGCAGTGATGTTGCCTCTACTCCACTCAGCCGGTACATATATTTATATATATGCACACATATGACACATAAGGATCACTCACGTAACTCTTTAACATTCATATAAGAAACCTATCCTGTTACTCTGTATATTCATGATATCCTTAATACATTTTGATGTTTGTCTTTTGCCATTTCCGTTGATAATATCCATAGATAATATTAAAATTCACTGTTACCCAAGTGGGGATGGATGCTCTGCAGATTACCCAGGTGAAGCTGTGGATAGTCCTCAGATTACCCGGGTGAAGCTTCAGAGTTGCACATTATCCGGGTAAAGCTCAAATTTTTTTTTTTTTTTTTTTTAGCTCTTCCAGTCCGTTACCCAAGGGCAGTTGGTTAGTCCTAAGATTACCTGGGTAAAGTCCTAAATTTTCATAATTTTTTGTAGCTTTACCCAGCGGGTTTGGGTAATGTCAGGATTACCCGGGTAATCCTAGGATTAATCGACTTCGGGCTTTACCCATAACCTATGTATAAATTCCCCAAACTCTGGCCTTCCCAACGATACCTCAATCTTCCTTGTAGGATATACGTATCCAGAGATACAGGGGTCCAAACAACCACTGCATCTCCTGTAATGGTATTCCCCTGCTGGGCAGGGGGTAATCCTCATTTGTGGCATTATGGCCCGTATGTGCGATGATTCCTGTGGCATAGGGGTAGTCCCTCGGCCTGCTGTGGCTGAAGCATCTGTTCAGAGCAGAACGGCACCAAGCACGGACACAATACATGCGTGGAGCGTCCTCTGCGTTGGGGAAGGAATTCCTAGGATGCTCCACTGCACATCTACACAGTGCAGAGGCAGCAAGGCCTTAAGGATACCCGCACTTGGTGCTCAGTATACACGCATGCTAAGCAGCCAAAGGAAGCTCCCGTGTCCGTTCTGTAAAAGGGCAAAAAAAAGTAAACCCTGCTGCTTGCCCACAGTAGGACTTAAGGGGGGGAAAAACTGCCCTGAACTGCATGTCCCAGGCGTTATAGTTTGCGCATCCCCACTTGTCAGCAATTACACACGTTATTTTTAAAGTTGTATACACCTGCATTTCTTCTGTGAAAGTTCACTTGGTGCTTGAAGCTATTTTTTATTTTTAATACCTGGTGGAACCCCTGCAATAAACTACCTTTAAAATGAGACCGATGTGGTGGTGGTAACAGTCATCCTGTAGCCAGACCGTTGCTGTGAATGTTGTTGACGCTCCTGCTTTATCAACGGACAGGAGGCAGATATTTAATACTACTGGGCCAGGCACCATGGGGAGATGGTTTCTATCTTCTTTACATTTGGTCTACAATACACAGGAAATGGCATTGATACTTGGGATAGACCGATATATCGGTTTTATATTATATATATAAATATATTCAGAAAATTACTGATAACGTTTCGTCATTTTATTTGCCGATATTGCCAATAATTGGACAAGTTGGCTCACTGCAGCTGCGACACGCAAGATCCCACAGAAATGTGCGAATCCAGGGCTTCTCCCACATCAGGCTGTAAGCCCTTATTGCGGAACGACCCCTGCTCACTGACCGTATTGCGCATCAGCGTGATAACAGAAATGGGGCTTCCATCCCATCTGGCAGGGAATTCCCTATACAGGAGATGCAGGGTCTATTTCCTACAGCAGGGGTCAGCAACCTGGGCCATCCAGATGTTTTGGAATTGCATTTCCCATGCGGCTCAAAGAGCCTAATGAGAAGCTGAGCATCCTGGCAGATGTAATTCCAAAACATGTGGGGCAATATTACAAAGTCATTGCTAACTTAACCAGAGCTGTTGTAAACTTACCAGAGCCATTATAGTCTATGGCAGTGGTTCTCAACCTGTGGACCCTCAGGACCCACAATTGTCTGTGGTCATTAAGTCGCGACCCAAAAATAATTTAATTTCTGATATATTATAACTTTTTCCACAAAACAAGGTGTGCAATATTCTACAATGTATGCACTTTTTAAAAATTTTGTAAGCAAACTGGGATTCTTTCCAAAATGGATAGTGCAGTAATCTCGGCACTAGTTCAAACGCGCTGTTGAGGCAAAAAACCCAATAAAATAAACTGTAATTTAATCATATGAAATTAATTAGAATTTATGGGAAAACTGGGGATACTTCTTGCTCTTACAGTCTGGGGTGATGGTAGAAAAAGCAACTTTTAAGTAGACGAAGCAACTCTAATTTACATCGCTACTGAATAAATAATAAAATATTCTATAAACATATATTCACCTGCTCCGCGCTCCCCCGCCGTCCGTCTCTGCTACTGCGCGCATTATTTCTTACAGCAGCCTGCCCTCACTGAGCCTACTCAATTTGCGTAGCTGAATGCTACGCTAATCGCGTAAGCTCGAGCCTGCCAAGAGATTGAGATGTCTGCCTCTCACGTCTGGCGCTACCTACTTCCTGGATCTACGCCCTTCAGTAGCACTGAGAGAATGGGAAAGCACCATTGGTCCAAGCCATTCAAAAAATGCCTCCATGGGAGGCTGGCCTTCCTTGCATTGACTGACACAAGACAATCATGTGACTGTCCTTGTCTCGCAAAGTCAGTGGGCGTGGGGCTGTGCTCAGGGTGTTGCCTCAGTGTGACTCTTCCCTGTGCTTGACAAAGACCAGTTGTGGTCGAAATGTCGTTATTTCTTGGTTTTGGAATAAATCCACTTGAACTAATATTGTGGTATCCGGAGTTTTATTTATTGTTTTGAGTATTGGGGCTGCACAGCAAGAGACCGCTACTCCGTTGACCAACCAAGGGGGATGGTGCCTAAGCTTAAACTTTTTTGTTGACTCTTCACTGTGGCGGCACCTCCTCCCTGCAGGTGGAGGGGACAATGCGTGGCTGACACGCGGCTGCTGGAGTGGACGACGCAGATCCTGGGGAGCACTGCGAGCAGGATTATCTCATCAGGAGGAAGGCAGGAAAGGAAGAGTGAGAGATTTATATAGTAAAAGGGAGAGCGTGATAGAGGGAAAAAGCGAGATGAGGAAAAATGGAGAGGAAGACCTACACAGATATAGGTGGACAGACAGAATAACAGATATTCAGAAAGAAGGATGCTTAAATAGGTAAAAGGACAGATTAACAAAAGAGACAAACAGGGAAAAACACAATCAAATATACATAGGAAGCCCCCCCTTGCCCAACAGCCTTTTGCTTCACTTAGATGTGCATTGTGCTCAGTGGCTCCTAGTGTTGGCAGCCAGTAGTAGAATGCTCTGGACACATGTCAGTCCCTGTTGGAAGTACAGAGCTGCTGCCAGTCACGGAGTCCCACCTCACACCTTTCCATTACAGATCTGCCCCCCCCCCACCTTGCAATTACGTAGTATCTTGATGCAACGGATCCAAGGTGGCATGTGGAGGCTGGACCTGTAGCTGGGGGGGCTATCCCTGCTTCCTTCACTAGCAACTGTACGCCGCAACTTCCTTCCAGCAGGCACGCAGTTGCTGGTGAAGGAGGCCGAGGCAGCTGTGCAGCCTGGGACCCACTGCTTCAGGTAAGATGAATCAGTGGGTCCCAGGCACTAGAGAGGCCTGGGGGCACTTGCCCTGTGATCCAGTCTGCCCCTGGTCGCGACCAACTAATTGAGAAACACTGGTCTATGGGGTTGTTAAGTTTACAACAGCTCTGGTTAAGGTGGCACCAATTTTGTAATCTAACCCTTGGAGGGCCAAGGTTGCAGAACCCCTTACATACAGGGTCATTTGAGGGATCTTTAAGGCTAGTGTCAGACGAACGCAGTTATCACGTCCGTGTTGCCGCACAGTTTAACGTCCGTCGTAGAATTGATTTGTGATCAGTAGAGACCAACACACAAAGTACGTGCGCACCATGCAGGTGGCAACGGACGCCATTTAGGTCTCGACGTAAAAGCGCTACGACGGACACATAGAGTGTGCCGCGTCTACATAGTGGCCTGTGTGCGTGATGACGCAACATCAGACGCAGCGCAGTTGCGACGTCCATCACATTGATGCACAGGAAGTTTTTTTTTTAGTCTGGCTGACTGTAACCTGTCTTTTAATTTAATTAATTTTGTTTCCTATATTTCCCTTTTTTCTACATCCGTTAAAAAAAACGGATCGTGTGGCGTCTACATTATCTTCCGTATGTACGTACGTCCGTCCATTATGCACGTACGTCCGTCCGTCCGTTATGCACGCACGAAGAGTGCGCTCAGACGGCGTTTGTCTGACATTAGCCTAAGAAAGTCAAAGACATGGTCTGATTGTTTGTAAAAAATAAAAGCTTAAATGAATAAAAAAAATCTTATTAAATTGAATAAATGAAGTGGACGTGGTGCAATGTTTAAATGTTAAACACATTGAGTTCATGGCATAATGTCAGATTTGTGCTGTTTTTTTTCCCCGCAACTTTAAATTTACAGAATATCGGCACCAAATATCAGCTATCGGCCAGAAAAGCTGCCGAGAATCTGTATCGGCCATGAAAAATTATCGGTCTATCCCTAATTCATATATACTGTAACAGGAACTGAGAGAAAATGGTCTCTGGCTTGAAGACCATTCCTAAGCCACTTACAGTGTCTTTCCCTTCTCCCAGGTAAAGCAAATCTACAGCAGCTTTCCTTTCTCCACAACCCTCAGCTAGAACTTGAGCGAGTGTTGTTTAGCTCCTGATCGTTCTCCCCAAACATCAGACAATCTTTAGTGCATGGAAGAGTAGTATTGTTTTATTGGAAATGGAGACCACTTTATATGTGAAACAGGGGTGATGGTAAAACGACACCATAGAGTACATTGTCTATTGGGGTTACTTTAAGAGATACAGTATACAATATATGGTATTAGCAGATTATAACAAATCAACAGCTGATCAAACCAGGAGACAGGGACAAACCTCACTAACAATAGCTCTGAATTGCAGTACTCCTAGCAAACAAGACACCTAAGACGCAACCAGTTTTAAATAACAAAAATTAACCCTTGTATGCCCACTGTTGACGTGTTGTCTTTGCCACAATGGTCTGCTGTCTTTTGGCAGGAGGCCAGCAACCACACTTCTCCAATGGGCAGAGTCTGTATATAGTGTGGACAAGGTTGAAATATGAGCCATGGAGGGCGAGTGATCAACGGTGCAGGGAGTCTTGGTTACACATTTAAGCACATGTAAAAAAACAAATATATTTTTGCCCTCTCCTTGACTGTTGGAATATACAAACACGTTTGTTAAACATGTTGTTTATAGGGAGGGTGGGATGCTCTGTGTAGCCTCTTTACAGTAATACAGGTTGACAGGAGTGAGATCTGTGGGAATAAAATTTTTCCCCAGGGAGAACACTAATCTTGCATTAAAAGATACGCAAATGGAGTCTTTCATATGAGATGAATTTGTCACATGTAAAGTGACCTCCTGTGCTTCTTTTGGGGTGATATTCAGAAAATGGAATTCCCTTGATTTGCAGGATACTTTGTGGGGTGGAGTCATAATTTCAGCTTTGAAGCCCAAATTTCTGCCAAGCTTGCAGTATTTGGAACAGAGTGTGATGACCAGCAGCTACCAGTCCAGTCGTCATGTGTAATATGTGCTTATAAGGGGTTAACGACTCCAAGCCTCTGGCCTTGCTAACTATACCCACTGTCAGGGTTCCAAGTTATGCCACCCTAACCAACCCCCCCCCCCCAAACATACACACAGCACTCCGACTCTTCTGCTGCCACCACGGAAGTATTGGGACACTTCCAAACCCCCCCTTTAACTATATCCACCCCAATCCAGAGCCCTACCATATACAATTTAAATATCCCAAAATGTTAAAATCGCCAAAAAATGTTAATCGCTAATGGGGTCTATTCATAACTCCTGTGATAGACGAAAAGCTAGTGTTGAGGGTTTTGAGATGTATGGTTACAGTTTTGTATTTTCTCTTCTAGGACCCGTGGCGGCTCAGCCCTTTTTTGTGGTGCCAAGACGGCCTGGCTATGGCACCATGGGGAAGCCCATCAAGCTGCTGGCCAACTGCTTTCAGGTGGAAATCCCAAAGATGGATGTCTTCCTCTATGAGGTGGATATTAAGCCTGATAAATGTCCTCGTCGAGTCAACAGGTATGTTTTAGTCTGTATTAAATCATGACCGTTATTGGTCAGCCATGCAAATACAATGGAGTAGCATTTTAAAGGAACCGCTTTGCCGTAAAGCAGTGTTTCTCAAGTAGTGGGTCGCAACCAGGGGCAGACTGGGTCGCGGGGCAAGTGCCCCCAGGCCTCTCTAATGCCTGGAACCCACTGATGCATCTTGCCTGCAGCAGTGGGTCCCAGGCAGCACAGCTACCTCTGCCTCCCTCACCAGCAACTGCGTGCCTGCTGGAAGTTCCGGTGCACAGTTGCTAGTGAAGGAAGCAGGGATAGCCCCCCCCCAGCTACAGGGCCTGCCGCCACCTGGGACCCGCTGCATCAGGTAAGATACTCTGTAATGGGAAGGTGTGGGGTGGGACTCCGTGACTGGCAGCAGCTCTGTACTCCCAACAGGGACTGACATGTGTACAGAACATTCTTCTACTGGATGCCAACACCAGGAGCCACTGAGCACAATGCACATCTCAGTGAAGCAGAAGGCTGTTGGGTAAGGGGGGGCTTCCTATGTACAGTTGTGTTCAAAATTATTCAACCCCCCAATGCTGTAAAGGGTTTTAGGGAATTTAGTGTACATTTGTAATTGTATTCAGAATGAAATCCTACAAGGACTTTTAAAAGAACCATATGCAACTAAAATGACATCAATTGGTTTTGTAATACAGTAGTAAATGTTTCTTTTGTGAATTCTTCATTTACACAATTATTCAACCCCTTAAAGACTACCACTCTGAAGAACAGAGGTTCATTCAAGTGTTTTCAATCAGGTATTGAAAACACCTGTGGATGTCACGGAGCAGCAATAAAGCATAATAAGCACCAATTAGGCAGCTTTAAAATGACTGTGATACTCAGCTCCTTCTAGACATTCAGGCTGGGGTCAGACGAGCGTGATTTCTACGGACTGTACGTCCGTGCAGTGCGGACATCGTCAGTACGGATGACGCAGTAGTGGTCACACAGTCCGTTTTCTCACTGAAGTTATTTTTTGACGGATGTAGGAGGGGGAAAATAAATTACAATGAAAAAACATTCTGTCCGTCAAAAATGTTGGACGTATAAATGCAGTCCGTCTGACCTCGCTCCATCACTCACACACAAAGCTATGCAGACGTTGTGGACGTGGCGCACTCCGCACGTCCGTTCTAGCAGTATTACGTTCTTGCCTAACCTGCGTCCGTTTGCCGCGGCCGTTGTGCGTCCGCAGTTCAGTGCGGATGTACTTCATGTGTCAGGCTCCAATGGACTTACTTTCATGCTATCACGGACGTACTTTTAGGCGCAATCACGGACGTGAACACTACGCTCGTCTGACCCCAGCCTTACTGGTGTGGTTACAAACATGGTGAAGACAAAAGAGGTGATTACTCTTCACAGGAAGGGCAATGGCTATAAGAAGATTGCAAAGATGTTAAACATACAAAGAGAGACCATAGGAAGCATCATTCGCAAATTCAAGGCAAAGGGCACTGTTGAAACGCTACCTGGTCGTGGCAGAAAGAAGATGCTGACTTCGACTGCTGTGCGCTACCTGAAGCGTAGAGTGGAGAAAAGTCCCCGTGTGACTGCTGAGGAACTGAGAAAAGATTTGTCAGATGTGGGTACTGAAGTTTCAGCTCAGATAATACGGCGCACACTGCGTAATGAAGGCCTCCATGCCAGAACTCCCAGGCGCACCCCCTTGCTGTCTCCAAAGAATAAGAAGAGTCGACTGCAGTATGCCAAAAGTCATGTGGACAAACCACAGAAGATTTGGGATAGTGTTCTGTGGACTGATGAAACAAAATTTAGAACTGTTTGTGCCCATGGATCAACGCTATGTTTGGAGGAGGAAGAACAAGGCCTATGAAGAAAAGAACACCTTGCCTACTGTGAAGCCTGGCGGGGGGGTCAATCATGCTTTGGGGCTGTTTTGCTTCTGCAGGTACAGGGAAGCTTCAGCGTGTGCAAGGTACCATGAATTCTCTTCAGTACCAGGAGATATTGGATGACAATGTGATGCAGTCCGTCACAAACCTGAGGCTTGGGAGACGTTGGACCTTTCAACAGGACAATGATCCCAAGCATACCTCCAAGTCCACTAGAGCATGGTTGCAGATTAAAGGCTGGAACATTTTGGAGTGGCCATCGCAGTCACCTGACTTAAATCCGATTGAGAACCTCTGGTGGGACTTAAAGAAAGCAGTTGCAGTGCGCAAGCCTAAGAATGTGACTGAACTGGAGGCTTTTGCCCATGACGAATGGGCGAAGATAGCCGTAGATCGCTGCAAGACACTTGTGTCAAGCTATGCTTCACGTTTAAAAGCTGTTATAACTGTAAAAGGAATTTTGTACTAAGATTGAATGTCACTTGGGGGTTGAATAAAACTGATAATGATGTGAGCACAGAAAAGACATTTGTGGTTATTTCATTATAAATGTTATGTTATATTTGTCTGACCTACACGTGCCTCTTTGATTTAAATGTAAGCAAGATGACTGATCAAAATCAATGTCAAACTGGCCAAAACACTAAATTTCAGTGGGGGTTGAATAATTTTGAACACCATTGTATATTTGATCGTGTTTTTCCCCTTTCTGTTTGTCTCTTTTTGTTAATCTGTTCTTTTACCTATTTAAGCATCCTTCTTTCTGAATATCTGTTATTCTGTCGGTCCCCCGGCAGAGTGATGTGGTGGGAGGGATCTAAAGGACACGGCGCAAGCGCCGTGTGCTGCAGATCCTGCCCCTCCTCTCAGCGCCCTGCTCCGCTGAGGGGAAAGTTGAATTTTTCCAACTCCCGTTGGTCAGCGCCGCATCGTGACGCGGTCTGAGCGAGGGAGGTGGAAAAACCTAGACACACTGAGCGCGTCTCGACGAGCGGCACCGCCTGCAGGCATGGCACGTCGCATTGCGCTCAGTGTATCTCTGACTTTACCCATCGCTCTGTACAGGCGCTACAAAACTTGTGTACGTAAAGTGCACAATTTTCTGTTCTTACACTATGCAAGTTGCGTAGGAGTGCAAATTGCGTAGTAAAGCTTCATGAGCTTCCGGGTTCAGAAGTCCCTGAGCTGAAGAGGAGGTGAAGCAAGTAGTAAGAAGTAAGAGCAAGAAGCATCCCCAGTTTTCCCTTAAGTTCTAATTAATTTCATATGTTTCTATTACAGTTTATTTTATTGGGTTTTTGCCTCAACTTAAAGGGACACTCTAGGCAACATGACCACCTAAGCTATTTTAGGTGGTCATGATGCCCGGAGTATCCTGCCCTCTGTCCCCCCTCCCTCCGCTCAGCGGTTCAGCAGAAAATGCTGAAAACAGCTGAGAGGCGGAGGAGTTTACTCCGCCCTCCCAGCTGTCAGTCAGCAGAGCGGGAATCATATTTCCCGCTTCTGCCGACTTTTGCCGAGTAGGAGACGTCATCGCGCTTTCAGCGCGATGACGTCTCCAATTCACCGCAGAAGCTGGCGGCTCCCTCCTGAGGGTTAGTGTTGCGCGCATCCTCTTGTGCGCAACACTAATCCTCAGAGGGAGCCGGGAGGAAGCCTGCCGATTGGCTGGCTTATGTGAGAGGAGCGCATGCGCGCTTCTCACGTAAACCGGAAGGCAAGTCGGATGGAAGGACGGGAGCGGAAGAGGAGGGAGGGGAGTATGAAAAAAAAAAAATCACCGCTGGAAACAGGGATTTTAGGGTAAGTATTACAGTTACAAAAACATAAACAAAAAAAAACTATTAAGGGAATAGGGATAGGTTAGGATTAAAAAAAGGGGGTTTTTTTTTTTGTAGAGTGTCCCTTTTAACTTTCGTTTTCACTAGTGCGGAGATTACTGCACTATCCATTTTGGAAAGAATCCCTGTTTGTTTACAAAATTGTTTAAAAAGTGCAAACATTGTAGAATATTGCACACGTTGTTTTGTGGAATAAATTATAATGTTTCAAAAATTCAATTATTTTTGGGTCGCTACTGAATGACCAAGGACAAGTGTGGCTCTTGAGGGTCCACAGGTTGAGAACCACTGTCCTAGAAGGACAATTGAGTTATCGCTGGAAAGGCCAGGGTCTGTCCTTTCCGATGATTTACAAAATGACCACATAGTTTGGAAAGCTAAAAAAAAATTAAAAATATATATTTTATATTCCTTTTTTTATATATATTCTAAAGCATCCCCCCTTTAACAATGCCGCTGCATTAATTGATATATTTTAACCCCTTAGGGACCGCCGACGTACTAATGTACGTCCTGCCCACGGGTCTCCCTTAGACCCGCGGACATACATAGTACGTCAGCAGCTCCTAACCTCCCTCCCGCCCAATACTCACCTTCCTTGCTGGCCCACAACATCTATGGCAAGCTTCAAGCTTGCCTCGCCGTTTTCTGGGGGCCGTCCGATTCGATGACGTCATCACGCAGCGTGATGACGTCATCGGCAGGCGCCAGTGGTGAAAATTCAGGAAGGGGAGGGGGGCTCCTTTGGAGCCCTCTATCTCCCCAACCATGTAATCTACAGTGATGCTTTTTGCACCACTGGAAAGGGGAGAGTCTCCCCTTTTCAGCGGTGTATAGCATTAACATTTTCGCTGCTAATCCACGCCAAAACGCTATTCGAACCTGGAGGGGGCTGATATCTTGGATGTCAGCCAAGTCTCCAGGTCCCCCCCACCCACTGACAACCTCACCATATGTGTGAGGATGTCAATGGGCCAGTTAACCCTCTAGCTTCCATGTTGAGATAAGGGGATCCAAAGGATCCCCATCTCCCGATCAATGGCAGCTAGATGGTCATATTTGACATCATTGGAAAGGCCTGATCATGGCCTTTCCAATGATACCAAACATGACCAGGTTTGGTAAAAAAAAAATATTCTTTTTTGCCTTGGGGGGTTTAGTTAAATGGGACCTAGGCTGTCGTCTAAACATAATTGGCACAAAAAGGTCAGAATGAGCGCAGCGCACATAGGTGAACTGGCTCAGCAGTGAAGGGGTTAAAAAGCAAAAACATGTAAAAATTAGGTATTTCTGTTTTCGGGACAAAATTTTTAAACTATTTAGCCAGTGGTTGTAGTTTAGTTAGTGGTTGTAGATTTTGAGGATTAAATTACGAAAGTGTGTTTTTACCACTTTTTTCATCATATTTCATATTTTTTATTTTTTTATAGTAAATTATTCGATATGATGGAAATAATGGAATTTTTAGAAAGTCCATTTAATAGCGGAAAAAACGGTGTATAATATGTGTGGGTTGAATAAACGAGTAAGAGGAAAATTTGACCTAAACCCTAACAGCGCAGAAACGTAAAAACAGCAGTCACTAAAGGACGGATTCGTGTAAAACCGCCCGGTCACTAAGGGGTTAATATGTTTATTATATATATTTTAATGTTATTTATAATTAATTTGTATAATACACTGCATTTAATAAATATAGTTCAAATAAACAGCATAATTGTTTTTGAGTGTTATTGCTGTGGTACGCTCATACACAACGTACATTACTGAGTTTTATTGCCGTGGAGCTCTGATTCGCTCATACATGCTGCACATTACTGGGAGATTTATTGCTGTGTGTTACACTCATACACACTGCATGTTACTGTGATTTGTATTGTGTGGGTTGTAGGAGTGTGAGAACTGCAATGCAGTAAGTGTTGTATTTAAATTAAATACCTGTGTTTGTTGATCTCAATGTTTTTGTTCTCTTTGTAGTTAAGAATAAAGACCTAATGCTGTTTTGTTGAAATTATTTCGTATCCGGACATGTAGATTCTCATGAGGGTATAGTAGATCGGGCTACTACTTCAGGCCATTGGACAAGTAGATTTTTTTTTTTTTTTAATTTCCACATCCCTGATTTAATTTTGTCTGATAATTCACCCTCCCAAGATGTACTGACAAAATCTCCTTTGTTTTTAAAGGATTCACTAATTTTCCTTTGGACAGCTTGTATATGATTATACTGGTTCTACATATAATGCCATCATATACCCCACGGTCCCTTTACGATTATACCTGATTCAGGCCCATTTATGGCATTTTTTGTTCATCCCAAGGTTTTATCTTGCGATGGTCTCTTCCACTCATCAAATTTCCATTTAAAGGGTGTTACTTTACCACTTTATGATAGCAAAAGTAGTCTGGCCCTGCTGAATTGTGGTTTTCAATGTCTTTGGCAGTTAAAGGGCTACTAGCCTCTGAACTCTTACAGCAAGGGGTCAACAGCCTGTACCTCCAGGTGCTTTGGAATTGCATATCCCAGGATGCTCAGACAATCCAATGAATAGCTGGACATCATGGGGCATGTAGTTCCAAAACATCTGGGGGGGCTGTTTGCTGACCCCTGGTTTAAACGACACTAGTGTTAAAATCGGGGTGGGGTGGGAGAGACAGATTAAATAATGGTTCACCCACAAAAGTTGATAAGAGCAAGGAGAATTCATTAAATGATCAAGGTGGCTGCAGTGTATTCACTACCTCTTACAGTGCAAGAGGATTCATTTGATGCAAGCTGGCTAAGAAGCGGTTTTTCAAAAGTTATAGTTGAATATTACCCACTTTTAAACTGGTAACGGATTTAAATTGTATGTACTTTGTGCCAATTGTGGAGGTATTGGTAAGTATGCATTTAATTTGGGAAACTGGCTTGTTTCTTCTGGTTGTGGCTTTCCAACCCTTGCAAAAAATATCAACCTAAGTCTAACTATTTATTTATTTTTAAACTAGGGAAGTTGTTGATTCCATGGTCCAGCATTTCAGAGTTTCCATATTTGGAGACCGTCGACCAGTTTACGATGGCAAAAGGAGCCTTTACACAGCCAAAGCTCTTCCTCTTGCAAATACTGGGGTGAGTCCTTTTATAGTGAGGTTGCTCTTGGAGCTCAAACAATGGTTATTGTCTAGGGCAGTGATTCTCAACACTGTCCTCAAATCCCCCTAACAGGCCAGATTTAAAGGATTTCCTTGGGCAAATGCAGACTGAATTCTGCAATCACTGAGCAGCAATCAGATCACCTGTGCTGTGCTTCAGATATCTGGCCTATTAGAGAGTTCCTGGAGGACAGGGTTGGAAAACGCTGCTCTACTTGGATATTTCGATAAACACAAATTTATCTCTTACACTTGAGATGCATTTTGGCATTATGCGCTTAATTACATTTCAAATGGGCTCATTCAGGTGCTCCTTGTTTCATAAATTTTTGATGTTCTATCATGTGCTTCAAGTGGGCCCATAAAAAAAAGTCAAGAATCTTGGACCTTTATTATTGTTGTTCTTTTGCGCCAGCATATTCTGCAGCGCTGTTAAATGGGCACAATATAGACAGGGTTACAATACATTGTACAACAATTGACAAATGGTACAAAAGGAAACGAGGGCCCTGTTCCCATGGGAAATCACAATCTAGAAGGGTTGGGGGGTGGAAACAGGAGGAGAGGACTGCAAGGTGAGAGTGATGGACTGCAAGGTGGGAATAGTGGACTAGTTGCGTCAGACGGGTGGTAGGCTTCTCTAAACAGGAATGTCTTAAGGGAGCGTTTGAAGGAAGGGACACTAAGGGAAAGTCTGATCATACGAGGGAGAGCGTTACAGAGGATGGGGGCTGTGTGTGAGAAATCCTGCAGTCTATCATGGGAAGAGGTGATACGGGGAGAGGCTAGGCGCAGGTCACGGTTTGACCTTAGTGAGTGGGCTGGGGTGTATTTAGTGCATTTAAAAAGACCTGAAGCTAGTTCATATCACCCACTGCCACAGCGCTTGCGTTTGGACTCTGCATTTAAAAAGACCTGAAGCTAGTTCATATCACCCACTGCCACAGCGCTTGCGTTTAGACTCTGCATTTAAAAAGGTACCAGTGATCAACATGTCATCTGCAATTCTAATCCACAATCTCAACTTTAATCCTACTGTTAATATTTTATGCTTGCATCTATCTATTAATATTTTGGCTGTTTGTTTTTTGTTTGTTTCCATGCTGAATGTATACTCTGCTTTTTTAAACCAATGCTCTCAAATGGCAGCCCCTCCCCCCCCATGTCGTAAAATCTGCTTTCCCTCAACAGACCACATGCCCTAACTCTATGACCTCTTTCTCCTACAGACCTGAAGCTAGTTCATATCACCCACTGCCACAGCGCTTGCGTTTGGACTCTGCTGTCCCTCCCTCCCCATCCACCCACCCACCCAGTGCTGGTCTGAAATTTGTAGCTTATTATTATTATTCTTTATTATTCTTTATTTATAAAGCGCCAGCATATTCCGCAGCGCTGTACAATAAGCACAGTATAGACAGGGTTACAATACATTGAACAACATTTGACAAACAGTACAGGAGGAGATGAGGGCCCTATTCCCGTAGGAACTCACAATCTAGGAGGTTTGGGGTTGGAAACCGGAGGAGAGGACTGTAAGGTGAGAGTGATTGATGTTTGTGTCAGTGAGTTGGGTGGTAGGCTTCCCTAAATAGGAACGTTTTAAGGGAGCGTTTGAAGGAAGAGAAGTTAGGGGAAAGTCTGACAGTACGAGGGAGAGCGTTCCAGAGAGTGGGGGCTGCGCGTGTGAAGTCCTGCAGTCTATCATGGGAAGAGGTGATGCGGGGAGAAGCTAGGCGCAGGTCACTGTTTGACCTTAGGGAGCGGGCTGGGGTGTATTTGGTGATTAGTGAGGACAGGTAGTGGGGCGCTGAGTTAGTGAGGGTTTTGTAGGGAAGGATAAGGATTTTGAACTTAATTCTGCAGCTTACTTTCCAGCTGCTTCCACTTTGCAAATCACCCTAATTAACCCAAGGTTCTAGCCCTTCCCATGATATGTTAATCTGTATTTTTGTGTTTTGTTTTTAATATCCTGCATTTTATTACTTTGTATTTCTGTAACCACTCAATGTTCTTGAACCCAGGACATACTTGAAAACGAGAGAAATCGCAATGTATCCTTCCTGGTAAAATCCTTTGCAAAATAAAAAAAAAAAAAAATTTGTGAGGACAGATAGTGGGAGCTGAGTTGGTGAGAGCTTTGTAGGTCAGGGTAAGGATTTTGAATTTTAATTCTGCAGTGGATGGGGAGCCAGTGAAGGGATTCACAGAGGGGAGTAGCAGAGGCTGTGCGGCGGGTGAGGTGGATGAGCCTGGCAGAGGCATTCAGAATGGATTGTAGGGGTGAGAGAGGGGAGGCCAGCTAAAAGATTATTACAATAGTCAAATCGGGAGATTACAAGGGTGTGGATGCGTTGCTTTGTGGTGTCAGAGGTAAGAAATGGTCGAATTCTGGAAATATTACGTAGTTAGTAACGACAGGAGGAGGAAAGAGACTGGATGTGGGAGATGAAGGAAAGGGCCAAGTGTAACTCCGAGACAGCGAACATGGGGAGATGGTGATACCATCAACCATGATGAAGTCAGAAGGTGGGGAGGCCATTAGAGGGAGGAAATAGTAGCTCAGTCTTGGATATCTGTCAGGGTGGCACCTGGCATACGCCATGGTGGGACCCCAGTTCAAGGAGTTTGAGCTTTTAGCGCAGGGATATGCAGGTTGTACCTTTGGAAGTAGGCGGACTGATGCTGGTAGTAATCCATGGCGCAGTACAAAGTGTATATAGAGTGGTCAGGACGATCCTTAGGTCAGTGGGCTGGCAGCAAGAAGGCAGGGTCGGTGGGCAATGCAGGTGGTCTGGTACACGGTATCAGCAGGATCACAGAATAGGTCAGCTCACTACAAAGTATGACTTCTAATGCAAAGTCAAGTTGCATAGGGGGGGAGTGACACTTATTGCTAGACAAGGGGGGTGTGTGTGTGTGTGTGTGTATGTGTTTTCACTGTTAACCCCCTTTAGTGCTGGACAGGACTGAGGGTAGCACTTTACATGTATGCAGGTATGGTTATGCACAGGTACTGATCCCTGACACCATCCAGGAGGAGATGCCAGATAAACGGTCGCTCACTTTGGAAAGGACAGGAGGAGAGAGATCAGGGGTAGAGAGGTAGATCTGATTATCAGCATAGAGGTGGTAGTTAAAGCCAAAGCTGTTAATGATTTTTCCCAGGGAGGAGGTATAGATAAAGAAGAGCAGAGGACCTAGGACAGAGCCTTGAGGTACACCAACTGATAAAGGCATTGAAGAAGAGGAGTTGCCAGCAAATGACACAGGAGGACCTGCTAGACAGATAAGAGGGAATCCAAAAGCGTGTAATTTCACAGAGGCTGAGAGTCTGTAGAAGGAGGGTCTGGTCGACACTGTCAAAAGCAGCCGAGAGGTCAAGCAGGATGAGCATAGAATAGTGGTCGTGATTTTTTTAGCCGTTAGGAGGTCGATGTTGACTTTGAGGGCAGTTTCAGTTGAGTGTAGGGGACGGAAGCCTGATTGCAGTGGGTCGATTAGGGAATTAGAGGACAGAAAGAGGGAGAGGCTGTTGAAAACTAGTTTTTCCAAGAGTTTAGAGGTGAAGGGAAGCAGGGATACAGGACGGTAGTTGATTGGAGAGTTGGAATCGAGGGAGGGTTTCTTTAGTGTAGGGGTAACCTGTGCATGTTTGAAGGCGGATGGGAAAGAGCCGGTGGAGAGAGGTTAAAGATGTGTGTGAGAGGAGGGGTGAGGGATGAGGAGAGTGACGCTATTAGATGTGAGGGAATGGGGTCAAGCGGCCATGTGGTGAGATGAGAGGAGGACTGTAAGGAAATTACTTCCTCAGTGGCTGGAAGGAAGCGGCAGAGGGGGCTTCTGGGATTGGAGGTGGTAGATTATTGGTTTGTGTTGGGATGTTGCGTCGGATAGTTTAATTTAAGAATTTATCGGCCAGTTCCTGAGCGCTAAAGGTTAGATGAGGGGGGAGGTGCGGGTGGGTAGAGGAGAGCGTTGAAAGTGAACCAGTCGTTTACGGTTGGAGGACAGAGTGGATATGAGATAAGAAGGCTTGTTTGGCCAAGTGAAGGGCCGAGGTGTATGAACGCATTATGAACTTGAAATGAATTAAATCCGCTTCAGAGTGGGATTTCCTCCAGGCATGCTCTGCAGTGCGGGAGCATCTTCGCAGGTAGCGTGTCTGGAGGGTGTGCCAAGGCTGAAGCTGGCATCGTGGGGCCTTACAGAATCGAGGAGGAGCAAGGGTGTCTAGAGCAGATAAGTGTAGTGTTATAGTGGTCAGTGGCAGCGTCAGGGCAGGTGGGGGTTGAGGTGTGTGTGGGAGATGTTGAAGTTTGAAACCAATCCATGAACATGGAAACTCCTTGCTCCTTCCACCAAAACATTATCAGCGTGGAGTGTTTTGGGACCCCCTGTACATTGCTAGTTTTTTTTTTCTCCCTCCCCTTTCACCAGGTGGATTTAGATGTCACGTTACCAGGAGAGGGAGGAAGAGATCGCCCGTTCAAAGTCACTATTAAATTTGTCTCCAGGGTAAGCTGGCATTTGCTGCATGACGTCCTAACTGGACGGTCCCTGCCTGAACCCCTGGAACTGGACAAGCCAATTAGCACTAATCCAGTCCATGCAGTTGATGTGGTGCTACGACATCTACCCTCCATGAGGTAAGCGGCATGCCTAGGATATATAGTGACCTATTATTGGGAAAGTTCAAATCTGACTTCCTAAAGTTGTGTTAGGATGATACAAACGTTATTCCCTGTCATTATGAACTAAAAATGGTACCTTGGTGCTATGTTTTCGTTTCCCCTGCTGCTTATTACATTTTAGACTCTCCTTTGCACAAACTTGGCTCTAGTCAATGGTTGGAGTCTAAGCCTTCTTTTTTTGTGTTCAGTATAAATGGGAAACAACTTAAAGGGGCACTCAAAGTTTTTTAAAAAAAAAAGTATAGATCAAATGGAAATATGAGAAATGTAGGCTTACTGGCAGATCGTCGGCAGAATTAAAAGGGGCTGCCGTTTTCACCCTCTCAATTTTTTTATTTTTTTTCAGGTACACGCCTGTGGGACGCTCTTTTTTCTCGGCTCCCGAAGGTTATGATCATCCTCTGGGAGGTGGTCGAGAAGTTTGGTTTGGTTTTCATCAATCTGTTCGGCCTGCCATGTGGAAAATGATGCTAAATATTGATGGTGAGTTGCTAAACACTAAATGAAATCCCCATTCTTCTGCATCAAGTTTGTGTGGTTTCCGTAATGGGTATGCATATAAACGGAATTTTTATGAGCGTTGTTCCATATGCTGTTGAATACTGCTCTATATTTTGTTACAACTGAACTCCACTGTATGTTTCCGTTACCAAATACTGTGGTCAAGTAATGCTTTTGTTGATCTGTGGGTAGAACTATCCAGGGCATCTTTTACTGTTTGCTTGGGAAAAGTGACTATAATACAAATTGGTGCGTCTCGGAACAGGTTTATTAGAAGCACGGGAATCTATGTTCCAGCTCACCTGAGTTTTTCTGAAGCTCCAGTTGAGCCGAAACCTTTCTTGTCATGCTCCTAATGTGTTTGGAGAGGTCCCAGTGTGCCCATTCCTTCTGTTACTTTATACTGTAAAAGGTTCCATGCGAGAATAGGGCTTCCTTTATGCCATCTATTCATATAATATTTCTCCCGGAGTTTAGGGATAACAGTCGCTTAAAACGATAAGGATGCGTTTAACAACTGTAAAAGTTTCAATAACTGAGCTGGGCCTCAGATCCTGCTTAAAGCTTTCTCCATGGCACGCGAGGAAGGAATTCTGATAAGGCTGGGTTTACACGCGTTCCTGCTCGCTGTAAAATGCCGAGACACGGAAATCCCATGATTTCCTATGGGACCCGTTCACACCTGGGCGTTTTACAGTGCGCAGGAACACAATGTAAAACGTCCTACGCCCAAAGTACGGGAGCTTCTTTGGGGCGTATTTGAAGCGAGTGAACGCGCTGCAATGCGCGTTCGCGTTTTTTTACCTTTGCGCGATACGCTCATAAAAACCGTGCATATTGCGCATGTTAAAAAAACATGCAGTTGTGAATGCGAATTGTGTATATGAAGGAGTATGTGAATGTTGCTAATTAGACATTTATTGCCTTGGCGTTTTGTCTGCTTTGAGATGAAGTAGTGCTCCCTTTATTTCCATATAATCGGTCTTTGTGCGGCTTCCTGTGGAAGTGTCACGTGCCCGCACTTATTCTTTCATGCATTGTTAATATTGTCAGTCACAGATTCCTGTTGCTTGGCATGTAGAAAGTACACAAAGGACAAGAGTTGCTTTAATTTAGAATTTAGAGGTGAAAATAGAAATTAACTGAAAATATTGAGGGTGTCAGTGTGGTTATTTATCATTTATGCTATATAACCGGTTTATAAACATTTTAACTTTTGGTTCTTTCAACTTTACAATTCTTTTTATAAAGTGCCAACATATTCTGCTGCGATGCAATCTTAATGATTCCATTTTTTATTACTTTTTTATATTAAACTTAAAATACAGAATTTACAGATATTTGTTATTCAAATCCTTCAGCTAATCCCATCATTCCAATAATTTAATGACTCTTTAACCCCTTAAACCCCCCCCAAAATGCACCCGTTTTTTATTTTATTTATAGCGAAAATTAGTTATTTATCATTCAGAAGTTTATTAATACCAGAAAAGGGGGAACAGAATAAGGGAAGATATGTAAACAAATCAATCCAGTCAGCTAAACAGATAATATTTAAATTGGTTGTAAGATTAAAAATTTATATACTATACCTAGCCAAAACAAAACCAATGATACACAGGCTCAGTGACTCAGGAAGTGTGGGACTGAAAAGGTAGAGGAAGATGTATCCAACCCCACACAGAATAGGGTTTACAAAAAGTAGGAACAGATAAGAATATTGGCAAAACAAAATCTGTATTGTGAAGTTTTGGAGGACCTGTGGGCCAGCACGTGCGTGTTTATTTACATGTGCAGCCCGGCGTATAGGTAAAAGATTTCTCGTGTTTTATTATCACGCTTATGTAGTCTCAGGTACACACAATGACAACTGCACGTCTAGCACAATATTGTTATATGCAGTATATATCAACATGTTGCAGCACTAATCACTGTTTTACAAGCTTTTCATTCATCTCCGCAGTTTCTGCAACTGCCTTCTATAAAGCACAACCCGTTATACAGTTTATGTGTGAAGTACTTGACATCCATAACATTGATGAACAACCGCGCGCTCTAACAGATTCTCATCGGGTAAAATTTACAAAGGAGATCAAGGGTAAGTGCAGAGTTCTTTAATGGAAGTGACTATGGGGTCTATTCACGAAACACTGAAATTGAACTCCATTTCAGCTCAATTCGTCGATTCCTCTTTAGCAAATTCGGTGAATTTACTATTTAGCGAATGATTACTTTATTTTGCCAAAAAATGGAGCAGTTGGCCCAGTTATCGGATGTTGGCGATAAGTGCCAAATTTCCACTGAAGCCGGGGGAGGGTGGAAAGTCATCTATTCTCCGAAGGCTAGGGTCAGACAAGCGTATTCTGTGCAGACACTGCGTCCGTGCACAATGGACGTACTTTCTGATGGACGACATGGTAGTGGCCATACGGTCCGGTTTTTTTTTGACTGATGTAGATGGGAAATTTAATATGGAAAACCATTTTGTCCGTCAAAAATGCTGGACGTCAAAAATGCAGTCTGTCTGACTACGTTCCATCACTCACACAAAGCTATGCGGACGTGGCGCGCTCCGCACGTCCTTTCTAGCAGTTTGACGTTCTTGTCTAACTTACGTCAGTTTGCCGCGTCCGTTGTGCGTCCGCACTTCTGTGCCGATGTACTTTGTGTGTGGGTCTCTTGATCATAATTGTATCTTACCACGGACGTTAAAATGTGCGACAACATGGACGTGAACACTGCGCTCGTCTGACCCGAGCCTAAGAGGTTGACTAAAAAAATGTAGTAAAATGTATCTAAATAATAAAAAGGTCCTTAACCAAAGTCCTTTTCGTAATAATTTTTTTTTTCATGGAAAAAAACGAAAAAATCTTAAAGAAAAAAAAGTAGATATTGCTTTTATTACATCAAAACCTATTGGATTTCCCTGTTTAAACCTGCCGAATTGAAACACTGACAATTTCGGTCTCAGCGTCCTGCAGTAAAATGCACAATATTTTGCCTGTATTTGGCAGAAATACAGCTTTGTGAATACATGAATTGCCCCAAAATTGCACATATGGTGAAATTTGGTAGCAAATTTGGACGTTGGTGAATTAGCCCTCAATTTGTGTTAATTCATGGCTTTCTATGTTCTATGCCTTTTTATAAGATACACAAGCAGCACATTAGTTATTTTGACCAGTCTTTTTCACATTCTAACAAAGATGATGATTATTATTAATCATCTTTATTTATAAAGCGCCAGCATATTCCGCAGTGCTGTACAATGGGCACACTATAGAGAGGGTTACAATACATTGAACAAAACAGAAAAAAGGGGTAGAGATCTAGAAGGAACAGGAATGGTAAAGGGACATAGTGTAATACTGTAAAAACAGTAGTAATAACACGAAGCCTCTGTTAAAATCTCGCTCACAAGATTCAGGAGGTATCAATGCACGTAGCGTTAGGTCTGCACTCAGCAAGAAGGTTCCACTTTGGAAAAAAAAACTGTTCCGAGGTGGAAGTTTTTCAGAATCAGAGGAATTCACTCTGATTCTGAAAAACTTCCACCTCGGAACAGTTTTTTTTTTTTCCAAAGTGGAACCTTCTTGCTGAGTGCAGCCCTGGTATCTATCTAAGGAGCAGTGGAGCTATACGGAACTTGGTGAGATCGCCTGTTCGCAGGATAGCATTCCGGGCTCTCTGCTAACAACACATTTAAAAGAAAAGATAACGCTACGTGCATTGATACCTCCTGAATCTTGTGAGTGAGATTTTAACAGAGGCTTCGTGTTATTACTACTGTTTTTACAGTATTACACTATGTCCCTTTACCATTCCTGTTCCTTCTAGATCTCTACCCCTTTTTTCTGTTTTGTTTACTGCACGTCGCTTGGAGACGATTTAGAGATCTATAAGGTTGTACACTACCATTTGCTTATTTGCTTATAGCCTTGGGAAAGAGCACACTTCTGTTTTGTTACAATACATTGAACAACATTTGACAAACCAGTACAGGAGGAGACGAGGGCCCTATTCCCGTGGGAACTCACAATCTAGAAGTTTGTGGGAGGAGGAGAGTAATGAAATACCTTCTTAATGCACAATGAGAGTTTGGACACTGCAAAATACATGTCTAAAAGTCGCCCTGTAACCTTAGAAATGTTGTGGGAATTTCAGAAATCTAAGGGTCCAGATTAATGGGATTAGATTAATGTTGAGGGAAAAAAAATATATAGGTCTTTTGGGGAAAATGCATAGGCTGTATGGGAGTCGTATTTTTTTAAACCGTGAATTAATCTATGCTTGAAAAAATTATTCAATATACCTCCTCTCTGTTTTAGATTTTGCTTTGTCCATCATCCCAAAAAGAAACTGAACATAATTTGTAATCCTTTATTGTGAAAATGACATATCTTCTATTATGTAGTGTTTATAATGTTTTGCACCTAGGTGCTTTATATCGCGTAACGTTTTTTTTTTTTTTTTTTCTGCAGGTCTGAAGGTTGAGGTGACTCATTGTGGTGCGATGAGAAGAAAATACCGTGTTTGCAATGTGACAAGAAGAGCCACGAGCCATCAAACGTAAGGACTTAATTTCCTTGTTTCCAGTAACATGTTGATCATTTTATGGTTAATGCTATTGTTCAAATCGATTTTCCTAGTTATTGATAACTTTTTAAAAGTAAAGAATGCTTCCTTTTAGGAGGGGAGGGGCAGAGTTCAGAGAAAAGTTTTCGCTTTTATACTTTGGCTACATGCATTTTGACTGTAGCGACCATCCCAATCTCGAGTTTTGCAAACCCAAACTTCAGTAGCCAATAAAACACCCTCTAACTTTGACTTTGTAGGAATTTGTTTATTCCACTTGTGTTAATGCTGATGGAGATTCAGACAAGGAGGAATGTTGGATACAAGTTGGTCTATATCTCGGTGCAGAAGTAAAATTAATGTGGGAAAGCGTTAATTTGACATTTCTTAATGTGGAAGATAATTTAGCAGGAGAGGCGGTGTCCCCTGCCCCCCCCCCAAAAAAGTGTGTTTTAGCCACTACTACTTTAGTGTTCCTCCCCTTCCTCCCATACAATATCATCCTATATATTTGCATTTTTCCCCAGCTTTCCATTACAGTTGGAGAATGGGCAGACTGCAGAAAGGACAGTTGTTCAATACTTTAAAGAAAAGTATGGCCTCCAGCTGAAGTACCCTCATCTGCCCTGCCTGCAAGTTGGACAGGAGCAGAAACACACGTACCTGCCTCTTGAAGTAAGTGATGCAAGATTCATGCTAGGCACTGTGTGGAACACACAAAGGTTGTGCAACGTTCACACAGAATTTACACTGTTACGAAGAACTGTAATGATGTAACTGAACATTATGTTCACCATAGTGTGCATCTAATGAGAGACGTCTGTGTTATAATTTTTATCTCATTGAAACATTTATATAAAAATGACAGAGGTCTGCTATATTAGTGCTCTTTGCCCACTCATTAAGTACTTGAATTGTTAATTTATTTTGTGGGTATGTTTATTATAGTCTCCTTTCTACCATGATAGGATCCCAAACTGTGGCCTTGCTTCTAAATGTTCAAAGACAAACCTGAGTTATAGATAAGATCCACCAGAGCACGCTAACTGTATATGATATACCAAACTGCTGCTGTGTGCTGGTCTTCATCAGCTGTTTAACCCCACCACTGCCACATGGTTTTACTGGTCATGTTTTTCTTCTCTCTTTGCAAATCAGCATTTTGATCTGCGGAGCACTTCTGCCACATGGGGGGGCGTAGAGATGGGAAGGTCTGGGGAAAAAAACGGAAAAATTTGAATTATTTTTTTTTCTTTTTTTTTTCAAAGCCATTTTTTGATTATTTATTTTTTTCAGGAAAAATTGAAAAAAAAAAGTGTGTAATACGTTCTTTTCCAATGATATGGTATTAACTCTATATTAGACATAATATATATCATAGCATTAGGACCTTAATGAAAGACTTCTGAGACTTTATTTAAAGTCTTCTATCATTACAAGTTCTCTTGGTTGAAAACGACTAAATCCTGGAATACAATTCAACAAAAATTTGTATTTCAGCCTCTAAGGGGCGCTATAGGGAAAAGGCTTCAGTTTAGCTTGATGGGGAGCTCCATCTTGTACAGCCTGCAGTGGTTGTTGGGATACAGTTTGTCTTATCAGGCCTTAATTGACCGGTAAGAGGTTAAATGTGTCCCTATTAATGTCCCCCAGTACAGTCTGGCATTCTGCAAAACACATCCCTTCTGCAACATGGTGGCATTGTCTGTGCACAACACGACCTCTTGCATCTCGCTTCCTGCAGATTCTGCATCTTCTGGCTGCTGTGAAAGAATCTGCTCTATGTTTACTAATCACACCAAATCAAGAAACAAACTAACTTTTTAGAAGTCAATGAGAAAAATGACAAATATGGAGAGGAAGAAGAAACCGAAAATGGGATTAAATTGCATGTATTGTATATGTTGTATCTTTTGTTTCCTTTTCTCAATTTATTTTTTTAAACACCGCTCGAAAGATAAACCTTAACATGGAGCTTAAATGTTGCTGTATCCATATCCTATAGGCACAAATAATGCAATCGGTTACTGCCTTTTTTTCCTTTTGCTATTGGTGCTAAGGGGCAAATTTGATATATACTCAGGTCTATTCAAAGAAAGGTGAAACACAGGAGAATGACTGGAGAAGTGAAAATTCTAGGTCAAAATAGCGAAAGCAGAAAAATTCTCCCGTTTATCTCGCTTTCCAAATCGGCTATTTGGTCTAGATTTTTCTTTCTCCTGGTTTTCACCTCTCTGAATAACCCTGATATTATTTTTAGGTTGCTGGTTTCTTGCATTTATTGCACTTCAGTAAACGGAGGGTAGTTACTTGTTCTTATACTATCATATACAGGCCTTACTTGTTATTCCATTTGAAACAAAAAAATAAAATTCTAAAAAGCAAATTCAATTTACTAAAACTGTAGTTTTATGTCAAGTGACACAAAATCAATTGTAATTTGTAAACCTATTCTATGGTGCACATTTCCAATTTTTCCGGGAAAAAACGTTTTTTTTTCCTTGGCTTCAACATTTCTGGAAATTTTACATATCTTGGGGGGGGTTACCCCGGGGGGGGGTTACCCCACTATAATGGCTACTAGGGAGTGATGGATCCATTCCTTTCATTTAATAAATGGGGTCCGGGCAGGTTTTAACTGGAAGCTAATCAAGGGATTGATGATTACTGGGTGAAAGGTTAATAGAATTAGAAGGGCCTGATGTGGATGAGCTATTAACGTTGCTAAATATATAAAGATGAATTGCATACATTTTTTATTTTACTTTCTCCAATTGGGATTCCTTTTGACAAGGGAAGAATTATGTTCAATGTTTCAGTTTTTTCTTCTAGAAATTAATACACAAGCTCTGTCCTGAAAATGGTTAAAAACACATGAAAATCAGTCCCACTGTCTTCTCCCTGTACCTGGTTGTCACCATGAACTGTCTGTAATCAACCCCTCTTTCATAAAAAATATGAAAAGTTTAAAAATATCTCCTGCTCTTTGAATCCTAGATGACGGTGTATCCGTATTGTGTTAGGACCCACCTTAAAATGCTTGCCTTGATGTGACCGGTTGGCTTAAAGGAATCCTGACACATACATAAGCTGTAACTAGATCACTTGTGCATTAGGGCTGAAACAACTAATCGATGATTAAAATAGTTGTCAAATATTTCCATTATCGATTTAATCAGTATTGATTAATCGACCTGTGTACAGTACACACTATACAGAGTCAGACCGAGTTAATAACCTCAGCTTCGAAGCTGATTGGAGAAGACGCGCCGCTGCTTTACTAGGTATGATTTAGTTCTAGGGTTATGTCCGACACAACCAGTTTGTTTTTATTCCTTTTACAACAGTGGCAGAACTAGAACACAAACAATATACTGCCACTGGGTAAAGGAGCTGTATGCCTGTGTTTAATCCTTACTTGAAGCTGGAGTCCTGTGCCACCACCCCACCCTCCCTACCATACCCTCCTTTGTCGGGAACTGCCATTCTCTCCCTTTTGGTCTGGTCCCTTTCCCCAAACTCACTCCCACACTTGGATCTGGCCTTTTGTCCTTACCCACTCCCTCTCACACTCGGGTCAATTCACTTGAGCAAAGTCACTCCCTTCCACCCCCAGTCCCTCCTCCCACTCAGTTTGTTCACAAAATTATTTAAAAGGGACACTCTACGCACCCTGGCCACTTTAGGCTGGTGTCAACGAGCGCACTAGGTGTGCCCATACTGACGTGGCTTCCAGCGTCCGTCGCAGCGTTGTAACACTGCGACAAGGTCGGCCACACGCTGTTGCACGCGCAATTCTAGACGTCTAGAAAGCCTCTTTGTCAAAGCGCTAGAACGCACGTTGACGAAGCTGCAAAGCGCGGTCCTCCATAGGAGGATCGAGCCTTGCAGCGCTGAGCGCACTAAGTGCACTCAGCAAGTTGGCCAGACAGGCGTCGAGTGGAAGGAACATTCCTTCCACTCTCCAAAGACGCTCGTCTGGCACTAGTCTTAGCTTATTAACCCCGATTTCATGCTGACAGCATCATCTGTGACAAAGTTTTTGTAGCCACGTTTATTTGAGGAAGCAAACCTGGGCTTAAGCTGCGCATGCAGCATCAACCCATCCCTCTGACCTAGCACTCGCAAACCTTGTGTGAAAAGTACACAAGATATGAAATTTGCATATGTACGTACGAAAATTACGTATGCTATGTCGGATATAATCTCTGCACGTGAATACAACACGTTATATATTGGATTTATCAGCCAAACCTCTAATATGTCAGGGATTATTATTTCATAAGAAATACATACGAGACACAAATATCAATCGTTTATATTTCTTAGAAATTCTCCTGAATTCTTTTAATTGTCTGTGTTTTGCTTTGAAAAATACAATAATCAATAATCGTATACATAAATATATATTTTTATCCAAGTTTCAAATCTCAGATCATAAATAAAAAATTATAAACCACAGTCCATCAGCATATAAAAACTAGCTTCACAATATATGCATCTCCTGTTAGTAACTGCATATATGATTAATATCATTTACCTTATCAGTTAGTAACTAATACACAAATGGTTTATAAACATTTCTGCTTAATACATTTCCCAGCAAACAATGTTTAACCAGCCAGCTCTTATAGATATATATTTCTCTCTATGCTACATGAATCAACAAAAGATGAGCTAATTTAATAAGTAATAATTTATTTAGTGAATCCTCCCCTAATCTCGAGAATTAAATTTCTAATCTTTTGCTTTTTATTTTGTAGTTATATAATTCTTTGCTTATTAATTATAATCCCAGTAATTTCCAAATTCAATATATATTGGTATCAATCTTACAACATTTCTTTTAGGAATAAATCCTTATATCCACTTCTTCATATTTCTATCTGCAGAATAGAAATACTTAGAATTTTTGGAGTTAGCCAGTATCTGAGAAATCTCCGTCTACTTTGCAAGAATATCTACAAACATATATAATTACATTAATTCCTTTAATTTCATACATTACCTGTCCAATTTGGATTTTGATAAGTCTGCCTTGGAATTCCTGATGTAATATTTTTGGAATGTGTGAAGATTATCGATATCAGATAATCAATGCATGTGAGTTAGAGATTTGGTGAGAATCTTGATTTCCTCATGTCCTGGGATCTGCCTGCATCTCTGAATGTTGGAATCTCGGACTCTCAAAGTGTCATGTGTACTGGACGTCTGAATTCATTGCGGTGTGAGTCTGAATGCTGGAATCTCGGACTGACTTGCAACCAACATTGCTGCTTATTATAGTCAATTTGACGTCACTGGCAATATTATTAATACATCAAATCTAATATTTACTATCCTCTAGAGGGCAGTATTGCACTTCTTAATTAATTCCATTTCTTTTTAATATTCTTATCTCGGTTCAAAGTTCAATCTGACGTAACAAAGAACCTCTCAGAGACAGTGTCTAGTGACTGTCATACCTAATTTATATCCCTACTCCCGTTTGGTTACTTATTGAATCTTTATCAGCTGGATTCTTTTCCAGTTAACTCAACAAAATCTTTTCTTTAGTAAATTTTATTATTTACCAATTATATACTTTCTACAATATTTATTGGAGTATATATTTCCTACTGTAAATATAATAAAATATACCTTGATTATAAACATATATTTTGTGAATATAAATCTATATTACAGAGATATTAACTCTTATTTCTATACCCAAAAGACAAAATATCTTTTGTTTTAAAAACTTAAGACAGACCAATAAATTTAATTATGACACGTCTTAGCACTTAACTCTAGCATTATCACACAAAAACATTCTAGGTTCCTTCATATCTGGCACTTCTAAAAAAAATATAAAAGACTTCACCCAGGAATGAACTCTGTAAAAAAAAAAAAAAAAAAAAAAAAAAATCTCGTTAATTTCTAAACCTAGAGAAAATTGAAAGAAAAAACTGTCTTTAAAAACAAAATGACTACAGGCATCCATTTAAATTTTTCCTTTCTGTAATATACCCGACAGCTACGCAAGTTGCTTATGAAAAAAAAGGAGGGGTTGTGGTTATTTTTTTTATATAAAATTCCTAAGTAAGCAAGTAAGTCCGATTAATCGAAATAATAAACGGCCAACTAATCGATTTATGAGAATAATCGTTAGTTGCAGCCCTATTGTGCGTTACAAATAAAACCACATTATAACTGTTTTTTTTTTGTTTTTTTTTGTCATTGCTTGAAGCAATTGCATGTAAATAGGAAAAATAAAGTAAGGTTTGGATCTCTGGTTTCCAATTTGTATTTTTCCCATGATGCAACATTTACCAAAAGCTTTGCTTTGTGGTTCTTGTTTGTTTATTCTGCAGTATTTAAACCGTTAATGAGGTGGAGGAGGGAATATTTAGATAAAGTAACAGGAGGCTATTGTTCTTCAGGCTAATTGAGATGAGTGATGGTAACTGAGAAATGTCAAGGAGATTAAAAGAAGCCTAATCTACCCCCTGGTTGATGTCCTTTGAATAATCCCACACAATACAATGATTTGAGACCGTGATCGACCAATAGACTCATTATATGGCCTATGCCACAAAGTGAGGAGCAAGTGAGGTAAAGATAATGTGTGTGGGGGGGGGGTTACAATACAAAAGATCACACAATGGATGAGCCCAGTGACACATAGAGTAAAATATTTTCTTATCTTACATGTGCTTTGTTTTTCTCGTTCGTTATCAGCAACATAAAGACAATAAGGACATTTCATTTTTGGTGGCAGTGTCCCCTTTTTATTTATTTTTTTATTGTAAAAGCTTTTTATTGTTGTATAAACTTTTGACAGGGTGTACACAGTAGCATAATATAAATTGTGACAGGATAAAGCATACATCTACATGACATTTGCAGGATAATATATGAATGATAAAAGACATTTTCTTTACAGTACGTGCAAGGGTAATTTAATTTCAGTTAATGAGCAGACAAATAAAGACATGTAGCAGTAATGGATGAGCAGTAATGTTAAGAGTGTTCATAATAAGGGTATTCTGAATGTGTGAAGGGCGGGGAAAGGTGTGGTATGGCAAATTGGTGAACTCATGGTAGTCAGCAGACAGTTGTTGTGTAAGGCGTAGCGCTTAGGCACGGGGTCGTGCTTCTGACCAGTAGAACCAACGGCGTAGGTGTGTTGCGCTCGTGCCTGAGGCACTATGTATTAGGTCCTCAATATCTCGGGTGGTATGTACCTCTTGGAGCCATTCACGCACAGTAGGGACATCAGGGGTTTTCCAATGTCTGGGCAACACCGCCTTAGCCGCGTTTAGGAGCCGTATTTCAAGCGAGCGTTTATAGTCCGTGTATTCTATGGGGGTGTGAAGCAGTAACATAGCTGCCGGTGTAAAGTCTGGTGGGGTCGTTGAGACTTTGGCTGGAGCAAGGGGCAAGACAACCACATGTGGAGTAAATCCGCCTGTGGCGTTTTGCATTTCCAACATGAGCCATTGTGTGTAGGGTCAAAAACCACTAGCGTTTTAGGCGGGCGATACCACCTAGACAGTTTGTAGGCTGTTTCTTGGGATTTGGTGGCAATAGAGCAGGACGTGGTGAGGAGGGTGATTTGATACCATTCCTCATCGGTGAAGGACAATTGGAGGTCTTCCTCCCATTTAGTGCGGTAGGAGGGGGCAGGGTTAGTGAGGGATTGTAACAGACCATACATGGTGGATATACCGTGGGACAGAGGATGTGGTCTCTGGGCCAAAATTTCAAATTGGGTGAGGGGGCGGGTAAATTGAGGTAGAGGGGCTAGTGAGCGTATATAGGTCGTGAGTCGGTGGAAATCAAATTTGGTCAGGAAGGATTGCGGCCAAGGTAGTGGGACATCATCAGGGGACTTGAAAGTGCTGCCATCAATAAGGCTGGGTGCCTGTACACAACGTGGGGCTTGCATTTGTTCAGTCGTAATCAGTCTCCGGGAGAATGCAGGTAAGTAGAATAATGGTTGGAGAGGTGATGGCCAAGGAGCAATGTGTGTGGATTTTTGGAGTGCCTTCCAGGTGCGGAGTGTGGCCGAGATAGTGGGGTGGCAGGTGACGCGGTAGGGGGCGTTTGTACCAATTAACCAGGGAAGAGAAGCCAATGGGTCGTCTGCTAGTGTGCGTTCCAGTGGGATCCACAGCTTATGATCCCCTCCTGACGTCCACTCAAGTATGCGCTGTAAGTGCGCCGCTTGATAGTATCGGCGGGCATGGGGTAGTGCCAGTCCACCCGCAGATTTGGATGCGGTCAGCAACTCAAATCTGAGCCGTGGTCGGCGAATGTTCCAGACGAAGGCGGTAAATTTGGTTTGCAGTGACCTAAAAAATAGGGTGGGTACGGCTATCGGTAGGGTCTGGAACAAGTACAGTAGTCGAGGAAGTACGTTCATTTTAAGGATGTTGATGCGGCCGAACCACGTTACATGGGGGAATGCCCACTTGATGAGGTCCGCTGAAATGCTGTGCAGTATTGGGAGGTAGTTTGCCGAGTAAAGGTCAGACGTGTCTGCGGTGAGGGAAATGCCTAAATACGTGAGTGAGGATTTGCACCATCGGAAGGGGAACGAGGTTTGTAGCTGTGCGCGTAAAGGGGGGGGGGGACAGTAAGTCCTAAGATTTCTGATTTATTCATGTTAATTTTATAGTTGCTAATAGTGCCAAATTCTCTTAGCAGGGAGGTGAGGGCAGGGAGGGAGATTTATGGTTGGCGGATAAAAAATAGTAGGTCGTCGGCATAAGCACCTTTTATGCCGGTGACCCGCAACCTCAATGCCGTGAATCGAGGTGTCAGAACGGACTGCGTGCAGTAGGGGTTCAAGCAAAAGCGCAAATAGTAAAGGTGAGAGGGGGCAACCCTGTCTGGTGCCGTTTTGGATATGGAAAGGGGGGGGGGGTAAGGGTGCCATTCAGATTGATACGTGCTGTAGGGTCTGCATACAGGGAACCAATCCATGCTAGCATGTTGGAGCCAAATCCCATCTGCTGGAGTGTGTAAAACAGGGCCAACTGACCCTGTCAAAAGCCTTTTCGGCATCAGTTGATAGTAACAGAGAGGGGTCAGATCGAGATTTGGCGGCCACATGAATGAGATTCAGCGCCCTGACTGTGTTGTCTCTGGCCTCCCTCCCAGGTATAAATCCCGTCTGATCTGGGTGTACTAAACTTGGAATGTAACGTGCCATCCGTAGGGCAAGGGCTTTGGCGAAAAGTTTCAGATCTTGGTTCAATAATGATATGGGCCGATAATTAGCGCATAAGTCATGGTCTTTGTTGGGCTTGGGTATTAATATGATAGTGGCAGAGAGTGATTGAGGGGGTAGGGTGTGGGGCCGTTGTGTCAGGGTGTTGAATGCCTGTAACCAAGCCGGAGCTAGTGTGGGAAGGAATGTCTTATAGTATCCGAGAGAGAGGCCGTCTGGGCCAGGCGTCTTGCCCGTGGGGGTCAGTTTGATAGCATTGTGGAGTACTTCTATCGTTAAAGGGGAGTCTAATGCCTCACGCATGAGTGGAGTCAGTTTAGTGTGTGTGTGCGTGCCCAGGAATTTGCGCATGGAGTCAGAGGAGGAGGGTTGATGGTCTGTGGGAAGGTTGTACAGTTCTGTGAAGTGGTCACATAGTAGGGAGAGCATATCTTGCGGTAGCGTGGCATGTGTGCCCTGTGGGGTGCGTAATTTAGAGATATATAGCTTCTCTCTGTGGGACTTGAGAGCGTGTGCCAACAGCCGTCCACATTTATTGCCATGTTCATGAAAAACACGGCGAGTATTGAGGAAAGCTTTTTGAGCGGTCTGGTTTGAAAGTGTGCTTAGTTCGGTGTGGAGTTCCAGAAGCTCTGCGTAAACAGTGTCGTCTACATAGAGTTTGTGGGACCTTTCGAGCGCCTGAATGCGGTGTATGAGCGTGACCCTTTGAAGGTTGTAGTGCTTTTTTTTGTTCGAGCCCTGCTGTATCAGATAACCTCGGATCACAGCCTTATGTGCTTCCCATAAGATTTGGGGGGAGGTGTCAGGTGAGGAATTTTATGTGAAGTATTGTTGGAGGGTCTGAAGGGTGCCTTTTTTAACTACGGGGTCATTGAGCAATGTTTCGTTTAGGCGCCAGTTTCTGTTTCTAGGACGTACCAGGGGGGAGGTGAGTGTGAGTAGGACTTGGTGGTGATCGGACCATGTCATCGGGCCTATGTCCACCGTGTCTAAGAGGTGAAGATGGCCAAAAGGTAGGAACATACAGTCCAATCTCGAGTAAGACTGGTGAGGTGCACTGTAGAAAGTGTAGTCCCGTGTGGTGGGGTGGGTTGCGCGCCAGCAATCCACTAGGCGGTGTGAGTCAAGTGCTGAGTGGGCCTGTCGTATTACGGAATGCGGAACACTGGTAGATCCTCGGGAAGTGTCTAAGCGCGCATCGAGTGGGAGGTTGATATCCCCTCCAATAAGTACAATACCTTCCTGAAAGTCCGCTGGGACACTTAACAAGGAGCGGAGCACTTTGTGTTGTCTCCTATTTGGCAGATAGAGGCGAAAGTGTAAAGTTGCCCTCCTATTGTCCTTTTGACAAAAGTGTAGCGGCCATCTCGGTCTAGTTTCGAGTCTGTGACGTTGAGGGGGAAATCTCTAGAAAAGAGCTTAGCAGTACCACACACCTTGCCGGCAGAGGAATTACTGAAAAAAACAGTCGGGAACTTCAGATCAGCAAACGCGGTGCCCTATCTGCTTCAAAGTGTGTTTCTTGTAAAAGGACCACATCTGCGTGATTAGATCTGAAGTCCCTAAGGGCCATGTGTCTTTTTTCTGGTATGTTCAAACCCCTAGCATTAATCGTGAGGACTTTGATGGGTCTGGGTGCTGTAGCCATAGTACCAATAAGGGGAGTAAGTAGGCGCCAACGGGAGGGGGAGGGGTCGGGGAAACAAGGAGTGTGCGCCTAAGTGGGACAAAGCACTGCCGCGGGACGCGGGGACAGATGCGTGTCACACTGTTCTATACAAAGGCACTGTCTCAGGGGTAGGAGCAAACAGCTACCGAGAGCAATGGGTTAGAAAACGACAATCTGCGTACGTGTATAACCTATACAATGATAAACTAAACAGTGAACAATGAACCAGAAAAAGAAAAAGAGCTCAGGTCGAGATGCCCGCTCAGCGTGCGATATGCCGCCAACTGCTTCGTGCGGTGTCGGATCTGGGACCTCCAGAGCATGGGTCTGCATTGTCAGGGACATGCATGCGCATCTGGGAGGCCACCAATGCAACCTGTCTGGTGATGATCCCGGGTCAGTGTCGGGAAAAAGGATACAGAAGGCAGCCTTCAGGACGGTCCAAGACTGTGTGGAGAGTGTTATTCAGGGGGACAGTCAATTGCATACCTCTCCGAGGGGTGGGTGTCCAGGGAGATCAGGTGCGTGGGCAATCGTTGGGCATTGAGGGACAGTCATGAGAATTCCGGGGGTCTTCAGAACTGGGGTCATCCGGTGGTGTCAGAAGCCACGTCGTCGCGTTTTCAGGAGTCTTCCAAGGTGATATTAGGTCCGGCAATCAGGTTCGACCAAAGCAGCGGCTAGATGGGGGTCATCCGTCTTGGGAGTCAGAGGGCGCCGAAGTCCGGGTCGATGAGTATCGACGACGACGAGGCCTCTGGGGTCTTGAGGGCGCTCTGAACGATGGGGGCCTACATGTGTGTTAAGTCCAGCCACACAGTTATTATGTCCTTAGGTAAAGCAAGGGCTTCCAGAAAGACCGGAAGGTCAAGTTCAGAGCGTAAGGTTGCAGGGCCAGCCTCGGTGCGGACCTGTAACCCGAATGGAAATAGCCACTTGTAGGCGATGCGCCGTTCTTGGAGAGCTGCCGTGAGGGGGCGCAGAAGGCGTCTTGATTGCAGGGTCGCGGGTGACAGGTCTTGAAATGAGATGCTTGCGTCTTCGAATATTACAGTGCAAGATTGTCTGGCTGCTTCCATAATTTCCTCTTTAACAGCGTGCCTCAAAAGACAACAGACCACGTCTCGAGGCGGTGCATCTGGGGGACCTTTTAGGGCGTAAAGCTCTGTGGAGGCGTTCAAATTCGATCTCGGTGTCCGGGCTTCGTTGTATTAGACTGTTAAATAAGCGGAGTATGGTGCGCTTCAGGTCTGACGGGGACTGCTCCAGTTCAGGGAGGCCTCTCACCCGTATGTTATTTCGGCGTCCTCTATTTTCTAAGTCTTCTAAGTGACGTGCCATAGTCTGTAAAATTTGATGTTGTGATTGCAATGAGGTGGCGTGGGTCGTCAGGGTTTCAGATTGGCGGGCCTGTGTTGTCTCCACGTGTTGTACCCGATGTTGCAGGCTGCCGAGCTCCTTGCGCAGGCCTCTGATTTCTGTGAGGAGGGAGTCCTGGAGGCCCGATGTCGACGCTGCCAGGTCTGCCTTGGTGGGTAGGGAGCTGAGGAGGTGGTGAAGCTCCGGCGGGAAGTCCCAGGGGCCTGTGGAGCGTGTAGGGGAGCTGGGGGCCGAGGATGCAGGGGTCGCCGCCATTTATACTCTAATGGCCATGAAAGTGAACTGAAAACCTGTGTTTTTCTTTAGCGTGGAGATATAGGGAGTGAAAGAGCAGATTACAATATATATTATTTCAGGTCCTCAAAATAGTGTGTGTTCTGCTTTTTCTTATATCCCTTCATTAAAACATAGTTTAGGGACTGTCAAAGGTTCTATTAGATCTGAAATAAAGTGATCCATCTATATATCTAACTTTAGTCGCTTTTCTTTTTCAGTAACCATTTTCTTATTCAAAAATCAGCAATTCTCTGTGCTGTACAGTAAGAACGAAATCCAAACAAACGATGCCATGTTATATTAAATACAAATCATCCCATTTAACATTTAGACAATCTCACTTTTACATAGTTGAAACCCCATTTTGAAAAGTAACAGGAACAAAGTCAAAATGCCTTTTAATTTCTTGAATATTTGAGTGGATAAATCATCAGCTATTGGTCTAAGCTACAATTAGTGCTTGCATTTATACAGTAATTTAGAGCTATATTATGTTACAATACTAGTGTTGAGCATCTTCCAGCATCCAGTGATTTCTGATTTTCCCACAGGTTTGTAACATTGTGGCCGGCCAGCGATGCATAAAGAAGCTGACTGACAATCAGACGTCCACTATGATCAAGGCTACAGCCAGGTCTGCCCCTGATCGGCAGGAGGAGATCAGTCGTCTGGTGAGTATCATGCTTGGGGTTCAGGGGATTGCACTGTCATCTGTAAAAGTAACTGCATTTTTACCACAATTAAATTATAGGCTCTTAAAAACCTATATCTGATCTCACTCTGGAAGCTTTAATAGAGGCAGCACTACAACATACGTTTTCTTCCTTGTACTTTGCAATTTGTGCTTTGTCCATTGTGCGTTGATTCTGAAGCTTTCACATTGGCAAGAATTTATTACAAAATTTTCATGTTTTCTTTGGAAACAGAAAATCCTGCTTCAAATGGACAAGTGACTGGGTTATACCTGTTATCACAGCTATGCATTTTTTTTATGATCATAAATTCAAAACCTCGGCAATGTATGCAAAGGGGCTTTATTATATTGACAGAAGCAGTGGAATTATCTTCAAGGATGTTGCTTTTCTTAAAGAGCAAGTAGGAAAAGGCAAAGGCCTTTTATGGAAGTATAAGGTACCTGGCATTGGTAGTTGAAGTGTGTGACGCGAGTCACTCTGAACTAGGGGTACCTGGAATTGGCATTACATCTGGGAGATGTGGGACTGTTGGTTCTGGGGAGTTTGACACAACATTTTATTCCCCAGCCCTCTCCCTGTCCAAGTAACCTTGTGCCTATAATGTATCAGGGTTATTCAGAGAAAGGTGAAACTCCGGAGAAGTGAAAATTCTAGGTCAAAATAGCCGATTTGGTAAGTGGGATAAATGGGAGAATTTTTCTGGTTTGGCTATTTTGACATAGAATTTTCACTTCTCTAAAAGTTCAGAGTTTCACCTTTCTCTGAATAACCCGGTCATTGCTGTGCTGTTCTGCCCTGCTGTGCTGGTGTTCTAGGAGCAGAGGAGGAAGCTAGTCACGATGGCCAAGGGACTTTATGAGCTGAAGGGACAGGATAGGGGAAAGCACTAGTTTTTCACTGGGGTCACAATCCATTTCCGTAAAGCTTTAGAATATGATTTGGATTGACACATTCTATTGGCCCTTTTGCTACTGTGATGGTTAATTAGATCTTCAGAAGTACCTTCAGGTGCACAAGATGGTTAACTTGATCTGTGCAGATATTCAGAGGAATGCAATGAAATTACTTTGCATTTACTCTGTAGACTCCAGAACATGTTTCTAAAGTTGTAGTACATCAGATGTAGCAGCCAAAAATACTATAACTCCGTACCAGTTGCAGAATCTGTATTGTCTTTGGAACAATGTTGGAGTATCGAAATTTGACCAAACAGAGCTCTCTACCTGACAAATACAGTGCAAGAGTTACAAACTTCTTTTACAATTAATTTACACGTTCTGGGATGGTTAAAGGGTTATTTAAAGTGTTTTTCCATAATCCCATTGAATCCTGCCTATGGTTCTATGGAAGAAAGAAGAAATAAAACCCTTGTAGTAAAGGGGTTAACATGCACCACGATTGAATGGAGTAATGTCTCTAAACTATGGGGTTTTATATGTGAACACAGGAGTTTTTCATAGCCCTGTGAATATACATCTGATGTGAAGAATGGCGTTATTGCTGAGGTATGATCTACATAACACATTGAGTAGATTAAATAAAAACTTAATTTGCTCACTCTGTATAGCAGAGGTTTCCAAACTGGGCTGCGACACATTAAAGCAGTGGTCCCCAACCCAGGCCCTCAGGGCCCACTAACAGGCCAGATTTTGCAGATCACCTTGGGGAAATGCAGACTGAATCCTGCAATCACTGAGCAGCAAATCATAACACCTGTGCTGTGCTTCAGATATCTGGCAAACCTGGCCTGTTAGTGGGCCCTGAGGGCCTGGGTTGGGGACCACTGCATTAAAGTGTCCGCGGCAGACTGCTAGTGTGTGTCGCTCGCAGGGGAGACGTGGCAAGCTCTCATCAGCCCTTCACAACTGTCAGCGGTCTTCCAAAAACAACCATTTGGAAAAGCCAAAAACATGATGGCCACCTTGCTCCTATGCGGCGACCATAAACCAACAAAATGGGAGAGAAACACGCAAGCACAGCCCAGCCTCTAGCTGCATGCATGGGATGCAGTTTTATGGGCACTGCTCAGGAGCGTGGTGGCCATTGTGTTTTCGTCCTTTCCAGATTGATTCTGATTTCGGAAAACCTCCGGACTTGTAAAGGGCTGGGGAGAGCTTGCCTTGTCTTCCCAGCGTATTGTAGGTATGTTTTGGGGCAATTGAAACATATTTCGGGTGTTTATTTTGCCACTGTTTGTATTGGGCAGCTTTGCTGGGGGTTGGAGTCCGTCAGGCTCCGCTTCACACTCCCATCAACCTCATACATCCGTTAAATTGAAGGTGTGTGTCCGTGTCCTTCTACGGAGCCTCTTTTGACGCACGCAATGTTCATCAAATACATGATACAAACGAATGTTCACTTTTAAGTCCAGTGCCCATAGACTGGCGACCTTTCCTGTCGCTCTGCAATTGGCCTTCTCCGCTCCCGTGTACATGCCCAGCCTCCCCGTTTTGAGTGCTCCGTCCTCGGCTTGCCCTTTCACCGCTCAACTGTTTTTGTTGTTATGGTAAACAGCACTTTTTGGGGTGGTTTATCCCTAAAAATAGGAGCCTACCCTGGAGTGATACCTGATGGGGAGCTCAATCGGGAACCCCAACATCGATGCGATGCTGCATCGATGCACTCAGGCTTAGCATCGATTCACTGGCCACACCTCCTCCAACTCCTCCGTTGTTTTAGGAAGCTTCTGCTTGTGTCTCCAAACAGGCTGAAATTCCCTCTCCCATGTCTGCTTCTCAGACACTGGCTGCCCTCCCTCCGAGGCATGGGAGGACAGTGCAGGGCATTCCTTTATTACCGTAGATACTCGAGTATAATGCGACCCGAGTATAATGCGAGGGGTAGAGATTCATTATGGAAATAAGAATATTACTCAAGACTCGAAATCTAACGCTAGGAGCAAAATTATGAAAGTATAAATTTTCCAAAACACGACAAAAGTCTGTTAAGTTACTGTTGTTCCATGTTTTCATTTCATGTTCAGTCCACCCCACTCTCACCCTCTTTCCTCCAATGGTTGTTAGAGAGCAGGGGTGCAGAGTGAGAGGTAATGCATTATCGTGGGTATTTTAGAATGGTGATAGATGTAATTGAGCGTTTTGTTTGCTTGGAATAGAATTCTCTTATGATAAAGTTGTGCACATGAAACTAAATAAATAAAATCTGTAAGCGCAGGTATGGCATAAGGGCACATTTTTTAGATTTAATTATTGCAATTGCATTTAATAAGATTATGTATGTGTTCAAAATTATTCAACCCCCAATGCTGTAAAGGGTTTTAGGGAATTTAGTGTACATTTGTAATTGTATTCAGAATGAAATCCTACAAGGACTTTTTAAAGAACCATATGCAACTAAAATGACATCAATTGGTTTTGTAATACAGTAGTAAATGTTTCTTTTGTGAATTCTTCATTGACGCAATTATTCAACCCCTGGAGGCTAGGGTCAGAGTGGGGCAGTCGGAACGCGCGTGCAGGCGCACTAAATCACGGCGGCAGTAGCAGCACATAACGGCCAATGACGGCCAATATACGCAGTACGTGCGTACAAAAGTGCGCCGACACCACGCAACCAGCAAATGAACGCATTTTTATCAGAACGTGAAACCGCTGCTACTGACGTACAAAGTGCGCTGCGGCCGCATAGCAGCGTGTGTGCGTGATTAGGAGACGTCAGACGCTGCTAGTGTGCGGCCTACATAACGTTCAAACAGCCGGATTTCCCTAGACTTCTTTTTACCCCACCGTCATGAAATACGTCCAGAATTGCGCATCGTCTGACCACTTAAGCGTATTCCGTGAAAAAATGCGTGCGCACGCATCGACGTACATTTTGACGGTGGCTGCAGAAAATGCGCTCATCTGTCCCTAGCCTAAAGACTACCACTCTGAAGAACAGAGGTTCATTCAAGTGTTTTCAATCAGGTATTGAAAACACCTGTGGATGTCACGGAGCAGCAATAAAGCATAATAAGCACCAATTAGGCAGCTTTAAAATGACTGTGATACTCAGCTCCTTCTAGACATTTACTGGTGTGGTTACAAACCTGGTGAAGTCAAGAGAAGAGGTGATTACTCTTCACAGGATGGGCAATGGCTATAAGAAGATTGCAAAGATGTTAAACATACCAAGAGAGACCATAGGAAGCATCATTCGCAAATTCAAGGCAAAGGGCACTGTTGAAACGCTACCTGGTCGTGGCAGAAAGAAGATGCTGACTTCGACTGCTGTGCGCTACCTGAAGCTTAGAGTGGAGAAAAGTCCCTGTGTGACTGCTGAGGAACTGAGAAAAGATTTGTCAGATGTGGGTACTGAAGTTTCAGCTCAGACAATACGGCGCACACTGCGTAATGAAGGCCTCCATGCCAGAACTCCCAGGCGCACCCCCTTGCTGTCTCCAAAGAATAAGAAGAGTCGACTGCAGTATGCCAAAAGTCATGTGGACAAACCACAGAAGTTTTGGGATAGTGTTCTGTGGAATGATGAAACAAAATTAGAACTGTTTGGGCCCATGGATCAACGCTATGTTTGGAGGAGGAAGAACAAGGCCTATGAAGAAAAGAACACCTTGCCTACTGTGAAGCATGGCGGGGGGTCAATCATGCTTTGGGGCTGTTTTGCTTCTGCAGGTACAGGGAAGCTTCAGCGTGTGCAAGGTACCATGAATTCTCTTCAGTACCAGGAGATATTGGATGACAATGTGATGCAGTCCGTCACAAACCTGAGGCTTAGGAGACGTTGGACCTTTCAACAGGACAATGATCCCAAGCATACCTCCAATTCCACTAGAGCATGGTTGCAGATTAAAGGCTGGAACATTTTGGAGTGGCCATCGCAGTCACCTGACTTAAATCCGATTGAGAACCTCTGGTAGGACTTAAAGAAAGCAGTTGCAGTGCGCAAGCCTAAGAATGTGACTGAACTGGAGGCTTTTGCCCATGACGAATGGGCGATGATACCCGTAGATCGCTGCAAGACACTTGTGTCAGGCTATGCTTCACGTTTAAAAGCTGTTATAACTGTAAAAGGAATTTTGTACTAAGATTGAATGTCACTTGGTTGAATAAAACTGATAATGATGTGAGCATAGAAAAGACATTTGTGGTTATTTCATTATAAATGTTATGTTATATTTGTCTGACCTACACGTGCCTCTTTGATTTAATAGTAAGCAAGATGACTGAATGATCAAAATCAATGTCAAACTGGCCAAAACACTCAATTTCAGTGGGGGTTGAATAATTTTGAACACAATTATATATATCTATCACTTGAGGACTTGATAAACAAAATTTATTAAAGAATCATATAAAAACCAAAGTTTCGGCCCCTAGAGGCCTTTTTTCAAGGTACAGGTAACATACTTATATACAGATAGAGACAAATGACTCACCCAATCCCGCTCATACCGATGCCTCGCCGCGCGTCAAGTCAACCCGGAAGTGTTGGGGGGCGTAACTGACGCGTTTGTTGTCATAACAACCCCAACAGAAAACAATGGAGAGGATATCAGGAGAGCCAGGCCGATGCATGTAAAAATAAAAGAAACAGTGAAAAATACTAAAAGCAGGAGGAATTATTATTTTCACTGTTTCTTTTATTTTTACATGCATCGGCCTGGCTCTCCATCCCGCTCTCCTGATATCCTCTCCATTGTTTTCTGTTGGGGTTGTTATGACAACAAACGCGTCAGTTAGGCCCCCCCAACACATCATCACGCATGTGCACCCGACACTTCCGGGTTGCCTTGACGCGAGGCATCGGTATGAGCGGGATTGGGTGAGTCATTTGTCTCTATCTGTATTGAAGTATGTTATTGTATGTTACCTGTACCTTTTTAAAAAGGCCTCTGGGGCCGAAACGTTGGTTTTTTTTAAATGATTCTTTAAATTTAGTTTTTTATTAAGTCCTCAAGTGCCTCCCCATCCATATTTTGTTTACGTATCTTGCCTATGGGAGTTAAGCACTGAGGCCATTTAATATTTATTTATTTTTACTGGGGGCCTCCTAGGAGTTAGCCACCCGGGGAAACGAGTGCCCGGTTCAGAGTTTTTATATATATATGTAACAAAAAGACATTTTGAAATTAATAAAAGCTTGCTTTACCTTGAAAAATTAATATTGTTTATATGAAGCAGAGTATTTGATAAATTGTGACATACAGAAATTATTAAAGGGGTTAAAGTTACTGTTTTTTATTGCAAAGGTTAATGTAGGTTTTTGGATTGAAGGGTTAATAGAGGGCTGAATAGTATTGGAGATGTTTTGTACAGGGGTACTTGAGGGCTGCAGTCATTAAGGGTTAATGGTTAAAATCAGGGCTGCAGGGTTAAATTGGGATTCCAGAGCGTGCAAGTGTCAGACAGCTCCTGGAAGCAATCAGATCTTCACTCCCTCGCAGCTGTCCCGTGTATAACGCGACCCCTACAGTTTTAAGCTTAATTTATTGCTCAAAAAACTCGTGGTATACACGGTACCCCTGCATATGTCAGAGGGAGAAAGAATCGGTGAACCTGACTGGAAAGCAGAAGGGTCTCTACACAGGCAGGAGGCAGCTACATGCTAGGTGCACTGCTGTTCATTTTTCAAGTATTTGCTGACAGTGGCCAAAGGGACCTCCTGAAAGATCACATTAAAATAGTGAGGTTTCTCTATATAGTGCTCTACATAGTGCCTAACACCCTCTACCTTCTGCTCTATGCCTGGGACTTAACTCATGGGCTGCTGGAGACAGAGTGCAAGTCACTGTGCTGAAGAATGTGAGGAGGGAGAGGGTGGACAGCAACAGGTTAAGCTGCTATCTTTAACTCTCGGATGTCTGACATCCTCAAATATATCTCCAGCTGTTTGTATTATTAAAATGATCCCTGTGAGCAGAGACAAAACAAATATACACCTGGTACTCACATGGTTAATTTAGATTATAAAATCTATGTTAGTGTTCTATATAAATGCATGCATTTTTTTTTTTATTTTTTTTTTATATGCATAAATACACTGCACACGTCACTGAGTTTTATTGCTGTGGAACTCTGATACGCTCGTACACACTGCACATTACTGGGAATTTTATTGCTTTGGAGCTCTGTGATGGGTCATTCACACACTCCGTAATGTACGCTGTGAGTCTTAAACCCATGGACAAATTGGGCAGTAATTGCGATGCATTGCGGAATCTGAATTGTTGACCTCATAATCTACTCGGGAGACCAGTGAAGATGTGCACCTCTACAACTTGGAATGCACCAATACCACTTTAAGACAGAGTAAAAGTTCCGATACTTTTTTTTTTCTGGTACTCGCCGATACGGAGTACCGATACTTTTATTTAATGTCATGTGACCGCTTTCCAGTAAATATTTAGGATTTTTGCTGAATGAATGTCCAGTTTATGTTAACATTGAAATATATGGACAGGCACCCCATTTACCCACCGCACACATGCCCAATTTAACGGCAGCAGAGACCACAGAGCAACATCAGACCCGACTTCAAAAACAAAGGGAAAGATCCAGTATTTTTTCGGAGGGCAGAACCTTACAACTTGTTGCTAGCAGGTTTTAACTATGATGGTCAGATGGAGTATGATCAACATCCATATGTAATGGAGAAATGGTGCAAAATATGCAATTATTGTCAAGTCAAAAAATTTAAAAAAATGTCCAGGAATTTAAATTATAATTTTTATGTAGTCTTTCCAAAATGTAAATCTACTTGTAAAGTATTTCTTTAAAAAACACAATAACAAAAAAAAAATAATAATGAAAAAATATAAAAGCCGGGCAACACCTGGAATATTACCTAGTGTAATATGAGGCTGCTTAATATAAACAAATGTCCATTAGGTCAAGCACTAATTTTTTCCCCCAATTCTCTGTTCAGGTTCGAAGTGCAAATTATGATGCAGATCCTTTTGTACAGGAGTTTCAGTTTAGAGTCCGTGATGAGATGGCCCACGTGACGGGGAGAGTACTTCCTGCTCCTATGTTACAATACGGAGGGAGAGTAAGTGGATTTTTATTTTTATGTAATAAATTGGATCCTTCTATGCTGCTTAATATATATTTAAAGACACCGCAACCCCTAACAATCTGTTCAGCCTATTTAGGCCTGGACAAGCGACTATTGCTGATGCTCCTTTGGCAAAAGGTCCACATCTGGATTACCCTCTAGGCTCTGCGCAAGTTTGAGAATATTGGGGAGCAGCATAATTGGCTAGATTAGTTATTTCTTGTATCTGGACATATAATTGTACCACTTGCGTGTTTTTTTTTTTTTTTGTTTCCCCACTGCCATAGTTACCTTCTGCATTGTGATTCCATAACTTGTTTTTAAAAGGGTGTTTTATTTATTGGATCCACAAATCGTACTGTATTGTGCCAGATTTTCCTTTTATATCTTGCGTATGGTAACACACATTATTTGCCGCTTTTTAAGCTGCTTGGATTGTTTTATAAAGTTATTGCATATGATCTCTGAAAAATGCAGAAATGCAAACACATTTTTGAATTGGTGTAAAATCTGCTTTTCAAGAACTCCAAATTAACAAACCATATCTGTGTTTTGTCTCATGTGATCACTCCTTCCATGAAGAATCGTACTGTAGCAACGCCAAGCCATGGGGTTTGGGACATGCGGGGAAAACAGTTCCACACAGGTGTTGAAATCAAGATGTGGGCCATTGCATGTTTTGCCACACAGCGGCAATGCAGAGAAGAAATTTTGAAGTAAGTGCTTGTGTGTGCTTGTGCATGCGCATTGTTTGCATGGTTTGTAGTGCTGCTCAGAAAGTCGTTTTTTGGGAGGGTTGTTTGGTCTTTGTGTTACTATTGCTTTTTATTTTTGAAACTAGCTCATGAATAGATTCAAAGAAGGCAAATTCATTGTTCTAGCATAAAAAGTTGGCGAGGGGTGGTTTTGTTGCATTTTAAAGTAAAAATGGGGTGGTACCTTTAGGGTGCATTTATAAAATAACATACAGTGGACTTTTACTTTCATCCACCCCATATTTGCTTGCAGTGACCTCTTCTGGAAATATGGGTAATGAAATAAGAATTTATCCATATGGTAATAAGATACCTGTCCAGTAATAAAACCAATGCAGGCTGCAGTGTTGATCTGCTTGAACAGTATGCAATAAATTTGTCTCTGTACTAGTGTTCAGGCTACTGCAATAGAGAAATGTCCCCAGATGATCCCAGCAATGTGGAAAAGAAAAAAAGCAGGCATTCGAAGTCTACCAGCATGTCAGATGGGCACATCAAAGAGTGTTGGACTATTACAGTTCATAGCCACTGATATGCCAGTTATTCATTGTAAGCCTGTAGCTCAACACGTGTTGAATTTAACCTTTGATTTACTATGGCTAACCCCAAGCCTGCATTTCCTCTGACCTCAGAATTTTTTATTTAGTGTGGGTGGTCTAAAACGAAAGGATGTTTGAATGGTTTTAAAAGTTTTCTATCAACCTTATGTAAATTTTGCTGGTCTCTAACGCAGTCTCTTTTTACCAAGTGTAAATACTTACATAAGGCAGGAGACTTGTTTTTAATTTTTGCTCTTGATGTTATTTAGGGGATTCACAGACCAGCTTCGTAAAATTTCCAAGGATGCAGGGATGCCCATCCAGGGCCAACCGTGCTTCTGTAAATATGCTCAGGGGGCTGATAGCGTGGAACCCATGTTCAGACACCTCAAAAATACTTATTCTGGGCTCCAGCTCATTATTGTCATTCTGCCAGGAAAAACCCCTGTGTATGGTAAGAACACTTTTTTTACATTGTTGGAGAGTAGTGTCTCATCGCACATTATACAATGGAACGGAGGACCACATCAGCCATGGATTATAAAAACACAAATTGCAGTTCTAAGATCTGCTTCTGAGCGAGAGTTGTATTCGATTATTCTTCTGTGAGTTGAGAAGACGTTTTTCATTTCTAGAGCTGTATGGGAAGCTGCAAAACCCAGATGCACCAAATTGTTGCAGCCCAGCCAAATCAAAGTGTATACACGGAGTGAATCTAGACAGAAGCTGAAAACATCATGGCGTAATCCAGCAATAAAAAGTGAAACCGAAACTGGCGCCCTTCTGATTTGCACTCACTAGAAATAAGTGATATTGAGCATGTAACAACAAAATGTTGTATCACAATTGATACCTCTCCAGGAATAGGTCCAATACGGTCAGCAGTCGTCCCTCCGTTACATCTGGATGATGGGAGCCCTTGTATTTCCACAGCTTATCGCATCCAAATACAAGGGCTCACATCATCTGGATGTAACGGAGGGACGACTGCTGACCACATTGGACCCATTCCTGGAGTGGTAATAATTGTGATACAACCTTGTGTTACATGCTTTATTACAATTGTTATCTCTCCAGGAATGGGTCCAATGTGGTCAGCAGTCGTCCCTCCGATACATCCAGATGATGTGAGCCCTTGTATTTGGATGCGATAAGCTGTGGAAATACTAGGGCTCACATCATCCGATTAAGGCTAGGGTCAGACGAACGCATTTTTATGTTGTCTGTGAAAAAGTGCGTTCGAACGAATGGACGCATTTTTTCACAGAATACGTGATAGTGGTCATACTATGCGCATTTTCGTCCGTGATTTTGTACGGATCATCAATAAAACACTTTTTGTGTCTGGACGTTATGTTGGCCGGACATTAGCAGCGTCTGACGTCTCCTAATCACACCCACACGCCGCTAGCAGACGCAGCGCACTCTGTACGTCAGTACTAGTGGTTTAACGTTCTCGAAAAAATGCATTAATTTTCCACTTGCGTTGCGCAGCCGGACTTTTGTGCGACCGTACTTCGTATATTGGCCGTCATTGCCCGGCATCTGCTGCTAGTGCGGCCGTAATTAAGTGCGCCAGAACGCGCATTCGCACTGCCTCAGTCTGACCCTAGCCGTAACAGAGGGGCGACTGCTTACCACATTGGACCCATTCCTGGAGAGGTAACAATTGTGATACAACCTTGTGTTGTTACATGCGCGATCACTTATTTCTAGTGAGTGCAATCAGAAGGGGGCCAGTTTCGGTTTCACTTTTTATTTCTGGATTTCGTTCTGTTTTTAGCTTTTGTCTAGATTCACTCTGTATGTATTCAGTATTTCATAGTCAAGCGGAGGAGGCTAATTTGTTCTGGAGTGTCTAGATACGTATACAGTTTCTGTTATATTTATCTCCCTTGAGTGGTTTACACATCATTTCTCTTTAACTCAAAGTTAAGCAATTCAGCTCGTCCAAAAGTCTTCTGGGTCAATTCGTTCTTGCAGGGAATCTGAACAGTGTTCTGACTGCAGAACTTTGGCTCATCCAAAGCCTGCCATGAATAGTTACTCAACCCTAGGAAGGTTGTCCATCTGAGGCTAGGGCACCATCTTTGAAGGACTTTTGCATCCCACCGGGACTGTTAAAGAAGAGAAGATTCGGAGACTTGGCACACCATGACCAGTTAAATTTAAGTGAGCATCATGACTAATTTGCTTTAAGTAGAATTACAGGTACCGACTTTCTATCACAACTCATTTTGTCAACATGTGTTCTGTAGTTTTACAACAATATATACAATGTGTGTTATTTTTTAGTTTTTAGCACTATTCTATTTGTTTCTGGTCTGATTTGACATGTACTGCGTAGAAAGGCCCCAATTGTCACTAGTTGAGATCTTTTTCTTTTTAGCTATGACTACAGTTTATGCTTTTGTAGTAATCTGTGAGAAACAAATAAAATTTGAGTTGTACATGGCAAAGCGTTTTTGTGTTCTTATTTTGCAGCAGAGGTAAAGCGCGTTGGGGACACATTGCTAGGAATGGCGACACAATGTGTTCAAGTCAAGAATGTAATAAAAACCTCTCCTCAAACCCTCTCGAACTTGTGCCTAAAAATCAATGTCAAACTGGGAGGGATCAACAATATCCTTGTCCCACACCAACGGTGAGCAATCATTTTAATTAAAAAGCTTCTTACATAGATCGAAAAAATAGTGCATCTATAGAGTTCGGCATTTCACTCATCACCTACTGTGCTTGATCCAAAAGAAGGCAAAACCCCAGTCTGAAGCGCCTGCCGAGCTTCTTGTGTACAGACTATCAAAAATAAGGATGGAACACAGCACTTCCAAGTCTAGCCAGAACAAATCACTGGTGCTTTATTTATATTATAGCCTATGTTTGGACATAATTCTATAACCTTTCTGAATTCCAGGTGTTAGTAACCATGTTAATGTCCTTGTAAATCTATAAATGTAAATTGTTACTTCCTGTCCCCGAAGGCCTAGTCCAGGGGTCAGCAACCTTGGCTCCCTGATGGTTTGGGAACTACATTTCCCATGTGGCTCACTCAGCCTAATGGGTGACTGAGCATTGTGGGAGTTGTAGTTCCCAAAACATCAGGGAGCCAAGGTTGCTGAACCCAGGCCTAGCCAATCTAATGACTCTCATTGTGGGTGTATGGAGAGCCATTTGCTAGTCAAGCTTGTACAGTTGTACATTTCTGACCTAAATCCATGAAATCTATCAGTAAACGCTTGCTGTTCTGGGTAGTTTGAATTGGCCCTCCAGGACAACCATGGTCGTCATTCAGATCACAATGACAATACGTACTAAATTGTCCCTGAACGCCAAAACCTCCTGTACCTTTTCAATACTGAATGGATGTATTCCCTGGAGAGAAACAGAACTCTCACTTACACTTGAGTGTTTTTTTCTTTCTTTCTCCTTTGTTACTGCAAAATGCTTGAAACCGGAAGCCCCCTACACTCACTGTAACAAAATGTTAAACCTGATTTACTGATACATTACCACAGTCTGGGAAAGGGCAGAACAATTTAGGGGTTACTACTTTACGGGATCTTCTGGATGTTTATAATAGAAAAAAGCCATATGTAGTGTAGTGCAGATATGAGCTGTTACTGTACTTCTTATATGCAGGCTTTATCACCATGGAGGATCTTTTTAGGTAAATTATTAAAAGCAATGAGCAGTGTTTTTGATCAAGTAAATGGTAAATTATTTATTTGCAATGTATTTTACCAGGAAGGATACATTGAGATTTCTCGTTTTCAAGTATGTCCTGATCATTCAAATCATACAAGCTCGTCCTTTCAGAGCGTACTCTGTGAGCTTAAGATGTAGTTACTAGCCTATCATATTTTTCAGACCATCTGTGTTCCAACAACCTGTGATCTTCTTGGGAGCAGATGTCACACACCCACCTGCTGGGGATGGAAAAAAGCCCTCAATTGCTGCTGTAAGTAAAATTTATTCTTTACCTCCCTCCATCTTGTAACGGTCAATCACATTTCACAATTCCGTTTTCTTGAAAGGTTAGAAATTAATGTGCTTAAAGTGACACTACCACCAAAAAAATAAAATGTTCTTCTTTTATGTTGTGGAAATCTTACATATACGTTGGTGTTTTTCTTGTATTTTTAAGAAAATATTTTACTCTAGATTTGTCACTGGGTGCATCCATTGCATCTTTACATCGCATGCTCCTCACTGTGTGGTTTTGGCCATATAATGGCGTCTATGGGTTGAACGTTGAGTCAAATCACTGTATTGTGAGGGATTAATTCAAAGGACATCACCGGGTAGATTAGAAATCTTTTAAACTCCCTGTCTTCTCTTTCAACTGCCATTTTATCTGAAGCAGCATGCCGAAGACAATAACCTTAACTGATAAATACTGTGTAAAATAAAGCACAAAGTAAAACTTTTGCATAGATTTTGGCAAAAGTTGGATCATGTGAAAAATCCACAAAATGGAAAGCGATTTAAGAAAAACATTTCTTTTTTTCTGTTTACATGCAATTACTTCAAAGAGAAAAACAGCAATTGTTTTTCTAATGTGGTTTCATTTGTATTGCACAAGTAATCTAGTTACATCTTATCTAAGTGGTATTGTCCCTTTTAAAGGGACACACTACACTGTGTGACCACTGAATCTTGTCTGATTGTTCACACGTCTGTGAGCTCCCTTTTCATTCCCCCTCCCTCTCTCTGGGGAGGATCCAGAGGGCTAGTTCGGCCATCCTAATGCAGCGGCTTAGTCAGCTCCTAGATTGAGGAGCGTTTTTTAAAGAAAACTAAAGGGTTAAACTGTGACAGTGTGGAGGACTCAGGAGCGGTCAATGCGTAGCTCCTCGATTTCCTAATCCCATCTCTTCTAACCCTATGGTATCCCTTTAGGTAGTGGGGAAGCAATGCTCTTCCTGGAGTTATTGGTGTCTTGCGAAGTCCAGGGTTTGACAATAAGCATGGATGTTGAATTGACATAATATTGTATGTTTCATTGATTTAAAATTCTTTAGTGACACTCTTTAAGTTTTTGTTTACTCATATTTTTTCTATATGTCAAATACAGGTTGTAGGTAGCATGGATGCACACCCTAGCCGGTACTGTGCTACAGTCAGAGTACAACGGCCTCGACAGGAGATAATACATGATTTGGCATCGATGGTGAGGGAACTGTTGATCCAGTTCTATAAATCCACACGATTCAAACCCACCCGCATAATCTTCTACCGAGACGGGGTTTCCGAGGGTCAGTTCAGACAGGTTAGTGCAATAACTGTGAATGTGGAGGGAAAAAAAATCTGCAAAGCTTTTGCTGCTTGCAAAACAGGATATAGTCCGCTTTATAACAATGTAGTCAAAAGGACTTGAATTTCCCTTTCAATGTATCATGTATACGTCAGGCTTTTGATTTAATAATTGGTAAATGTGCTCCCTTTACTACAAGCTTTTCGCTTCTAAAGAAATGCAGATGAATTATATGCTGTATCTCCTGTAAACATGTATTGCCACACAATCTGATAGAATGATGGGATGTACAAATAGTTGAATGGCTACCATGTTATTCTCATTTTGCTTTCATCCCTCAGAGAAATTCTCATGCTCCTACATGACATGCATACAGGTATCATTTGTAGATTTCAAGGCTTAAAGAAACTTCTTTTAAAAAATTTTCTATGACCCTTGAGGTTGTATTGCGTTAGGTGGTTTGTAGACTTCAAAATCCATAATTTCAAAACCATATCTTTTAACATATGTGTTTCAAGCAGGTGTTATATTATGAGCTGCTAGCAATCAGAGAAGCATGCATCAGCCTAGAGAAGGACTACCAGCCAGGAATCACGTACATTGTAGTGCAAAAACGTCATCACACAAGGCTTTTCTGTGCTGACCGAACTGAAAGAGTAAGTACCCTTTTATTCGGTTATTCCTTTAGGAATGTGTTGCGAAGCATACATAGGAGTGTCAGTAATTATATACTGATAGTGTTAAAACAGGCTGTTGTAATCATGAGCAACAAAAGTATAAATTGGGCAACCTGTGATAAAATAAACACCTACATAGTGTAAAATCGTTTACAACTTCGTCTAGCGATACGTGTTTTTTCTGTGCACCAGAATGATCTACAATAAGGGATTATCTGAATTCCCAATACAGTATAGCTGCACTTCACACTTCTCCTTCAAGCAGATGCCTCCACTCGCATCCCCTTACTCCCCCGGAACACCAGACACTGAATATGGGATATAGTAGAGCCCAGGCACGATGGCATCATTGGGCAGAGGGAGGTCCTACCGGCAGGCGTAACATGCAGGATGGCGGCCCACTGTGGTTCACGGTCGGTGCCAAGCCACCGAACTTCAACATGCTGGGCACATCCTCTGCAATCTAGCAGCAAAGGGGTTAAGTCCTTCATGTCATAAGGTTGGGTCTTCTGTGTATCGAACCTGGTGTTGCAGCACATTCCACAACTGCTCAATCTGACGAAGGTTAATTTGGAACCAAGGAAACACCCTGACATTTTTGTTGTTCCTGATACCGATCCTGGCCAATTTTTTTTGCAGTGTGGCGGCAGGGTGAGTTATCCTGCTTACTGCTAACTAGGCCATTGCCATCAGGGAACTCCATTGCTATGAACGGATGTACGTGGTCTGCGACAATCTCTTAAGTAGGTGTTATGTGTCGATCCAAGATTTCCCTTGCGTAGTTAAGGAAAGTCATGATTTTAATGACTCGGAAGCTAATATTTTCTTTTTCTTTACTTTTTAGCCTCACAGCATGTTAACAAGTTATAAAAAGGGCTTGTTAAACCAGAAAAAACATGCATGACCCAAAGCCTCTCCCTATAGTCCCATCCTCCAATCCGGTCTCATCGGTGCAGCATAGGGAGGTTGTAGGCCAACTCCTCTTCCTCTTTGTTCTGAACTTGAACATCATTCAAGAAATGTAAAACATCAACGGAACAGCCATCCAACTGCAACCAGCAGAAGAAATCTTCAAACGAAGAAATAGACAAATATGTAGAAAGAACTGAAGACCCTTCTCAGCTCATCTAGTCTGATAAGGCACTAGAAAAGCACGGAATCAGAACAAGGAAAATTAGAACTGAGCTGGAACTGTGTCCGCAACCAACTCAGACCAGTGCAAGACTGGTTTAAGGCTGGGGTCCGACAAACGCAGTGTTAACGTCTGTGTAACCGCACTTTAGTACGTCCGTGGTAGCAGATAATCATGACCAATGAAGGCCCACATACGAAGTACGTCCGCACGGACGTGCGGACGCAGGTTAACAACGTCGAACCGCTAGGACGGACGTGCGGAGTGCGCCACGTCCCCATAGCTTTGTGTGTGAGTGATGGAACGTGGTCAGACGTCCAGCATTTTTGACGGACAAAATGTTTTTATTTTAATTTTCCCTCCTACATCCGTCAAAAATAACGTCAGTCACAAAAACTGACTGTGCGGCCACTACTCAGTCTTCCATCAAAGTGCGTCTGTACTGCACGGGCGCACAGTCCGTAGAAAACGCACTCGTCTGACCCTAGCCTAAAGTAGAATTCTTTAAAGGTCAAAGCGTGAGTCCAGTTCGCAGAAACATGTGAAAGAAATGTGAGGATATTGAGGTTTCGGTAGGATGGGAAATGTCAAACCTGATGCCCTCGAACGACAGAGCAGATTTGGAAATCTAGCACTATGGCGTTGCTGACTCTTTTTACATGAAATGAGACACCACAGCATCAATGTTTCGCAGAAAGTTGTTTTTATGATAAATCTTTGTCATCTGGCCAATGTTCCAGAGGGGGTATACCTTGGATACAGAGGATGTGAACGTCTGATTCATTTATTAAGGCAAATTATTATTATTATTATTATTATTATTCTTTATTTATAAAGCGCCAGCATATTCCGCAGCGCTGTACAATAAGCACAGTATAGACAGGGTTACAATACATTGAACAACATTTGACAAACAGTACAGGAGGAGATGAGGGCCCTATTCCCGTAGGAACTCACAATCTGGGAGGGTTGGGGTTGGAAACAGGAGGAGAGGACTGTAAGGTGAGAGTGATTGATGGTTGCGTCAGTGAGTTGGTGGTAGGCCTCCCTAAATAGGAATGTTTTCAGGGAGCGTTTGAAGGAGAGAAGTTAGGGGAAAGTCTGACAGCACGAGGGAGAGCGTTCCAGAGAGTGGGGCTGCGCGTGAGAAATCCTGCAGTCTATCATGGGAAGAGGTGATGCGGGGAGAAGCTAGGCGCAGGTCACTGTTTGACCTTAGGGAGCGGGCTGGGGTGTATTTGGTGATTAGTGAGGACAGGTAGTGGGGAGCTGAGTTAGTGAGGCTTTTGTAGGTAAGGATAAGGATTTTGAACTTAATTCTGCAGTGGATGGGGAGCCAGTGAAGGGACTCGCAGAGGGGAGCGGCAGAGACAGAGCGGCGGGTGAGGTGAATTAGCCTGGCGGAGGCGTTCAGGATGGATTGTAGGGGGGAGAGGTGGGACAGAGGGAGGCCAGATAAGAGATTATTGCAATAGTCGAGTCGAATGAGGGAATGGCGTTGTCCGGGTGAAGAACCTTCACCAAAAGTGTCCCAACGGATATAGCTGACCTGTAGAGGTTTATGGACCGATGGGCCATGCCGTCTGTAAAAGCAGAAGGAAAACCAGGACTGCATTCAGAGGGGCTGCAGAGGGATGTATATGTCTTTCCACTCATCCCATGCTCTCCATGCTGATCTATATTGAGGTATAGTTCCTGTGGCCCAGGCTTGCTGTAAGAGCTCGGCAGTGTGCCCCAAAACAGCTGGGGTAGACGAAGGATCCCTGAGTCCAACCAAGCCACCATCTGTAAACGACGTGCTGTAATAGCGGGTGATAATTACCATCCAGAACCACGAGCAGATATGGTATGTTGGGAAGACTCTTGATGATGTCCGCAGACAAGTCGAGCAGCCTGGGGTAATAAAGTTGTGCCAGCCATAGAGGTGTGACAACCACCACTGTCGCTTGTTGATGACAAATATAGTGGAGGGTTTGCACTACCATCTGTAATGGAGGGAAGGCATAATTCCGACCATTGGACCAATCTTGCAGGAAGGTGTCGCCAAAGCCTCTGGATCCTGATGCCAACTGAAGAAGCTGGGGTAGGTGAGTGTTGAGGTGAGAGACGAATAGGTCCAGATGAAGGGTCCCCAAAGCATTGACAGCTTGGAAAAGATGGATTGAGTCTTTCGAGGGACGAGAATGCCAATATCGCCACTGTGTTGTTCAACCCGACAGGTACTGGGCCTTCATGAGGATTTTCTGCCTGGAGCAAATGTTTCAGAAGGTTTTCACTAGATCTGCTAGGATTTTGGACCTGGGGACGCCCATCCCGTTGATGTTCGTTACTGATGGCAGATTGTCAATGTGAAGCACTACGTTGCTATTGCTCTTGTCCTTGGTAAAGCATTGTAATGCAAACAGGCCTGCTAATAGTTCCATACCATTTGATATGGTACCCCCGTTCCAGGGGTGACTACGTTTCTCCTGTGGGGAGTTGGCCACATGAGCTCCCCACCCAAGATTGCTGGCATTGGACTCTATATTTCCAGCTCCGGGCACCACCTCAAGTCATCTGAGGATTCTTTTTTGAGACTGACGATAGTCTTGAATGGTAGCCCCCCCCCCCCCCGGAGATAACTTGTAGGTGTTGCAGCACACAGTAATGTAATGGGGCAGGAGGTATAGCGTTGAACATTGCCGTCAGTAGACCTATAACTTTGGCCAGAGCCCGCAGTGGAAATGAATGATTCTTCAAGGAAGCAAACTTTTTATTTTTTTATTAGGCACTTTTGTCTGAGTAAGAATCAAGGGTTTTTCCACTGTCTGGACAAGAAATCTCAAAAATTCAAGGTATTGAAGTCTCGATACGTTAGGAACCAGAGACCGTGTAAAAGGGAGACTGTACCATGTAAGTGGTCCACTAACAAAGTTCTTGAGTGAGCCACGTTGCGGATAAAGTCTCAAACCTAATCGCGAAGGGCTTTAGTCAGTCCGATAAGTGTAGCTGATTGGGCGGGAAGTATTGGGACGTGAGGATAGGAAATCCATTTTGATCCCCAACACTGTTTGCAAGACCCACGCGTCTGCAGTTAGTAACTGCCAGTTGTGGGAAAAAATTGGGAGATTTGCCCCACGATGGGTACCTGGGGAAAAAGAGGGGATTGTTGATCAGACTCACCAGTTGGTCGTCTTGATCCGAAGACTGAGCGCGATCCTTTTGATCTGCCATTTCTGGCTCTGCTGCGTTAGAAGGGGCTTGTGTATGTAGCCTTGGGATTGCCGTAGGTGGAACGTTGAGCTGCTCTCGAGGTGGTACTGGCAACACGGCCGGCAGAGTGGTCCCTTGATCTGCCGGCCCTCCCAAAAAGGTGAGGGGCAAAGACCTCTCTGAGGTCTTAGACTTGTCAATTGCTTCACATCCCGGAGCGTGACCGCAAATATCGTAAACAAAGGATCTACCAAAAAGCATGCCAGCAGGTGTCACTTCTGTGCTCTGTTGTAGGGAAGGAAGTGAATTTAGGGTCTATTTCAATAAGCCACAATTTTTGGCGGCTGCAGCTAAAGCGGCATTCGCGTTTCCCAGTAGGAACAGCGTCTGCTGAATCCAGCCCTTCAATTCCTCATTTTGTACCACCGTATCATTCAATGGCCGCTTCGACCTTGTCAAAAATATTAAGGGGGCCCACTGTATCCAATAACTAGTTTTGACAGACGTGGAAAGTGTGGTCTAGACCACTTTAGCCTATAAAACCATTTTTACATGTAAATTCAATAATATTCTCAGACAGCGGGAGTGATCTAGGCTTTTCCAGGGGTGATGGGTATGGGGCTTTCTGCCCTTAGAGCATTTTGTGTTTCCCTATTGGACAACGCATGCAGGAGTTGGGGAATTGAACAATATGCTCTCTAGGAGCTTATATTGTGGAGCATGGATGAGAGCGACAGAAAAGTGGGGAGTTATCAAAATTAAGTCCCGACTCTTCACAGTGAAAAGGCGCACGAATCCGAAACTAAGATGGCGGAGCCGCATCAGCGCACTATATCTCAGCCTGCTTTGAGGGCTGGGTCAAGCTGCTAGTGGCACCACACTGAGGAAATGTGCTATCGCCGAGAGGGGGGGGGGTAATTGACCAATGCGTAGTACAACCGTCGGAGCCACCGGTTGACCCACAGGACCGATGCAGGTTACTTTAAAAAAAAAAAAATAATTAAACACGCTTAAAAAAACCTGTAGGTAAGAAACAAGACATACGCCTACAAGCTATTCTGAGAGAAAATATACAACTAAAGTGACTAAAATGCCACCCAAATCCTAAAATTTGGGGAGAGTGTTATACTTGGTTTGACTCTGAGGCACAGCAAAGGAAGAGGTGGCCTACAATCTCCCTATGCTGCACCAATGAGACCGGATTGGTGGACGGGACTATAGGGAGGGGCTTTGGGTCATACGTATTTTTTCTTTAACGAGCCGTTTTTATAACTTAACATGCTGCGAGACTAAAAAGTAAAGAAAGTTAAAGCAAATATGAGTCTCTGAAACATGTATTAAAATTTGTGCTACAGTAGCTCTTCTGTGTGATCAGAAAAGATGTAGCGCCCAATGTGAATCAGTGAGCCTTGTAATCCCATTACCCTGATACTGGTCCATCAGTTGACCTTCCTTGCACCACTTTTGGTATGTACAAACCACTGCATACGGGGAACACCCTACAAGACTATCCATTTTGTGATGCTCAAACCCAGTCGTTAAGCCATCACTATTTGGTCCTGGTCAGTTGCTCGGATCTTTTTGCTTGCCCTTTTTTCCGGCTGCCAATATATGAAAATTAAAAACGGACTGTTCACTTGCTGCCTAATATGACAGGTGCCATTGTAACCATATAATCAATGGTATTCACTTCACCTGTCATTGGTTTTGTTGAAACTGATCAATGCATACTAAAATAAGAGTATGAATGTTCCCCAATAATTTCACCTTGCTCGTTACAGTACATATTCCTGACACTTTTTAAAAAGTGAACAGGAGACACTGAAAGACTAATATAACAATACTTTTTTTTTCTCCCTGTAGTACACTATTCTTTGTATGTTCTGATTCTACTTCAAATTAAACCTAATGGCTATAGCAAACAGGTTAACAGTTCGGTTAGTTTTTGTAATTTTTTTGGTCTTTACTGATTACTGGTTGTATTTGTGTACATCAGGTTGGAAGAAGTGGAAATATCCCGGCCGGTACAACAGTGGACACGGATATCACACATCCATACGAGTTTGACTTTTACCTCTGCAGCCATGCTGGAATACAGGTTAGAGGTGGTCTGTCATATATGTTGGCTTATTCTACAACGTGTATTAAAAAATAAAACTAACCATAGAGGCAACACTGAATAGTGGGCAGGTGAAATACTTTCACAATCACCAGAGGCTAGTCTGATTCCCTATCATTTGTTACTTTTCACTTCTCCCCTTGATTTATTGTTGACTCAAATTAGCAATACTTTGAGTAAAACCTTGGCTAATTTGAGAGTTAGCTGTACACTTAACCACTGCTCTGGTAACCTTACCAAAGCCCTAACCTCTATGTTTAGCAGAGGCTTGGTAAATACTTCTGACTTGGAGTCTAGTCCTTTTTTCAATTTATTTTTTAGAGATAACAGAAATTAATCAAGCCAACAATTGCACTTTTTTTTCTTTTAGTCAACAGCAAATACAAACTGAAAACAATTCCGTATTGCAGCTGTCGAGATCCAAAAGCTCTAGTTGCGAATTCAATGGCTTGGTTTGTTACATGTGCGCCTGATCTCTACTGGAAGCTAATTAAGTTGTTGGTCATTTATTGGGGTGTTAACGACGGGTTTTTGACCTTTTTCAATTTTAGGTTTTTAAAGTGTTTTGCAATTTAATGGAGTAAATGAATAAAGGATCCTCTGATAAGTGACGTTTTTAAGGTGCTTATTACCCATAAGACGTTGTGGATGTTGCAACAAATAAACAAGTTACTAAAAATATTAAATCCCGGTGAGAACTTGAAAATGATCAACCGCCCAGAATGTTTTGATAATTGCTGCATCTGGGTGGATGCCCTAGTTTCTAATTCATCAAGTAATTTTATGTCTTTTGTTACGTATGCCTACAGGGTACCAGCAGGCCATCTCACTATCATGTCTTATGGGATGATAACTGCTTTACAGCGGATGAACTCCAGCTGTTGACCTACCAGCTGTGCCACACATACGTGCGATGCACTCGCTCAGTCTCCATCCCGGCCCCTGCCTATTACGCCCATCTTGTGGCATTCAGAGCACGGTACCATTTGGTGGACAAAGAGCATGACAGGTAATTTGATTTAAAATATTCTTCTTTGAGACCTTCATATAAGCCTTTCTGTGCTAGATTAGTTCCTTAATATTTGGAACATGTATCCCATGTATCTACAATGTAGATACTCCATTTTACAGTCTTTATGAAATATGTTGGAGGGCTTTCGGTGGATCAATGGTTGTTTTTTTTTTTTTTTTATTCTTTTTTTTATTTTTTAGAATTTATCAAATGCCAGCGGTTAGTAATTTGCCATAACCACATTGATTTTCTAGGATTTTTGGGTTAGGAAGCACTAGGTTAGGGAGGGAGTCTTGCTAGTCCTTGAGCAGCTCTGCATACCATACAATCTTGTTTTTCCTTAAAACCTATTTTCCATATGACTATTTGTCATAATATGCAATATACTGAGCTTTCAAATGGCTACCTTGTCCTGTCCCATGCGGACTGGCATAGAACGGCCTCCTTAAATTGTGACTACATTTCTGAACGATAATCTCTTAGTTAAACTCCGGCACAGTGATCAACTGCCTGTGGGCCAGCACTTTAGTACAGTATCCTGTTTTGAAGGTCACATAGATCTAATCCCATGCCTTCAGTTGAATGAAGTTGTATCTATGTCAGTAACACTCATTACTGAAAGTTGTTTAAATCCATACACAAAACCTTCATTCTAAAACCGTTGTCTGCAAAGTGTCCTGTATTTTCAGAAACTTTTATAATGGCATAATCATAGACTGTGACTATCCAAATTCTGATATTTTTCAGTTCATAAAAAGGTTCAAAGCAATGTTCCAGCATCTACTGTAAAACAAATATGCAGAAAGACAGTTTTGCGCCTATTCCCTACCACGACGGCTGTGTTAACCAGAAGTATCCAGCCCACTTAATGTATAAAACCTAACAAGCCTTAAAACATGGCTTATACAACTGCTTCTAGAGCATGGCCTGACAAATTTATATTGCATGTCTGTAATGCCTACTTAACTTTGTTTGGCTCCTAATAGTATCTTTATAGATTTGTGAAGCTAAATCCAGAAACGTAGGTGATTTTAGAACTGGCCTTTGGGTTTGTCAAGGCTTCATGTAGAGGGCATTTAAACTGAAGCGCTTTGCACCATGGCTGTATTTGTACAATGCATTTGATTGTGCAGTTTTATCCCCTCAAAGGAAAAACCTAATGTGTTTCCGCATGTTGGTTAAACCTGTTCAGAAGTGCAGCTGTAAGAGTGAATAACTGGGACATTCATACTCCTCATGGCAGCCTTTTATCCTTGGTGATCCACCCAACCGGTGGGAGATCAATTCTTGGTAAACACTCCTATTTACGAGAGTTGTGTGCACTTCAAAATACATTTCAATCATTCTACAACCTGCAGATCCGCACAAAAGAATTCCTAAGTCATGGAAGGGCCTGATGGGGCATAAATTTCAGTTTTGGGAGCACTGGCTATGCCAATTAAAACCAAGGAAGCAACATGTGTCACTGTTGGTTTTCCATCATGACGAGTTTCTTTTTATAGGTTAAAATAACATTACTCTACAGTTTACTACTTCCTGTTTTAGATAATCCATCCATATTAAACCTCCTTACGCTTTAGGCTAGGGTCAGACTAACGCAATCTGTGCGGACTGTGTGTCCGTGCACAACAGACGTTTCAGGGCCGGCGCTAGCGTAAGGCGGCACAGGCGGCCGCCTTACTATCTGGCTTCCTGCCAGTTTGTGGGGGCGGAATTCCGCGGGCCCCGAGCGCCGCCATCTTGGTCGGCCGGGGAGACCCAGCACAGCGCTAGGGGCAGAACCACCTGACCAGCGCCGTGCGATCTCGCGAGAATGCGGCTGCGCTGGTCATGTGGTTCCCGCCCGGCGAGTGGCAAAACTGCATCATGTCAGCGGCCGCTCGCCACCATGAGGAACGCCGGCGGAGCTGGGGGCAGATATATCCATATCAGCTGGGGCAATATATACCCATGTAATCTGGGGTCAAATATATCCATGAGTTGGGGGCAAATATATCCACATGTGAGCTGGGGGCAAATATACCCATATGAGCTGGGGCAAATATACCCATATGAGCTGGGGCAAATATACCCATATGAGCTGGGGCAAATATACCCATATGAGCTGGGGCAAATATACCCATATGAGCTGGGGCAAATATACCCATATGAGCTGGGGCAAATATACCCATATGAGCTGGGGCAAATATACCCATATGAGCTGGGGCAAATATACCCATATGAGCTGGGGGCAAATATACCCATATGAGCTGGGGGCAAATAGTTCCATATGAGCTGGGGCAATATATACCCATGTGATTTGGGGGCAAATATATCCACATGTGGTCTGGGGGCAAATATACTTATATGAGCAACCCTAGCGTATGTGTATATATAGAGATTATCATGGCACCTCTATCCTGATTGGCTTGACATGACACGGATGGGGGGGGGGGCACCAAAATGCACCTTTGCATGACTAGATAAAAATGCCTGCACCGGCCCTGCAGACGTACTTTCTGACTGACGACAAGGTAGTGGGCACACGGTCCGTTTTTGTGACTGAGGTTTTTTGACTGATGTAGATGGGAAATAAAATTTAATGATAAACCATTTTGTCCGTCAAAAATGCAATCCGTCTGACTACGTTACACACAAAGCACTCCGCACGTCCGTTCTAGCGGTTTTACGTTCTTGCCTAACTTGCGTCCGTTTGCCGCATCCGTTGTGCGTCCGCACTTCGTGTGTGGGTCTCTATTGATCATAATTGTATGCTACCACGGATGTTAAAATGTGCGCAACACGGACATGAACACTGCGCTCGTCTGATCCCAGCCTTATGTGGAGGTATAATGGAATTACTATTAAGGCAAATTTTTTTTTTTTACCTTTTTTTGTAGATGGTGGTTGCTCGCCTATCTTGGCTTAGAGTCCACATATTAGAACAGATCTTAAAATTCTAAATTTACAACTTTGTTTTTTCAGTGCCGAAGGAAGTCACGTATCCGGTCAAAGCAATGGACGGGACCCTCAAGCTCTTGCCAAGGCTGTGCAGATTCACCAGGACACCTTACGCACCATGTACTTCGCATGAAAGCGACCTTACCCCCCAAATACGCACAGGTTTGACTTGCTGCAAGCAATCTGAAGGATCTGCCGCATGGGTATCCAGGGCTAATTGGGGTGGTTCCCTTTCATGGGCCTTCCACTTTCAGTCCCTCCACAGTGCTCCCTTCGGGCTTGCACTGAAGCCCCGGAGCAGTTGAGTGAAGGGAGGGCTAGTCCTCGGCATAGAAGATCATTGACGAACAGCACTTTTATGCAATATAAAACCAGCCAACTGCTAGATCGTTATAATGGAGCCTCCACTTGGATGCACTGCTTACATCTTGTCTTTGTTGCTTTTCATTATTTTTTTTAACCCTTTTAAGCCTTTACCTCAAATTGCTCTGCAGCACTAGCTGTCTTTGCAAACAAATACAAATTAACCTTTACCAATAGGGATGTATGTGGTACGCTTGGGTAGGGTGATTCAGTGTGTGTATATATGTTTCTATGTATGCAAACATATACACACATACGTGTGTATACGTATATACACACACAAGGCTGTGTTTAGTTGGTTGACTAGGGCTGTTATTCTTGTGACACAGCTGTGAGTTATTCTAGTGTAGTACTCTTGTGTATTATTTTGCTGAGGCAAGTGATGCTACAAAGTGTAAGAATGTAGAGCCTGTGATCATGTAACCCCAACGGTGGAGTAGGACATGCAGCGGCATAGGAGTTTAACCTAAACAACCCTATTTGTATCTCTAGGTATTTGCGTATCTTACAAAGGTATAAATTTGACATGCGCATATGTCTAGAACACAAAAAAAAATTGAATGTTGTTCAAAAAAACATTTTTTTTTTTATTCCATTTTTCCACCACATCTTAAGTGTTTTCAAAATGACTATTGCCTGCATAATATGTACCCCATCCAAATTCCATCCTCGCAGTATACCCTCCAATCAAGAAAGACTTTCGTTTTTTGATGTTGGTAACTATCAAGGGTCTCAGAACTAAGGCTCTGCATTTGACACATTTTCAATCACCTTTCAATGTAGGTGTCACTAATGTAGTAACACACGGGGGGGTGTATTATTGATTTCAAATTTGTCTTGTGCTGCTAAAACCTCTTTAGCTCACTTGCCACAATCAATTTTAGTACACGGCTTTCTCATTTCCAGGACATTATGTTTGGATTAAACTCCTGATGGCTACACAGTCAATCCTTTGCACTGTTAAAAGGTTTGTTTTTTTCTTCTGTTAATCATTCTGAGACTTTTCAAGTCCTCTAATATCTGCTTATTTTAATTTACAACCATCTGAATTGTGCAGCCTGGCAGTGATGTATTTGGTTTAATCCGCCTTATGCTGTCAGCCTACACAATTGTTTTCTACTGTACACCCCATTACAATCACATATAGTATGTGAAGCTGGGGTTTCTACAGCACAGTGTCATATGCTTGTCTTTCGACAGTTGAATTTCCCTTTATCCATTTTTCTGGTCGTTTTTGTTACAGTTGCTCCAATATACTTTCAGTTATGTTGTAAAACCTTTTTGTAGTACTTTTTTAAAAATATTTATTAGCGTAATGATACTTTTAATTTAATTATTTCAGAACATATTGGCAAACCATTATATATATTTTTTATTTTCCATGTATGTTTTTGCTAATTAAGGAACTGTATTAGTGTCATAACTGACTGCTTTTTGTTTTTGTTTAGCTCTTTATAGTGCAATAAGCAAATTAACTTTATTTCCCACACAGCCAGTGGGATCTGCAGAGCATTGCATAAAAAGCCTTAATTACGAAAGGGAAGTGTCAAAGTCCTTCTGGTGGTGTTAAATAACCTGTATAACACTGGCATTTTCTTGGTGGTGTTCTCTACACTACCATAGGAAAATGTTACAAGAAATTCTAGGTTTCAAACAGTGTGAATTGTGCAATGTTTGGTACTGTTGCTTTAAATTCAGAGTCGATTTTTATTTTTTTTTCCTACGGACCAATATATAAATATCTATATTTGAATTATTGATTGTAGTTTGTACACAGATAAAATGCATATTGTGTTTTACTTTCTTTTCGCCCCATTAGCATAACAAAGTTCATTTTACTGAATGACAGTAAAGTGAGATCATGCAATTTTATTTAACTTAATGTGGTAATGTCGGTCTAAAAATTAACATCCAGCTTTCTCTCCAGGACCAATGCGGCTACTAGACATTTGGTTGTCACTTGAGACTGATCTTAAAATATCTCTATGCCACTAGTTTGTGTTTTTTTTTTTTTGTTTTATACATGTTGAGGTCTGCTAAGTGCAACTGAATTTGGTTGCAAGCATTCATGGCATTTGTGACGTTGTGGGGAGGAAAAGGGTTCAATAAATCAGATATAATTGGTTAGTATTTGTGTCTGCTTTTCCTTTCATATTTACAGAAACAAAATCTTTGCTACAAAAAACCCTCTCAGCACTTTAGAACACCTGGGATTAAATCTTTTCATACTGATTATTTCAGCCAAGTTCACCCTGAATACAGCATTTATTTCATATCATTTTAGTGACAAAATATTACCCTTGACATGCCAAACTTGATTGTCAAAAAAAAAAAAAAGGGGAAAGAACTCCACAGCAAGTCTTAGTACTGTAAAATCAATTTCTGGCCCGTGTACATAGTAATCACATGGACTTGTACCCCATATACTTACAAGGAAAAATGGAAAACCCTTTTTTATGGGTTGACCTGTTTCTACATCTATGGAAGTCTGTTGTTTATATCTGATGGCGGTATGTCTATACTGCCATCCGATATACACAACACTTAAAATTGCACACATACTGCTTAGGTGCACTTTGTGATGTCCCATCAGGAGATGGATAGTACGTTGGTTTTAAAGATTAATGCAGTATCTCCTCTCATGATGACATCACCGTTTGTACTCTCCTCAATCTAACGACCGGAACCGCAGTGTTTTTGTGTTATGCAGGATGAGCTGAAGTGTGGGCTGTCAGAGATGTGTGATTTAACTTGGTAGAGGGCTGTCCTGCAGTACTTTTGTCTGCTCACAGCTGACCAGTATGCCAGTCATCTAGAAACTTTGGCAAATGTATATAGCTTTAATCATTCAGCTTGCAAGTAAGCAGGTTGTAGTTACAGACAAATCTGGAGACAAGATCACATTCAATTTACTGGAAATACACTTCCATTTCATACTATTGTACACACTGGACCAGGCAAGCAGCGTGCTGTGATATATCAAGTGATGAGATGTCTCATTAATTTGTATGACGGTCTGATTTCTAAATCCCTTAAAACGTGGCAAGGATAGTGAACTTATTCCTGTGTTCATTTTAAATGTTTTACTTGAAGGGCCATTGTGTGCTTCAGTTAAAATGTTCTAACATTTGCACGCCAATATGTATTTCTTATTGGCTGTTTACACTTCAGTACTTTCAGATAAAATTCTCCTCAATGCAGGTAATCCTGTTTACAGGAGAATATTTAAATGTCTAGTATTTTTCAGATCCTTGGTGTTGCCTTGTGGCTAGCAGAACCAATCTTTTTCCAACCCTTTTTCTTGGAATTGAGCTCATTAAAGTATGTACAAAATATTTTGCTGTTAAACATTAATACTTGCAATTAGAAGAATGGCAATTTTAAGCGTGTATCAGTCTTTACTGAAGCAATAATAGTCAAATTTATGTTGTGGAGGTCCTTTTTCAACTTTCCTTGAATGAGTATCTTCACCTATTACTTCACTATTCTTTTCAAATCTCAATCTCCCTTTTTTAAAGCGCACACATCATGCACACTGCTGGGTACTGTCATTGTCTGGTTCCTATAGGCTGGCCTTCTGATCTTTCCTGTCGGGTAAACCTTGGCAGCACTGGACCTTGGATAGCTTTGGCAAATCACAAAGCTTGTGGCACCTTGTCTGCAAGTATGTTGGGTTCATGTTAAACTATGCATTTGCGCACTACAAGAGATATTGCTGAGTTTTCTAAATTATGGCTGAAAGCGAGAATTTAGGTCTGCAACTAATGATTATTTTCATAATCGATTAGTTGGCAGATTATTTTTTCGATTCATCGGATAAAAGAACATACGCAAGTTGCTTTTCACACACAAGGTACACAAGAGCTGGGTCACAGTAATGGCTTGATGCTGCGAACGCAGCTTAAGCCCGTGTCTGGCTGCGTTCGTCTGACCCTAGCCTACTACTTAGGCCTGTATCCCCAAACCCTACTACCATTGTCACAATGACTAGGACTGACATCAATATCTGACTTGTAACTATTCGTGGCCTTTGACATTTGTTTTTAAAACAATCCAAAGTAATTATGCTGTTACAAGCGCTGAGACATGATGATGGCACAAAATCAGGATAAGGGGGGGGGGCTGCACTCAACACAGCCTGACCACTTTAGCTTATTAGTGTCCCTTTACAATAATTTCATGAACAAACTGAGCAGGAGGAGGGTCCGGAGGTGGCAGAGAATGAGTTTGGGCAAGGGACTTGACCAGAGTGTGAGAGGGAGTGGATTTGGGCAGAAGAAAGGACCTGAGTGTGGGAGGGAGTTTGTGGGAAGGGACTGCTCCAAAGGGAGAGAATGGCAGCTCCAGACCAAAGAGGGGGCGACAGGCAAGTTGGGGTGGTGGCACAGGACGAAGCAGAAACTGAAGTTCTAATGTTTAACTCAGTCTGACTATTCGAATTGTGTTCAGCACACACTGTTTAATCGACAGCCGATTAATCCGTTGTTTCAGCCCTAGTAGAATTTTAATAAAGATTTGAAGGGGAGCATTTTCCTCTTTCCTACTTCAAAAAGCCGAATAAAATCATCTAAAAATACAGTGGTTTTGTGTTGGGAGGGGGGTGAGTGGGTTAAAGATAAATATCAGGCCCTGAGCCTGGAGTAGGTATTAAGTGGGCCTGGAGAGAGATACTGTATACTAATCTGGCACCAAAAAAACAAGCAACAGACAGGAAGGAGTCGACCGAATAACGAATGCAGTCAAAGCAAAGCAAGAAAATTGTTTGCCTTTAAGAGTGTGCATGCAGGAGTAGCCAATTAAGCAAAGACACACGGAGGTCAAACATGGGAAAGAAACCCATGTGCAAGGGCCCTCAATGCCGGCTCCTCACCACAGCGAGTCGCCCCTGAATTTCCGCCTCATTGGCGGAAGGGGCACAGCAGCAATTCGAACCAACACTGGTACAGGACACCAACACAAACGCTGTGCAACTGTCTGTTATAGTCAAAATGACCAAGCATCCTAGAGACATGTAATGTGATTAAAAATATTTAAAAAAAATAAAAAACACACCCTGGTTGTTATCCCAATGCAGAGCAGCAAGAAAGAGGAGAATACATGGCAAGAACTTTTGTAGGGTAATGGTGGATTGTTTGGGAGGGACTTATGTTTTTTTTTTTTTTTTATTGTACTTTGTTCTGTTCGGAGTTAAGTAGGAAAGGGCTTCAAATAGGAGCCTCGGAGACCTTGACTTAATATTGCTCTTGTGCTAGTGATGGATCCTCGATCCCACGCTCCAACGAATGCTATAAAGGAAGCATATAAGAGGAGCATTGATTGTAAGATTGAAGCATAGTGAAGTAAGTACGTTCTATTCCCTGTGTGTGCTGGCATGAACTCAAAGTTGAAGAAGTGGATTAACATATATATTCCTTCATTGGTGCTGGACATGTGCATCCACATTCACAGCACCAATTTGCATCACCTATCAGTGCTTGTAATCTTGGAACGCCATATAAGCCTAAACTATATGAAGGGGAGGTGTTGTAAAGCATTGTTTTAGCACAACCTATTAAGTGATGCGAAGGATGGAAATTAATAAAAGGATGACCTCCCCAGCTGTGCAACTACACGGTGTGCACATTTATTAGGAAAGTTGTATTTTTGAGGATTCATTTTTGAAAAACTACCGTTCTCTCGATCAATGCAAAATGTTGTTAAACCCCAAACCTGAATATGTAAGAAAGGAAAATTAGGTTTTGGCTTTCTTAGGAGAATATATTTGTACAGTGCTACAGAACTTATTGGTGCTTTACGAATACCTGTAAGGGTGTGCAGAATTATTATGCAACTAAATGGAAAAAAAAAATTCCCATCTGACTTTTTTTGTAAATTGTGAGTTATTTTCATGTTAGTGAAAATAATAAAGATTTCTGACAATCTAGCCACTTTCTTTTCAAGAAAAGTCATAAGCCTTCAATCCATGGAGTCATCATTCTTGATCTGTTGACGATCATTTTTTGTGCAGCAGCAACCTCCCAGACACTGTTCAGAGAGGTGTACTGTTTTCCTGCGCTGTAAATCTCCCATTTAAGAAGGGCCCACAAGTTCTCAATAGAGTTTAGGTCAGGTGAGGAAGTGGGCCATGTCATTATTCTTTCATGTCTTTTCTGGCTAGCCACGCAGTGGAGTACTTTGGTGCATTTGATGGAGCATTGTCCTCCATAAATATAATGGTCTTCTTGAAATATGCAGACTTTTCCTGTACCACTACTTGAAGAAATTGTCCTCTAAAAAGCTTGTCACTAGGTTTGGGAGTTGAGCTAGTTGGATCTTTTTCGGTTGAATATGGACTCAAAATCATCTTTAGTTTGGGGCGTGGCTGACTACTGAGGTGAGGAGAAGCCGGCTGCTTGGGCTCCATCCCAATCGGGCCTATTTGGGGTTTATTCACCCCATAGCTGAATTTCTGGCCTCTCCCCTCCAACCTGATGTGTATCCTCTGCTGTCTGTGACAACCAGGGTGTCGGTCCGTGGGTTCCCCCTGCGCTTGAGCCGAGAATCCCTGGGACGGGTGGCCATCTTGCGGCCTACCACACACTGCGACTCTTTCCTGGCCCCCTGCTGAGTGCCCCGTAAGGCGATGCGTGCTCTGAGGACGGTGGACCCTTGCTGACTTCAGACCAGCGGGGAAGGAATTTCAAGAGTGCTGCATCCCTCTGAAAGACACTTTACGATTTGTGACTTTTCAGAGTCGATTAAATCCGATTTGTCCATTTTTGCCTGCAGAAAAGAAGCTGCCCAATTGTTATGAACACCTTGATATAGGTTGTTTATCTCCTTAAGGCCACATCTCCCTCATTACATAAATACACATCACCTGATATGCTTAAATCCAATAAGCATTCTAGTTTATATAACGTGAAGTTGGACAATATGCATAATAATAATTGGTCAAAATACTTGCCTAGTAATTGTGAACAGTGTAGAGGCGTTAATGGCCTAATACATGCATTGCCATTAGTAAAGCAGCTTTGTGGAATGCATAGTGTTTGTGTATATTCTGGTTAGTGGGTTTTTTGTTTTTTATTATTCTGGTACATACATCGTCCCTTCTGATAAAACACAGTGCTGCACCAACATAACTTACTTCATAATACATCATTGGCACACATCTGTTGATTTGTGGCATGGTCCCTGCTTAATCGTGAATGAGAATTGTGCAAATCCATTAATATGAAGTCCGTGAGTTGTCCAACACATCTGTCTGCTGCCATGTATAAAAGTATTAAGGGATATGTGATAAATCGCAGTAAGCAATAAATCCATTAGCTGCACTTTATAACTATATATATATTATTTTATAATGGTTCTACCTTTCTGTGGTTTTTAAATCTCAAATGTGTATCCTGCACAAGGGCATTTGACAAACGGACACTTCAGGCTTCCGATCATATCTGATATCCTTTTGTTCATGCATTATGCCCCATTTACCGTAACATGTAAAGAGAAAAGCTGGGAGTCCGCTAGCAAAAAATATAGATGTGATAAATTTCGTAGAGTTGGAGGGAAACCATCATGATCGAGTACTGGGCACTGCCATCCCTATCAAACTTTGGCAAAGTGCTGTTCAGAACTGGTGTGCCTGCCAGGTGAGCGGATGAGCCAGCCAGTATTAATAATTCCATGGCCGTCTCCACACACAAGATGTGTATTCCATATGAAAAGGGCTGGCCGCAGACTACCTTCTAATCTGAGATCTAGTGCCGCCCTGCAAGAATGTATGGCAGATTCACTTTAATGAATCCTTCACCCTCCCATATGTTTTCTCTAATATTGGGGCATGCTGATTCAAAGGTGTTTTTTTTTTTTTTTTTTTTGCTTTACTTTCCATTTGTTGAAATGGGGTGGCCTTGCGTGGCATCCTGTAACGAAGTGGAAGGCAATGAACATGATTTTTAGTATTGCATTCCTATATAAACAGTTATCAATAAAATCTGGCAATTATAATTTACACCCTTTATGGCTTTGATTTCGGCACTGAAATTCCCAGTTGCTTTGAGGCTTGATTCCCTAGGAGCAATTCCATTTATAATTGCTGCTTCCTTCAAATTCGTTAGTTTCCACTTCAGTCTAATGTTCTTTTACATGTGATCCTTTTCCAAAGCAGCCAATGGCACACTTAACCCCTTCGTTGCAGGGACATTTTTCATCCATTGGCAGCGTCTGTATTAAACCACTAATTTCGGGCCATCTGCAAGATATCTACCCCTTGTTGTACCTTTTTTATTTCCGCAGTTCCTCTATCAGAAAATAACTTTAGTTTGAACAATTTTTGAAATGTGAAAAATGGCACATAGAGATATACAGTAGGGCAAAAAGATATTTAGTCAGCCACCAATTTTGCAGGTTCTCCCACTTAAAAGATGAGAGAGGCCTGTAATTGTGATCATAGGTACACTTCAACTATGCGAGACAAAATGAGAAAAATCCAGAAAATCACAGTCTGATTTTTAAAGAATTTATTTGCAAATTATGGTGGAAAATAAGTATGTGGTCAATATCAAAAGTCCATCTCAATAGTTTGTGATATATCCTTTGTTGGCAATGACAGAGGTCAAACGTTTTCTGTAAGTCTTCACAAGCTGTTGCTGGTATTTTTGCCCATTCCTCCATGCAGATCTCTAGAGCAGTGATATTTTGGGGCTGTCGCTGGGCAACACGGACCTTCAACTCCCTCCAAAGGTTTTCTATGGGGTTGAGATCTGGAGACTGGCTAGGCCACTTCAGGACCTTGATATACTTCTTACAAAGCCACTCCTTCGTTGCCTGGGCGGTGTGTTTGGGATCATTGTCCTGCTGAAAGACCCAGCCACGTTTCATCTTCAATGCCCTTGCTGATGGAAGGAGGTTTTCACTCAAAATCTCACGATACCTGGTCCCTTTGCAGAAAAACAGCCCCAAAGCATGTTTCCGCCACCATGCTTCACAGTAGGTATGGTGTTCTTTGGATGCAACTCAGCATTCTCTCTCCTCCAAACACGACGAGTTGAGTTTTTACCAAAAAGTTCTACTTTGGTTTCATCTGACCATATGACATTCTCCCAATCCTCTTCCCGATCATCCAAATGCTCTCTAGCAAACTTCAGACGGGCCCGGACATGTACTGGCTTAAGCAGGGGGACACGTCTGGCACTGCAGGATTTGAGTCCCTGGCGGCGTAGTGTGTTACTGATGGTAGCCTTTGTTACTTTGGTCCCAGCTCTCTGCAGGTCATTCACTAGTTCCCCCCCCCCCCCCGTGTGGTTCTGGGATTTTTGCTCACAGTTCTGGTGATCATTTTGACCCCACGGGATGAGATCTTGTGTGGAGCCCCAGATCGATGGAGATTATCAGTGGTCTTGTATGTCTTCCATTTTCTAATGATTGCTCCCACAGTTGATTTCTTCACACCAAGCTGCTTGCCTATTGCAGATTCAGTCTTCCCAGCCTGGGGCAGGTCTACAATTTTGTTTCTGGTGTCCTTCGACAGCTCTTTGGTCTTGACCATAGTGGAGTTTGGAGTGTGTCTGTTTGAGGTTGTGGACAGGTGTCTTTCATACTGATAACAAGTTCAAACAGGTGCCATTCATACAGGTAACGAGTGGAGGACAGAGGAGCCTCTTAAATAAGAGGCTTCAGGTCTGTGAGAGCCAGGAATCTTGCTTGTTTGTACCGTACTGTAGGTGACCAAATACTTATTTTCCACCATAATTTGTCAGATTTTTAAAGAATTTATTTGCAATGTGATTTTCTGGGTTGTTTTCTCATTTTGTCGTTCATAGTTGAAGTGTACCTATGATGACAATTACAGGCCTCCTCTTTTTAAGTGGGAGAACCTGCACAATTGGTGGCTGACTAAATACTTTTTTGCCCCACTGTGTGTGTGTGTGTGTGTGTGTGTGTGTGTATATATATATATAACAGTGGCACTCTAGGTCTTCGTATTGAAAAGTTTAATATAGAAAAATCAACGTTTCAGTCCGCTGTCCGTGGACTTTCATCAGGATACAAGAAACATCACAGGACATATGCGGTGAGTTAAATTTGTTATATATAAGTGTATCCACCCTCCCTGAGCCAAACCGACGCCGTCTCAATCAGATGACGTCTGCTCCCAAACGTGACCCGCCCATCACCAAGGCAACTGAATGCCTTCCACTCGGGTTGCTGTAAACATAGACGCTGCGGAAAAAAGGTGCATTAATGGTTAACACCTAAATAGATGTGGTATTCAATGGTGTACACTAACCTCTGTATCTATACAAAAACCTAAAAAAAGGCTACGATACAGCCGCAGTCTAAAGTTCCCCGATTTTGGAAATGTATTAAAAACAAAATATGGACAAAAATGATCAAAGTATGGAAAAAAGAATGATCAAAGCAGCAACAAGTTTGTGCTTAAATGGAAAGGACAATAAGCAGAATCTCAGCTCTACCTAATCTGTAGACGAAAATTGGAGACTGTAGCTGGTCAAAAAGCCGATATTAAATCGTATGATAATATACATGGAGGAGATTATATACCCGTAGATGTTGAACAAAGGTACTCTAGTGGCCAAAAAGACCCAACCTCATAGGGTCCCATTCAAAAAAAAAAAGGAGGGGGCAATAGCAAAAATTAATTGATATTACAAGATGTAGAAAATATTGATATTACAGGATATAGAAAATGGCTCAACAAATCAAGTGGAATAACAATGTACCCATATGCATCTATAGTAAGCTACTTAAGGAACCAATCCAAACTATGGACCGATGATCTCAACGAACCAATTTGTAGAATATAGACGCAGTGGTTAAAAGTGATAGCCTTAGAAGTATTTTCTATGTTATCTGCCAATCTAATCCAACCACTGAAGTGTAGGGGTCCAAGTCCTCCTATCATAATCACTAATGGCAGTGATAATATTCAAAAAAAGCCCCTGATAACGGCAACTATTGTATTAAAGGTTGATAAGACAACCTCTCAGTTAACCCCTTCGGATAAATAGTACCCAACTCCCTTATCCAGTATGTTTCCCTGCGTAACCATAAACAACTCCAATCTCCACCCCTCCTGGGACATGGTACATGGTCAATGGCCATAAATTTCATGGCTGGTAACTGATGACCCTTCTCTAGAGAGTGCCTGGCAACCGGTTTATCACTGGTGCCATCCCTATAGGCTAATCGGATAGAGGACTGATGACCTCTAATCCGCTCTCTCAAACTGGTGTCGGTCTTACCGATGTAATGTAGCCCGCAAGAGCAGGAGATTTTGTAAATCACATGATCTGTCGTGCAGGTAATGCGTTGTTTAATACGATACTTTTTACTGGTGTGGGGATGACTAAATGAGGAACCCAAAATCATGTGACGACACGTCACACAACCCAAACACCTAAAACAGCCTGGATGTTGAGTAATAGCCTCATTTGAATAAGAGTGTATAGGGTCTGTATGGACCAAGAGGTCCCGTAGATTGCGAGATCTCTGGGGAGGGTATCATCACTCCCCAGTATGCCCCAGTTCTGTTTTAAGATATGATTAATCTCTTCCGACCTAGGTGTATATGGGGTAGAAAAGACAAACGTCGAATCCTTAACAACCTTACCCACTAAATCTCGTTCGCAACGGGCAAGGGCATCCCTTAAGATATCGGTCTGGTAACCTCTATCTAAAAAACTTTCCCACATCTCCTGAATCTGTATCTGTGCCTGTTCCTGATTGGACTTATTCCTCAACACCCTTAAGAATTGTGTATAGGGTAATGACCGTTTAAGGTGGATAGGGTGCAAGCTGCTCATGTGGGGCACTGTATTACGGTCAGTAGCTTTTTGAAATAGAGTGTACTCAATATTTGCATGCTTACGAAAAATACGTAAATCCAGAAAATCGACTGAATGTAGACTTATTTCTGCTGTAATTTTTATAGGGGAATCCAAGTGATTAATTTGGTCAACCATTAGTTCCGCTCCCTGTACCGTATCATCTAAGATGATAAATACATCGTCGATAAATCTTTTGTAATACAATATTTTGACCCCGAATTTAGCAACAATCTCCTGTTGTTCAAACCAATGCATAAATGCATTGGCATACAGCGGGGCGACCGCCGCCGCCCCCATGGAGATCCCAGTCACCTGTTGGTACCACAAAGATTCAAAACGAAAATAATTACATGTCAATACCAGCTCCAATAATTCTAAAACAAATTCTACCGGAGGTCCATGATAGACCAAGGATTGTGTCAGAACCTGCCGCATGGCTTCAATCCCGAGGTCAGTAGGTATGACAGTATATAAACTCTTCACATCACAGGTCATGAATACCACCTCAGTGTCCGGAAGGACAATGCGCTGTAGATCAGCAATCAATTGTGGAGTGTCCCTCAGACAAGTGTCCAAACCCATCACCGACTCCTTGAAGAGAAAGTCCAGCCACTTAAACAGTGGTTCCATATTAAACTTTTCAATACGAAGACCTAGAGTGCGGCTGTTTTTGCACGCTGTATTTTGCCTAGTGGGCACCAGGCTTGGAACCTTTTGGATGTGGAGTGCAAGGGTGATCGATATATATATATATATATATATATCTCAAAAAAGGTGAAATATTTGAGTAATTTTGACTGTGTGCATCCTAGAAAAAAAGCCGCATAGGAGTACTTGTTCACAAAATATTTTATACAGTTTGATTTCACAATTAACCCCCTTTCATCGGCACAGAACAAAAACTTTTTTGGATTTTTTTTTAGATTTTGAAGCTAATGGTTTTATATTTTACCCATTTGTACTATCTCACCCTTTATACAGAAAGAGAGCCGGGATAAAATGTCAGATATAAAAACATTGAGTGCAGTTTAAAACTACAAAAAAGTCTTCTTTCCCAGAGGGGTGACAAGTGCCATTTTGCTCTGTATGGGCTCACATATGCCTGTCAAAACTGAGTAAATATTAATGATGCAATATTATCTATGTATACACTCCCCAGTTATACCGTTAATTTTAAAATCCGCAATTCATTTAGGGCTGCAACTAACGATTGTCATAATCGATTTAGTTGGCTGATTCGTTTTAAATTTTTTTTTTTTTTTTTTTTTTTTATGGATGCTAAAAAAAATATTTTTGATTTTAAGTAAAGGAACACTATGTAAAGATAAACCCCTCCCACCCCCTTTTTTTCTTTTTGCAATTGCAATTGCATAGTGTATGTAACTTTCGTATGTACATATGCAAATTGCGTATGCTGCCTAACTTGGGTACTTTTCACACACAAGGTACGTGACACCTGGTCAACGGAACGCTGCTGTGAGTGCTCGGATAGACACGATGAAGATGGGGGAGCACTCTACATAGCCTGACCACTTTAATAAGCTAAAGTGGTCAGTGGGCAAAAGAATGTCCCTTTTAAAATGATTTCATGACCAGAGTACAGGGAGGGACCAAAGGTGGGAAGAAGTGAGTCTGGGCAAGAGACGGGTCCGGTCTCTTGCGTACTTGCGTAAGCTCACTCCCTTTCGCACTTTTCCCAAAGTGTGGGAGGGAGTTTGGGAGAAGAAACTGGACCAAAGGGAGAGATGGCAGCTCCTGACGGGGGGGGGGGACGGGGGGGGGTCTCTGCTTTAGTTCTTTTTGTAAATCAAATAAAAACAAATTGGTGTTGTCTAACATAACCCTAGAACTGAATCAGAGTAAAGCAGCGGCACATCTTCTCCAATCACCTCCGATGTGGCATCTGATGTTATTAATGTTTAACTCAGTGTGACTCTACACAGTGTGTGCTATACACAAGCCAATTAATCGACCAACAGACTAATCGATAATCGTTGGCAACTATTTTCATTGTCCTATAGTTATCGATTAGTTGTTTCAGCCCTAGATTTATTTATCCCATTTAAAAAGTTGCATCTGAAATCAAACACAAAGTCGCAATCAACCTCATTTGGCAGCTACAGACTTTAGCTAGCACCCGGATTGTCACTTGACGTCTATACAAAATGAAACCCCTCATTTGAATGGTGGCAAAAGCTGCCTTCAATTAAGGGATCATGTGAGCTATTTCTATGAGGGTGTGATATGCGCTCTTTTTATATTACCTAGAGTTTCATTATATTTCTAATTTTGCAAGTTAGTTATTTGTGGTTATGAAAATCGTCTGGCAGCTGGACTGACACAGGGCCACGTGTTTAAAAGCATAAAAAATACTTTCAAATAAGTGGTCTCATGCCCCCTTGTATTATGGGGGTGAGGGGAGTAGAGTGGATACCCACCCTTATGAATTTGAGTTATACAAAGTCATCGACCCCCTTAACAAAAAAGTCCTCCCAAGGTTTTCATTTTATTATGGTAATTGCCTGCAAATTCGAAAAATTCTTGAGCAATGTGACCCCTGGTACAGAAGGGCGAAATCTCCGGTTTCAAAGGCGGAGTCTCACTCCCCTCTAAATACAGCACAGTATGAGATATAAGCTATATAATTGCACATCACAGCAAGATAAACTGTTCTCTGCCATCCATAGGGGATAGGCATTGACCTTATGGAGATCATCTGCTTCTTAGGGGAGCAAGTTTATTTTAAAGGGTAGTTCCAATACTTTTCATTTTGCATTGTGTTGTCTGTCTTGGTAAGTATTTCTGTGGGGAAGACGGGGGCTGAGTATCTGCCCTGCTAAGCACCAGATGAACAGTTGATTAACAATTGGTGCTGATTTTTTTTTGTTTAAATTCTATAAAATCTGTTGCTTTCCATATTAACATGCATAATATCATTAGAAAGAGCAGACTCGCACGTTTCCAGGAAGGAGTCACTTTTTAATGTCCGTCTTAAAGAATAAGAAATAGTCACATTTTATATGGGAACTCCGGAACCAATGTAGAGTCAATTATTTTCTGTTTCGTTTTCCTACAGGCTCTGGTACTGTTTGTTATCAATGCAAGACTGACAAGTGTAATTAGCTTAATTTCCTCACATCAAAGGCTACTGGGAGATGATTATCACATGTTAAATAGATGGGACCAGTCCTTGGCAAGTCAAGGGGTTAAAATAGTATATAGTGAAGTGCCAAAAAATAAGCACCATACAGGAGACAATATTTTGACTGGTTATGTAACCTGAAAATCAGCAAAACAAAATACAAATATGCATCAACAATATTAAGAGAATGGGTGCTCTCTAATACTATGTAGGTGAGTAGTATGTGGAGAAAGTGGCAGGAGCTGAGGCCTTCAGATTATGAACAATCTGTTAAACAGGAGATGAGAGTTAGAAGTTAAAGGAAGGGATACTGCCCTTGTCATGTGATTGAGTTGGTCTATGATCATTCTTGTGAGGTATCTGGTTGTAAATACAAAAAAATGGGTTTAATTGCATCCTTTGTCAGTGTATCTAGGGAGCTAAGAGCACCCTTGTGGAAAAAGGACTACAAAAAGGGGGGAGTAGGCCTGGGGGCACCATGCAAACATGTCCAGAGTGTTATAGGGGGGAAGAGCAGGAAACACCTCTCCGTGTCTCAGAAAAGGGCTCCGCCTGATAGGTGCTCCAAAGGAACACCTGGTGATACATTTTGAACAGGCCTTATTCATAATGTCATACCATCTCTCAATCCTTACACATAAGAGTAATAAAAAACACTAAAATGCAATGCTTTTTAAAAAGTTGCTCAAAAATACAATTTATTTCATATACTCAACTGCATTGTTTATAAAACCTATTCCACGATTTATGAAACCAGTAATAAGCTGAGCTTTGCATCAAGTTGCAGACATTCCTAAGCAATCTTACGGATATTTCCATGGTATCATATTTGTTTGCATACACTTTATTCCATTTAGAAAGAATTGACTTTGCAAATGTGTAAACCTGTCAAATGTTTTTTCTTTTAGACCTACTTATACTGTATTGCCAAAGAAAATGTATTCCAGTGCAAAATGGAGTTTAAAGAGTTGGATCATAAATGTTATATAAAAAGAAAAAGCGAGGTTGGTTTAAAATGTAAATGTAAGTTGTTTGCAGTATATTGCTGCCAGGCGGTTGTCGGAGTGCTCAGACTAAATGAGATTAATTTCTACTAGCTGGATTGGTCCTGGAGACTTACATTGGGCAGTATTACAATGTTGGTGCTAACTTAACCAGAGCTGTTGTAAACTTAAAACCTCCATAGGCTATAATGGCTCTGGGAAGTTTACGACAGCTCTGGTTAAGTTAGCACCAACTATGTAATATGGCCCAGCATGTTTTATGCCTTACGTTTTAAGATGCCGTTCAGTACATAGTTTTGTTAACGGCACAACCTAATGCAGGCACAAAATAATCTATTTTTAAATGAAGAAAATGCTGTTTTTTGCATGATTTGGGTAGGATTTAATGGGGGCAAATCCAATAGGATATCCGCTCAGGAAATCTTTCTCCTAGAATTGTTATTTCTGATCATCTCGGATTACACCTCCCAAGGCACAATTCACAATGTTCAGTAAATCTATTTGTAACGTGTTTCTCCTTCAGTCAGCCTCAGTCTAAGAGCTTTAGAGATGCTTTCTAGTGTACATAGACCATTAAATGTTGCTTTTTTTGTAGGTGGAGAACAAATTACATGGAGGGTACTAGTGAACACAGGTCGTGGACCTCTACGAACCCATGCAGTCACAAGTAATTTGGTGTTACTGTTAAATGGCATAGGGTTGAGCTTGTTTTAAAAGTCAAACACTCCGGCCGTGTAAGTCTTACCTTTTACAGGTTTCAGAAAAGAGTATTTTATTTAACACAAGTGGTGTCTCAAGACCTGTGGAATGCCTTAAATGGGAGCTCATTTAACTCCTTCACTACCATGATAGACAACTCTATCTTGATCACCTGCGGGTGCCTGAGATTCTGTTAATAAGATCTAGGCCTATTCCGGAGCAATGCAAACGCATTCTGCTTATTGCAAGCAAAATTCTTTTGTAAATAGGCCCCAGAATGTACTGAATCGTTAGAAGCCCATCAAAACGTGTAAAATGATGTAATGAAACGATTTTGAGCAGCATGGAATTCCAAACAGGGAGCCCCAGCAAATTTTACATTCAGTAGAGCTTTTTTGGTCAGCAGAAGCACTCTGCCTTTCAAAATAGCGCCCATACAATACATTTTACTGTGGCTAATATAGGTTTTCCCTAATACCACTGTGCCCTGGCAGTGGTTTAACCTCCCTGACAGTTATCCCGAGTGTGTCTCGCAGTTAAATTTCACTGCTGAGAGCAGTAACCCCCGAGACACACTCAGGCTGTATACATCACCTCTGCATGGGCTCCCTCGATCTCTTCAGTCTACTCCGGCGATCGCGGCGTTTTACTTCCTGGATTCCTTCTCGCGAGGAAGGAATCAGAAAGTATGCGGTCGCCGGAGGAGGCAGCTGGGGACATCGAGGGAGCGCAGGGAGAGGTGATGTATCCAGCGGCATCCCGAGTGTTGCTCTGGGTTACCGCTTACAGCATAGGAATTTAATCCCGAGCCACACTCGGGAATACCGCTAGGGGGGCAAAAAATAAAATAGACCACACTTAGATGCGGTTTTTCACACAAATTAGACCGCATGGGAGGTTAATGGAAAATTCAGTTAATAGTGAATTGCTTAAAGGGACTTATGAAATATCTCATGCCGTGGATATCACCCCTCACTCTGGACCTAGCACAGAGTTGCAGTCACTAAGTGGTATCACAAAGCAGGAGAACGTCCTACAGAACATCTCCCTTGCCTCGCTCACTAATACGGCAGATTTCTGGGAACCTCATGGCAATAGTTTGATTTACAGGTGTGGTGTGGCAGCCTAAAAACAGAAATTTTAAGAACATCTGTGCATTTAGCTACCACAACAATCCATAAATAGAATTTGAATCCCAATTGATGGAGCTAAAGTGTGCCTGCTCCTTAGTAATTCACTGTAAAGGAAAACTCAACCTCCGGCTCTACCCCAAATGAAACCTTGTTCATTTGTACTTCATGGTGAACTAGAATTGAATTTTTAATTTTGTAAAAGTTGTAGGATTTCCAAAGCAATTAAGATCCAATTTTATTTGACATTCAGTGAAATGGATATAATTATCTGATTCCAGTAATGGCCTGTTTGTCTCACCTTGGGCTGAAGTTGATGCTTGGCCAGTGCTTTTATTTAAATACAGGAAGATTTTGGTTCTAGAAGTTCACTAAACCCTTCTGGTTTCCTTATTAATCTAACACTCTACTGAAAGATGGTGTCCTTTTTTTTGCCCTTAAATAATTGGGCAGAGGCTGCTGACTCTCTTTATGCTCAGGGACCCCGGACTCTGAAGTCTGAGTCTTTTCTGCGTAATATGCACAGCATAGGGAACGCAAATTACACACTGCAACTGGACTTGCAAACTTTATGTACGCAAGTTACGTATCGCCTGCGCAGAACGATGAATGCGTGCCAACGTCACTTGAAAGAGTAGTAACCGGCAGCCAAAAAATTCAAATGTCCCGGCTCCTGATGACACTGGGGCGGAGGAAATTCCTCCACTTCACCCAGCTTTTTAGCACATCCTGACCATTTTATAAATGTAATGTGTTCCTTTTAATGTAATAGTATGTCGAGATATGCTTGGTTTAAATATAAGCTATATAATTCATGTTAGAGTCCAAACATTTGGATATGCGTGTGTCCTCCCTGTTCCCGTACATCAGACGATGGTATTACGTGCATATTTACCTGTGCTTGTGGGTTTTCTAAAGGCAATATGAAGAAAGAAATGTAAATTGCATAGTAAATACTCTCCATAAAATGCAATGTCTATTTTTGTAGATCTTTATGCTCAAATATACATTAATGCACAAAATTTGTACATTCCTGCTTATGGGCTCTAAGCTGCTGTATTGAAGTGCTTTGTGTGACATTCACTTGGTAACATGTTGCCTCTTTCTGGATGCAATAGGGTACAACGCCTCAAAGTCGTCTTTTAAAAATGTTCCCTAGTATTAAGATGGTGGGGGGGCTGTATTTGACATATGTTTTAAGGTTGGGATTACTATTTGTGCTTGTTATAGGGTTTAGGTTAGTTATTGTTAATCCTAACCCTAAAACAGGTTTTATGTTTCTTTTTAGGCAGGAGATTCTGCTTGTTCTTATGACCTTTGCGTAGCTCATTTCAAAAGAAGAATCCTACTCCAATGACGAGAATTAATTGTAAAACCAGAGTACGTAGAATTTCACTAGTGTGGTATTAATTCTTATAGAAAAAAATGTTGAAAAATCCAGATTTTTTTTTTTCTCGCTTCAAATATGAAATTGGGTGTCCAGGGAAGCCACCCCTATGTAGACAAAAAATCAAGCAAGGACCCGGCACTCAAGAAGCAAGGACGTTTCAGCCAGACCACCTTAATAATTTAAGGTTTTCATGTTGCGTAGATTGGTGGGAGGGACAAGCGATGGGAGGAAGTATGGGGCAAAGGACTGGGCCTGAGCGTGTGAGGGAGAATGGCCCTGCCCCAAAGGGAGGGATAGCAGCTCTGGACTGGAGGGAGGAAGGGTGGGGTGATGGTACAGGACTCCAGCCCCAAGTAAGGATAAAAAACGGTGGTACAGCTCCTCCTACCCAGTAACAGTACCCCAGGGTCTGTGCTATAGTCCTGCTACTGTTGTAAACTAAATAAAACCAATCTGGTTATGTCCAAGGACATAATCCTGGAACAACATCATACAATTAGCTCCGATGTAGAGCCTGAGGATGTGAACGTTTAACTCAGTCTAGCTTTAAATAGTGTGTATACACATACCAATTAATCGACCATCTAATTGATAATGAGAATAGTTGTCAACTATTCTCATTATTGATTAGCTTTCGATTAGGGATGCACCGATACCGATACTAGTATCGGTATCGGGGCCGATATTGCCGTTTGCACGAGTACTTGTTACTCGTGCAAACGGCCCGATACATCCCGCCGATACCGGAAGCCGGCGCTGGGCCGGCTTGCCGGTATCCGCGGGGCTGGGGAAGCTGGCCGCGTGCATGAAAAACACGCGGCCAGCGTTCCCCTTCGGCGCGCCAAATACTCACCCTTCCTGAAGTTCCGGTCTCTGGGCAGTGATGCGGTCACGTGGCCGCCGGGCGCTCCTGTGACGCGGCCTCTCGGCTGGAGGCAGCGTCACAGATGCGCCCGGCGGCCACATGACCGCATCACTGCCCAGAGACCGGAACTTCAGGAAGGGTGAGTATTTGGCGCGCCGGAGGGGAACGCTGGCCGCGTGCTTTACATGCACACGGCCAGCTTCCCCAGCGTTCGAGCTGCGGGGCCAATCCATGAGAGCTGCGGGGCCAATCCATGAGAGCTGCGGGGCCAATCCATGAGAGCTGCGGGGCCAATCCATGAGAGCTGCGGGGCCAATCCATGAGAGCTGGGGGCCAATCCATGAGAGCTGGGGGCCAATCCATGAGAGCTGGGGGCCAATCCATGAGAGCTGGGGGCCAATCCATGAGAGCTGGGGGCAAACCCATATAAATTTTTATGAGGTCTGTTCCTATTGGAAAGCGTCACATGACATTAAATAAAAGTATCGGTACTCGGTATCGGTGAGTACTTTTAAAAAGTATCGGTACTCGTACTCGGTCATAAAAAAGTGGTATCGGTGCATCCCTACTTTCGATTCGTTGTTTCAGCCCTAATGATGGTAAACCCGTTTACCTAAACTCTGGATGTTTTATGTGCTAATGATTATTCTAGATTAAAAGGAAATGTAAAGTTTTTGAGGCAGGATAGAGAACTGCCTTCCCTCTGTCCATACAGTTTGACTTGACAAAGCCAGGACTCTGGTAGCCACTTGCTCCTAGAATTTTACATAATTATACATTTTCTGGTTTATTCTACACAAACCTCTAAAATACAACTTTGCCTTCTAAACCTAGGAGCCGGTTACATTGTTAATAAAGTGGCTCCCATGTTTGATTATAGACTTGCCACCTGCTTCACTATGTAAGTACATCCACACTGTACACTTTCTAGCCAAACTGAAGCTGCATTGAAATACATTTTCCTCCAGTTACTGTACAATAATTCTAGATCAAAGCAAAAACTGAATGCTTCAGGGTAGTGTTTCACAACCCTAATAAGCCAGATTGTAAAGTTTCCCTAGGGGAAAATGCAGACTGAATCCTGTAATCATTGAGCAGCAAATCATATTACCTGTGCAGTGTTTCAGATATCTGGAAAACCTGACCTGTTGGTGTTCCTTGGACAGGGTTGGGGGACCACTGTCTTTAGGATATGTCTAGAATTTGAACCAGCTGCCCATGTCTGCAGCAGGGTTTATAAATACCTGGGTGCCAATGCTTTCCTGCATAAGAGAATAAATGGCTATTGTACAGCGCTGCGGAATATGCTGGCACTTTATAAAGAATAATAAGAATGCTAGGATTCTTTATTATAAAGTCGACATCTTTAATATACAGGTACTTTAAGTACAGGGATGAAAATCTATGCTTCTTACCCACATCATTGTAGACAGGTACTTGTCAAGCACTAAATGAATATTTCCAAACCCATTCCTAATACCATGCATCCCAGGACTTAATCAGGCAATTCTTCCTAGGTAGACTTGGATAATCTAAATGGATGCTAGCTAATCTCTCCAAAATCCCCAAAAATGCTTTTCTAGTCCTCTTACCGCAGTGAATCAAAGCATTCAAAAACAAATCTAGAGGTCTGATATGAAACTTACTAGTTCTGTAATAAGTGCCTTTATTATAGATGGTGCTGTAGAATAGGGGGTTTTGTTATGGGTTTTCCAGATCCTGCCTGGAGAAGAAATACATGTATGAATATATGTATATTTTATATATTTATATATGTGTATATAGATCTATATAATGCCAAAATGTTCTAGACCTTTCATGAGCTGGACCTGCATGTTTTAGTGTGAACGGTTTATTATGTTACTGGAAGTTAAATTAGATGACCAAATTTTCAAGATGTGCTTCATAATCCTGTGCACATCCTGAAGCAATTTACAAAGAGTGATATTGAGGCAAAGTGCTAAAAGTGAAGCAATCTGCAGGAATATACCACTGGTGTCTAGAGGGTTTGTTCTGCTTTTAGAAATGGTTAATACCTGCCTATATGCAGTTACATATTCACAATAAAATAGCTTTACATGATGAACTGAGAAAGGGATTGTACGTTGCAACGCGTTCGTAGTCTATGGTCACTAAAAGTGCTTTTGCGCATAAACTGGATGTGTCGGAGTAGGTTGTTCCTTGCAGTAAAAGCTCCTCTTCTCAGTTTGGACCTTGCACACTGATGTTGAGCTTGGTCAGAAAGGTCCTTCTCCTGCAAGCCCAATATTTGATCCTGTAGAGAGATTGATGATATGTATCATTGGTTTCCAGTGGTAAAGTCCTAAAAACTAAAGTGAAGGAACTAGCAAAGATTTCTGTCCTCCAATTATCATCTCACACTTGACACCACACACTCTCAAATCTCATGTATGTATGTATATGAATATTAGCAAAAATGGATGATAAATCATATATTTGTGAATTAACAGGGAAACATGATTGAACACCTGCATACAAACTTTATAGTGTGTGGGACCAAAGGGAACCCCGTTCCCTCTGCAAAAATAGTGCAGGAACGGTTTCCATGCTTTCCCACTGGGCTTGATCCCTGCTGTTTTCTTGTACCTGGAACATAGAGTGCTATGGTAAAAGTTGAACAATATGATGGGCATTAAATTAAACATAGCTATTTAACTACAGAGAACACAGCACCTCATGAGCTTTTAGGGCCCAATTGCCTTGGAAGCTTCTGCTTTGTCTAGCATGTAATGTTGCTTAATGGAGAATACCAGTGTATTCTCTTGCACTAGTTTGAGTGTATATTCAAAGTGCAAGAGTTCGTTTTTTCAAGCTGGATTATCTGTGGCATTTTATTGGGGTGGTGTAAATGGTTTTATGGGACCTTGACATAATATTGAGGCATTATAAAGGCAGAAAAGGGTAATATGGTGAAACCTCATTTATTTGTATGCAGTCTTTATGTCTCGTTAAGTGTTGACTTCTCAGTGGCTGGAGGAATAATCTGCAATAACTCAGATAACTGGACATGTGTCAGAATGTTAACGCTGGGGGTTTCTTCACAAATATTTATCAGATTATTTGATGTTGTGGTACTGTTTTTTTGTTTTTGTTTTGAATCCTTATTGTTTTTTGTCTTAAAACATGGTTTTATAAAAGCTGGAGGTTCTTTTGAGAAGTGATTTTGTTAGGGAAACCTAGTGTTCTCTCGGGGTCTGTACTTCTGTGTTGTCCAAAGTTTAGATCTCCATCTGGGGTTGTATTTCAAACTTCCACTAACCACTTCATATATTAGAACGCCCATAGACAAATGTCAATGGCCATTCTTCCCATGCTTGATGTTGTTTTATTATTATTCTTTATATAGCGGCAGTACATGGAGACTGAACAACATTTTGACAAACCAGTACAGGAGGATATGAGGGCCCTGTTCCCATGGCATCTTACAATCTAGAAGATGCGTCTGAGGAACCTAACCCCCACCGTTGCTTAGGTTTCAGTTTATAATGTTCTGCATATTTGGGTAAATGTGTCACTGGGACACCATGATTTGGTAGAACATAAAGGTAAAAATAAATTGTGTGTTTGTTCACCTGCTGTTGCAGAACCCCTCTTTTGTTACATGTATTCTGCTTGATACACTCACGCTCTTCCTCTTTCCCTCCCTCCCTTACATCTAGTGTAAACATTTGGGGTTCCCATACTGTTTCATGTGGTGCCCTGTACATTCTTATATTGCTTTTGTACCTGTAAACTACACATTCTCTGATAAACCTATTCTAAACATCTGGGAACGCTAGCCGGAACAGGGTATTTGTACCAAAATTCTAGGGATCTGGAGAGACACAGAATGAGCTACAAATAGCAGCCCCAAAGCTTCCTGCAACAAAATCTTCAAACCTTTACTACTGCATTACAACAGCTAGGGAGATGGTAGAATACAGGGAGTGCTCCGTGGGCAAATTCCTTCTTGAGCACAGAATACAAATAGAATATAAAAATATTTGTATTTTCTGCATTGTTAATAATCTAATCATGGTCACTACAAATCCCCATAAGCAGGAGATTTTACTATTTTTTTTTTTTTTTTATTTTTAAAGTTTTTTTATTTTTATAAGCGTACAAAAGGAAATACACACGTACATCTGTGAGGCAATAAGACAGTGATATAACATGGCTGTGCAAGATATGTACACATGAAGGGTACAGACCTAGATATCACACCTGGCAAATATAGTTAACACAAGTAGCAGTCGGAGTAAAGTGGCAGAGGACAATAAACAGAGGGGGGGATAGGGAGGGTACAAGGTCATTGCAATCCGCTATATGATTAAAGACTAAGGTGTCATATCTCGGGAATCGGTAGAGCTTGCAGTGCCCAATTTGGTGGTGATATGGGGGTTGCGGGAACCGATCACTGCAGACCAGACAAAAGGGTGAGCGACCAGTAGAATCGGCTATAAAGGTGGGTCTCCATAGTACCCACAGTTCGGTGCAACAGATTCTCAATCGAATGTAGGTTTTCCAGCTCAAGGAACCATTCTCGTATCATGGGGCGAGGGCGGATTTCCAGTGACGAGTTACAACTACCTTCGACTTTAGAAGGCTTATCGTCAGAGAATGCTTATAAGCCGGGATATCTGCAGGGATGTGGTGCAAAAGCATCACAGCAGGTGCAAAATCAGGGGTGGTGTCAGAAATTTTACTTATGACAATGTGAACTTGTTTCCAGAAACAATGTATGGCTGGGCACGACCACCACATATGCAGGAGACCAGCTGCGGGATATGTACTGCGGCAGCGGGCGTCGTCTACATTTTCCATATATTTAACGGAGTGCAAGGGGCGTATACCAGCGGGTGAGCAGTTTGTAGGCAGTTTTTTGAGTTTTCGATGCAATGGAGCACAAAGTGGTAAAAGTAAACATGTGGTCCCATTCCTCATTCGTGAAAGTTTTTTTGCTCGTTGGGAATCCGCTTTACAAAGGATAGTCTAGGTAAGGGGTCAGCTTGTAGCACCCAATACAGTAAAGATAGGTTATGAGCTAGAGGCATAGGTCGTTGCACAACTCTTCCACACTGTTGTGAGGGTGCGACTGAACGCTTCCAGAGTGGCTAGGGAGCGCAGGTATGTGATAAGAGTGGAGTTGGAACATGGTGAGGAAGGAGTTGGGATGAGAAAGTGGGGATCTCTTGTGAGGATTTGGAGCGGTTCCCGGACAGGTATCAGGGAGGTAGTGGGCGCAGTCGGGGAAAATATAGCAGGAGGCGAGTAACTGGAAGCAAAGGAGATGGCCAGCAAGCTTAGAGCAGTGGTTCATTGAAGCATCCTCCAAAGTGGCGGTAACTGGGGTGGAAGGGCAGAGAAGGTTGTGCCGACATGCCCTCTGGGGGGGCGAGCGAAAACCCAACAACTTCTTCTAGTAAAACCCAGCTTGGGGGGGTTCCCATGCTCCCCTCCACTAGATGCTGGAGGTGTGTAGACTGGCAGTAGCGCTGCACATGTGTAAGGGCCATGCCCCCCTTCAATTTTGGGGCCATGAGGACAGCGGTTCCAGATGACTTTTAATAAAGGCGGACTGCAGGCAGCAGAAGAGTGCAATGATGGGGCTGGGCAATCTCTGAAACAAATATAGAGCTCGGCAGGATGTACATCTTGAACATTAATGTGACCAAACCAGGTATCGTGTGGGTAGGACAAAGAGTGAAGGTCAGACTCAACTGATCGCAGTAGGGGCAAAACGTTGTGGACATAGAAGTCAGAATGGTTCGTAGTCGGGTGGATGCCTAGGTAGTCAACGGATTTGGTGCGCAAATGGGAATGCTGCTTTAAGGCAGAAACAGAGCGAGGGGGACACCTCATTGCCCAGCAGTTCAGATTTCCCCATGTTTATCTTGTAATGAAGGGGAAAGTGGACAACCTCGAAGCGTGCCGTTTCGGATGGGGAAGGGGTAGAAAGAATGCATTAAGATTTATTCTGGCAGTGGGGTCTTGATAGAGTGCCCAGATCCAACCAAGCATATTGGAGCTGAAGTCCATATGAAGGAACGTTTGAAAAAGGAAAGGCCAGTGTACCCATTAAAAGGCTTTCGCCGCATCTTTGGAGGGGAGTAATGTTGGTGAAGGGTTACTAACTGCAGCCACATGAATAAGGCTAATGGGATGAAACCCAACTGGTCTACATGGACCAAATGAGGCATAAATTTAGACAGTCGCATCGCCAACACCTTAGCAAAAAGCTTTAGGTCCTGGTTCAGCAGTGAGATAGGACGGTAATTGGCACACAGTTCGTGATCTTTGTCAGGCTTGGGGCTAATGGTAACAGGGGCATAAAGGATTTGTGGGGACAAGTGGTGATCTGGCTGTAAAAGGGTGCTAAAGTGGGTAGAAACTTTTTATAATGAGAGACCATCTATACCCAGTGTTTTACCCGACGTGGTGGCCTTAGGCCTTATAACAGCTCCATTGAAATGCATTGGAGAAGCTACAAAGCGCGACGGCGTGGCAAAATCCATGCGATAAATCGCACAGTGGCTCTGCAAACCAAATGAGCAACCGAGCATCACGGGAAATGGGGAAATGTAGTTTCAAAACATTTGGAGGGCTGTAGTTGTCCACACTTGGTCAAGAGAATTTCGTTCAAGCGCCAGAGACGCTCGTATGGTTGGTGTAGTGGGGAGTGCATTGTGATCAGGACTTGGGCAGTGGTCTGTCCCAGTCAGGTATCCTATGGTGGCAGATTGAAGGAGGTGGCCAAAGGGTATGTGCGTCTTGGTGAGCTATAAAAAGTATAATCTGTCATTGGGTGGAGGGCGCACCAGCAGTCAGAGGAGCGTCTACTCTGAGAGGATCTAGCTTATCAGAGTACAGACAATTTTTATTATTTGTCTTTATCAGAGTTACTGTATCTAACACACAAGTTATTTCTGCATGTTTTTGAAACTTTGCAAGATGAGGGATGCTATCTAGAGCTCAGAATTTTTAATTTCAATAATGTCTGTAAAGGATAAACGCATGGAAAATTTTAAAATGAGCAACTGTACATTAACTCCAAACAATTTGTAAGCAACATTTCTATTTTACCCTATATTTGTCAGCTTCGCATCCCATGTTTCAAATGTAAGAATTTTTTCCGCCAAAAATCGTTTGGTAGTGAAGCGGTTAAAGCTCTTTGGGAAAACTTGAATATCTAATTTTGCTGTGCCACTGCTGTTTTTTTTTTTTAAAAAAAATTAGAATTATATGCAGAGGTTGCCGTTGAAATGCCAGGTGACGGCCCCATGGAATTGGTCCCAAATGCAATCAAAGATATGTTATGTCTTCAGGTAATGCCACTTTTATTTTAAAAATGAAGAAAAAAAATATGGAAATCTTCAGATTGCATTTAACATTTTTTAATTTAGAGTTTCATGTATGGAAACGCTCACAAGTGAGGTCGCTTCTTAAATTAAACGGGAAGCAATATTTTGGACAGTTACTAGCATGAGCTTAATGAATTTATATAAAGTGCCTAAAATTATATAAAATGCATAGTACACTTACAAATTTGAGTCACATTTCAGGAAATAAACACTTAATTTTCCCTAATTGTTTCCTTTAATCTTTTAAATGTAATGTTTCACGTCCATCCCAATATCCATTAGATACTTTTTTTTTTTTTTTTTGTAGGAATTCAAGGTCACCCTTGAATATGAACTATTACATCCTTTTAAGGAAAGCTTGTTTTATCCAAGGCATGTTTTCCATAGGTTATAGTTTGGAGGCGAGCATGGATATAGTTTGCATTGGTGTTACGGTTATCCAATGCAAAAGGGTAATGTCACATATATTTATTTTTTCTTCCTTCTTTCACATAGCCATATGGTTTTCTGTATTTATGGCCGATTTGGAGAAGACTTTTCCAATAGTATGTAGAAATTTTCAGTTCATTTTAAATGTAGTTTTCCATAGACCTTTTTCCTTAAGACGTGTTGAAAGCAAGGCTGTTGTGACTTAGCCTGGCATCGGATTGAAAGTCCAAACCCTGTGATTATCTGCACGTGTTCCCTTAGGCTAGGGTCAGAGTGGGGCAGTCGGAACGCGCGTGCAGGCGCACTAAATCACGGCGGCAGTAGCAGCACATAACGGCCAATGACGGCCAATATACGCAGTACGTGCGTACAAAAGTGCGCCGACACCACGCAACCGGCAAATGAACGCATTTTTCTCAGAACGTGAAACCGCTGCTACAGACGTACAGAGTGCGCTGCGGCCGCATGGCAGCGTGTGTGCGTGATTAGGAGACGTCAGACGCTGCTAGTGTGCGGCCTACATAACGCTCAAACAGCCGGATTTCCCTAGAATTGCGTTGGTGAGTACCTGCGACTGTGGTCGTCTGACCACTTAAGCGTATTCCGTGAAAAAATGCGTGCGCACGCATCGACGTTCATTTTGACGGTGGCCGCAGAAAATGCGCTCATCTGTCCCTAGCCTAAATCTAATCTTTGAAACTCTTTTTCTGATTGTCGCAAAAATGTGTGTGTCCCCGTGTCCGACCCAGTGTACATTGTAGGGGAGAGGGGGTGAGTTGACCATACATAATTTCATGATTAACTTTGGTTATCGCCTTGTTGCTGTACATGCATAAAAACTTTGGAACCATTTGGTACAAACTCCTTTTGGAAGGCTTCTATACATAATGTTACAGGCTTCCCTCTACATACCACCAGCGATTGTGAGGTAATAAAATGTATTCTCGTCAGTGTGAGTGCATTTGCTTTCACTTGTATTTAACATGTGATTGATTTTTTGAGAAGTGTATGTGATGTCTCGTTTATTGACATTATACCTTAATGGAGCATTTTTTTTACTTCGTATTAGTTTAACTTTGCTGCTGATGGTGCGAGACCCGTGGATATTGTGCAGACCATGTCTGATGTTTACTGTAACAATGGTGCTAGCAGCAATCAGTGGGTGCGTCGAGGGGCGCTCAAGTCAAAAAGCTGCCTTTATTTAAACAAATCCTTTCATTACCTGAACAGTGATCACCGCATTGTTCTGGCATGTGTTTTGCCTCTGGTTGACTGGGGTCACCTGTACCACAAACACGAGCTTTCTGCGTAGATTTACAAAAATAATGTTTGGAATACTCTTCGTGAACAAAGATGCATCTTGTCGTGAAACAATTTCTTTCTTAGAATTTTACCTCAGAGTAAACTCCTTTTTAATTTCCGGTTTAATGGTTTATGTTACACAAATTGAAATCCAAAACCTTGCCTGGCTCTTCAAAAGAAGTGTTGCGGGTTTTTTTATGTTTTTGTTCTGTACCCAAGTATAGTGTAACTGTCAATCCCAGGTTTACATGGCTTGGTGTTTTGGTTTTGTGGTTGAGGCCATTTTGACTGGGCGGGGTTGGGAATGCTTTTTTTTTCCCCCCTTCTGCCTATCCCTGCAGCATCCATTACTTCCTCTCTCTTATGATAATTACAAATCCCACCTCCCACCGTTGAGTAATTTTAGCAGTCTTACCGGTACCCAGTTTTTTTTAACTTACATTTTATGCTACTTAATGCAGAATATTAAGTGAATTTATATACATAGGGAAGCATGTAAAAATAGACTCCCATATTTACATCATGCTATTAACAATGAAAAAATAAAGAGCTAATACTTGGTAACTTATTGGCTTTGTGTACGTTAAAAAAAAATCTTACACTGTCACTTCTCAAAGGATACCACATCTTGATGGACATGTTTCTCTTTGCAGTTATGTGCCACCCTGGTTCCAAGCAATCTATCCCATCACTAAAACATATCTTTTTTTAAAATGAACTGTTAGGATAACCTGGTTTTACCTTAAACAGATATGCTGCAGGTTAGAAATCAAAACAGGATCCCGGGTGACCTACCTTGATTAGGAAACTGATTTCCCTCCTGCATAGGAGTTATCCATGTTACAGAGCAGATCCTTCCAAGTGCTCTCCCTCTGCATGACATGGCAATATGTCCTTAAGAAAAATGGCCAATCTGCCAACTCTAGTCTGTGGTCCTAGCTGGAATTTTCAGACCATCTATTGGCTGTAAATATGTTCTAATAAGCTAGGATTTCTTGCCAATGACTTTTACTTCGATAATGTTTACATAGTTTAGTTTTGGTCAATATGGTGATACTGGCACCTTTTCAAACCTATAGCACACTGTATATCAGACAGGATTGAGTTTTTACTCGGTGGGCTGGCAGTGAGTGACGGTTTATGGACAACTGAAACAGATACAGAAACTCCAGAATCACTCTTGAAAGTGAATTTGAACTCAACTAAATTTTCTTGATCAAAACGTCTGCTTCCTGTGCCTCTAGAGCTAGAATATGAGCCGGTCATACAACATTCCCTGTTGCACTGCTGTGGTGTGCCTTAAGAGAAAACCCTGTAGTGGTAATGAAATGCTTTAACAGGATCATTCACCAGGCAGGGTGGAAATCGGTTGCTGGGGGTTAACGTACCCTCCTTACCAGCAGGGGGCACATTAGTTTAATGTCCAAGAAGCTGTTCTGTGCTTTGCTTATTCCGCAGACTGTTATCCTGAGTGTTTGTGTGTATTAGGAGTGGGTTGTTTTGTTTTTAACTTTCTACAAAGTCACTGGAGATCAGTTACTGCAAGCTGGCTGTGTACGGGAACACTGGCTCATCTACAACTGGTGTCTGATCGCCTCACTGTTATTGGGAGTTTGTAGAAGTCAGCAGGCTCTGGCTTTCGATCTATAGAGGGTTTCAAGAAGTCTCTTGCCAGGCAGGTAACAACCATTACTGAAGAAGACATGCTGCTAGCTTTTAAGTGTTTTTTTCTTAATCATTTTAAATGCTGTGACTGAATGAGTCTGGTATCTTAGGAAATCGATCTCGTTTTGTTGCTAGAAATAAATTGTAATATGTTATCTATAATAAGAAAGAGGCCAGGAATCTACACATACCGGTGATGGGGGGGCGGGTGGTTTTAATTTCCAGCTTGTGGGTTGAGTGTTGATCCTAAACAGAAATTTAAGTTTAATTATTGCTCAATCTTTTAATATTTCCCCCATTTTCTGTTGTGTAGCACACGAGCTGTATACAAGCCAGAGCGCGATGTGAAACACACGATACAATTGTGAATTAATCAAATCCTAAATTATCAGCAAAGAATTGAGCTAATGGTATGAAATCAGAGAAGTGGATGTGGCTCCTGTGACTTTAACGAATATTATACTTATTTATTTTATTCATCCAATTTAATAATGCAAAGTTGTAAAGCGAAGAGACTGAGCGTTATTGTCTTTACCCATCATTCCCAGTGTGTTTGCCCTTAGCTATGCTTTTTAGTTTGCAAAATCACAATAAACCAGCAATTCTGATATCAGATTTGGGAAAGCTAAAGATTTGTATAATTTTTCTTTGTTTCCTGTTTAAAGTTTTTTTTAATATATATATATATATTTCCTTTTACCTCTTGGTGCTATGTGTTTTATGATATAGATATAGCCTCAGTCCCACAAATAGGATATTCTATCCTCAAATGCCAGTATTGCTGACCAGTCGAATGTTGCAATTTGTACATGGAGCAAAATGCCAGAGGTCTTGCGGCTGTGCTCAGAAGAAAATAAATGCTACCGATACTCTGTGGTAAAAGGCATGTATATTTGTTTGCAGGAAGGGGGGGGTGTTAATATGTAATACACACGCTATACATATATGTATCTCAAGTTATAACATCAATGGAGATTTTCAATGTAAAAAGCGCCAAATATACAAGGAGTAAGTTATATTGCTTCAACCTGTTGTAATGTTTGCTGTAGGTTATGGTATATATTTTTAATAGATATTTTTTTTACATATCACCAGATCATGAACTTTCTCACTACCGAACAGGGTAAAAAAAAAAAAACAATAAAACATACTAATGGCAATCGAACCTTGTCGTAGCTCACACTATATAAAATAAGGCCCATCCAGAGGGCTCATTGTTAGTTACCCCAGCTATTTAATAGCATGGTGCTCTTATGTTACAAACGCTGATCTTGGAAGCCACGGTACTCTTGTGCAACTAACAATCCTTTTGTTTGACAAACCCAATTCGGTTACTTTGTTTTGCCTTTGCGTTAGAGCTGCTGTATTTTTGAACGTGCAAGACCTTTATGATGTCACGGTTAATTTGTATGACACCTACTTCCTGAGCCAAACATGTCGGTGATTATCCCCGACAGTCGAGAGCCCCACATATTGCCGGTCTGCTTTTCTTCCTACTGGAACCATTTACAAGATAATTTTTTTTTTTTTCAGTTTTTTTTTTTAATGTATATGTATGTTTATTATTCACTGTTATTTGGGTTAAAAATGTCGCTTGCATCAATTTGACGTGTAACGTTCACTAATTCCTGCAATAAATAAACCTAAAAAGAAAATAATGCTGTCTCTGTTTACAAATTCATCTTGGGCGGGGGGGGGGGGCGCAGAGTTTGATTAGCTCCTCCAGTTGCAAGACTGGTTCGAATAATAAACACAAATAGGTTTTGCATATACATTTCTCTTGTGCTGCCGAGTTATTTTATCTCTTAAGAAGCTGCGAAACGCGCTCGTATTGAATGCTATTTATACCAATTTTCGATTCTTTCTGTGAGGGGCAGCCACTTGAATCTACCTTTTTTTTATTTTCCTCAAAGCCTGTGGAATGAAATAATTTGAAAACTTATAGGTGTAAAATCTCCATAAATTTTGTAAGTCATAAGTGTTTTTCCTTTTTTCCAGATAAATGGAAAGTTGCAGAAAAATTTAAAGCAAAAAAATTCAGTGTGGAGTAGTTTTCAAATTGAAAGTTATTTTGTTTGGGATCGTGAAATTCAGTGTGAAAGTACTACAGTAGTCTTGAAATAAAGTCCAACTTATTCAGTAAATAAAATTAGCTTTTTAAAATTGTATTTTTTGTTACAAATGGATTAAAAAAGACTGTATAATTGAAATGTTCTTAACATATACAGAACAGGTTACCACCCCACTTTCCCAAAAAAAAAAATACAATCAGATTTGCCCCTTTAGTACCAATAGCAAATAAAAAAAGGTTAAGTAAGGCCAGGTGCACACGGGACGTTTTCTTTAACGCACATTACGTGCGTCAAAGAAAACCGGCGTTGCACTCCATAGGAGGATCGCGCAGCCCCGTCGACGCACATCCTAGCGCATTGACAGTGGGGGCGGGCGGGCGTCGAGTGCGACGCCGGTTTTCTTTAACGCACGTAAGGTGCGTAACAGAAAACGTCCCGTGTGCACCCGGCCTAACTGGCATTATTTATGCCGGTAGGATATGGACATTGGTGTAAGGTCCAGCTTAATATTTAATCTCTATAGCAGTTTAACTTTGGAGTGGTGCTTCAAAACAAAAAGAGAGAAGGAAACAGGACAAAACATATAAAACTAATTTAAATTACTGCTATCCTTTTAAAATGCTTCTTCCTCTTCATATTTGTTGTTTTGCATGGACTTCTAAAAACATAGGTTTTGCACGACCTTGAAACAAGCTTTTCTACCCTTTCACAGGTCCCGTTTGTTTCTTGATTTTGTATGAATATTAGCAAACAGACCAGATTCTTTCACAGCAGCAGAAGATGCAGTAATCTGCAGTCGGCGAGATGCAAGAGGTGTCAGAGGTTGTGTTGTGCAGAGACCTTACCATGTTGCAGGAGGATTATGTTTTGCTGAATCCCAGACTGCATTCCTGGCCCAAATCCCTGAAGATGTTCTATAGTTTGCAACATTTGAAAGTACTTTTGAAAGAAGTCCTAAGTGTGTAGCTTGTATTGTTATCCAGTCAAATGCAGCTGATGAATTCTCAGCACTCACATCACTGCCTTTGAATCTTAATGTCTTCATATCATATAATTTTAATACCATGTCATAGATGTCACTTAGAATTCCTTCTTTTTTTGTCCTTTTTTCTTGAAAAAAACAAACTGCTTGGCAAAAAATTGGGGTTCTCCAATGTTCCCTCCCCCCGGACCTTCCCATCTCTAGTTATGACGACCTACAAAAAAAGTCCCTATTATGAGGGGAAAAAAGGGTTTTGTGTCAATTTCAGTGAGGTATAGAAGAAAGTTAATAAAAATGCCATGGAAAAAACATTCCTGAAATTCATTATAACGGGTCATTCATTAGTCACCATTGTAGCAACCACCATAAACATTGGCAATCCAAATAGAGAAATTCCAACATTGGCAGGCAGTTTCACTGTAAATCAGCCCAGTGATTTTGAAATTTTCCCTCGGTAGAGATGCACCTGATACCGGGCATTTGCATGAGAACTTGCTCTCATGCCATGAACTTGTTCTAAACTTCTACCGAGACCAGAAGCCAGCATTGGCTGCCTTGCCGTGCGGTATGTGAGGGCTGGGGTGGCTGGCAGAATGCTCTAGCGACGTTCTGCCAGGCCCTTCTAGTTGGGCGCGTTCCATCAAGCGGCTGCCGGCATGTGGAGGTTGTAACGCAGCTCTGCTGGCCTCCAGCTGAGTTCTTGCAGTGTTTGGGAGATCTTGCAGAGCTGCGTTATAAACTTTGCATGCTGGCGGCCAGTCACCAGAAGGTAGCCAGCCGGAGGGGCCTTGCAGAATGCTGTTAGACACTGGGGCAGCTGACAGAATGCACTAAGGTCTGGGATATAGTGTGTGTGTGTATACACATGTATTTGAGGTGTGATGCAGGTATACATGTATCGGAGGTCTGATTTCTGTGTGTGGTCAGGGTGTTTGCAGGCCTGTGCAGTGGGTAAATTGGGTGTCTGGCCTCACATTTCAATATTAACATGAATTGGACAGACTTTCAGCAAAATTATTTATTTATTGGAAAATGGTCACATAACATTAAATACAAGTATCGGTACTCTGGCTTAAAAAAATGGTATTGGAGCATCTCTACCTCTAGACAATCGCCAAGGTTTATTTGATTTCTGCAACTATAATCTGCTTAACCCCTGACGGGCTGGAGGCATGAATGCCGGCAAGGCATACTAGGACACCCTGCTTGTCAGCTGTTGTGGCAGGCCCCCTCTTTTAGCCTGCTGACACGCGACGTGCATCAGTGGCTGCAGGGAGACTGACTGCGTTTAGGCCGTCCCTCTGCAGCCAATGACGTGTGCCAACTGGTGGGTGGGCCTGTTTCGGCTCAGACGCCACCGGGCATGCTATGCCGCTGCCCGGCATTCAGTCCCACCTGTCACAGGGGGATTGCACAACATGCCCCACAGTGCTAACAGGTTAATGATTCTAGCCCTGACCCGACAAACCAGCATAGCAAATGTGGCAGTGGATGTCAGGTGACCATTATCAATCTGTTGTTGAATTCTAAATGTTAATGGTTTGCAAAGTAGCCACGGACCCCCCCCCCCTTTATTCTGTGATGTTTCCTTGCAGCACTGACGTAACTAGAAACCTGAGAGCCCCAGTGCAAGAATCCATGAAGGCGCACCCCTCCCCCCAATAAAATAACATTTTTTCCTGCATTATAAAAAAGATAGTATTGCCCCCAGCTCACGTGGATATATTTTCCCCCAGCTCACGTGGATATATTGCCCTCCAGCTCACGTGGATATATTGCCCCCCCCTGCTCACGTGGATATATTGCCCCCCTACTCACATGGATATATATATATATATCACACACACACAATATATTGCCAAAAGTATTCACTCACCTGCCTTGACTCACATATGAATTTAAGTGACATCCCATTCCTAATCCATAGGGTTCAATATGACGTTGATCCACCCTTTGCAGCTATAACCGCTTAAACTCTTCAGGGAAGGCTGTCCACAAGGTTTAGGAGTGTGTTTATGGGAATTTTTGACCATTCTTCCAGAAGCGCATTTGTGAGGTCACACACTGATGTTGGACGAGACAGCCTGGCTCTCAGAACACCTTTGGGATGAATTAGAGCGGAGACTATCGGGTTGAGGTCAGGACTCTGTGCAGGCCAGTCAAGTTCATCCACACCAGACTCTGTCTGCCATGTCTTTATGGACCTTGCTTTGTGCACTGGTGCACAGTCATGTTGGAAGAGGAAGGGGCCAGCTCCAAACTGTTCCCACAAAGTTGGGAGCATGGAATTTTCCAAAATGTCTTGGTATGCTGAAGCATTCAGAGTTCCTTTCACTGGAACGAAGGGCCCAAGCCCAGCTCCTGAAAAACAACCCCACACCATAATCCCCCCTCCACCAAACTTTACACTTGGCACAATGCAGTCAGACAAGCACCGTTCTCCTGGCAACTGCCAAACCCAGACTCCTCCATTAGATTGTCAGATGGAGAAGCGCGATTCGTCACTCCAGAGAACGTGTCTCCACTGCTCTAGAGTCCAGTGGCGGCGTGCTTTACACCACTGCATCCAACGCTTTGCATTGCACTTGGCGATGTGTGGCTTGGATGCAGCTGCTCGGCCATGGAAGCCATTCCATGAAGCTCTCTGCGTACTGTTCTTGAGCTAATCTGAAGGCCACATGAAATTTGGAGGTCTGTAGTGATCGAATCTGCAGAAAGTTGGTGACCTCTTCGCACTATGCGCCTCAGCATCCACTGACCCCGCTCCGTCTGTTTACGTGGCCTACCACTTTGTGGCTGAGTTGCTGTCGTTCCCAAATATGTCCACGTTCTTATAATACAGTTGACTGTGGAATATTTAGGAGTGAGGAAATTTAACGACTGGATTTGTTGCACAGGTGGCATCCTATCACAGTTCCACACTGGAATTCACTGAGCTCCTGAGAGCGACCCATTCTTTCACAAATGTTTGTAAAAACAGTCTGCATGCCTAGGTGCTTGATTTTATATACCTGTGGCCATGGAAGTGATTGGAACACCTGATTCTGATTATTTGGATGGGTGAGCGAATACTTTTGACAATATAGTGTATATATTGCCCCCAGCTCACATGGATATATATATATATATTTCTATCCCCCAGCTCTCACCGTCTGTCTGCGGCTGTTCTTCTCCCTACGAGCGGCTGCCAGCATGCAGCTTGGCTGTTCGCCGGGAACTCCGCGATCTCGTGCACTAGTCAGGTGGTTCCCATCCCAGGAGAGCGGCCAAGCTGCATGCCAGTGGCGCTGCTCCCAGATTCCAGCGCTGATTGACATAATCTGCCGGTGAATTGAAGAGCCGTCTGTGGCTGCCTGGGTCCCCCTCCAGTGGCCAGGGCCAGGTCGCAAGGGCGACCCTGGTACTTCCGCCACTGCCTTGCAGGCAGATTCAGTTATCCAAAGTGGAGGGCTGCTGTTCACCTGGGAAACTTTCTCTGTAATGGCACCATTGCGGTAAAACTGTATGAGACCTGACCATAGGGCAGGCCACCCATGCTGTTGCCAGTTTTCTTCAATGTCAAAGTTGGGAAGTTTCCCCAGGCATAAACAATCGACTCACCTATTCCCCAGCACTTAGATCTATTCATTGTGGGTGATAAATGGTACATTACGGTTAAAACAGAGGGTGCGGATAGAAGATCCCCTCTGTTAACCTACTCTTGGTTTTTAAGGACCAATACATAATGAGCTCCTGTACTGACGTGCCTCCCAACAGACGATGCATTGTTGTGACGCTTCGATGGGGCTGGCCCCAATATGTAGTGTGCACTTGTATTGCGCATGCTACAGCAGGCGTGCTACAGACGTTCTGAAAGCCTCCCTGTTGAAGCGCTCATTCGACGGGGCTGCAAAGTGCAATTAAGCCATGCATCGCTAAGAGCAGTAACTGGGCTCAGCGAGGTGGCCAGGCGGGCATCAGTGGAAGGAACATCCACTCTCATGTACAGTTGTGTTCAAAATTATTCAACCCCCACTGAAATTGAGTGTTTTGGCCAGTTTGACATTGATTTTGATCATTCAATCATCTTGCTTACAATTAAATCAAAGAGGCACGTGTAGGTCAGACAAATATAACATAACATTTATAATGAAATAACCACAAATGTCTTTTCTGTGCTCACATCATTATCAGTTTTATTCAACCCCCAAGTGACATTCAATCTTAGTACTTAGTACAACATCCTTTTACAGTTATAACAGCTTTTAAACGTGAAGCATAGCTTGACACAAGTGTCTTGCAGCGATCTATGGGTATCTTCGCCCATTCGTCATGGGCAAAAGCCTCCAGTTCAGTCACATTCTTAGGCTTGCGCACTGCAACTGCTTTCATTAAGTCCCACCAGAGGTTCTCAATCGGATTTAAGTCAGGTGACTGCAATGGCCTCTCCAAAATGTTCCAGCCTTTAATCTGCAACCATGCTCTAGTGGACTTGGAGGTATGCTTGGGATCATTGTCCTGTTGAAAGGTCCAACGTCTCCCAAGCCTCAGGTTTGTGACGGACTGCATCACATTGTCATCCAATATCTCCTGGTACTGAAGAGAATTCATGGTACCTTGCACACGCTGAAGCTTCCCTGTACCTGCAGAAGCAAAACAGCCCCAAAGCATGATTGACCCCCCGCCATGCTTCACAGTAGGCAAGGTGTTCTTTTCTTCATAGGCCTTGTTCTTCCTCCTCCAAACATAGCGTTGATCCATGGGCCCAAACAGTTCTAATTTTGTTTCATCAGTCCACAGAACACTATCCCAAAACTTCTGTGGTTTGTCCACATGACTTTTGGCATACTGCAGTCGACTCTTATTCTTTGGAGACAGCAAGGGGGTGCGCCTGGGAGTTCTGGCATGGAGGCCTTCATTACGCAGTGTGCGCCGTATTGTCTGAGCTGAAACTTCAGTACCCACATCTGACAAATCTTTTCTCAGTTCCTCAGCAGTCACACGGGGACTTTTCTCCACTCTACGCTTCAGGTAGCGCACAGCAGTCGAAGTCAGCATCTTCTTTCTGCCACGACCAGGTAGCATTTCAACAGTGCCCTTTGCCTTGAATTTCCGAATGATGCTTCCTATGGTCTCTCTTGGAATGTTTAACATCTTTGCAATCTTCTTATAGCCATTGCCCTTCCTGTGAAGAGTAATCACCTCTTCTCTTGTCTTCCTGGACCATTCTCTTGACTTCACCATGTTTGTAACCACACCAGTAAATGTCTAGAAGGAGCTGAGTATCACAGTCATTTTAAAGCTGCCTAATTGGTGCTTATTATGCTTTATTGCTGCTCCGTGACATCCACAGGTGTTTTCAATACCTGATTGAAAACACTTGAATGAACCTCTGTTCTTCAGAGTGGTAGTCTTTAAGGGGTTGAATAATTGTGTCAATGAAGAATTCACAAAAGAAACATTTACTACTGTATTACAAAACCAATTGATGTCATTTTAGTTGCATATGGTTCTTTAAAAAGTCCTTGTAGGATTTCATTCTGAATACAATTACAAATGTACACTAAATTCCCTAAAACCCTTTACAGCATTGGGGGTTGAATAATTTTGAACACAACTGTATGTTCCTTTTACGCTCTGCAAAACTCTCGTCTGACCCTGGCCTAAGATTGTATCCGCACCGGTACGCACAATAATTCTGTGAAGGCCCTGTTACTGCAAATGAAACCCAATTATTTTTTTGTAATGAAACTCCCAGTGACCATGCAGTGATCTGATGCAGGAGTCCTGGGTTAAGCACTTAACTGCCACTTGCTGTAGCAGCTTGGAAATCATTTCTATGTCTGTATTAAGAATATCAGATGAGTAGTATATTTCCCCCATAATTCTGTGTGGTGAATAACCCCCCCCCCCTCCTAATAATGTAATTACGTCTCATCCACTTGAAATAGATTTATAGTGTAAGACAACGGCAGAGTCTCCCATAATGCACCCTGCCATTATGGCTTCATTCCAGGTGATGGAGTCTGGGGAGTGCGAGCTTTGTGAATGTTTTATCGATACTCTGGAATTAAATACAGTGACTGCCCGCGGATCTGTTACGTTGGAGTGGTGCTACCTTTCTCTCCTCCAGCACCGCGCACAGCCGTTGCCATGACGGCGCATGCAAACAATCAGCCTATACGTTTTGTTCCTGATCTCCCCGGAGACTGTTGCCAGGAAACGCCGCCTAACAGCTTGCGCGCGCTGTGGTCTGAGCAGTGGACGAACTGCCAGGCTTGGAGGTGAGCAGCGCGGGGATTCCCATACACAGCAGGGGCTACACTGTATGTCACTGTCCTGGGCCAAGCTATATATTTCTGTACAATGACCGGTACTTATTGTGTGTATCTGTATAGTGACCCTTCACATAATGTGTATGCAACTACCTACAAGCGTACAGTGCATGTATCTCGTGTCTGGTGGTCACTTTGCATTTATTGGGTGTTTGTACATAGTGTAACTGCATGTAGTGTGTTTTCTAGTTTCTACAGTGTGCTATACCAACGGGTGTAGTCTGTTGCTGTATAATGTGTGACTGGGTATTAGTATGTCCAGAGGTGTATTCACAGTGTGTCCTATTAGGTCACTGGGTTATGTTATCTTGTGTATCTGTACATTGTGTTACTCTGAATATATAGTGTCAATGTATATTGTGTGACTACAGTGTATATTATAATGTCAATGTGTATATGCTTTGTGTATGTGTATATATGTAAATGTGTATATGCTGTGTGTGTGTTTGTGTGTATAATTATAATTATATATATATATAATATATATATACACACACACACACACACACACACACACACACACACACACTAGTAAAAAGCCGGCACTCTTGGGTGTTTTTAAAATATAGAATTTATTCCACATGCAAAAAAACAAGGATCAAGTCGACGTCTCAGCTCACATCACGGAGCTTTTATCAGGAGATGATGTGAGCTGAAACGTCAACTTTAATCCTTTTTCTTTTGCATTTGAAATAAATTCTATATTTTAAAGTCCCATGGCGTGCTGGCTTTCTGCTATTGTGTATACATTTTCGTCAAGTAAGGCACCTGGCCTTTGGGATTTTGCAAGTCCCGTGAGTGCAAGAGTTTCCTATTGATCTTATATATATATATCGATCTATATATCAATCGATGTGTGGGTCTGTATATAGTGTCAATGTGTATGTAAGGGGTTATTCAAAGAGCACCGGATTTTCAGTGCTCTTTCATTCGGTGCATTTGTTTTACTCTATAACAGACCTTTTTATTGTTATTCATAGGACCTTAATTTCCATACTTTTTTTTCTTTAATTATAAAAAAAGCCTTTTAAAAGTTGCTGGGTTTTTTACGCCAGTTTGGCTGGTCGGCTTTTTACAACAGCATTTGGTAGGTGGTCAGTCTATTCGTGGATCGTCGCCTGCATTTGGCGGTTTTCTGGCTACGCTTATCTAATCGGTTTGGTGATTTCTTTTGGCGGCGTTTGGCAACTTATTGGATGCGTTCGGTGGATCGATTCGGCACACTTTGGGGACTCTGCGTGGATACTGAATTTATGGCAGGGTCGTGAATTGAGCTCGCCGAAGTGCACAGAATGAAAGCACACCAACATTTCTGTGCTCTTTGAATAACCCCTATTGTGTTACTGTGTATATATTGTGTCCACATGCTGTGTGTATATATATATATATCATACAGTGGGGCAAAAAAGTATTTAGCCACCAATTTTGCAGGTTCTCCCACTTAAAGATGAGAGAGGCCTGTAATTGTCATCATAGGTACACTTCAACTATGAGAGACAAAATGTAAAAAAAATCCAGAAAATCACATTGTCTGATTTTTAAAGAATTTATTTGCAAATTATGGTGGAAAATAGTTGAAGTGTACCTATGATGACAATTACAGGCCTCTCTCATCTTTTTAAGTGGGAGAACCTGCACAATTGGTGGCTGACTAAATAATTTTTTGCCCCACGGTATATCATATATTTCCTCAGTGTGTGTCTATATAAGGGGTTATCCATTAGGCACTGGCTTTTCAAATACCGTCAGAAATTGCCAGTGTTCCCTCTCTCGCCCCTCTCCCTCCCATTTCTCTTCCATCTCTTCCCTTCCTCCCTCCCTCTTTTTTCATCCCTCCCTCTTTTTTCCTCCCTCTTTTCTCTCGCTGTCTCACCCCCCCCCCTCTTTCCTCCTCTCCCCTTTCTCTCTTCCCTCTCTCCTTTCTCTCTTCCCTCTCTCCTTTTCTGCCCCCTTTGCCCTACCTCTCTCCTTTTCTCCCCTGTTCCATTTTATCCCCCTCCCCTACCTCTGTTTCTCCCTTCCTCTCACTCTCTCCATTCCTCTCTCCCTCAGTTTTTACCGCCTTCCCTCTCTCTCTCCTTTTTTACCGGCTTCTTTCACTCTCCCCTTTTCTAACTTCATCTCCCCGTTAGTTAAATTGTGATTATGTATGTGTGTGTGTCTGTCTGCCACTGTGGTAATTTAGGATTATGTGTGTGTGGGTCTGCAAGTGTGTTTGTGTGTGTTTATCAATGCAAGTGTGTATCCCATGCACACATACACACATATTGGACAACACCAAAATAAACTCATCTATACTGTACTGACATTGTACACACAGAGCCCATCACAAACATATATACTTTGTGGCGGAAGTACCAGGGTCGCAGCGGCCGCACTTGCGACCGGGCCCTGGCATTCCGCCACTGGAGGGTGGCCCAGGCAGCCGCCAGATTCCAGCAATCAGCGCCAGAATCTGGGAGCCACATTGCCGGCCGTTCCTCTCCCTACGAGCGGCCACTGGCTTGCAGCTTGGCCGCTCACATGGGATGGGAACCACCTGAGCAGCGCACGAGATCCTCTCGCGAGAACGCGGCTGCGCTGGTCAGGTGGGTCCCGGCGAGCGGCCAAGCTGCATGCTGGCGCTTGAAGGGAGAACGGCCGCAGAAGTGAGAGCTGGGGCCTGGGGGCAAATACATCCATGTGTGAGCTGGGGGCAAATACATCCTTGTGAGTTGGGGGCAAATACATCCACGTGAGCTGGGGGGGGCAAATACATCCACGTGAGCTGGGGGGCGCGAATACATCCACGTGAGCTGGGGGGCGCGAATACATCCACGTGAGCTGGGGGGCGCGAATACATCCACGTGAGCTGGGGGGGGCGAATACATCCACGTGAGCTGGGGGGGCGAATACATCCACGTGAGCTGGGGGGCGCGAATACATCCACGTGAGCTGGGGGGGCGACTACATCCACGTGAGCTGGGGGGGCGACTACATCCACGTGAGCTGGGGGGGGCGAATACATCCACGTGAGCTGGGGGGCGCATATATCCACGTGAGCTGGGGGCAGTACTATCTTTTTTTATATTGCAGGGGAAAAAAAGTAAAAATATAGATCCTTTTTGGGGGGGGGGGCCTTTCATGGATTCTTGCACCGGGGCCCTCAGGTTTCTAGTTAAGCCACTGTATATACTAACATAGCACATACATATACAGTACTAATATTACCCGCAGAAACCATCACAAACACATACTGATATTAAACACACAGAAAGCAACACAACACATATAATGACATACGCACACAGAAACCTTCACACCCAATCAATTGTAATTCCTTTCGAGACAGTTACTTAGGATTTTGTTTTTACACCTGCAGGGGTACTTCTCCATAAAGTGTTGAGAAACACTGACCTAGACAATGACCGAGATAAACGGACACACACAGAGATACTGAGATTTACACTGACAGACACACCGTGACAAACAGACATGTACATAGACACTGAAACACATCCGGACACAGCAGATAAAACACTGTGACAGTAACACATACAGAGTTACTAACGCACACAAAGATGCTGTTTTTTTTATTTACCTCATCTAAGGACGGCGTCAGATGAACGTAGTGATCATGTCCGTGTTGCCGCACAGTTTAACGTCCGTCGTAGCATCAATAGAGACCCACACACAAAGTGTGTGCGCACCGAACTGTGCACGCACAACGCACGTGGCAAACTGACGCAAGTTAGGCAAGAACGTAAAACCTCTAAGACGGACGCGCAGACTGCGCCACGTCCGTGTAGCGTTCTGTGTGAGTGATGTCAGACGCAGCGCATTTGCGACGTCTAGCATCTTGACACACAAAATGGCTTTTTCATATCATTTTCCAATTTTTATCATTTTTCATAGTAATTTTGTTTCCCATAATTCTCTTTTTTTTTTGCGTCCGTCAACAAAAACAGACCGTATCTTCCGTCGGTACGTCCGTCCGTCCGTTATGCACGCACACAGAGTGCGCTCAGACTGCGTTCGTCTGACATTAGCCTAAGTATCCTGGTGCCCAATATCAGGGTTATTCAGAGAAAGGTGAAAATCAGGAGAATGACTGGAGAAGTGAATTTTCTAGGTGAACATAGCCAAACCAGGAAAATTCTCCCATTTATTTCACTTTCCAAATCGGCTATTTGGTCTAGATTGTTCTCTTCTCCTGCCAATTCTCCTGGTTTTCACCTCTCTCTGAATAACCTGCAGTTCATGGTCGTTACAGTAGTGGTGATAACTATTGTTTGCCCCAAGCTGGGGAGCAATCTTCCATCCTACCCATTACTTGTTGCTCTGAGCATATATGGTAAACATTTCAAACAATGCTAGCATTAAAAAAAATGCTATCCCACTGAACACCAGGAGGACACCGACTTCTACCTGTGCTGTTAATAAAAATTATCCTTTATTGTAAACCAAATGTCCTAAATACCACCTCAACATTGGAAATGGTCATAAAACTGCTTCACAGACATCACAACAACATAGACTTGAACATCACACCAACATCACTTGTTATGTTTTTGTGATGTCTGTGAAGCGTTTTTATGACCATTTCCAATGTTGAGGTGTTTTTTGGACATTTGGTTTACAATAAAAGCTAATACAAATTAACAGCACAGGTAGAAGCCGGTGTCGTCCTGTTGTTCGCAGGGATATCATTTTTTGGTATCTTTGAGGATGAACCTTTACTCCAGGATATATGTTGTTACGTTCTGTTCTCTTGCCCACCTTTTAGTTACTCTTTACTACTGTAGTAGTAGGTTTTGAATGCTAGCATTATATAAAAACTTCAATAAATAATTATTTGTATTGCCCCAAAATATTCCGCAGTGAGGTATAGGGGGTTACAATAAATTAGGGTAGTACATAGTTATACAGAAATGAGGTAGAGCGGGCATATGCTCCCTAATGAGTTTACGATCTAAAAGGGCTGCATGTCACGTTACATTTAATATACAACATACCTAAAATATATACTATATAGAAGGATGCTGTCATTCTCCTATAACTACCACCAACCTGCCACTGCACATTGGAGGTGTCATGTACATCTGCTGTATTCTGTTACAGCCACATATAAAACGGCACAAGGGATATACATAGTACAATGTGGTTGTGATCTGTAAGAAAAAAAATATTATTTGACCTTGTGCTGGAAATGTATGCTACATTCAGAGTGAAATACTATCGGGTCTATTCAAAGAAAGGTGAAACTCAGGAGAATGACTGGAGAAGTGAAAATTCTAGGTCAAAATAGTCAAACTAGAAAAACTCTCCCATTTATCACACTTTTCAAATCGGCTATTTGGTCTAGATTGTTCTCTTCTCCTGCCAATTCTCCTGATTTTCACCTTTCTTGAATAGACCTGTATGTTTTAGGTCCCTATATACACATCTTGGATGCTACCTTTTTGGTACATGCGTTTATCTGTACACTTAGGGGGTTGTTCACAAAGCACTGTAGCTTGCCGCATCTGCATTAATGGTAAACGTCAGCAATCCCGAAAGCAAAAAGCAGCACTGTTTGAATTTCTCTTTCGAGAAATACCATGTTCCTTTTGTACACCTGAAATGTGCTACCTTTTGGACACAACTAAAAATTACTTGATAAAAATGGCAATGATTCGAAAAAGACGCTCCAATCGGGATGCTTCTGCAATTGCCTCCTTGCATCAATCAAATTATCGGAAGGTATTGAATTGAAAAGCTATTTTAAAATCCTTTTAATTTTACGATTACTTTGGTCACCCCCAGTCATGTTACTTTTAGGATGACTGCTAACCATAAACCCTAATCCTAACATTCTGCTCTATTTTTACATCAAAACAAGAAACATAATCTGTTGCCAAAAATGGAGCAGAATGCTTAGGTTAAGGACCCAAACCCAAAAGATGTTGGTGTGATTGAGGCCCTGTTCACACTGAGCGATTTATCGTGCGGATTTTGCCGCGACGTCGCGCTGTGTAGCTTCTCCAATGCATTTCAATGGAGCTGTTCACATCTTGCCGCGCGTCGCAGAAGCATGTCGCAGGTACATGACCCTTTTTTTGCGATTTGCTATCTGCGATTTTGCGATTTGTATTGGTGGTGCTTTGCAAAAATCCCACAAAACAGTGATGTTGCGCGACATTATCGCACCATGTCGCGAATATGAAAATCGCACAGTGTGAAAGGGGCCTTAGGCCCAATTTGCAGAAGGCAGATTCTGCACAGAGAAACTCTCTAGTGAGAACCAGTCCTTGTAATTAATGGATAACCGCTGTTGAGAAGGATAGTCCGATAATAAGCCATAGTCTGTATTGCAGAAGTAAACATTGGAGTTACCAAGCCAAAATCTAGGACAAGAGAAATCTGGGAGGTCAGCGAGCAAGCCAAGGTCAGGTACACAGAAAAGACAATAGAAGAGAACATGCTGAGGGGTTTACAGAACCACGGCATGGCAATGAGACAATGGAGAAATTCGCACTATAATCTCTTAGGTTGGCTACTATTGGTTGGCTCTTAGTAATGTCAGACAACAAGTTAGACGACTCTCAGGTATGTCTGGGGAATGACACGTATGGTGCGTGATGTCAATGGTATCATGCACGAGGGGTAGAGGGGGACTCTATCAGACACACGTGATCGGGGTCACCAACGGAATTGTAAGGAATCCAGCGCAGGGACACGGGGACGCTGGAGTAAGGCCCGTGCTTAAGGCTGGGGTCAGACGAGCGTAGTGTTCACGTCCGTGATTGCGCCTAAAAGTACGTCCGTGATAGCATGAAAGTAAGTCCATTGGAGCCTGACACATGGAGTACGTCCGCACTGAACTGCGGACGCACAACGGCCGCGGCAAACGGACGCAGGTTAGGCAAGAACGTAATACTGCTAGAACGGACGTGCGGAGTGCGCCACGTCCACAACGTCTGCATAGCTTTGTGTGTGAGTGATGGAGCGAGGTCAGACGGACTGCATTTATACGTCCAGCATTTTTGACGGACAGAATGTTTTTTCATTGTAATTTATTTTCCCCTCCTACATCCGTCAAAAAATAACTTCAGTGAAAAAACGGACTGTGTGACCACTACTGCGTCATCCGTACTGACGATGTCCGTACTGCACGGACGTACAGTCCGTAGAAATCACGCTCGTCTGACCCCAGCCTAAGCCAGTGCTACAGGTACCTGAACACCAGCAACACCTTATGCAGACTTTTTAGCTGTTAAAATGTCAGGTTTCTGTGATGTAAAAAAATTAGACCAAGATAAATCATTTCAGAACTTTCACCTTTAATGTGACCTATAAACTGTACAACTCTATTGAATAACAAACTGAAATCTTTTAGTTTATTTTCCTTCCTCCTACTAAAATAATATGGTTGCATAAGTTTGCACACCCTCTTATAACTGGGGATGTAGTTGTGTTCATAATTAAGCAATCACCTTCAAAATCATGTTAAATAGGAGTCAGTACACACCTGCCATCATTAAAGTGCCTCTGATTAACCCCAAATAAAGTTCAGCTGTTCTAGTAGGTCTTTCCTGACATTTTCTAAGGCTAGGGTCAGATGAGCGCATTTTGTACGGACTGTGCGTCCATGCAGTACGGACGTACTTTCTGTCTGACGACAAGGTAGTGGCCACACAGTCTGTTTTTTTTCACTGACGTATTTTTTGACTGATGTAGCAGGGAAAATAAATTACAATGAAAAAACATTCTGTCCGTCAAAAATGCTGGACGTATAAATGCAGTCTGTCTGACCACGCTCCATCACTCACACACAAGCTATGCGGACGTGGCGCACTCTGCACGTCCGTTCTAGCAGTATTACGTTCTTGCCTAACCTGCGTCCGTTTGCAGCGTCCGTCAGCCCCCACACTTCTGTGCGGACGTACTTCGTGTGTGGGGCTCCATTTAACACAATTGTATGCTATCACGGACGTACTTATGTGCGTGCAACACGGACGTTAACACTGCGCTCGTCTGACCCCAGCCTCAGTCGTATTATACAGCAAAAGCCATGGTCCACAGAGAAGCTTCCAGAGCATCAGAGGGATCTCATTGTAAAAGGGATCAGTCAGGAGAAGGTACAAAAGAATTTCTAAGGCCTTAGATAAACCAAGAAACACAGTGAAGACAAGTCATCATAAGGTACAGAATATATGGCGCAACAGAGACATTCCCAAGTACTGGACATTCCTCCAAATATGATGAAAAGACAAGAATCCTGGTCAGAGCGGCTGCCAAAAGGCCTACAGCAACATTAAAGGAGCTGCAAGAATGCCTGGCAAGTACTGGCTGTGTCTTACATGGGACAACAATCTCCTGCATTCTTCATACGTCTGGGCTATGAGGTAGAGTGGCAAGAAGGAAGCCTTTACTTATGAAGAAAAACATCCAAGCCCGGCTAAATTTTGCAAAAACACATCTGAAGTCTCCCAAACACACGTGGGAAAATGTGTTCTGGTCTGATGAAAACAAGGGTGAACTTTTTGGCCATAATTACAAAAGATACATTTGGCGCAAAAACAACACTGCACATCATCAAAAGAACACCATATCCACAGTGAAGCGTGGTGGCGGCATCATGCTTTGGGGCTGTTTTTCTTCGGCTGGAACTGGGGCCTTAGTTAAGGTAGAGGGAATTCTAAAAACCGTTCCAAATACCAGTCAATATTGGCCCAAAACCTTCAGGCTTCTGCTAGAAAACTGAACATGAAGAGGAACTTCATCTTTCCGCATGACAACGACCCAAAACATACATCCAAATCAACAAAGGAATGGCTTCACCAGAAGATTAAAGTTTTGGAATGGCCCAGCCAGAGCCCAGACCTGAATCTGAATGAAAATCCATGGGGTGATGTAAAGAGGGCTGTGCACAGGAGATGTCCTCGCAATCTGACAGATTTGGAGGGTTTTTGCAAAGAAGACCGAGCAAATATTGCCAAGTCAAGATGTGCCATGCTGATAGACTCATTCCCAAAAAGACGAACAGGGTTATTCAGAGAAAGGAGACATTTTGGAGAAGTGAAAATTCTAGGTCAAAATGGCTGATTTGGAATGTGCGATATTTTTCTGGTTTGGCTATTTTGACCTAGAATTTTCACTTCTCCAGAGTTTCACCTTTCTCTGAATTACCCTGTAAGTACTGAAATAAAATCAAAAGGTGCTTCAACAAATTATTAGTTTAAAATAATATGGTTGCGCACACCCTTAGTTTTTTATTTTCCCTTTCTCCACTTAATAGATTTTTGTTTTTTAATTGAGTTGTACAGTTTATAGGTCACATTAAAAGGTGGAAAAAGATCTGATGTGGTTTATCTTTGTCTCTTTTTTTGTATATCACAAAAACCTGACATTTTAACAGGGGTGTATAGACTTTTGCTATCCACTGTACCTGTGCCTCCTTCCCACGCTTGCATGGTTCCTAACTGGGTGTTCCACTGCTCACTGGGAAGCCAGGTGCACCTTGTCGTGGCAGAGTACCTATGCAGAAAAGGAAGTAACACCCTGTGTTTGAGGCATCTGCAATGTGTGAGTAATCTCCAAAGGAAGTGCACCCTGAACTCTAAGCAGCCTGTATCCTGTTCCTTAACCCCGGCCTCCAGCCTCTGTAACCCGTGTCCTGCATCTCTGGTCACCAGCCTCTGCTTCGCGGTGCCCTAGTATGGCCTCTCCTTCCCTGTGCCCCAGTGCAGCTTCTGCTTCCCTGTGCCTCAGTCCAGCCTCTGTGTCTACTTGCCCTTGTCCAGCCCTGTTCCTGTGTTGCTCGCTTGCTTATGTCCAGCCTCACACCTGACCAGGCCCTCGTATGTTAACTCGTGTTTATGCTTGTTCACTCGAATAAAGCCTTATTGCACCTTTTATATACCTTCCTCTGTCTCTGTGTTGCTGCATCCGGAGCTCAGACCCTTGTGCACACTTAGGCTGGCAGCAGACGAGCGGATTTTCTGCGTCCATCTGTGCACGCAATTTGCCGTCCGTGGTAGCTTTTTAATTGAGTCATTGAACACCCCACGATGCACCTGCGCACTTGTTCACACACGGCATTCACGTATTGCTATGGACGTGAAAAAGCTAGGCATCCCTCAGGAACTACGTGCTGCTTCTTGTGGGCGTAAATATTTATGAGCGCAAATGTGAAGGCCGGCACACTGAAGCATCTGCCACGCATTACTGATCGACTGTTGAACACACTATCTCCCGTCAAAATGTGCGCCCGAGGCGGATGCACTTTCACGCAGTACACACATCTCCCGTCAAAAAATGAGGTGTGCATTTTGGTGTGTGTATAATGAGGAGGTGTGCATTTTGGTGTGTGTATAATGAGGAGGTGTGCATTTTGGTGTGTGTATAATGAGGAGGTGTGCATTTTGGTGTGTGTATAATGAGGAGGTGTGCATTTTGGTGTGTGTATAATGAGGTGTGTGTATAATGAGGAGGTGTGCATTTTGGTGTGTGTATAATGAGGTGTGCGTTTTGGTGTGTATAATGAGGAGGTGAGAGATATGTCTTTCAATATCCATGTAACCGGAACAATCACTGGCATTACTGTACGTGACACTGTTAAGCTATTATATCATGCATTTTCTACTTTTATTCAGTTAGTCACCATGAATATGGCGACTCTCAGTTTGAAGCCAGCGAATCGATTTGCTGTGCCAGACTGGTATACAAACAATGCCCTCATCTCTACAAATGCTGAGAGACAGCGCTCTGCTTCGCATGACCTCCGCCAAGAGGCCAGGATCCTATGCAATGAGACCAACAACAAGGTACCACTTTTCCGTTTCATAGGTCAGACCCAAGAGGTACTACCCACCAATGCAGAATTCATACATTGATTATGTGTAAATACAGAGTGAATGGTGGGAGGCATGCCGGTTTACATGACAAAGTAATGGAGTGCATACAAATCTAGGCGAAATATAGTCCGATAGTAGCAAAAAAAAAAACCTTCCCCACACCAATTTACACACAAATTATCAAAAACCGTAAGTGTAGAAGTACAGAAACATATATCGATATTCATAGAAGGTTTCTATACATACCAAGCAGGAATACATACAATATCTAAATCTTGACCCCACCGATATAACAAATATTTGGAAATATAATAGGATATACATCTTATACCAAGGGTCAAAATTTCCACTTGTCCTCTAGCTGAGTGTCATGCCCCATGCCACAAAATATTTATTTATTATTTCCCCCTGCACATAGACATATATTACAGTTCAATTTATATATTGTTTCAGAAGTAAACATAACGTTTATTCATTAAAAACTATCATTTGTGGTGTGTGCATACCAAACGGAATTGTGCTGACTGCTTCTCTTTATTATTTTTTGTCCGAGTGATCCGAAAAACAATCTGAATTTTTCATTAAGAAATCGGCCATTTTGGATTCAAAATTCGCATCCAAAGGGTTCAACGACACTGCTGCAGCAAACTGAATTGCTGCGCTGCAGCAATTCAGCAGCTGCTGAGGTATTGAACAGGCCTCTGGTCAATACAGACTTGGCTAGTCTCAAGCACCCACGCCTCAGAGCTTTGCTAGGGAGGCAGAATCCTGAGGGGGAGTAATATTTTAAGCAGGGCTAGTGGAAATCTGGCCCTTTGCAACCGTGTAATTAATCAATGACCCCCTGGGATCAGAAATGGCAAGTAATCTTTCAGCCTTGCTAGTACCTTAGGAACTAGAATTTTGAACCATGTCCTGTATACATCTACAAAACACCAGAAGGAGGCATGCCAGTGACATTAAGCACATTATTGGTGATAAAAGCCAGGAAACCTACAAGGTAAAGAGTTGTATAAACCTGGCATTTGTACATAAGGTTAACACACAGGGTCTCCAGGCACAGGTTATATTTGATCCTCTCTCTCATAGACCAAAAATGTGTCATAACCTTATACCACTCTGACACACCATATAATGACATGCTATTGCTGTACTTTTTCATAACAGTAAGCTAGATTCCTCATGTCAAATCAGCCACAATAGTTTATTGGGCTGATTTTGGCTTAATTTCCCATTGTCCATGTAACATATTGAACAGCAATATTAATGGTCTATATAATGGTTTCCCATTACCAGACGGTATGCGAAAGGCAGTACAATATGGGTTTTTTGTAGAATGCGATTATATTTTTTAAAACATTAGTCAGACAAGCATCAAGTAGCAATAAATGTTGTTAACTACCAGCTGCCACTAGAGAAATTGAACATATATACTCTGCTCTCACATAATTCATTTTATTTTTAGACTGAATGGGATGAGCACGATAATAGGACCCGACTTGCTGACCGCATCGATGATGTGGATAAATGGAGACTACTGATAGACAAGTGTTTAAATGAAGTGGATGCAGAAATAGATGCCCTGAATCAGGTGTGTTCTGTAATTTTTTTCAATCTATATATATTCTACAGCTGGGATCAGCAACCTTGGTCTTCCAGGTGCTTTGAAACAACATATCTCATGATACTCAGGTCCTCATTAGATTGACTAAGGGTCATAGGAAATGTAGTACCAAAACATTTGGTAGGTCAAGGTTGCTGACCCCTGATCTACAGGGACATTGACTGTATCATGATGAATGGAGTTACAGTGCAGAACAGGTTTAAGGACTTCATGATACTGGAGCTGAAAATTTTGACGGATTGGTAAAGTTAAGCTGTATGTCTCGGTTTCATTTCCCCTGGAATGTCCCATCAGGTGTTGGATATCACATTGGTTATAAAAATGCCACCATGTTTGTTCTCGTTGGTTGTCGCTTACTGAGGGTCATCGTGCAGCGCCTGGAATTAGCAGAGGGCTGTCCTGTAGGATGAGTCTTTTACTCACAGCTATTGGCATACCACCAGCGGAGAGCAAATAGTAAAACTTTAAGAATAAATCAGCATTTTACTTTATAAGTTACAAGAATAAAAGCACACATTTATAGGGATTACCTGTCAAATGAGACTAGCTAAAGTTCTGCATGACAGGTGTGCTTCAAATGATTCTGCACCCATAACTGATGTGGAATATGTGGGTAGAAAGTTTCACTAATCTGAATCCTATTAACTGAAATTGAGACAACCGTGTCCTGTCATTTATTTTGTGGATTGCAGAAAAAAGATGAAGCAGAACGAGCCTTACAGGCCAAGAATGTCCCTCTGGATGTGGCTGTCGAGTGCCTAACACTTCGAGAGAGACGTAGAGAAATTGATCTGGTGAGGGACCCTGTGGAAGATGAGCTGTGCAAGGAAGTGGAGGTGATTGAAGGAGCTCGCAAGGCACTGCAGCAGAAGATCAGTGAGGCCTTCGAACAACTGTGGTAAGTGTTCCGCCAAAATACAGTGTACAATCACAGTATGATACACTAGACGTATGCAATTGTTTTTAACAAAAATGTCATTATTGCAAAATGTACCAATACACATTTGAAGGCATGTAGTTAAAGACATTATTACATAAAATATATGTAGGAGAGTCTACAGTCAGGGCTGGACTGGGATAGAGAATCAGCACTGGACGTCATCCAGACTGGCCCAATTTAATTATGCAAATACGCACAAAAATCGTATAATCCAACTGGATCACTCAACCAATCACACTACAGATACTGGAGTTGCTGCAGAGCAATTGGGTAAAGCACCACAGTGGCACTGAGGTTGAGTGTGCACCATGTCTTAAGGTGAGGCGGGTGCACAGAGGGTCTCACCGGCACAGGGACCCCAATATGAGACTGCAACTGTTTTACAGACAGTAAGGAAGTATTCACCTCACCCATTAAGGGCAGTGTGAGCCACGCGGTAAACCAGCATTCACACTGGCCCACTGAGCCAGGAATCTCCCTGTAGTCCCTATGGCCAGTACATGCCTGTCTGCAGTCCAAACAGGGCTCTAGTTCCTGATTTTACTGATTTGTGTGTGTTTATGTTGTTGTTCTGGAATTTCTGCATGTTTGGATCACACCTGACCTCACTCTGTGGAGGCCTGATTTTCTTGTCTTTCACACACTTGCTGTTCTAGTAGTTCTTATTTGGTTCCCCTGCCACCTGACAGCTTTGATTGGTGACATAAGTCGCACGTTGCCTCTGCAACCATGTCCCCTCCTCCCCATGCATTTCTTTATTGTGCTTATTATTTTGTGGTTATTATTTGCACTCCTTGGTAATCCCATTTTTTACAGGGGTTCGCATGTATGTAATATTTGCTTTCTTTAATAAACTTGAATATGTAAAAAAAAGAAATATATGTTGGACAGGTACATACAATTTGCAAACTATAACGGAAAGCTGACAACAACAAAGATCAGCAGCAGTAAAGACATATTCATTTTATTGTCACATTAACAGTCACTCTTTTTGTCCAATCTAAAGCACAAATTTGCCTTCACTCCTAGCCTCCTACAGGAATCCCGACAACAACTAAACTGGGACCACAGATGCAAGGTTGAGACACTGGACATAGATCGGACCGGTTTGTCCCTCAACAGGAATTCTCCAAACATCTCCTTGAAAGTGGATCCAAAACGTGTACCGGCAGGGTATGATCTTTTACTTTGTGCATTTTAAAGAGCTAGGGTTATGATCATAGTTACCTAGTCTGAAAAAAAAGACGTGCGTCCATCGAGTTCAGCCTTTCACACTTCACCTACTGCTGAAAGAAGACAAAAAACCCAGTCGCTGTATATGCAACATACCGGGGAAAAAATTCCTTCTTGACCCCAGAATGGCATTAGTCAGATTTCTCCTTAGATCATTATCACATACTAAATATAACCTATATTTTATTTTTACAGCAATTCATCCAGTCGTATTTTAAAAGTCTGTACAGACTCTGACCCAACCACCTCAACAGGCAGAGAATTCCACAGCTTTACTGTTCTCACTGTAAAATAACCTTTCCTATGCTTTAGGGCAAATTTCCTTTCATCCAGTCTAAATGGGTGACCTCGTTAGCTTATTAAAGAGTGCAGGATGCATAGAGTGCCTCCCTCCACACCCTGCTTTCGTGCTCACATCATCATGTCTATCTGAGCGCTCGTAGCAGCGTTCGCTTGAGAGGAAAGCACATGGGCTTAAGCTGCCCATGAAGCATGAATCTCACTCTGACCAGGCACTCGTGTACCTTGTGTGCGAAAAGTACGCAATCTGTTTATGTATGTACGAAAGTAATAGACTTTGCAAATTGCTTATGAAATAAAGGAGGGGGCAGGGGTTGATTTTTTTTTTTTTTTTTTTTTTACATTTTTTACTGAAAAGGAATGTTAAATGTTTTTTTTTTTTCTTTTAATCCGATGAATCGATTAATCGAGAAAATAATCGGCTAACAAATCAATTATGCAAATAATCGCTAGTTGCAGCCCTATAATTATTTATGTAAAGAGGTCTGTATATGAGAAGTCAGAAGTAGATGTGCTGGCTGGATTAGTAAAATGACTAGAGTCGACAGATTATCGATAATTGGGCCCGATATTCAGGTTTTTCCTGGTTATCGGTATCGGCATGCTCCATTGCCAATATACCGATAACAGGTATTTTCTTGCCGGTACACGCCAATACTCAGTACCGACGCGTACCTGCAGGGTAGACGCACCTCCGCTAAGTTGCGGAGGGCGTCTGCAGCCCATCGGCAAAGATACGTGGCTCAGTGCCCGTCCGGTGCTGATCGCAGACCTCTCCCGCAGGCGGCTGACATCGTTGTCAGCCCTGCTTCCGGGACATATCCACGCCTACTGATGCCACTTGACAGGTCAATGACCTCAACCAGGCAGGGATTCCCTATGGGGAGATATGGGGGATAATCCATATCGGTGCCGAAAAAGTGATATCCGTCGATCCCTGAAAATGACACAATTTTAAGAAAGGACTAAGAACGGAGAACGACATAAATGGCCTCCTCAACAATGAATCCTTCCTCAGGTCTCATAAGGTTATAGCTCGATGGTGCCATTACAGCAAGGGTTATACCATATGCAAAATCGGACCATCACCCAGAAAGTATGGCCAGTACTGAAATGCCAAGGCACTCCTCTGCGCAAAGGTGCAGCAATCCCTATTGATCATTTCAGCCTTGTTAGGTCTTAAAAGGAGGGTATAGCTCATAACTCTCTAGACACCTCTTGCTCTCAAGCAAGGAGTTCACATCTGGAATATTGTGTAGATTCATAGTGAACAAAAACTATTTTATTAGGAGAGAATAGGCAGCAACGTCAGTTGCCTGCCTTTAGTAAAATGACATTATGGGTGTTATTCGATTGGAATATTGCCAATGTCACAGCGACTATAAACATTCAGGGTTATTCAAAGAGCTCCGAACCTTTCCTGGCCATTCGGCTATCCAGAGAGCAGGCAGTTCGCCAAATGTTGGCGAATTGCCTGCACATATACGGTGCCTGCTTGAGGGCAGTGAAATCCCCCTAGAGAAGCAATGCTTCGTCTATTCAGAGAACAAAAAACAACAGTGAAAAGTTTCCGAAATGCCCTGCCATTCGGTTGTTTCATTCGACAGGTTTATTCAGGAGAATCCCATAGGCTTCAATGTTAAAAATATTCCCGTTTTAATTCAATATCTAATAAACCGTTTATTATAATATTCTGCAGTAAAAAGTCTATTTATAGATTTTTAAGCATTTTTTTTTGCCAAAAAATTATTATTTTTTTTTAAAGGTTTTTTCTTTTTTCTGTAACAGCCCTTTTTATTCTCATTCATTGGACCTCATATGTAAATTTCAGACATTTTCGCTCAGTAGTTTATTTGCAAACAGCGTTTCACTTTTCAAACATTTGAAGCGTACTGTTTTTTTTTTTTTTTTCACTCCATTCGTCTGCGGCGTCGGGTTTTTCCGGTGGCTGCTTTGCGCTCTGATCGGCTCCTGCTCGGGTTTCTCCAGCGTCTTCGGCGGGGTTAATCCAGATGTTTTTGCGGATTTTGGTTTGCATTCGCTTGGGTTTTGCGGTGAGTGTTCGGCAGGTTTTCGGTGGCTTTTCCCTGCACTAAGACGGCCCTGTGGTGCTTGCTGAATACACCGCAGGGTCGCCGAAATGGGATCAAGCCAAATTGAAGAGAACGAAAATTCACCGAACGTGCAGTGACTTTTCGATTCTCTTTGAATAACCCTAATTGTCATTTTCTACGGGGAAGTTCAAACAGCATCGTTGTTGATTGTTCTCCTGCTTGGGTCTCTATTAGGTCAACCACCCCCCAGGAATGGGAACAGTACAGCCATTACAACAAGGAGCGAGCAGACGCAGAGATAAGAGCATCTACTCAACTGAGAGAAGCCATAACCATGACTATTGCAAAGGTAATGCCATGCTGCTCGAAAAAGCAATATAACCATATGTAACCGACATATTTTACATGTTATGGGAAAAGATAAAATCAGAGTAGATTGTAGTGGAATAACTGGATAATCAGTGTCCATCTGAAAGAGATGAGCTACCATACTTTCAATTTTCAGACAAATGGCATTTTATTTAGTTGCTTTTCCTTTGTGTTTGCTTATTCTCAACTGATGATGTCACGTTAAACATTTCCTGGGTGCTGGTATAATATAAGGCTTTTCGTTACAAGTGTTATGTTTCCTCAGAATTCAAATCACAAAGCCTTAAACCTTAATACTATTCTACGTAAAGATAAAAAGAATGTGGGTCACTTTTTTTAAGTTCTTGGTTCAGAATAGCTCTGAAGGAGTTATTTGATTCTTACTAGACACATTTTTTCTTTATTTTCTTTCTCTGCCGATCTACATTTGGAGGACTGAATTTTACCCATATTATATATGTATCCAACGCCAGAATTAATATTGTATTTACTTTGTTTTGTTTGGTGCTATATATGTATAATTTAACTTGGCTAAATGTATAGAAATGCCTTGCTTATCTGTATATGCCTGCACAGTATATCAGTTTAGTGGATAAACCTCAGGATGGGATGGAATGGGTAAGACCTAATAATGGAAAATGCAGTATGTATGTTCATGACCTTTACTATGTTCTCTTCCATAGACAAATAATGAAGTGGAAGCTCAGAGAGTTGCTGTTGAGTTTGCATTCAGGAAGCGAATCCGGGAATTTGAAAAGGCTCATAGTGAACTGAAATGGCAAGAGAAAAATGTGAGAAGCCGTTTCATGCCAACCTTATTAATTTACTGATTTCACTGGTATTTTTCCACAATCTGCATTCTAATCCAGTGCTATTGTGGAGGGAATTCTTTGCCAGATGGGAGGAAAGCCCCATTCTGTTTCCATCATGCTCATGTTAAAATACCGCCAGTGAGAAGGAGATCGCCTACAGCAGGGACTGACAGCCAAGATGGCAGCCTGCTGTGGGAGAAACTCCAGATTAGCACTGAGCATTACATGGGTGCAATGAGCCACCTTGGCCAATTATCGGCAAATAAAAGGCTGATACTAATTATCGTTAATTTGCCAAATATCAGCCCACGATAATTGGCAAAGCGGATAATCCATCTATCCCTAATATATACATTCTAAATTTCACAGAGAGGAGCAACAAAACAAGATTGAGATAGTAGGATCAACCATGGGCTGGGCAACAGCCAAGGCAGGAGTAATAATGGGTTATTTACAAAGTGCAGGTGTTGCAGACATCATTGAAAATCACAGGAATTGCAGCACAGACAATTGCCACCATCTCACATAACTAAAATCAAAAGGAGTGACAGGAGACTATTAATAGTGTACCTTCTGTTGCTATTTGGATTTTATTATTGTGAAATGCCAGTGTTTGTGGTCTCAGCAGTACCAGTGATTCTCGCCAGTATTTGCAACACTAACAAACACAAGTACTTTGTGAATAATTTCTATACAGGGTTATTCAGAGCGAGGTGAAAAGCAGGAGAATTGAACAATCTAGACCAAATAGCCGATTTGGAAAGTGAGATAAATAGGAGAATTTTTCTGGTTTGGCTATTTTGACCTAGAATTTTCCATTCTCCAGTCATTCTGCTTTTCACCGCTCTCTGAATAACCCTGTAAATGTTCACAGATCAACGGACCCATAGCGTCTATCTTGGATTGTGAGCAGGTCACACACCCCTTTGTGTGGATTTCTGTTGTGCAGCGCTCTAGTTACAGCTACAGTTCAGGATACAAATATGTCAAAGGGGTGTGTGACCTGCTCACAATCCAAGATGGACGCTATGGGTCCGTTGATCTGTGAACATTTACAGGGTTACTCAGAGAGCGGTGAAAAGCAGGAGAATGACTGGAGAATGGAAAATTCTAGGTCAAAAAATAGCCAAACCAGAAAAATTCTCCCTTTCATCTCACTTTCCAAATTGGCTACTTTGACCTAAAATTTTCTATTCCCAGTCATTCTTCTGCTTTTCACTGCTCTCTGAATAACCCTGTTAGATCTTAAAGATGCAGGCCATCATGGGGAAAGAAAGGAAGCTGACTGCAACCCCTTCGGGACCGGGAACACCATGACCACCGTCTTCAGGTACCGTGGACGGTTTTTACAAATGCTGGCCTCACTGCAACCTGGGCCTACTTCCTAGGCCTAAGGTCTCCCTGTCTTCTTCCTTTTTTTTTTGTAATTCAAGGTTTTTATTTTGTAAGCAAGAGCAGGAACAAAAAGCAATCAACATAAGTGGCCTCGCAGGGCCAGAAAAACTCACATATGTATTACATAGACCTAAGAGATCCATCAACATAGGCATATGTGGATAAAAGTGTCTCAGATAAGATAATAAGGATGGTTGTGGGAGAAGAAAAGAAAAAGAATAGGAAAGAGGGGGTTGTATACACAACGCTGCCAAAAAGATGGTGACCCAAATAACAGTAAAAAATAAATAAATAAATTTAAAAAATAAATAAATAAAAACTAAATTTAAAAAAAAAAGGAAGGGGGGGGTGGGGAGTGTGAAGAATGGCAAAGGCCATCTCCGTGACGCTCCTGGCACGCTCCCGAAGGAGGCTATGGAGGGACAATGTCACGGGGCCCGGGATCCTAAGGGCCAATCATAACACGAAGTTATGGTGGCGTGCCTCAGGCAACCCAGTAATGCCAAACACAAAAAAAAGGGGGGGGAAGGGGGAATGGATACACCATCTCTAGCAGAGCAAGCATCTGGACATACCAACTAAGATAATGGGGGGAAAAGAAAGAGTCCAAACCAAAAATAAGTCAGAAGTACTCCGCACGGGGGGCGGGGGCAGAGCGAGCGGCCCAGGAAAACATCAGAATCAGCCATAAGTCCTCAAGAGGGCCGGCCAGATCTATTTGCAAAAACAAAACAAAACAAGTCCGCAGGGTATATCATAAAACCGTGGTCCGCAGATAATAGCAACAGTGTCCCAAAATGGGGGGGGGGGGTAGGTCTCATACAGAGAGTTGCAAAAGTCACCTGCACAAAGTCTTCAGAGGGGTCTCAAAAGGTACAGGGGCAAGTCCCTTGGGGTAGTAAAGGGTCGTAGGTAATGAGGCGTAGCAAGACGGACCATGAAAGGGTCGGCAAAATAAACAACATGGGAGGGTGGAGGGGCACTGACAAACCCAAAAGGCCTGGCATCGTTGAAGGTATAAAATCACCAGAAAAGCCCCCTCAGCCTGTATCAAGCCAGAGCACCTGGTGTACGCCTCCGTCAGGAACAGTCACCGCTTCCAAGGCCCATCGGACTCCTGCAGCTGCGACAAGAATCTCCCCATAGGGCCGAAGGACCATCAGCGCCATTCCAGAGGGCAGCGCGTCGTCTGGTAGGAGCCCCTTCGTCTCAGACAGCACGAGGAGGCACACGCCATTCTCCTCCACTGCAACCTCCGCTTCGGCTTCTCGGTGGGCCAGCATCTCCCCCACACCGGGAACCGACCCGGCTCCCGGCAGGAGAGGGACCAGCCTCTGACCTTCCTCTCGGTCTACTTGCTGACAGACAGGTAAGGGGTGTCGAGTCAGCATCCCGGCATCGTACGTGTCGTGGTCTTCGCTCACAGGCGCGGGATAGGCCTCGACCAGGCGCCCGTCCGAGGTAGCCACACTCTCCTCAGATTGTGGAACCTCCTCCTCCCGGCGTCCCCGCAGGGCGAACAGCTTCTGCCTCCCGACTCCTCTGGTGAGCAGGGCGTCCGCATCCCACCTTTCCAGCAAATGTAAACAGGCCTCCAGGCCTGTAAGGAGTGCATCAGAATGCCCTGCAGGGGGAGGGTGTCTGTCCATCCACCCACCCATCCATCTCTCTTTTCAGGCTGCTGTCCCGGGCGGCCGGGAGACAAGGGCCCTCCGTTCCCCCAGCCTCCAGAACAGCTTTAGGTCGGGCTGAGGCAGCAGAATAGCAGGGAACAGAGACCGCAGGAGCCAGGTCGAAGGCCGCAATATGGCCGTCGTCACCTCGTGCCAGCCACATACCCGCGGCTGCAAAGGTTGCCGCAGCTCCGGAGGGGGGACGGGACAAAACGGCCTCCAGACAGCTCGGTTCCGGTGGTCAGCTAGCCGGGGTCCAAAAATTAAATGTACCCTGCTTGATAGTCTGTAATTGGACCCTAAAAGCAGCAGACGTGCGGAGCTCCTCAGAAACACATCCGCTCCCTTCGGCAGTCGGCCATGCCCCCCTCCCTGTCTTCTTCAGAGGCTTCTTGGCTGGATGAACAGCCACATCTCCGGCGTCTAGAGTAGCTGATCTCCGCGTTACCTGCCCGCACTGATCTCCAAAACCATGGCGATGGCCATCACTGAATTTCTAAGAGCAGGGCCGGATTAAGATCTCTGTGGGAATGGAGTTGAAGATTTTGGTGGTCTTTATTTGGAATTTAGTGGTTATATACCTTTGTGGTTGTATATTCTATATGGCATTCTTGTTAAAAAAATAAATAAACGGGAACCTGTTACTACATTTTTAGAGAAAATACACCATTTTAAATAAAACTGAAATATTTGAAAATTTTGGCTTATGTTTTGGAGGATGGTGTTTTATGGATTGTAACACATCTCCGTACCCCAACAGGGTCACATCTGCCAATGCCACTTCCTTGCTGGACCCCCGTGTTCTTCTCATGGCTCTCTTGCCATTCTCCAGTCCTTAGCTGCAGCTTAAAGACAAGTACACATAGAGAGCCTGCTAGCATCCCCCAGAAATAAGACGAGGCTGTAGCTCTGGGGTCAGAATGGAACAGCTACCAGCTACCACACCTGCTACCCAAACCATGAGTCATGACTGCATGTAGGGTTGAAATAGAACTGTTAAATCGGGGACAGACAAACATATTTATACCGTCACACATGGGTCATTTACATACACAAAACTTCCCCTAGAAACCGCTGGGGGACTCAACCAGACCGAAACAGACAATGGGACACATTTGCTTCTTGGAATGTGAAACCTAATTAGATTAGGTAGACCGTTAAATTAAACATTATGTAACATTTCTAACAAGGCAGGATAATGGTAATCAGGATGATAAACAAGATTTTACAGTTAATAAAATAACATGGTTTTGATTGGTAATGGTGTTTTGGGTCTGCAAATTCAATGTATTTTACAAATTACTCTTGTAATTTACTGTAAGCAGTGATATTGCTTAGCGTCAGTTCTGCTTAGTTTCTTCCCCATGATAATCTTTTTGTAGCATGCTATGTTAGACAACACGCGTCGGGTACGTTCTGTTTGTGAGCAATTTACCTTACCCCCAAATCTTCTTTCTTTTTTTAATACTATGCCATTGAGTGGCTTATTACTACAGTGAATTTGGCTGTTGCTGTCTATTCTGAACCTATTTGTGGGCATATTGTCATACAGCTGTACCATTCACCAGCTAATTGCTCTGCTGCATCGAAGGGAGATTTTGGTGGTTCTCTTGGGGCACCCGCTTCTAATATACACGACAAATTGAGGGTTATTTGCGTACAATTCTGCCCCAGCTCACATCGTTACTTTATTGTCGAGTATCCTATTGTCTCCGTGTGTGATTGAGCACTGGTTCAACATATGTACCAATTTCAACTAATCTAGATGCAAATATAGCTTTGAGCACATCGAATACCGAACAACACGTTGATTATTGTACCAAAAAGAATACTCGTTGGTTTTATTTGTGTATATGTGTCTGGTGATCACCATGTGTTGGTTTTAGATACAGGCTTATGGCAACAATAAAATTTGGTTTATAAACATATTTTTTTCACTGATGCACCGTGTCCCCACTGACTCGTTCAGTGGATCAGCCTTTTCCTGTATCTAATGGGTTTCAATACCGTTAGCATCTTGTGATACAATTACACTGTTCCATCTCGTGTATTCAAGGTGTGACATCACCAATATTCTTTTAGTGGGTTATTATTTAGATGAATAGAAGTTAAAAATAGTTACTCTGTGAAAAGTTACCTTTTTTTTTCCCCACATGTTACAGACTAAGGAGGAGATAGAAGATATGGAAGAAGACATCAGGCGTCTGGAAGCAGATCTGAGAGACAAGAGGGGTCCTTTAAAACTGGCCCATACCCGCTTGGAGACCCGCACTTATCGTCCCAATGTGGATCTTTGCAGGGACCAGGTATTGTAATTTGTAAAGCATACATGGTTTAAGTGCCCTATGTGGAATTACTTGTTATTTCCAGCAATAGCATTACAAGGAAAAAAAACACTTCTTTTTATCTCTTTTGTAAGGTACAATATGGCTTAACTGATGAAGTCTACCAGCTTGAGGGCACCATTGCTGCTCTGAAGCAAAAGGTTGCTCAATCACAGTAAGTTCAATAATGCATTATTTACCCTAGTTATCCTGACTAAATATAAAAGCTAATACAGCATTTCAAGAACATTCACTGTAAAGAAACAACAGTATTGTCCTGTGTGCCTCCTGTCAAAGTTGTTACAGGCAGTACAAGGACTCTCGATAGCAAAATGAAGATCCACTTATGGCCTCTTAACATACTGTGAGACAGCCTTTTATGTAATAGCCCACACAGGTTTCAAAGGAGTAGTAATCCCTTTGTATAGCATCTGGGCACATACCCCTCAAGATGGCAGAAGGAAGAGATTGTTTTATTCAAGAGTGCAGCAATTCAAAGTATTAATGAATATATAGTTACATTTCTTGGCGGGAGTGTTCATGCCTTAAGAGTAAATTACTGCAGTCAAGCCCCTATGAGTAGGCAAAGTGGACCATAATATCCATTCCTGGCAGGTATTTTAGTTCAATCTGGCATTATTACGCCACTTTCTGATGAAATTGGCTTAGGCAACCCATTTCATTAGGGCGTGCATCAAATAATTTTTAATTAAATGGTTTGAGAAAAAGAGAGGTTTGTGAGGGTCTTGAGAACGAGTAACGGCAGCACTAGTGGCCTGTTCTACAGTGGGGCCCGCTCAGGTCTCACAAGGTTTTAGCTTGATTGTGCCATTACAGGGTACAATCAGACTGCAATATGCAAATCAGACTGCTTCACTCAGAAAGGGTGGCCAGTACTGAAATGCCAAAGACGTCATCCCTGCACGTGTAGATGGGATGTAGCAACCCCTGACGATCGTTTCGGCCTTGTTAGGAGGGTATAGCTGACACCCTCTGGGCACTTCGAGCAAGGGGTCCACATCTGGATTACCCTGTAAATGGTTTTTTTCCCCACATTTTCATGTACAGCAATGTAAGACCACTGCCTTCACAATAGAATATCAAATAAAGTAAATAATTTGGGAGCACAAGGGGTAAGAAGAAAATGCATGAGTGGTGAAAGAGATAAGGAGATATTAGATGCAGTAATGAAGATGTAGGAAAGCCCAAATCCACGGGATAGCTGAGGACCAAAATGGTGGACAAGCCTTAGGATGTACTTGGCACACAATATAAACGCAAATGGATGTAGGCCTCATAATATATTAATGGGATGTAGGGGGCCTTAGGAAGCTGGAGGAAGAATGGAATACATAAATGGAGAGCAAACAGACTGTAAGGGAGGCAATGAGCTGCTGAGAAATGGGAAGCAAGGCATACCAATGGCAGAGACTCACAGGGTTATTCAGAGAGAGGTGAATGACTGGAGAAGTGAAAATTCTAGGTCAAAATAGCCAAACCAGAAAAATTCTCCCATTTATCTCACTTTCCAAATCGGCTATTTTGACCTAGAATTTTCCATTCTCCAGCCATTCTCCTGCTTTTCACCTCTCTCTGAATAACCCTGATAGAGTAGATGGGCTTGGGAGGAAGAGAACCATGGGCCCTGTAAATAACCCAAGAGGAAACTGCATACATTGACCTTATTTTAATTAGTTAATATTTCACTATAGACATATTTTATGCTTTTGAAACAACACGTGCTTGTCTGTTTTAGTCTAAACAATATCGGTTTTCTCTGTTATCTTTGCTATGAAGGGATGCCCTGGATGCCTTGTACAAACATTTAGCACGTATAGAGGCGGATATCAAGATGAAGGAAAATTCCCTCAGTCTAGACAACAAGTGTTTGGATGTCCGTCGGAAGTTGACAGTCCCTGCTGAAAAATATGTTCCCACCCTGGATACATTTAACCGAACTACGAATCGTAACCTTTCACCTATAAAGAGCAGCCAGCTTGAGCTGGCTTGATTTGGAAGTAGTGGAAAATAGTCTGTGTGCCTTTTTGTTTTATTACTAGTTTACTACTACTGTCTAATAAGGTTTACTACATGTTCTGTAACTAGTAATTCTGATTCTCAGTGAAAGATATGATATGCCTCAAAAATATTCTGTTCCAGTGATGTCTTCATTGCAAATTTCAGATTTCACAAAATGGTGCTTCTTTTATCAGTACTGTATTTATTACAGGGAAAAGAAGGAAATGTAAAGCTAAATGTTCACAGCTATAGTTAATTCTCATCTATAGATGGTTGAGAACCTTGACAGCGCCTTGTCCCTCCAAATGTTTTTTGAACTACATCTTCCATGATGTTCAGCTACTCATTTGTTTGTAAGGGTCTCATAGGAAATGTAGTTCCAAAACATCTTGAGTGCCAAGGTTGCTGAACCCTGTGGTAAAGGCTAACTGTGCAGATATATATTATACTGTATGTAATATTCTAAGACACCACGAGAAACCGCATAATGTGGGTACATCCTATTTTAAGTACCCCATACCCACTGGATAGCAAACTTTGCACTCAAACAATAGGTGATACGATGTTTAAAACAATACATATACAATACAACCAAGTGCAATGATTTATATTACTTGAATTGGAATTCTTTCAGGAGCAGTGTGCAGTTATTGTATGTCCTGAGTGAAATTGAACAGTTGGAAGGCATTGATGTAAATTAACATATATACAGTCAGGTCCAGAAATATTGGGACATCGACACAATTCTAACATCTTTCGCTCTATACACCACCACAATGGAGTTGGAATGAAACAAACACAATGTGCTTTAACTGCAGACTGTCAGCTTTAATTGAGGGTATGTACATCCAACTCAGGTGAACGGTGTAGGACTTACAGCAGTTTGCAGATGTGCCTCCCACTTGTTAAGGGACCAAAGGTAATGGGACAGAATAATAATCATAAATCAAACTTCCCCTTCTTAATACTTGGTTGCAAATCCTTTGCAGTCAATCACAGCCTGAAGTCTGGAACGCATAGACATCACCAGACGCTGGGTTTTATCCCTGGTGATGCTCTGCCAGGCCTCTACTGCAACTGTCTTCAGTTCCTGCTTGTTCTTGGGGCATTTTCCCTTCAGTTTTGTCTTCAGCAAGTGAAATGCATGTTTAATGGGATTCAGGTCAGGTGATTGACTTGGCCATTGCATAACATTCCACTTCTGTCTCTTCAAAAACGCTTTGGTTGCTTTTGCAGTATGCTTTGGGTCATTGTCCATCTGCACCAGGGGGGGATCCAGACACAGGTTTCGGGGGGGGGGGGCATTCTACCAGTTTTGATTAAGAGCTTTTTTTTTTTTTTTTTTTAATATCTTGCATTGTATTACTTTGTATATCTGTAACTGTAACACTTCAATGTTCTTGAACCCAGGACATACTTGAAAACGAGAGAAATCTCAATGTATCTTCCTGGTAAAATCCTTTATAAATAAATAAATAATATTACTGTGAGTTTTACTCTTGCGGAGGTCTGAGATACAGTATGGTGTGTGTGTATAAGCATATTACAAAGCTCAACATAATGTGTGCTGTGTATGAGCATATTACAATAAAACTCACGCCTCGTACACACCGCACATTACTGTGAATCGTTCGTTTTATTGTGATATGCTCATACACAGCACACATTATGTTGAGCTTTGTAATACGCTTATACACCTTTTCTGACACACACACACAATGGTGCCACTGCTGTAAATACAAGGATATGTGTTATACAGAGATTGGCTTTTGTATTTATTTACGTGTCCTATACAGAGAGCAAGTGCTGCCTTATATAAAGCCATATGCATTGTATACCTTACAAAGAGCACACTCTTTGTAAGGTATACAATGCATATGGCTTTATATAAGGCAGCACTTGCTCTCTGTATAGGACTTATATACAGATATGTGCGGATTTAAGGCAGCTTTCTCTCAATGTGTAAAGCATATAGAATGAAATGCAAAGCACATATCTGTATATAAAGACCGCTCACACTCTAAGTTATACACCAAAATACAGTGCATATAGCTTTATATAAGGCAGCCCTTGCTCTCTGTATAAGGCACAGGCTTTGTATTTATTTATATGCCCTATACAGAGAATACCTTACAGAGAGTGAGAGCAGCCTTATATACAGATATGTGCTTTGCCTATAGGTATATAGGGCAGATTCCTCTCCATGAATCAGCTAAATGTGCATGTCAGTTTCTGTATGAGGCAGCTCTGCATTCACACAGGGCCACCTCATACAGATCAGCAAAGATACACACAGCTTCAGATCCCCCCCCTCCCTCTCCCCCACTGTGCAGCTTGTGCTGCAAGGCACACTTTTCACTGGGGGGGGGGATTCCTCCTGTTCTCCCGGTACTGGTTCTCTCCCCTCACCCTGTCTACATCTTGGTAGAGACAGGATGAGAGGGAGAGAGAGATCCCAACCCCTGCTGAATTATGTACTCACCGGGAAGCTGCCTCAGTGAGCTGTGGAGGGGACCTGGTGTTGATGTGCTGGCGTATGGGGTAATGCTGGGCCCCTGCATGCACACCAGCCTCTCACTCTGCACTGTCCCCTTTACTCCAGAGGCAGAGGGCTGGGGTCTGACCTGCACAGCATCCCCGCCAGGGTGTGTGTAACGCTCACAAAGTTCTATACACCCGAGCGCACAGTTCTAGGTGCTCGCGTGTATAGAACTTTGCGAGTGTTACACACACCCTGGTGGGGATGTTGTGCCAGTATAAGATAATAACAAGGAGGGAGAAAATACCTTATACTGGCACAGCATCCCCAACAGGGTGTGTGTAACGCTCGCAAAATTCTATACACACGAGCACCTAGCGCTCAGGTGTATAGAACTTTCCAAACGATACACACACCCTGGCGGGGATGCTGTGCCAGTAGAAGATATTTTTGCTCTCCTTGTTATTACTTCCCCCGCGCAAATGTGGTAGCACGCAGCGCCCGGGATGGAGGAACGTGTCCCTTGGCCAGCAGGATGCACCGAGGCATGCAGGGCCCGGGCAGCTCTTACCTGTTTATCCCGCAGTTACACGAAGTGCAGGGCTGGGTCGCGGCGGGGGGGAGGAGAGGCATTCATCACAGCTGCTGGCCTCAGCCGGAGGGCCCGCCCACACATGCACCGGCAGCACCTTAATCCCGCTCTTCGGCTGGCCGCATTTCACGTGTGTGGGAGGGTCGGCGCATGGTCATTGGGCAGATAAAAAATAGTTTCAGAAGCCGGCGGGTGGCGGGATACATTGAGCTGCGGGTCCCACTGAGCAGCGGGGTCGCCGCCCCCTGGAAAATGCCGCCCTACAGCACTGACTGCAGGCACCAGTCCACAGCTGAGTCCTCACACACAGTAAACACAGATTTTCTCGGGGGGGGGGAATTGCCCCGTTGCCCCCCCCCCCTGGATCCGCCCCTGATCTGCACTGTGAAGCGCCGTCCAATGAGTTCTGCAGCATTTGGCTGAATGTGAGCAGATAATATTGCTCGAAACACTTCAGAATTCATCCTGCTGCTTTTGTCAGTAGTCACATCATCAATAAATACAAGAGAACCAGTTCCATTGGCAGCCATACATGCCCACGCCATGACACTACCACCACCATGCTTCACTGATGAGGTGGTATGCTTAGGATCATGAGCAGTTCCTTTCCTTCTCCATACTCTTCTCATCACTCTGGTACAAGTTGATCTTGGTCTCATCTGTCCATAGGATCTTGTTCCAGAACTGTGAAGGCTTTGTAAGGTGTTTTTTGGCAAACTCTAATCTGGCCTTCTTGTTTTTGAGGCTCACCAATGGTTTACATTTTGTGGTGAACCCTCTGTATTAACTCTGGTGAAGTCTTCTCTTGATTGTTGACTTTGACACACATACACCTACTTCCTGGAGAGTGTTCTTGATCTGGCCAACTGTTGTGAAGGGTGTTTTCTTCACCAGGGAAAGAATTCTTCAGTCATCCATCACAGTTGTTTTCCGTGGTCTCCCGGGTCTTTTGGTGTTGCTGAGCTCACCGGTGCGTTCCTTCTTTTTGAGAATGTTCCAAACAGTTGTTTTGGCCACGCCAAATCTGCCATCTCTCTGATGGGTTTGTTTTGTTTCTTCAGCCTAATGATGGCTGGCTTCACTGATAGTGACAGCTCTTTGGATCTCATCTTGTGAGTTGACCGCAACAGATTCCAAATGCAAATAGCACACTTGAAATGAACTCTGGGCCTTTTATCTGCACTGAATAATTGGGGTAATGAGGGAATATCACACACCTGGCCATGGAACAGCTGAGAAGCCAATTGTCACATTACTTTTGGTCCCTTAACAAGTGGGAGGCACATCTGCAAACTGCTGTAAGTCCTACACCGTTCACCTGAGTTGGATGTACATACCCTCAAATTAAAGCTGACAGTCTGCAGTTAAAGCACATTGTGTTTGTTTCATTCCAACTCCATTGTGGTGGTGTATAGAGCCAAAGATGTTAGAATTGTATCGATGTCCCAATATTTCTGGACATGACTGTATGTAGAGCATCTCCCTAAGCGCAAATAAGAAAGTCATGAGGTATGTTATTACTTTTAGATTTATAGCAGTCTAGTTTGGATGACTCTTACTAGTCCAGATGGCAAAATCAGCAAAATATTGCAGAATACAGTGATATTTTTTTTTATTATTTGGACTAACATTACATTTAAAAAACAAGCCTTCAAGTGTTAACCACGCTTCTTCAGGTCTCAAGAATTATCTATCACTTTGAGAGGTGCCTAGAAAGCTTGTCTTTTAAACATATCACTGTATCTGGGAATACTCCAGAGATTTTGTTTATATTTACAGAAATAAACACAATATATAAGTCTGTATTATTGAATGGTGATTCTACTGATACGTATTGAAGACGGATCTTGGTAAGATGTTTCAATGTTTTCTCAGCAAGCTTATGCCACTATAATGGAGACATCGTTTTAGAATGATCGGTCTCAATGATTTAAAAGAAGTTCCTGATTGGGGAAAAAAAACAATAAATGACTTGGTAACAGTTGTGCATCTGAAAATGTGGGTAATTTAGGTATAGCAATGATGTGAAGTCCATGCAAAATGTGAAGTCCATGCAAAAGAGTAAAAGGCAAACTACGAGTATACGGATACATGTTTCTAAGAGATATATTTATATATAATTAGTGATGAACGTGTGAAGTTTACCACATCAAAGAGCTGGAAAAACTAAATATCATTAAAGGGATACTCCAGGCAATATGACCACCTCAGCTTTTTAAGGTGGTCATATTGCCTGTAGTATCCCATTTTTTTCCCCAGCCTTCTATCTTTTCCCGATCGGCTGATATTGCTGAGAGAAGCGGTGGACTTTACTCCGCCCTCCCAGCTGTCAATCAGCCGATCGGGTTTCAAGGTCCCCGCGTTTTGGAACTCTCGGCAAAGCTGGGACGTCATCGCGCTAGAAGCGCGATGACGTCCCACCACTCCGGCAGAGTCGCGGAAACGCGCAGGAGAAGGAGCCGCTGCCTCCTCCTCCTTCTCCTCCGCCAAAGAGTTTTTAGACGAGCAGGCGGGGTGAACTTCAGCTCACCTCGCCGCTCGCGAACGTGCGCTGCTCCGCGCATGCGTGGTTGAATGAGCAGGATTCCGGGAGGAAGCCTGCTGATTTGCTGATTGGCTGGTTTACGTGATAGGCACGCATGCGCGCTTTGCACGTAAACCTGTAGCCAAGTTCCAAGTTTCCACAACGGGAGCGGAAGAGGGGGGGGGGGGAGTAAAAAAAAAAAAAAGCCGTTGGAAAAGTGTCGTTTCTAGGGTAAGTATTACATTAAAAATATATATGGATATATACAGAATGACTAGTTAGGGCAATAGCTTTAATATAATGTAAAAAAGGGGGGGTGATTTTCAGACTGGAGTGTTCCTTTAACATTATTTAGAGACATTCAAATACATAATTTAAAAACTTCAGAAACAAAGATGTTTTATTGCAAAACAATTGCTTTGTGTCAAGATTAGGAAAGTATCATTACATATGCTGAAAAAAGACATGCGTCCATCAGGTTCAGCCTTTCACACGTCACCTACGGCTGTTGATCCAAAAGAAGGCAAAAACCCCAGTCTGAAGCGCTCGCCAATATCCAACATACTGGAGGAAAAATTCCTTCTTGACCCCAGAATGGCAGTCAGATTTCTCATTGGATCAAGAAGCTTTTACCCACATATTAAATATTATGACCCTTAATATTACGTTTTCCTCCAGTCGTTTTTTAAAAGTCTGTACAATCTCTGACCCAAACACCTCAACAGGCAGAGAATTCCACAGCTTTATTGTTCCCACCATAAATAACCCTTCATATGCTTTAGGTTGAATTTCCTTTTGTCCAGTCTAAATGGGTGACCTCGTGTCCTGTGTATAGTCCTATTAATGAATAGGTTTCCAGACAATGGTTTATAATGGCCCCTTATATGTTTATGTAAAGTTATCGGATCCCCTCTAAGGCTAGGGTCAGACGAACGCATTTTTCACGTTGTCCGTGAAAAAGTGCGTTCGAACGAATGGACGTATTTTTTCACGGAACACGCGATAGCGGTCATACGATGCGCCTTGTCGTCCGTGATTTTGTACGGATCATCAATAAAACACTTTGTGTCTGGACGTTATGTTGGCCGGACATTAGCAGCGTCTGACGTCTCCCAATCACGCACACACGCCTCTAGCGGACGCAGCGCACTCTGTACGTCCGTACTAGCGGTTTGACGTTCTAGAAAAAATGCGTTCGTTTGCCACTTGCGTTGCGCGGACGAACTTTCGTGCGGCCGTACTTCGTGTGTTCCCCGGCATTGGACGTCATTTGCTGCTAGCACGGCCGTGATTTCGTGCGGCTAAACGCACGTTAAAACTGCTTTCGTCTGACCCTAGCCTAAGGCGCCGTTTCTCTAAACTAAACAGGTTTAAGTTTGTTAGCCTTTCCTCATAACTTAAACCTTCCATTCCCTTTATTAATTTAGTCGCCCGTCTCTGCACTTTTTCTAGCGTCTTAATATCCTTTCTTAAAACAGGTGCCCAAAATTGCACGGCATATTCAAGATGCGTCTTACAATTGATTTTATAAAAGAGGCAAAATTATGTTTTAATCCCGAGAGTGAATTCCCCTTTTTTTTTTTATAAACTTTATTTTTGAATCGACAAACTCAGTTCATGGTACAATATGCATATTCACATTCCCACTTGGAAAGACTTCCCTCCCATCCCACATTTGACAATAAGAGCCTCAATACATGTACACATTAAGCCGATGGTAGCACATCAGAAAATTCTGAAAGGTCTAGGAGTGTCTGAGTGTTAGGTCTTAAGGGAGGGGATGATAGGTACCAGTTAGTAAATTCAAAATCTCTTTTCAGTTTTGCAATGACATTTTCTGGCAAACCTGACATAAAATGCTCCCATTTTTCAAAAAACTGTTGTACTTTATCGTCTTTATGCAGAGCGGTTGCCACCCAATCATGTTGAAAAATAGCATAAAAGCGGGAATAAAACCGAGAGTGGGGGGGGGGGGAGAGGTGGCAATCCAGTTCCCCAAAATGGCCTTTTTAGCTACTGCGGACAGTACTCCCAATAGGGGCCTCTGATTCCTGCCCAGTCCACGTCTTTCGTTGTCAGAGAGGAGGTTAAACAAAGCCCAGTCTGGGGTGGTAGGTACCTCTATATTTAAGATCCGAACGCCGAATCTCCGTATGGAGTTCCAAAAGTTTGACACTAATGGGCAGGACCATAAGCAGTGAAAAAGATCCGCGTTAGCATGCATGCATTTGAGGCATTGGCCAGAACTGAGGGGCGTTATACGGGCCAATCTATCCGGGGCTATATAGGCGCCATGTAATAATTTCAAAAAATTTTCGCCATATTGAGCCGAGGGGATCAGTTTACGTAAATTATTAGTGGCCGTGATTAAGGTAAAGGGCGATTGTTTGGGAAACTGAACACACCAGGCTGCTAGGCCCATGATCATTACGACCAATCAAATTGAGGCCGAAGCAGTGCGTGAAAGGATGCTGTGGACGGACCCATGGACGCCTGAGTATCAAGGGGATTGGAAAAGTCCTGTGGTTTTAAGGTATTTAACTGTGTTGATACACATGCCGAAAGCTGTATATAATATACCGAGTGTAGGGGGGCAGGGGCCGCTAGTACACACAAATTTCTATAGGAGATAAGGGAGTGAGTTGGTCCCAACAACAAATTACCCATTTGAGTTAGACCCTTAGTCGCCAAGACCCGAAATGCATAGGCCGCTGAGCCAGACTGAAAAGCAGGGTTACGCAGTAATGGTTGGAAAACCGAGAATTTCCAGGACAAGCCCCGCAGTTTACGAGCTCGATACCACGCCTCCCGTCCTGTGAAAAGCAAGGGATTGGATCTCTGGGTTGGAGGGATCCTAGACAGGGGGGTGTGAAGGAAAGCCAATGGGGATAGTGGGAAAGACATGGCTCAATCCAAGGCACAATCTGTGTACCTAGATGAGTCCACGATCCAGTCCGCCACTATTCGGTACAGGGCTGCAATATTATAGGAATACATGTCTGGTAAGTTCAATCCTCCCATAGTATAGGGAAGCTGAAGTTTGCATATTGCTATGCGTGGTCTTCCCCCACTCCAGATGAATCTGGTAAACAGAGCTTGAATTTGTGCTATATCCTTACATTTGAGGAGTAATGGGAGCATTTGTATCGGGTATAGGAGACGTGGGAATGCGACCATTTTTATAAGACTGCACCTCCCCAAGTAAGACAATGGAAGTTTTGCCCAGGAGGCTAACAGGTTCTTAAGTTGAGACAGGAGCGGAGGGATGTTAACCTCGTACAATCTGGTGAGATTTGTCGGTAGTAACACACCTAAATACTTAAAAGTCCCCGTGTGGCACCAGCGAAAAGGACTGTGTTGCCTAATCGAAAGTCCGCAATCCATACACAATGGTATCGCTAATGTTTATCATAGTTAAACCCCGATGCTAGGTGAAATTCTTCCAAATAAGTCAAAAGTGTTGGGAGCGCCTTGTCGGGGCGGGACAGAAAGAGGAGCAAATCGTCTGCAAAAGCGACTATTCGGACCTCCTGAGAACCTATTTGGAAAATTCTTAAGAGTGGTTCTAATGCTAAATTAAATAGTAGAGGGGAGAGTGGGCAACCCTGACGTGTGCCCCGTTCCAGTGTGAAAGGGGTGGAATTAAGGCCATTTGTGGTGATGGTAGCGGAAGGAGTATCATACAGAGCATTAAATAAATTAAGTATTGAGACACCAAAGGAATGATATTTCAAGAATCGTCTCAGATTGGACCATGATATGCGGTCAAAAGCCTTATCGGCATCGCAGCTAAGGAGTAAATCCGATGATTGAGTGCGACTATTTGACGACCAGATTGCAGCCAGGGCTTTTCTGACATTTTGCGTGGAGTGACGGCCTGTCAAAAACCCTGTTTGGGCGGGGGAGATAAACTGAGTTAGCGGGGCCTGTAGACGTCTAGCCATTATGGTCGATAATAATTTCAAGTCAGAATTTAACCCTTTCATTGCTGAAGACGTGTGGGGCACGTCCTCATTGATGCACGTTACATGCTGAGGACTTGCCCCACACATCATCAGCTGTGTGGGACCCCCGGCGGAGATACTCACCTCTCTGTCCGGGGTCCCGCGGCGTTCTGACTTCAGCGTCCTCAGACGCTGAAGTCAAGCTCCTCCCGGCGTAAATGACGTCATTGCGCCAAGCGCGATGACGTCATTTCCAGACGACCCCCCGGCAATGCCGGGATATAGCCTGGAAGGGAGGGGGAGGGTTCCGTTCGGATCCCTCTCCCTCCCGATCGAAAAGGAGCAGCGCCAAAAGCCAGGCACCGCTTAAAAGGGGAGAGTCTCCCCTTTTAAGCGGTACCTGGCTTTAACCCCTCAAGCGCGGGTTGCACTTCAGCGCCTTGCGGCGCTGAAGTGCAGCCTAGCTCCGGTGGGGGCCGCCATCTTGGATGGCGGCCCCACCCCCGGGTCTCCCCTCGCTGCCTGATGTCATCATGCATAGCGTGATGACGTCAGATAGCCGGGGAACCCCTAACTGCCAGGGGATTTCCCAAGGAAATCCCCTGGCGGAGATAAGGGGTTCTTGTGAACCACGATATCTCCAGAACCGTGGACCTGTCGAATGATACCCAACATGACTAGGTACAAAGTAAAAAAAATTATAAAAATAAAAAAAACATGTTTTTTTTTGTGTGTTGTTTTTATTAATGCAGCAATATTGTTCACATTTCAATTATAATGTGAACAATGATGATGCACTAATGATTTTTTTCTATGGGGTGCATTTGCTAAAAATCACGTAATTCCCCCCATAAAATGTAACAAGTCCCCATTTCAAATTTTTGTACAAGCGCACCCCATAGAAAACATAACCGCAAACGCTCATGTGATAAAATGTGAAAAAAAACACTTTACACACTGCAGATGATTAAAAATTCAATTTTTATTGTATTTTGTTATAATATACAGACAGCACATGACATATACATCTAAAAATGATATATTCTGAATCTGCCGAGTCTGCCGGAAAGAACGATATATAATATGTCTGGGTCATTTATTAAAATGTGGCTTCAAATCGCGTTTAAACATGATGAGCAAAAGCGGTAAAAATGAGCTCCGCACACAGCGGTGAAATGCCTCAGCAGTGAAGGGGTTAACAGGGAAATTGGGCGACAGGACGTTATTAGTAGAGGGTCTTTATCTGGTTTAGGAATTATCATCCGAGATGCATTAAAGGAAGGTGGTGGGGCCTTTCCCTGTAGTATATTGTTGAACAAGGTTGTGAGGTGGGGGAGAAGATGGCCCTCTAGTATTTTATAATATTCTGCCGAGAAGCCATCCGGGCCGGGGGTTTTATTGGAACGAAGGTGAGAAATGGCTGTCGTGATGTCATTTGAGCTAATTGGAGCATTTAGTTTATCTCTTGTCTCAGGGTCTAGTTCCGGCATCCCTGCTGTTACAAAAAAATTTAGCCTGGACTTTCCACTCATCAAGTTCAGCTTTATAGAATGTCTCAAAGTAGTCGCGGAAAAACCTATTGATGTCTGATGGGTCAGTTAACATTTCACCCGTGGGGGTCTTAATTCTAGTTATAGCAGGGACCGACGGGTGTTGCAATTTCAGTAGATTGGCCAAAAGTTTCCCTGGTTTGTTGCCCCAGCGGAAAAAAAGATTTTTCTGGTGCAGCCAGGAATATTGGGCCTTCTCTTCGGCTAACTTAGCATAGCTTTGTTTGTCCGCCTTATACGGTTCCGATGTGATAGGGGTAGGGTGTGTGATATGAGTTCTATAAGAATTAACTAGGGAGGAGTGCGCCTCTATCAGTTTTTTGTTAACCTCCTTACGTTTACGGACATATATTCAATTATACAACACCTCATGACCGGTTTAGCCGCCTCCCAAAACAAATTAACATCATCTATATGTTCCAAGTTATCGTCCAGGTAGTTGTTCCAGCTAAGTTCTAGGTGTGCTTTGAAGTCGCTGGAGTGAAGGAGAGCAGTGGGAAAGCGCCAATTTTGGGAGCGTGGGAGGGGCGTTTTTAACTGTAGATCTACCGTGACGGGTGCATGGTCGGAAATGTGTATCATTCCTATCGTTGCGTCATCTATGGAGTGGTAGCAAGTCTAGGACAGTAGGAACATGTCTATACGGGAAAAGGAATCATGAGGGTGTGAGTAAAATGAGTAGTCTCTACCTTCAGGGTTGACATAACGCCAGGCGTCAAACAAAGCTAGGTGGTCTTTTAAGAAAATGGGGCCGGTTGAAGCCCGTGAGGGTGCTGGGCGAGAGCCTACATGAGAGCGGTCTAAGACAGAGTCCAAAACCGCATTAAAATCCCCGCCTATAATGCAATGTGTAAAAGTATATTGAAGAAGAGTCGAGTAGAGATCGGAAAAAAATTGTAAGTGAGGAGGGTGAGGGGCATAGACGTTCACTAATAAATAGGTCTCTCCTAGAACCGACATCAATACAATGGAGAAGCGACCTTGGGTGTCATTAGCTTCGTCAAGGACTATAAACGGAAGGGATTTATTGAGGAGGATAGCGGTGCCTCTTTTTATGTTCGTAAAAGGGGCGGAAGTTTGATAACCATCTCCGAGCTTCCTGGATTGGGTATCAGGGGAAGACCACATCGGGTTTCAAACGTGGCTAAATGAGCAAGTATCTTTTTCCTTTTAATGGGAGAGTTTAAACCCTCCACATTCCAAGAGAGGAGTCTGAGGGAGGTTTTAAGGGTAGGTGGCTCAAGAGATGTCATGGGGGGGTCTCGGACTGACAGGGCACCGGAAAGTGCCTTTCATAGGGAATATGGCATAGCCACTTCTAAAGGGGGGACCAGGGTCGTCCCAGCTACAGCCCTGGAGCCCAGTGAGGGGAACACGTGGTAGACTGAATACCTTGATTCTGAGCGTCAATACATTTTTACTTTTATATGGAACCAGAACCTGTAAAGAGGGTTCAGAAATGAACCCAAACTGTAACATCGACAAAGACAAACAAAAGGATCAACAGGACCCAGAGATCAGATGTGGCCATGAACCATCCATCATCCAACCTCAATAGACTTAACCTAAGGTGAAAGGAGAGCATTGGTTGCAATATAACAAACCAGAATCGCGTCATAGTTTGAAGAAAAGTAGGTAGAATGAAAGTTCAGCTACGACTATGTCAAGACTTCCCTGGGCGCATTCTTGTAGATGGCGTGCGTGGAGGAAGAGGCGAAATCGATCTCTCATGGATTTGCCCTGGGAGGAGAGCCATGCTTACCTCGGCCAGGGAGTCAAAATAATGAGTTGCTCCATTAAAATTCACTCTTAGGCGAGCCGGATACAACAGCGAAAAACGAATGTCCTTTGCTACCAATTCCGAGCACAAGGGCGAGAACGCCATTCGTTTCTGGGACACAGAAGCCGAAAAGTCCTGAAACTGTCTCAGAAGGGCTCCATTGTAATCCAAAGCGCTGGTCTTGTGAAAGGCTTGTAATAGCTTAGATTTGTCAACAAAGTTGAGAAGTCTCATGATGACAACGTGAGGTCGTCCCGCCTGCGGATTTAGATCAGGGCCCACTCTGTGTACTCGCTCCACAGCCAAGGGTAGGTCGGGGGCATCCAAGCCCAATTGAGTAGGTAACCAGATGGAAGCCCATTCTTGCAGGGCTCGACCTTTCACCGTCTCCGGAAGGCTAACCACACGTAAATTATTGTGACGGCTCCGATTCTCCAAGTCGTCCAATTTTTCTGTCAGCGTTTGAATAACTGATTGTTGTGCGTCCACCTGTGCCTTCAGTGGATTAACGTCATCCTCGAGGGTCGAGACCCGTTCCTCGACTTCTGTAAGCCTTTGTGCTTGCGATGTCAACTGCGATAATACGGATTCGATGGTCGTGGAAAGTCGTTCGAGCTTTTCATCAAGCAAGGGGGACAACACCGCTGAGATGTCTGCCATGCAGACTCGGAGGTCTTGTCGACTGTCGCCATAAGAAGGGGAGGCTGATTGAGCTGACTGCGATAGATCCAGTTGGGGATCAAAGAGAGTAGTAGACGGGGAGGCTGGCAGAGTCAATCGTTGAGATAGCTTTGAGGTCACTTTCGATGATGATTTATCCGAGGTTTTCTTGTTTGTTTTGCTGGAAGACACAAATTTCTCCATGCTGAATAAGAGGTAGAGAGTCTAAGGCTGATCTTTAGTTGTAAGTCCTCAGCTGTACCACAGAGACCAATAGGGGTACGGATGCCCCTAATCAAAGGAGACTTAGAAAAAGAAAAAAAAAATGTGTGGAAGATGAAGCAGACCGGGGGTCTTGAGACCACAGGTAGCGTGCAAAATTCGGTATGAGACAAGGCGCCCCCTAACTAAAGGGGACTGAAAAAATTGTTTGTCTTTTTTTTTTTTTGCTCCCCCTCTGTTTTTCCCTTTTGCTCAGGAAAGTGTGGCTTGTAGGTAAAAAAAGTTGTAGGGATTGGTGTGCAGGAGTATTGTTTTGTTTTAAGGTTCGGATGGCGTGTGTCTAGACTTCAATCTTGCAGAGCCTTTAGTACAATGGGACAGGACAGTAAAGGTATAGAAATTCACCCCAGGAGACCTGGTAAGAAAAAACTCAATCTGTGCAGGACGCCTCTTATTTAAAGGAGACTGAAAAAATTGAGAGCGGCACCCTAGGGGATCCCTAGGACTGAGAAAAATTATTTTATGTAAAGTCAATATGCCAAGGATGTCTCCGGGAAACCCCAGGGCGGAGGAGAAAGAAACAAAAATAAAAAACTGGGGGACAAGCACCTGGTTGCACTCTGCTGCGTTTGGGATATGTCCAGGGATCTGTTCGACATTAGAAGCGGGGGGGGGGACTCGCTGGGGGCCCAGGAACCCGACTCTGAACACCGCAAGACAGGCGGCTCATGGGGAGTCTCACTACTCCGCGGGCAGTGCTGTCTCCGAGCGCTCCTCAGCCAAGGGGGTGTTCAGCTCACATCAGGTCCCGCGGGTTATCACCTGGGGAAGCGCCACTCCACTTCATGGCGCTGGCAAGATGGCGGCCGCGCACCCCCCCCCCCGATTTGACGCGAGGCTCTCAAATACTCCCTCCTCCACCAAGATTCGACCCCGATAAGCTCCGTTCGGTGCTCTCAGCGAGCTGGAAGATCCTGGGTCACAGGGAAGGGAGTTCCGAGGGTCCTGGTTAACTGGAACAGGTGGCCTACTTACGGCCTGGTGACTCCGGGGTTGTCAGCGCTGCGAGACCGGATCCAGACGATTTTTAATCCAAGTTCGGTGCAGCAAGGGTTAAAAGAGCTCCTGCAGGGCGCGATACCTCAAAGGGCGTTAAAGGTCCGTTCAACGGAAAGTTATCTGTCCGTCCTGCACGGAGCTCAGTGTAAGAGCGGCCATTCACTTGGCCCGCCTCCCGGAAGTCTCGTGAATTCCCCTTTTAATGCATGACAATACCTTGGTGGCCTTGGCGGCTGCTGTTTGACATTGAGCATTACTTACAGGGCTATTCAGAAAGAGGTGAAAACCAGGCGAACTGGCAGGAGAAGAGAACAATCTAGACCAAATAGCCAATTTGGAAAGTGAGATAAAGGGAGAATATTTCTGGTTTGGCTATTTTGACCTAGAATTTTCACTTCTCCAGTCAATCTCCTGGTTTTCACCCCTCTCTGAATAAGCCTATCACTGGAGAAGTGAAAATTCTAGGTCAAAATAGCCAAACCAGAAATATTCTCCCTTTATCTCACTTTCCAAATCGGCTACTTTGACCTATACTTTTCACTTCTCCAGCCATTCTCCTGGTTTTCACTTCTCTGAATAACCCTGTACCTGTAGGATTATTTCCAAATCCTTCTCCTGCTTTGATTTCCCTAACTCTATACCTTTTTTAGGGTATAAGTTGCTTGTGTGTTCTTCACTCCAAAGTGCATAACCTTGCATGAATCTACATCAAATTTCATCTATCTAAATCCCTCTGCAGTAAATTAATATCCTGCTCACATTGTATTACTTTTCCAGTTTTGTGTCATCTGCAAACACTGATACATGATTTTTGATACCTATTTCAAGGTGATAAATTGGTCTTATAACAGAGCCCTGAGGGACACCACTTACTACTGGTGTCCAGCTTCTCCAATCCTCTAGTACAGTGGTTCCCAACCGCAGTCCTCAAGTATCCCCAACAGGTCAGGTTTGCCAGATAGGTGAAGCACAGCACAGGTGATATGATTTGCTGCTCAGTGATTACAGGAATCAGTCTGCATTTCCCAAGGCAATCCTTAAAACTTGGCCTGTTAGGAGTACTTGAGGACCGCGGTTGGCAACCTCTGCTCTAGTACGATTCCTGAAAGAAAATAATCTTGACAGATGAAATATGTAAACCTTTGTTTTTTAAACACATACAGGGTAATTCAAAGAGATTCGAAAAGTCCCTACACGTTCGTTGACTTTTCGTTCTCTTCAATTCGGGCCGATTCGGCAATCCCATCTCGGCGACCCTGTGGTGTATTCAGCAAGCACCACAGGGCCGTCGAAGCGCAGGGAAAAGCTGACGCAAACCTGACGAAAAGTCACCGCAAAAACCCAGCGAATGCATGCTGAAACTCGCAAAAACCTCTGGATCAATCCACCGAAGACGCCAGAAAAACCCGAGCAGGAGCTGATCACACGCAGCGCAGCCTCTGGAAAAAGCCGACACCGCAGACCAATGAAATGAATAAATTAGCAAAACAGTTCACAACTTTGCATAGACTTTGCACAGAGCAGACGCTGGAAAAACCCAACACCGCAGGCGAATGGAGTGGGGGATAAACCAAAAAAAAAAAAAAAACGTACTCTTGAATGTTTGAAAAGTGAAACGCTGTTTGCAAAGAAACTACTGAGCGGAAATGTCTGAAATTTACATATGAGATCCAATGAATGATAATAAAAAGGGTTGTTACAGAAAAAATAAGTAAAGTTAAAAAAAAAAAACGTAACGTGTGTGTGATGGTTGGCGCTAAAGAGAGAAGAAAAAATAATTTTTGTACGAGTGCTGCCAATAAACTCCTCCAGGTAGTCTGTCCAACTGCCCAAAAAAGAACAAATATAGAAAATAAATGGAGTTGGAGGAGGGCGCGCCCAAACTTCAAATGGAGTAATAAATAAGAGAACAGTCTGTGTAACTGATCTCTAGATAGTCTTTATCAGATGGCTGAAATGAGTCCAAAATAAAGGAGGTAGATTTAAATACCGTGTCTCTGAATAGCAGTCTATTCCAAAAAGTCTGTTATGTACCTCAAATAAACAGTCTTGGCCGCTGGTTAAAAAAAAATAAAAATCTGACTTTTTAGAAGAAAAAAAAAAATTCCAGAAAAATTCTTAAAATATCCAAAAAAAAATCTATAAATAAAAGAGACTCTTAACTGCAGAATTTTATAATGAACGGTTTATTAGATATTGAATTAAAACAGGAATATTTTTAACATTGAAGCCTATGGGATGCTCCTGAATAAACCTGTCGAATGAAACCACCGAATGGCAGGGCATTAGGGGAACCTTTCACTGCTGGTTTATGTTCTCTGAATAGACGAAGCAGTGATTTTTTTATGGGGATTTCACTGCCCTTGAACAGGCACCGTATGTGCAGGCAATTTGCCAGGATTTGGCGAATTGCCTGCTCTCTGGATAGCCGAATGGCCTAGAAAGGTAGCCGAACACTGATTTTCAGCATTCGGTTACCTTTCTCCAGCCATTCGGATCTCTTTGAATAACCCTGATAGCTTCCTCAGTACTCAGATGAATTCCATCCAGCCCTGAGGCTTTTTTTCAAATTCACTTTGGTTTACTCAAAAGGTTTTGCAGCAACTAATCACATTTTATCTAGAGGTTTCAATGAATTGCATGTCTACTGTTCTAGGTTTCTCTTTGATAAATACTGAACAAAAATAATCATTCAAAATTTCTGCCTTATCAAGATGGTCAGTTAGTACTTCTACCCAATTATCTGCTGTTCTTAAAGGGATACTCTAAGGGGAATGGAGGGTTTAAACATGAACCCATCCTACCCCCCCCCCCTTTAACCCTAGCCTTAGTATTAAAACTCACCTTTTTTCCCCCGTGACGCTCCTCCAGACGTGACATTCCGCTTGCTGATAGCCACAGCAGTCATGTGACAATGGGGGTGGGGGATCGAGCCCAATGTTGATGCATTTAGAGTAATTGGATGCAAGAAGATTCTTGATTCTGAGGAAGTGGAGATCAGCTCTTTTTGATCTGAGGTTCTGGGCAGAACTAGGCCCTTGCACTCAGTACCCCCCACCAGAGAAGATCAGGGCTGTCATGACACATTGCTGCAAGTTCAGTATAGTAATGAACAGCTAGGTACCAGCATCAAATGAACATTATCATTTTTAATTTATTAACTGCCAACACATTCCGCAACACTGTACAATGGGTAAATATATATACAATTCTACAATACACCAAAAAGAGGTAAGTCAATATTTCACCAACAGATACTGGAGGAATTGACAGCCCTATTCTCGTGGGAGTTTACAATCTAAGTAGCATAACATAATCATTGTTATCCACAAAATCATCAGGAATCATTTAAAGTGTTTAAGTCAGTCTTAGAAAAAAAAACGGTAAATGTGGCAATATGGAAGGATAGAAGCTAATAAACTACTGGAAACTGGCCTCATAGTGTGAAGATGGTGGGATTTTTTTTTTTTTTGGAGAAAGGATTTTACCAGGAAGGATACATTGAGATTTCTCTCGTTTTCAAGTATGTCCTGGGTGGCGAGTATGTACCGTTAGGTGTCTTGCCCAAGGACACTTACTGGAGCGGTGCTCTTGCTGGATGTGTTTATTACTAAAACTCAATATAGAAGTGATTATTTCAGAACTACTTCCTATGCAGTCCATATCAATAGCAGTGCATCTATGAAAGATTAATAACATATTTACACCTAGAAGGTTTTAAAAATTTCCATGTTGATGCCTAATACAGTATGGCATCTGTACAGAACGAATATATAGTATATACCTTGTGGATAAAAAAATATTTCTACCAAAATAAAGTGCAAAGTGATAAAGTGCTTCATAAAATCACGTGTACAGTGTAGGATTATTATAGGAGATGGAAAGGGGGGTTTGTGAGGGTCCTGAGGACTAACTACAGCACTAGTGGCCTGCTCTACGGTGGGGCCCGCTCAGGTCTCACAAGGTTTTAGCTTGTATGTGACATTACAGGGATGAATGCTCCATATGCAAATCAGTCTGCTCTCACCCAATGAGGGTGGTCAGTGCTGACTGCCAAGAACGTCATCCCTGCACGAGAGGTGCAGCAACCCCCGAATGATCAGTAACAAATCAAATAAAATCAAAATAAGCTTTATTGGCAGGACCAAATCCATTTTAGCATTGCCAAAGCATATGGGGAGGAGGGGGGGGGGTAGTGGGACATATATATGGGGGGAATGGGCAAGTCCATGGACATTATCAGGGGTAAGGGATAATGTGAAGGGGGATGGGAGCGAGTCCGTGTTGGGGATTTATAAGTCCAGGATCTCTCATGTTCCTCTCAGTCTGTGACATTCTGCGACGTATTGGGCAGATATTTTCACCGCCGTGCACCCTAATGCACAATTTTGTCCGGATCTACTAATGTTGTTGGAGCACCAGGTCTTCCAGCCATTTGAACGTCTTTCAGAGCAAGGTTCATTATGATTTAGAGGAAAAAACAGAGTTTTTCCATTTTTGTAATGCTGTTAATTTGGACCCCTAAAGTGCAGGATTATCTGGAAACCGGTAATCTCTTATTTTAGCGTCTTTTATTCAGTCCATCAAGCCAATTTAGTATTTTAGCGTCTTTTATTCTCAGAGCTGCTGCTGTGAAATCAATATTTATACAATGTTGCAAAAAAGCTTTGAGTTTCTCCTCCCATACCAAGTTTTACTGACTCAACAAATTCACTACTATAGGTATTTTACATAATTGTTGTGTTTTTTCTCAAACCATTACACAAAACTACCTTAAATAACTGCTGTTATTAACCCCTTCACTACTCAGTTATAACAATTGTTTTTTCATCTAACATTACACAATACTACCTTAAATAACTGCTGTTATTAACCCCTAAATAACTGCTGTTATTAACCCCTAAATAACGTAATTGGCAAAAATCAGCATGGTTTCATGAAACACAGATCATGTCAGACTAACCTAATTACGTTCTATGAGGAAGTAAGTAGAAGTATAGATCAGGGGGTCGCAGTGGATGTGATTTACTTAGATTTTGCCAAAGCTTTCGACACAGTTCCACACAAAAGGTTACTACTTAAATTAAGAAAAAATGGTCTAGATGAAAATACTTGTTCTTGGATAGAAAACTGGCTAAAAGATAGGGTACAGAGAGTGGTCATAAATGGTACATTTTCAAGATGGACACCAGTGGTAAGTGGTGTCCCTCAGGGGTCTGTTATAGGACCAATACTATTCAATTTATTTATAAATGACCTTGAGATAGGCATTGAAAGTCATGTATCAGTGTTTGCAGATGACACAAAGCTAGGAAAAGTAATACAATGTGAGCAGGATGTTACTTCGCTGCAGAGGGATTTAGATATATTGGGGGACTGGGCACTTAAATGGCAGATGAAATTTAATCTAGATAAATGTAAAGTTATGCACTTTGGAGTGAAGAACACACAAGCAATTTATACCCTAAATGGTGCAGAGTTAGGGAAATCCAAGCAGGAGAAGGATTTGGGAATAATCATAGACTTCAAACTAAGTAACAATGTGCAATGTCAAACAGCAGCCGCCAAGGCCAGCAAAGTACTGGCATGCATTAAAAGGGGAGTTCACTCACGGGATGAAAACATAATTTTGCCTCTGTATAAATCAATGGTCAGGCCGCACCTTGAATATGCCGTGCAATTTTGGGCACCTGTCTTAAAAAAAGATATTATATCGTTAGAAAAAGTGCAGAGACGGGCAACTAAATTAATAAGGGGGATGGAAGGGTTAAGTTATGAGGAAAGACTAACAAGCTTAAACCTGTTTAGTTTAGAGAAAAGGCGCCTTAGAGGGGATCTGATAACCTTATATAAATATATACGGGGCAATTATCAACCATTGTCTGATAACCTATTCATTAACAGGACTATACATAGGACAAGGGGTCATCCATTTAGACTGGAAGAAAGAAAATTTAGCTTAAAGCATAGGAAGGGTTATTTTACGGTGAGAACAATAAAGCTGTGGAATTCTCTGCCTGTTGAGGTGGTTGGGTCAGAGTCTGTACAGACTTTTAAAAAACGACTGGATGACTTCCTGCAGACACAGAATATTAAGGGTTATAATATTTAATATGTGGGTAAAAGCTTCTTGATCCAAGGAGAAATCTGACTGCCATTCTGGGGTCAAGAAGGAATTTTTTCCCAGTATGTTGCATATTGGCAAGCATTCAGACTGGGTTTTTTGCCTTCTTTTGGATCAACAGCAGTAGGTTATGTGGGAGAGGCTGAACCCGATGGACGCATGTCTTTTTTCAGCCTATATAACTATGTAACTATGTAACTATGTAACTGTCATTAACCCCTAAATAACTGTCATTAACCCCTAAATAACTGCTGTCATTAACCCCTAAATAACTGCTGTCATTAACCCCTAAATAACTGACGTTATTAACCCCTACACTATGGAGTTATTTCACCTTTCACAGTTTTGTGCTCAAGGTTTTTTTTCTCCACATGGTTGAAATGGGTTAACGCTCAGACTATACAGTATATCACATTGTGTATTAATTTAGCTTTTTCTCTTAATGCCATTTTAGGGGTTAATGGATAGGCTACATGCTTCAGTGTATACATTTCATGTTTTCCCTTGATTACCGCCATTTTATGGGTTAACGTGTAGGCTCTGGCCCAGAGTGGCCATCCGGCATGCTGGGCGTTTGCAGCTAGCCTCTCGGGCCAGACGGCCGTCATCATAACCAGCCGCACTGAGAGGCAGCCTAGGCTGACTTTAAGATCGCATCCGAAGCACCCTATGACCTAGTCAGCGGGAGCCGGCTGGCCGCCGGCCCCCGCTGATTAGGTCACAGGGCACGGCGCATGACGTCCGCTGCCCTATGCCCTTGCGGCAGACGTCACGCAACGCACTATGTGACCAAGTCAACGGGGGCTCCCTCTGATTAGGTCACAGGGCACGCCGCGTGACATCAGCCGCCAGGGCCTAGGGCGGCACATGGTGCACCCTGTGTCGGAATCAGAAGGGGCCAGTTGCCATAGAAGTTCACAGGGCCACAGCTCCACAGTAATGTGCAGTGTTTACTATGGAGCTCTGACACCTTCCTAAACACTGCACGTTACTGTGGTGCTCTGTGACACCCTCCTAAACACTGCTGCGTGGTGTTTTACAGGGTGTCACAGAGCTCCACAGTAATGTGCAGTGTGTATGAGGGTGCCATAGAGCTCCACGGTAATGTGCAATGTGTATGAGCATATCACAGAGCTCCACAGCAATGAAACTCACAGTAATGTGCGCTGTGTAGAAAAAAAAAAGTGGACTGCTCAATCCAAAATGTCCGGGCCTATTTTTTGTCCCAGTCCGGGCCTGGGTAGGCTACATATTTCAGTGTATTCATTTAATTTTCTCCCTCAATTAATGGCACTTTAGGGGTTAAGGGATAGGCTCAATGCCACACTGTTTATTTTTTTATTGTATTTCCCTGGGTTTATGCATTTTAGGAAGTTAGAAACTAAAGGGTCTATTCACCTTTAGACCCTTTGCTTTTCGCCACATTTCGGCGAATCCATTTTGCCAAAAATATGGTGAATTCTCTATTTAGCGAATCGTCACCGTAATTTGTGAAAATTGGAGTCTCTGCAGCAGTTATCTGACGTCTGCGAAAAGCGGTGAATAAAATAGTGAATTTAACCCCTTCGCTGCTGAGCCATTTCACCTCTGTGTGCCGAGCTTATTTTTACCAGTTTTGCTCATCATGTTTAAATGTGATTTGAAGTCATGTTTTATTATACGACACAGGCACATTATATATCACTTTTTACAGCAGACTCGAAAGATTCATAATATAGCATTCTGGCAGGACATGACGTAATACATATAATAATGTTATAACAAAAAATTGGACTTTCTAATCATCTACAGCGTGTAAAGTTATTTTTTTTCACATGTTATCATCCGAGCATTTCTGGTTATTCTACGGGTACACTTATTAAAAAAAAAATATAAGAACTGGGAACTGGTTACTTTGTTAAAAAATATTTTTATTTATCTTGGATCAGCACAAAGAAAATCAAACCGAGACGTCATATTCTACAACAACGACAGATATGAAAACCACACAAACATGGCATCCAGCCGTTAAACGAAGAAGTCATAATACAATTGTACCGAAACCAATTAGATCAAGTCCAGGTATTCCGTACGTGAACTGCCATCTCCACCATTATCTACATGAAGTGAATTCCACCAAGAGGCAAAAGGGTGGTTATGTGCAGATAGCTATAGTGTCTGTGGGGGAGGAGGCCAGAAAACGGGTTAAGGGGTGGTCAGGAGGACCTTGTGGGATCGGCGGTGTACCTCGCAGCAACCGCAAAGAGTGCCAGGGAGCACAGGAAAAGGTACGTTGCAAAGAGTCCTTGGTTTCGCATGGAAGAGTACGAATAAAGGGGGACCACTTGGAAAAGAAGGACTGAGTCCTCTTTTCCTGAGATACCAAAGCCTCAGTCCAGTCTGCCACAAATACGACATATATTCTCTCGTAAACCATGCGAAAGGAAGGAGGGGAAGCGGAGATCCTTTGGGACAAGATCGCTTTCTTGCCGGTCGGCTAGCAGAGTAAGCCAAAACCGATGGCATTTATCAAAAGGCCGGGGGTGGGAGGGTCAGACGATTAAAGATGGTCCATTCCGGGGTTAAAGGGAGTTCCAGCTGGAGAACCCACGGCTCGAGTCCTGCGGGAACGCCGTTCCCGCACTTCTCCCGCAGCGGGAATGTTGCGGGAACGCATGTTTCCGCTGTCGGCCGACTTATCACTGTGGCTGCTAGCGGAATGCGTTAAACTGCAATAGTGGAGAGCAGTTTCAGGTTGGTTTTTAAGAACGCGATGGGCCGGTATGAGGTGCAAGGTTCCTCCCCTTGCAAAATATTGTTATAAAAGGGAGACCAAGTGTGGGATCACTGCGCCCGAAAGGAGCTTCTAATATTCCACCCCAAACCCGTCCCGTATTTGAGTGAGATGATCGCGTTACGGACGTCAGTGTGTGTAATAGGTGCTGATAAAAATGGGAATATTTTCAACATTGAAACCTATGGTGTTCGCCTGAATAAACCTGCCGAATCAAACCACTGGACATCAGAACATTTCTCTGCTGTTCGGTGTTCTCTGATTAGATTAACCATTACTTCTCTATGGGGACTTTCACTGCCTTCGAACAGGCATCGTACTTGCTGGCAGTTCACCAAAATTTGTGTGTGAGCATATCACAGAGCTCCACAGCAATAAATCTCACAGTAATGTGCGCAGTGTGTATGAGCATTCAGTGTTATATGGGAGTACTGAGTTATGAGTAAGAGTAGTTAAAAAAAGAAACTGTAAAACTCGGGGGGGGGGTGATACCATGAGTTACCTCACCGGGTGACACCCAGGAGCCGATCGGGGGGGGGCAACGAGGCAATTGCCCCCGCAAAAATATTGCCAGCCGCTGCGTTACTATCCTCCTACGAGCGGCCGCTGCCAGGAAGCTCTGCCGCTCGCCTGGGATCCAACAGCCAGCTGCAATCTCCCGAGATTGCGGAGTTCACGTGAACTCGGCGATCTCGCAAGATCACAGCTGGCTGGTTGACAGATCCCAGCGAGCGGCAGAGCTTTATGCTGGCGGGCGCTCGTAGGAGGAAAAGCACGCGACCGCCGGCAATGACTCGGAGGGGCCTGGCAGAGCAGACCAGATGGCAGAGGAGAGGTGAGCTGGGGGCAAATATATCCATATGAGCTGGGGGCAAATATATCCATATGAGCTGGCCAGGGGCAAATATATCCATGTGAGCTGGGAGCAAATATATCCATGTGAGCTGGGGGCAAATATATCCATGTGAGCTGGGGGCAAATATATTCATATGAGCTGGGGGCAATATATCCATATGTGAGCTGGGGCAATATATTCATGTGAGCTTGGAGGGGGGGTACCCTGGGCCCATGGAATGGAAAGGCTTTGCAGGGCTGTGCAGATAGGGTGCCACGTGTTTTGGCAGCATGGAAAGGGTGCACTGGGCAGCCCACACCTGGGTAACCCTACACTGCATAGCTGCAAAGGGTATGTGCTGGGAGGTGGGGTACCCTTTGCCCCTCACATGGAAAGGGTTCGCAGGGCTCATGAACCACATGAGGGCAGACCCTGTGCAATGTTCTGGAAGTGTGAGTGTAACGAGCACAGCTTGCGATTAGGCACGTCTCTGCCTGTCTGTAACGTTCCTCAGGACAGACCTGGTAGGATCCCTGGTGACAGACCTCTAAACCTCCGATCCTTAGGATGGTCGGGACCACTAAACCCTAACCTCTAGCAGCCACAAAGGCCAGAGAGACCGCACCAGCAATATACACCACAGGCCGAGTTCTATATAAGTTTGTACTGCGCTACAGTACATAGCAGGATGGAAGCGCACCAGAAAAACACCTGATGGCAGACACAACAGACAGGGGTACAGAGAGAGAACAATCGTGATAACAAACCTGGTCAGCAACGTGTAGACACTTGTACTGCGCTACTATATGTGGCAGGATCAATAGCACACACCAGCAGCAGATACACCAGACGGGCACAGAGAAAGAGAATAGTCGTATAGGCAGGCAAAATCCACAACAGATTGGGTCCTCAAAACAAAGCAGGGTCAGTAACGAGTATACACAATATTTCAGTAAAGCAGCGATGCGGGAATGAAACTCCATGGCAAGGCAAGGCGTACAGCGCGCGCTCCTGATTTAAGGGTCCCGGCGGCTCCGTGTCATCACGCCGTGCCCTGCCCCCTGATCAGCCACAACTGCGCCGGGTACCGCTGGAGCTACTGGCACTCGGCCAGCCGGCAGCACCATGCGTCCGGGGCCCACCCGATCACCACCCGGGGCCCTGGATGTCACACTGTCACAGCGAACCCAACACCAGCTCTTAGCCAAAACTGGTAGACTGCCCCCCCCCGAAACCTGTGTCTGGATCCGCCCCTGGTGACACCACCCTAGTGACGCCACTGCTCCCTCCACCACAATGGCAGACTTGCCCATTTCTCCAGTCCTTCAAGAAGTCTCTGAAAACGCATTACTATAGAGAAGCCTATCGGCTCACTCCATGATCCCCCACTGCACATTTCTTGCTCCATCTTCCCATTCAGTCCTCATGCAACACGCTAGTTCAAATACCCTATTCATCCTCACCTAATGTGTCATCCTTCTCCTCTTAGGCTGGGGTCAGACCAGCGCACTTTTAACGTGCGTTCTGGCGCACATAATTACGGCCGCACTAGCAGCAAATGACGGGCAATGACGGCCAATATACGAAGTACGGTCGCACGAAAGTCCGGCCGCGCAACGCAAGTGGAAAACGAATGCATTTTTTCGAGAACGCCGAACCGCTAGTACGGACGTACAGAGTGCGCAGCTGCGGCATAGCGGCGTGTTTGCGTGATTAGGAGATGTCAGACGCTGCTAATGTCCAGCCTACATAACGTCCAGACGCAAAAAGAGTTTTATTGACGATCCGAAAAAATCACGCACGAGAAATGCGCATCGTATGACCGTTTTCGCGCACTCCGTGAAAAAATACGTCAATTCGTTCGGACGCACTTTTTTACGTTCGCGTGTAAAAATGCTTTCGTTTGACCCTAGCCTTAGATTGTAAGCTCTCGAGCAGGGTCCTCCCTCCTTCTGTTCCGTGTCTAACATATATGTATATTTGTTATTCTGTTTCCCCAATTGTACAGCACTAAGGAATTTGTTGGCGCTTTATAAATACTTGTAACTGTAACTAATTCAACAAAAGGCAACAGATTTTGCCTCTTCTTTTGATTTGAGCGTGGAGAAAAACTGTTTTTGATTTTTTTTTAATTATTTTTTGTTTTCTTAGCCTCAAAACAAAAATTTAAATAGTAATTTTGGAATGTTTCTTTTTAGTTTGTTTGGGGGGGGTAGGGGCGCTCCACATTTCTGTGCCTACAGGCTCCTGAGGTGCAAATACGGCCCAGCATAGAGGTAGATTGTGATTTCTGTCGTGTCTATAGTGCCTCCACCCAGGCAGAATTCAGCCCAGTGTTCCCATGTCCCCCTATAAGGTATATGAGACCCTCTTGGTGTGTCTAGGCATCTTAATATAAGTCTCAAATACCGACAATAATTAAATACGCTAAAATACTTCATAGAGGTGGATTGTGATTTCTGTTGGGTCTATAGTGCCTCCACCCAGGCAGAATTCAGCCCAGTGTTCCCATGTCCCCCTATAAGGTATATGAGACCCTCTTGGTGTGTCTAGGCATCTTAATATAAGTCTCAAATACCGACAATAATTAAATACGCTAAAATACTTCATAGAGGTGGATGGTAATCTCTGTTGGGTCTATAGTGCCTCCACCCAGGCAGAATTCAGCCCAGTATTCCCATGTCCCCCTATAAGGTATAGGAGACCCTCTTGGTGTGTCTAGGCTTCCTAATATAAGTCTCAAATACCGGCAATAATTAACCCATTAAGAACCACTGACATACATGGTCCGGGGAATTTTCCTCAGGATGTACTAAGGACGTATGGTCCTTTTAACTTCCCCTTCCTCACTATACTCACCTCTCTGGCTCCCACGATGGTCTGGCATGCTTGAAGCCTGCCCCATGTATTTATGGGGCCCGGCGATGGCGCCCCCCCCCCAGCGCCAGCATTGTTAAATGAAAAACAAACAGCTCCACATAGAAGAGAAAGAGCTGCACCGCTGATGAGGGCACAGTCTGCCCTTTTCAGTGGTGGTTCTCTTTAACCCCTTAGGTGCCAAATCGTTATTCGAACTCGGAAGTGGCGGACATCTTGGATAGCAGCTAAGCCTCCGAATCATCTCCCCACCCACTGACGTCGCCGCCGTATGTGCATTTACATTAGTCGGCCAGTTAACCCACTAGCTGCCAAGTGGTGCTAGGGGGATCCTTTGGATCTCCCAATCCAGAGCAGCAAAAAAAAATATTTTATGCTCATCATGTTTAAATGTCAATTAAAGAGTCAACATGAGCTCAGCGCACAGAGCTGAAATGGCTCAGCAGTGAAGGGGTCAAAAGGAAAAACATGTAAAAATTTTGTTTTTCTAATCTCAGGACAATTTTGATAGTTTTTGATTTTGGGGATTAAATTTTGAAAAAGTGCGGGTTATCCATTTTTTTCATCATATTTCTTAAATTTTATTTAAAGTAAATTAGTCGATATGATGCACAAGCGGTGCGGAAACGTAAAAAACAGCAGTGGGCACTTACGGACAATCGTAACACTGCCTGGTCACTAAGGGGTTAAATACGCCAAAATACTTGATAGAAATGTATGGGAATGTCAGTTGTGCAGGGAAAGCCGAACAGTAGCTTTTTTTTCAAGCTGTCTGCAATTACTTCAACTTGTAACATTGTGTTTAGAAACATTTGTCACAAGGTGTTCAGCAGTGGCTGGAATATAAGACGCTTGATTCTTCCATAGGGAATAAAAAACGCGAAAATAAGAGATTACTGAAACATAACGTTGTAAATGTCAGACGGTGTAAGGATAGGGGTTTACAACGCTTAAAGCAGTTGAAATGGGTCACACATAATTTACACCGCTCAAATACATTGGAATGTCTATCACATCATTTACACCACTAAAATACAGTTTTACCCTAATATCAATGTTAAGTGGCACCAATCAATTATTCACAGTCATGTCGTCACCCCATTCATTTTAGCAATGTGCAGCCACATCCCACCGTGCTCCAGTTGTTGTGACGCACCATCCTTAAGATATTCAGGCAGCCATTTTGAGTGCTGGCACACACTGCCCTCATTGTTTCACGTGTTACCGCTTCTGGCGTACTTTGTGCCCACCCACAGGACGATCCATATGCTGATTGGCTGCGTTCGACAGAGCCGATTGACTGGTTGGTCTTCTGTCAAATCAGCGCGTTGTGGTTAGTCCGCTGGTTAGGTTACAAGGAAGTCATTGTGGCGCAGGTTATGATGCCGTCCACGGTGTCACGGTTTCGCGGAGCTCTGCTAGGTGCATTGCTGGGGGACTGTCTGGGAGCCGTGTTTGAGGGGTACTCCGTGCTGAACGCGGGCAAAGTGTGCCAGTTCCTCGAAAGGCTGGGCAAGGTAAAGCAAGGTAAGGAGGAAGTGGCTGACGTGATGTGTTACACCGCACCCTTCGCTATACAAAACACGTGAATAAAATCCGTTGCTCCACATTAATGTTACTACGGCTTCCCAGCATTCCTAGCGGCTGCTTTGTGGTCTGGAGGTGGCTCAACCAATCAGAAGCATCTTGTGCTGTTCCAGGAGACTGAGCATACTCAGGGGTTGGCTCATCTCCCCAAAAGCTCATCCCTATAACCACAACATATATATTTCAAATGAAGTTCCCCATACACTACCCATCTAAATATGCTCACACGTTTTATTTCTCCAGCTGTTTACTGTTAAAGGTTCTTTTTGATTACACAATCAGTGATGGTAAAGAAGCAAACAAATGTATGAACCTGCTGTGCAGGATGTAGGCAACTTGGCCTGTAATTGTGTGACACCGCACTGGATGCAGTCGATCTGGGCCTCTGTCCCAGTCAGCCAAAGACTATCCACCTCAAGTGTAAAAAGATTACTCGAATTAAAAATAGAGCCCCCTTTTTTTTTTTTTTTTTCTTTGTGCTAAAATAATTGAGCAGATGCTGCTGACTATATATATTAGGGATGCACCGATACCACTTTTAAAAAGTATCGGTACTCGATCTTAAAGTACTCACCGATACCGAGTACCGATACTTTTCTTTAATGTCATGTGACGCTTTCCAATAAGCACAGACCATATAAAAAAATGCCCCCAGCTCACACATGGGTATTGCCCCCACAGCTCATGTCCCCCCCCCCCCCGACGATACTTACCTTCCTGAGCGACGCCGGGAATGTCTCCGCGTGCGCTCGTTGGAAGGACCCCAGCCGCGACCACGTGGGACCATGTGATCGCGGCTCGGGTCCTTCCAACGAGCGCGCGTGCGGAAACTTTCCCGGCGTCGCTCAGGAAGGTAAATATCGTCGCAGAGAGCAGCTGCAGGGCCTGTCCGAATGCTCTATCGGCATTCGGACAGGCCCTGCAGCTACTCATTTTGTTTATACTTACCTTCCTGAGCGACGCCGGAATGTCTCCGCGCGTGCGCTCGTTGGAAGGACCCCAGCCGCGATCACATGGTCCCACGTGGTCGCGGCTGGGGTCCTTCCAACGAGCGCACGCGTGGAGACATTCCCGGCGTCGCTCAGGAAGGTAAGTATCGCGGAGAGCAGCTCCAGGGGTGGCTGTCCGAATGCTGATAGAGCATTCGGACAGCCGCCGCAGCCCCTCGGATGCCGGCTTCCGGTATCAGGAAAAATAGCGGGGGTACTGCAGGAGTACCAAGTACTCCTGCAGTACCCAGTATCGGCCACGATACCGATACTAGTATCGGTACAACTATATATATATATATACACACAGTGGGGCAAAAAAGTATTTAGACAGCCACCAATTGTGCAGCTTCTCCCACTTAAAAAGATGAGGGGCCTGTAATTGTCATCATAGGTACACTTAACTATGAGAGACAAAATGAGAAAAATCCAGAAAATCACATTGTCTGATTTTTAAAGAATTTATTTGCAAATTATGGTGGAAAATAAGTATTTGGTCAATATCAAAAGTCCATCTCAATACTTTGTTATATATCCTTTGTTGGCAATGACAGAGGTCAAACGTTTTCTGTAAGTCTTCACAAGGTTTTCACACGCTGTTGCTGGTATTTTTGCTCATTCCTCCATGCAGATCTCCTCTAGAGCAGTGATGTTTTGGGGCTGTCGCTGGGCAACACGGACCTTCAACTCCCTCCAAAAGGTTTTCTATGGGGTTGAGATCTGGAGACTTGCTAGGCCACTCCAGGATCTTGATATGCTTCTTACGAAGCCACTCCTTCTTTGCCCAGGCGGTGTGTTTGGGATCATTGTCCTGCTGAAAGACCCAGCCATGTTTCATCTTCAATGCCCTTGCTGATGGAAGGAGGTTTTCACTCAATCTCACGATACATGGCCCTATTCATTCTTCCCTTTACACGGATCAGTCGTCCTGGTCCTTTTGCAGAAAAACAGCCCCAAAGCATGAGGTTTCTGCCACCATGCTTCACAGTAGGTATGGTGTTCTTTGGATGCAACTCAGCATTCTCCTCCAAACACGACGAGTTGAGTTTTTACCAAAAAGTTCTACTTTGGTTTCATCTGACCATATGACATTCTCCCAATCCTCTTCTGGATCATCCAAATGCTCTCTAGCAAACTTCAGACGGGCCCGGACATGTACTGGCTTAAGCAGGGGGACACGTCTGGCACTGCAGGATTTGAGTCCCTGGCGGCGTAGTGTGTTACTGATGGTAGCCTTTGTTACTTTGGTACCTGCTCTCTGCAGGTCATTCACTAGGTCCCCCCATGTGGTTCTGGGATTTTTGCTCACCGTTCTTGTGATCATTTTGACCCCACGGGGTGAGATCTTGTGTGGAGCCCCAGATCGATGGAGATTATCAGTGGTCTTGTATGTCTTCCATTTTCTAATGATTGCTCCCACAGTTGATTTCTTCACACCAAGCTGCTTGCCTATTGCAGATTCAGTCTTCCCAGCCTGGTGCAGGTCTACAATTTTGTTTCTGGTGTCCTTCGACAGCTCTTTGGTCTTGACCATAGTGGAGTTTGGAGTGTGTCTGTCTGAGGTTGTGGACAGGTGTCTTTCATACTGATAACAAGTTCAAACAGGTGCCATTCATACAGGTAACGAGTGGAGGACAGAGGAGCCTCTTAAATAAGAGGCTTCAGGTCTGTGAGAGCCAGAAATCTTGCTTGTTTGTACCGTACTGTAGGTGACCAAATACTTATTTTCCACCATAATCTGCAAATAAATTCTTTAAAAATAAGACAATGTGATTTTTCTGGTTTTTTTCTTTCTCATTTTGTCTCTCATAGTTGAAGTGTACCTATGATGACAATTACAGGCCTCTCTCATCTTTTTAAGTGGGAGAACCTGCACAATTGGTGGCTGACTAAATACTTTTTTGCCCCACTGTACATATTTTTTTTTTTTCCCAGTTGATTTTACTCCCTCTCTGCTCCTTTCAGCTCAGGGGTTTCCAAATCTGCATAGCGTAAGAGCTGAAAATTGAACATCGCTCGGGACTTGTGCACTATGTGAGTTCTGTAGCATCTGCAGACTGATGGATCAGAGCTGTGTGTGCGCGCCCACAGGCAGACCCGATCCATTGGTTGCCCTCTCTGACGCTCGCTATCACATGTGGTCTCAGAGGGTGACATCAGCACACTTTGTGTGCTAATGGTACTAGTGACAGATGTGGTGACCAGCAGCCTGGAAATAACATTACTGCTCTATAACCGTGGAGATACAGGTTCGAATCCCAGCAAGAGCACCTCTCCAGTAAGTGTCCTTGGGCAAGACACCTAACAGTACATACTCACCACTCAGGACATACTTGAAAACGAGAGAAATCTCAATGTATCCTTCCTGGTAAAATCCTTTCTCCAAAAAAAATAATTAAAAATTCCAGCTATTGGGGCTTGTTAGAACTCTTCCACTTCATCCAGCATATTCACCTGATCGAGAAGGGGGGCACTCCTCACATCTTGACTTTTTTTTTTTTTTTAAAACTGCTAAAGTGGTCAGGATGTGCAGTGTGACCCTTTTTGAGAAACAATTTTCTTTGTTCAGTGAAATGGATTTATTTTTTTCTTCTCCGTTCAGAAAAGCATAAATGTTTAAGCCTTTCGGGCCTTAAAAGGCCACTATCCCCAAAAAAATGAAATGTTCTTATTTTGTTTATGTTGCTGATTTCTTACAGGCACAGTAATACCTTTTGATTACGAGCATAATCCGTTCCGGAAGCGTGCTTGTAATCCAAGGCGCTCTTATATCAAAGCGAATTTCCCCATAAGAAATGGTGGAAACTCTGACGATACATTCCGCAACCATTTATTCATACGAAAATTATTACAGTAACAAAATACTGTACAGTAAAGTAAAAATAAAACAAACCTGCACATTGCCTTTGAGAAGAATCGTGGATGGTGGGGGGGAGAGAGGAGGAGGAGGGTTATTGTGCAGGACCTCTATCACCAACGGGATCACTGCTACCTGTTGGAAGGGTTTCAGCACATCCGGTGTAATATGCAATACTATTACGCATGTTACACCATGTGGTCCTCCCTGTCAAGCTGCCAGAATGCTGTGATGGACTCAGGGAGGAAAGGTGACCAAGGCCTCAGTTGTGACGTGACGCTTGGCAGACAAAGTGTATGTACTTTGACATCGCTTGTATATCAAGACAAAATTTAGAAAAAAAAAATTTGTTGCTCTTCTTGCAAAACGCTCTCAAACCAATTTACTCTCAATCCAAGGTTTTACTGTACTTTGTTTTTGTCTTGTATGTTTAGTTACGACCATACTTTACTCTAGACAGTATATGTCACTGGGTGCATCCTTTGTGTTGTAAACTCCTCACATTCAGGCGCTTACTGATGGGGTCTTGTCCCTATCCTGGGGTCTGGGATGCCCCCCCCCCCGGCAGTCTATAGGGCTCTGCACTCTGCAGTGGTCCCTTGATCAAGCAACAAATATTCATGGGAATGAACAGCACAGACACGGTCTGTCATAAAGTTAAATTTGTTTACATTTTATAGGAAAGTGTACAGGGGTGGATAATATATGGGGTTCATCCAATCATTGAAGGAGTATCAATTTTTTGCTTGAAGATGAAGACGTTTGATCATACATAAACAGCATCATGTGACATTGTCAAAAACAAAAGTTGTTTAACAAGAAATTAGACTCTGTGCACCCGTGCCTTCTGGCGTCCGTCGCAGCATTGAGACGCCGCGACGGGGCCAGCCACATGCTGTTGCGCTCACACTAATTGCACGCGCAACAGCAGCCATGCTGCATCTGTGCAGCGGTCCTCTCTGTCAAAGCACTAGGACTCGCGTTGATGGAGCGACAAAGCGTGATTCTCCTTAGGAGGATCGAGCCTTGCAGCGCTGAACGCACTAACTGCGCATAGCGAGGTGGCCAGATGGGCGCCGAGTGGAAGGAATGTCCACTGTTACGGACGTTCCTTCCACTCCCGAATGACTATCGTCTGACCCCATCCTTAGGCGACGGGCAAGAGGGTGGCAGGGGGGGGGCGAGGATGCAAAGGAGGAATTCAGTGTCAGACAGCAAGGTTTTATGCGCAGTTTAAATTTTACAATATCTAGTTTAAGTGGCTACCTAATAAACATGGCAAAAAGTGAGTTACTTACGAATTGCTAAAGACGAGAATAATATTTTACTTAAAGGCGTTTGGCTCTTCTTGAATAAGAATTGCACCGAACAGTGAATATCCCTGTGCCATGCTATTTCTTGGAAATTCAGCTATTCAGAAAGCTGTCAATTTGGCGAATTGCCAACGAAATCCATACAGGGTTATTCAGAGAGATCCGAATTGGGGCCGAAAGGTAACCAAACGCTGAAATTCAGCGTACGTTATCTTTCCTGGCCATTCGGCTATCCAGAGAGCAGGCAGTTCACCAAATGCTGGCGAATTGCCTGCACATACGGTGCCTGTTCGAGGGCAGTGAATTCCCCCATAGAGAATCAATGCTTCGTCTATTCAGAGAACACAAAACAGCTGAGAAAGGTTCCTGAAATGCCCTGCCATTCGGTGGTTTCATTCGACAGGTTTATTCAGGAGAATCCCATCGGCTTCAATGTTAAAAATATTCCTGTTTTATTCCAATATCTAATAAACCGTTCATTATGATATTCTGCAGTAAAAAGTCTCTTATTTTTAGATTTTTTTAAAAAAAAATTTAGGATCTCGTTATGCATTTTTCGGGATTTGTTTGCGGAATTGTTTTTGTTTTTTCTAAAATCATTCCTTTTCTGTAACGGCCCTTTTTATTATCATTCATTGGATCTTATATGTAAATTTCAGACCTTTTCGTTCTTTAGTTTCTTTGCAAACAGCGTTTCACTTTTCAAACATTCAAGCGTACGTTTTTTTTTGGTTTTTTTTTTTTGTCCCCCACTCCATTCGCCTGCAGTGTTGGGTTTTTCCGGCGTCTGCTCTGTGCTGTGATCGGCAGCTGCTCGGGTTTCTCTGGCGTGTTCAGGGTTAATCCAGATATTTTTGCGGGTTTCGGTGTGCCTTCGTTGGGTTTGCGGCGGGTTTTCCCTGCACTACGACAGGTGCTTGCTGAATACACTGCAGTCGCCGAAATGGGATCGCCAAATTGCCTCAAATTTGAAGAGAAGGAAAAGTCACTGAACGTGCGGTGACTTTTTGATTCTCTTGAATAACCCTGATAGTTACATAGGCTGGAAATAGCGTGGGTTGTCCATGCCCGGGGCAAGGCAAGAATTGCGTGATTTCCCCCCCCCCCCCAACCTGTGGACACATAAACACACGGATTCCTTTCCACCAGTAGAGTGTATGTATGATGTGGTGTGCATGGACTGCAGGGATAATTCCATGTATTTGTGTATGCCCCCAGACTTTACCCTGGACAGTCTGCTTGTGACACAGTGTGGGGTCATGCTGCTAGGAATGCGGTCTTCTCACAGAAGGAGTTGCTATGCGGTTAGTGTCATTCCTCCATGGAGCATTGCATGTTGGGGCAGAGGAATGTCCTATGTCGGGACATAAAATATTTAAAAAATTCAAGTAAAAAATATAATACACTATCTCTGTTTCATTCATCTGGTCTTTGGGTTTGTTGGCTCGCCAATATGTGGTTTACAATACGTACAGGCAGTGTGCTACATAGAGTCTTTACTTACAGATGAGGATCTGTAAAGGTTTATTCTCAGTTTACACTTTAGCCTGGCGTCAGACAAGCGCACTATGTGCACCCGTACTGATGTGCCTTCTGGCACCCGTCACAGCATTGAGACGCTGTGCCCGGGCTAGCCACCCACTGTTGCGCGCGCAAAACTTGCATGCGCAACAGCCTTCCATGCAGCAGCCCTCTCCGTCAAAGTGGTAGGACGTGTGTTGACAGAGCTGCAAAGCGTGATCCTCCTTAAGAGGGTTGCATCGCTGAGCCTTGCATCGAGCCTTGCATCGCTGAGCGCAAGTGGGTGGCCAGACGGGCGCGGAGTGGAAGGAACGGCCACGCTCACGGATGTTCCTTCCGCTCTTCAAATATGCTCGTCGGACGCCAGCCTTAATGGCCATTCAAGTAAACCAAAACCTCTGTGTTTTGTTTTTCAAGGAGTTAAAGAGGTGAGCGCAAATGCCCATCTTTTTTTCTTCTTCTGTTTTATACATGGAGCAGGCTGGATACTTCTGATCCATGCAGTCACCCTGTTGGGGAATGGGCGTGAAACTGGTTTTTCTTCACATGTATTATAAATGTACTTCTGAATCTCAAATTAAAACACAAGTTGTTGTCTTGCGATGTACGGAATGATTTGCAATTTCATTAGTTACTTTATACTTTGTTTAATAATTTTTCCAGGAAGTATACATTAAGATTTCTCGTTTTCAAGTATGTCCTGGGTTCAAGAACATTGTATTTCTATACCTACTGTAACAATACAAAGTAATAAAATGCAAGGTATTAAAACAACAGCACAAATATACAGATTAACACAGAAAATAAATATGTAGGAAATATAGTCACTGTTACATGTTTACACGTGCATTCTGTATTGAGGTATGTTAGTAGAGATCTCTTAAGTGACTTTAGACTGGGGGAAGATTTGATGGCGTCTGGGAGGTTATTCCATAATTGTGGTGCTCTGTAGGAAAATGAGGATCGAGACACTTTCTGTTTTTTTTTTTTTGTAGTGTGGTATTACAAGTAAGTTGCAGGTCCTGGATCGGAGGTTATAGGATGAGGGAAGCAGCCTATTCAGGTAGGGTGGTAGCTTCCCAGAAAAGCTCTTAAACACCAGGTTGGAAAGGTGAAGAGTGCGTCCAGATTCCAGCGGCGGCCAGTTTAGCTCTATTAACATGTCACAATGGTGGGTCATGTAGTTAAATTGTAACGCAAACCGGCAGAATGAGTAATACACTGTAGTAAGTAGGGTTGCACCGATACCAATATTAGTATCGGTGCCGATACTGGGTACTGCAGGAGTACTTGGTACTCGTGCAGTACCCCCGATATTTTTTCTGATGCCGGCATTGAGACAGCTTGCCGGCATCCGAGGGGCTGCGGCGGCTGTCCGAATGCTCTATCGGCATTCGGACAGCCGCCCCTGGAGCTGCTCACCGCACTACTTACCTTCCTGGGCGCCGCCGGGAATGTCTCCGCGCGTGCGCTCGTTGGAAGGACCCCAGCCGCGACCACGTGGTCGCGGCTGGGGTCCTTCCAACGAGTGCGCGCGCAGAAACTTTCCCGGTGTCGCTCAGGAAGGTAAGTATGAACACAGTGAGCAGCTGCAGGGCCTGTCCGAATGCCGATAGAGCATTCGGACAGGCCCTGCAGCTGCTCTCCGCGATGATACTTACCTTCCTGAGCGACGCCAGGAAAGTTTCCCCGGGTGCGCTCGTTGGAAGGACCCCAGCCGCGATCACATGGTCCCACGTGGTCGCGGCTGGGGTCCTTCCAACGAGCGCAAGCGTGGAGACATTCCCGGCGCCGCCCAGGAAGGTAAGTATCGCCGCGAGCTGGGGGCATATCCATGAGCTGGGGGCATACCCATGTCTGGGGGCATATCCATAAACTGGGGGGCATATCCATGTGTGAGCTGGGGGGCATATCCATGTGTGAGCTGGGGCAGTATCCATGTGTGATATTTGGGGGGGATATACATGTGAGCTGGGGGCATTTTTATATGGTCTGTTCTTATTGGAAAGCGTCACATGACATTAAAGAAAAGTATCGGTACTCGGTATCGGTGAGTACTTTTAAAAAGTATCGGTACTCGGTCTTAAAGTGGTATCGGTGCATCCCTAGTAGTAAGTTTCTGGAGGTGTGTTTGAGGGGCAGCTGCATACACTACATCTCCGTATTCAATAGCCGGCATAAGCATTTGTTGTACAATCTGCTTTCTTACCGCGGGGCTCAGGCAGGATTTCTTTCTGTACAGGGCACCTAGTTTGGGATAAAGTTTTAGATGAGTTTTTTGATGTGGGGGCCAAAGGATAGATTTGGGTCTAACCACATACCTAGATATTTGAGGGAACTGACTGGTCAGTGGGTCATTTGATTTTGTACTGACACATAGATGGGGTTTGCCATTTATGTAGTTTAGGTGCTGTAACCAGGGGTGTGGAAATTTTTTAAAAAAATCTACTTGTCCAGCGGACTAAGTAGTAGTCCAATCTACTTGTCCCTCAGGACGATCTACTTGTACTGATAATTTCAACAAAATAGTGTTTAAATAGAGGTCTTTATTCATAACAGCCTAGGGAGGCAGCGTCAGATACATGTGATGAATATAGACCTTTATTTAAACACTATTTTGTTGGTATGTATATATTAGGGATGCACCAATACCACTTTTTTAAGACCGAATACCGATACTTTTTTCAAGTACTCACCGATACCGAGTACCGATACTCTTATTTTATGTCATGTGACCACTTTCCAATAAGAACAGACCTCCTAAAAATGCCCCCAGCTCACATGTATATATTCCCCCCCCCCCGAGATATATGGATATTGCCCCCAAGCTCTCATGGATAATGCCCCCAAGCTCATGGGATGCTGCCCCAGCTCATGGTTTACTGCCCCCAAGCTCTCATGGATATATGCCCCAGTTCATGGATATTGCTCCCCAGCTCAGACCCCCAGACCAGACATGGGGCGGCTGTTTGAATGCTCTATTGGCATTCGGACAGCCGCCCCTGGAGCTCTCCGGCATACTTACCTTCCCGAGCGGTGCCGACAAAGTCTTCGCACCTGCGCTCGTTGAAGGACCCCAGCTGCGATCACGTGGGACTCCCACATGATCGTGGCTGGGGTCCTTGAACGTGCGGAAACTTTCTCGGCGCCGCTCAGGAAGGTAAGTATGCCGGAGAGCTCCAGGGATGGCTGTCCGAATGCCGATAGAGCATTTGAACAGCTGCCCAAGCCCATCGGATGCCGGCAAGCTGGCTCAATGCCGGCTTCCGGTATTGGGGGCGTCCCTGGAATTAGTCCGCAGTCCGGCGGGCTTCTTGCAGCACGGCCTCTAGCTGCGGGAGATTTGATTTGCTGGTATAGATTACGGTGTCGTCTGCATACATGTGTACAGTTGAGGCTTTGCAGATGTTAGGCAGATTATTTATGAATATCGTGAATAGCAGGGGGCCAAGTATCGAGCCTTGGGGTACACTGCATGTGCATGGGAGGGGGAGTGAGGAGCTGTCAGAAATGGACATTATCAGGGTTATTCAGAGAGCGGTGAAAAGCAGGAGAATGGCTGGAGAATGGAAAATTCAAGGTCAAAATAGCCAAACCGGAAAAATTCTCCCATTTATATCACGTTCCAAATCGGCTATTTCGACCTAGAATTTTCCCTTCTCCTGCTTTTCACCTCTCTGACTAACCCTGATATTGTGAACGATCGGATACATATGATTGAAACCAGGTTAGCGTGCGATCACCAATACCAGAGTTAGGTTTTTGTAACAAGATGCCATGGTCCACTGTGTCAAAGGCCTTGGCAAAAAGGAAGATGGCTCCAGTTAGGTTTCCTTGTTCCATCCCAGCTTGGATATCATTGGAAACTTTTAAAAGGGCTGTTGTAGTTGAATGATTTGGAGGAAAGCCTGATTGATCTGGGGTTAAATAGTTTGAATATTGATAATAATCACATAATTGCGTGTACACACTCTTTCCCCCAGATTTTTTGACCCTTTTATAGGGAGCAATGATATCTGACGGTAGTTGGATACCAAAGTATTGTCTCCGCTTTTATGGATAGGTACCACCCTTGCAGTCTTCCAGAGTTTGGCTATGTATCCAGTCGCCAGTGATTCATTTATTAGGGTTGCGGCGCATTGCTTTTCAGCAGCATTGCTGTTGTTGCAAAATGGAAGACCTACTCAGTATCAATAATTTACAACAACCATTACAATTAGAGGTATGTATGGTTCGTCTCTTCTCCGGTGTTGGAGAGAAGGGTTTGGGCCAGGTCTCTTTTTTTTTTTTTTTTATGTTTGATTGCCTGTCCACCCCAAAGGAACAAAATAACTGGACTGGGCATTCAGACTTATTTTCAGAGCCTTTCATTGGACATACTTTAGTTGCAGCAATGTTTTGACTAAAAATCCTTTTTCAAGCTGAAATGTTGCAATATACTGAAAATTTGCTGTAATGTGTGTGTCCAACAAAACTGCCAGTAAAGCATGATGCCTGCCTGGTCCCGTTTGTCTTTTTTTCTATGGATATATTAGAGGTGGTTGCACAGTGTGTGAATTGCAATGGCACCTGCCTAACCTTGTCTGATGGGAGTGCAGCTCTACGGTATAACAGTGAATGTTCTTCCAGAAGGATCAGCATATTGGCATATTGTCTTCAATGTTTTTTTTTTATTTCCCCCTTCTAGATACCCTAGTTTACACAGATGACACAGCCATGGCGCGTTCAGTCATTCAGTCACTGCTTGCCCAGAAGGATTTTGATGCGAGGGATCTTGCAGAAAGGTAATGCTTTGAGAGCCAAGTGAAGTCAGACTGGTTTTTCTTTTTTCTCCCGCGCTGCGTTTCTCAGATTTATTCAGAGCGGTTTGTCTTAAGGATCAGGCGTTGTCTCTGACAATGGTGGTTGCAAGCTAGACATGCGCATGACCAATCTGGCTATCGGATGCTTTGGTTAACTGCATCTTTTGTCATTTTACAAGGTTTACTCTGGTTTAATTAGAAGCTATAACATTTTGCACTTGGATAACACCAATAATGTGCATGGACTCAAGGTTTATTGTACAGACAACTGTGCTTGATGAGCCTGTGTGCAAGACAAAACCACAGTCATACAGTCGGGTCCAGAAATATTGGGACATCGACACAATTCTAACATCTTTGGCTCTATACACCACCACAATGGAGCAAACACAATGTGCTTTAACTGCAGACTGTCAGCTTTAATTTGAGGGTATGTACATCCAACTCAGGTGAACGGTGTAGGACTTAGAGCAGTTTGCAGATGTGCCTCCCACTTGTTAAGGGACCAAAGGTAATAGGACAGAATAATACTCATAAATCAAACTTTCCCTTCTTAATACTTGGTTGCAAATCCTTTGCAGTCGATCACAGCCTGAAGTCTGGAACGCATAGACATCACCAGAAGCTGGGTTTCATCCCTGGTGATGCTCTGCCAGGCCTCTACTGCAACTGTCTTCAGTTCCTGCTTGTTCTTGGGGCATTTTCCCTTCAGTTTTGTCTTCAGCAAGTGAAATGCATGCTCAATGGGATTCAGGTCAGGTGATTGACTTGGCCATTGCATAACATTCCACTTCTGTCTCTTCAAAAACGCTTTGGTTGCTTTTGCAGTATGCTTTGAGTCATTGTCCAGCTGCACTGTGAAGCGCCGTCCAATGAGTTCTGCAGCATTTGGCTGAATGTGAGCAGATAATATTGCCCGAATCACTTCAGAATTCATTCTGCTGCTTTTGTCAGCAGTCACATCATCAATAAATACAAGAGAACCAGTTCCATTGGCAGCCATACATGCCCACGCCATGACACTACCACCACCATGCTTCACTGGTGAGGTGGTATGCTTAGGATCATGAGCAGTTCCTTTCCTTCTCCATACTCATCACTCTGATACAAGTTGATCTTGGTCTCATAGAAACATAGAAAAATGTCGGCAGATAAGAACCTTTCGGCCCATCTAGTCTGCCCAATTACATGGATACTTTACCTGGATTTATCTTTTGTTTAGGATAGCCTTATGCCTATCCCATGCTTGCTTAAATTCAATTACTGTTTTGGCCTCTACCACTTCAACTGGAAGACTGTTCCATGTATCCACCACCCTCTTGGTAAAATAATGCTTTCTGATGTTACTTTTAAACCTTTGCCCCTCTAAGACTATGTCCTCTTGTTTTGCTACTTTGTTTCCATTTAAATATACTCCCTTCCTCTACCTTGTGGATTCCCTTTACGTATTTAAATGTTTCTATCATATCTCCTCTGTCTCGTCTTTTTTCCAAGCTGTACATGTTAAGATCATTAAGCCTTTCCTGGTAACTTTTCTCCTTCAAGCCGTACACCATTTTAGTAGCCCTTCTCTGAACTCTCTCTAAGATGTCTATATCCTTCTGGAGATACGGTCTCCAGTACTGCACACAGTACTCCAAGTGAGGTCTCACCAGTGCTCTGTACAGTGGCATGAGCCCTTCCCTTTTCCTACTGCTAATACCTCTCCCTACACAACCAAGCATTCTGCTAGCATTTCCTGCTGCTCTATTACATTGACTACTTACCCTTAGATCCTCTGAAATAATAACCCCTAAATCCCTTTCCTCAGATGTTGAGGTTAGGACTGTATCAAATATTCTATATTCAGCCCTTGGGTTTTTACGTCCCAGGTGCATTATCTTGCACTTATCCACATTAAAACGCAATTGCCACAGCTCCGACCATTTTTGTTAGTTTACCTAAATCATTTGTCATTTGGCTGATCCCTCCAGGAACGTCAACCCTGTTGCAAATCTTTGTGTCATCAGCAAAAAGACATACTTTTCCATTAATACCTTCTGCAATATCACTAATAAAAATATTACAGAGGATGGGTCCAAGTACTGACCCCTGAGGTACCCCACTGGTAACAAGACCTTGCGCCGAATAAACTCCATTTACCACAACCCTCTGTTGCCTGTCACTCAGCCACTGCCTAATCCATTCAACAATATTGGAATCCAAGCTCAAAGATTGCAATTTATTGATAAGCCTTCTATGCGGAACAGTATCAAAAGCCTTACTGAAATCTAAATAAGCAATGTCTACTGCACCACCTGTGTCTATTATTTTTGTTACCCAATCAAAAAAATCAATAAGATTAGTTTGGCATGATCTCCCTGAGGTAAACCCATGTTGTTTCTGATCCTGTAATCTATGTGATCCTGTCCATAGGATCTTGTTCCAGAACTGAAGGCTTTGTTAGGTGTTGTTTGGCAAATTCTAATCTGGCCTTCCTGTTTTTGAGGCTCACCAATGGTTTACATCTTGTGGTGAACCCGCTGTATTCACTCAAGTGTATGTGTGTCAAAGTCAACAATCCAGAGAAGACTTCACCAACCTCCTGGAGAGTGTTCTTGATCTGGCCAACTGTTGTGAAGGGTGTTTTCTTCACCAGGGAAAGCATTCTTCTGTTGTCTTCCATGGTCTCCCGGGTCTTTTGGTGTTGCTGAGCTCACTGGTGCGTTCCTTCTTTTTGAGAATGTTCCAAACAGTTGTTTTGGCCACGCCTAATGTTCTTGCTATCTCTCTGATGGGTTTGTTTCTTCAGCCTAGTGATGGCTTGCTTCACTGATAGTGACCGCTCTTTGGATCTCATCTTGAGAGTTGACAGCAACAGATTCCAAATGCAAATAGTAGGGATAGACCAATATGGTTTTTTCCAGACCGATACCGATTATCGGCCGTCTCTCTGGTCGATAACCGATATCAGAGGCCGATATTCTGTGCACTTAAATTTTTGAAAACTAACACAATTTCACACAAATCTGGTATAAACTGAACATGTTTATTCATATTTTAAACATTAAATTAGGGGGTCGACCGACCCTGCATGCAGATCTCGGAGAGAGCAGGGTAAGACCCGGTCACCGGCCTGAAAAAAAAAAGGTTTACTGTAGATCGCTAGCTGGCTGTCTGTTCCTTTTTAAGTAATTACAACCAGGGTGTGCTGCTGAGTGCTCTGCTCCCTTCACTAGCCCCACGCAGTCACGCACTAACCAACCCCACTAGCTGCAGCAGCTCCCCCTCCTTCCTCAGCTCCATCTTTAAAGCCCCGTTGCTCCGTCAACTGACTCCATCCATAATGAGCAGTTACGACCCGGGACACAGCACTGCAACCCAGAGCTCAGCCTTACCTGAAGCCCCCTTAAACACAGCGCTGCCTGAAGTTCAACCTGCAGCAGGTGAAAAAAAAATGGCCCACAGCTCTCCGAGATCTGCATGCAGGGGCAGGGTTTCCGGATATGCTGACGCGAGGACCATGTGGTGGGCGGCGTAGCTCCTCATTGGTCGGCTTCTCCTGCAACGGAACATGAACATCGCATGCGCTTCAGTGACCGAGCACGCTGGGGAGCGGCAAGTAGAAATGGGTAATATCGGACTTGAATACCGATAAATTTAAAAAAAAAAAAAATCGGCCCAAAATATCGGTCGACCCCCCCCCCCCCCTAGCAAATAGCACACTTGAAATGAACTCTGGGCCTTTTATCTGCACATTGTAATTGGGGTAATGAGGGAATATTACACACCTGGCCATGGAACAGCTGAGAAGCCAATTGTCCCATTACCTTTGGTCCCTTAACAGTTGGATGTTGAGTTGGATGTACATACCCTCAAATTAAAGCTGACAGTCTGCAGTTAAAGCACATTGTGTTTGCTTCATTCCAACTCCATTGTGGTGGTGTATAGAGCCAAAGATGTTAGAATTGTGTCGATGTCCCAATATTTCTGGACCTGACTGGGAATGTAGTTTTCTCTCTTTTTTATAACTGTGATCCAGAAGGAGATCTGGGGGAGGGGGGGGGGGCTGGATAACAGAACAGCTTTCCTGCAAGGGAAAGTGTAGAATTGGTTAATGCACACGACATGCTGCTGTGCCTGTCCCTTTTAACTGTCATGGCAGTGTTTTTTGACTTCTAGAAGTGGAGGACTCCGTACAAAGTAATTTAGGGGTTGAGAAAATTGAACCAGAATACCTCTTGACCATAGGTAATTGTTTCACGTTCCTTACTCTTCCATGTTACAGCAAGCCACCCCTTAAGACCCCGTTCACACTGTGCGACATGAAAATCGTGTATGTCGCCGTTATGGGCGATTTCGCAAATCGCAAAAAAAGGTCATGGACTGTCAACCTGCTACAGTGACATGTGACATGTGACATCGCGCGGCAACATGTGAACAGCTCTATTGAAATGCATTGGAGAAGCTACAGTTGTGTTCAAAATTATTCAACCCCCAATGCTGTAAAGGGTTTTAGGGAATTTAGTGTACATTTGTAATTGTATTCAGAATGAAATCCTACAAGTACTTTTTAAAGAACCATATGCAACTAAAATGACATCAATTGGTTTTGTAATACAGTAGTAAATGTTTCTTTTGTGAATTCTTCATTGACACAATTATTCAACCCCTTAAAGACTACCACTCTGAAGAACAGAGGTTCATTCAAGTGTTTTCAATCAGGTATTGAAAACACCTGTGGATGTCACGGAGCAGCAATAAAGCATAATAAGCACCAATTAGGCAGCTTTAAAATGACTGATACTCAGCTCCTTCTAGACATTTACTGGTGTGGTTACAAACATGAAGTCAAGAGAATGGTCCAGGAAGACAAGTGAAGAGTAATCACCTCTTCTCAAGAAGGGCAATGGCTATAAGAAGATTGCAAAGATGTTAAACATACCAAGAGAGACCATAGGAAGCATCATTCGCAAATTCAAGGCAAAGGGCACTGTTGCCACGCTACCTGGTCGTGGCAGAAAGAAGATGCTGACTTCGACTGCTGTGCGCTACCTGAAGCATAGAGTGGAGAAAAGTCCCCGTGTGACTGCTGAGGAACTGAGAAAAGATTTGTCAGATGTGGGTACTGAAGTTTCAGCTCAGACAATACGGCGCACACTGCGTAATGAAGGCCTCCATGCCAGAACTCCCAGGCGCACCCCCTTGCTGTCTCCAAAGAATAAGAAGAGTCGACTGCAGTATGCCAAAAGTCATGTGGACAAACCACAGAAGTTTTGGGATAGTGTTCTGTGGACTGATGAAACAAAATTAGAACTGTTTGGGCCCATGGATCAACGCTATGTTTGGAGGAGGAAGAACAAGGCCTATGAAGAAAAGAACACCTTGCCTACTGTGAAGCATGGCGGGGGTCAATCATGCTTTGGGGCTGTTTTGCTTCTGCAGGTACAGGGAAGCTTCAGCGTGTGCAAGGTACCATGAATTCTCTTCAGTACCAGGAGATATTGGATGACAATGTGATGCAGTCCGTCACAAACCTGAGGCTTGGGAAACGATGGACCTTTCAACAGGACAATGATCCCAAGCATACCTCCAAGTCCACTAGAGCATGGTTGCAGATTAAAGGCTGGAACATTTTGGAGTGGCCATCGCAGTCACCTGACTTAAATCCGATTGAGAACCTCTGGGACTTAAAGCAGTTGCAGTGCGCAAGCCTAAGAATGTGACTGAACTGGAGGCTTTTGCCCATGACGAATGGGCGAAGATACCCGTAGATCGCTGCAAGACACTTGTGTCAAGCTATGCTTCACGTTTAAAAGCTGTTATAACTGTAAGGCTGGGGTCAGACGAGCGTAGTGTTCACATCTGTGATTGCACCTAAAAGCACGTCCGTGATAGCATGAAAGAAAGTCCATTGGAGCCTTGCACGTGAAGTACGTCCGCACTGAACTGCGGACACACCACGGCTGCGGCAAACGGATGCAAGGCAGGCAAGAACGTACAACCCCTAGAACGGCCGCACAAAGTGTGCTGCGTCCGCAACGTCCGCATAGCTTTGTGTGTGAGTGATGGAACGTGGTCAGACGGACTGCATTTATACGTCCAGCATTTTTCACGGACAAAATGGTTTTGCTTTTTAATTTATTTTCCCTCCTACATCCGTCAAAATATATGTCAGTGAAAAAAAACAGACTGTGTGGCCAATACTGTGTCTTCCGTACTGACGTACGTCCGTGTGCACGGACGTATAGTCCGTAGAAATCACGCTCGTCTGACCCTAGCCTAAAAGGATGTTGTACTAAGATTGAATGTCACTTGGGGGTTGAATAAAACTGATAATGATGTGAGCACAGAAAAGACATTTGTGGTTATTTCATTATAAATGTTATGTTATATTTGTCTGACCTACACGTGCCTCTTTGATTTAATTGTACGCAAGATGACTGAATGATCAAAATCAATGTCAAACTGGCCAAAACACTCAATTTCAGTGGGGGTTGAATAATTTTGAACACAACTGTATATAGCGTGGATTTTTGCCGCGATATCGCTGTAAACTCCACGATAAATCGCATAGTGTGAACGGGGCCTAAGGAATGGCCTACATCCAGCAAATTTTCTTCACTTAAACCAAAAACACGGCAGTATAATTTTTTTTTTCACATTCTGACTTAAAGAGCCACTACCAACAAAAATGGAATGTCCTTATTGTGTGTATTTTATTTTGCGGATATCTTGCATGTACTTTGTTTACCTCTTGTATGTTTAGTTAGGAAAATATTTTAATCTATATGTCACTGAGTGCATCAGTTTTGTGACCTTTTGTGTTGTAAACACACACACTCACACTCCTTTTCCTCACTTTGTGGTTTTGGACATATCATGGGAGTCTAGGTGTCGGGCAGCTGATTCCCATCCATTGTATAATGCGGAAAGTCAAAGGATGTGGGGGGGGGGTAGATTTAGAAGTCTTTTAAGCTCTGTCAGTGGTTTTCAACCGCGGTCTTCAAGTACCCCCAACAGGCCAGATTTTAAGGATCACCTTGGGGAAATGCAGACTGAATTCTGCAATCACTGAACAGCAAATCATATCACCTGTGCTGTGCTTCAGGTGTCTGGAAAACCTGACCTGTTGGGGGTATTTGAGGACCACGGTTGGGAACCAGTATTTTGTCATATCTCATTCAGCTGCCAGCTCTTATCTCGGGTCGCAAAGAGCACAATACCAGTTAATGAGGTGGAGGATGGAATGTTTAGATAAGGGTAGATATTGAAAATTAAAATAACAAGAGTCATGCAGCAAAGCTTTTGGTAAATGTTGCCTCATGTGGAAAAAATGATATTTTATCTCTGGGTTCCATTCTTTTTTTTTCTTTTCCTAATATATGGAATTACCTCAAGGGGAGGGGGGGACAGCAGCAGGTGTTTTTATAAGGTGGTTTTATTTGTAATGCACATGTAAGTTTATTTATAAAGGATTTTACCAGGAAGGATACTACATTGAGATTTCTCTCGTTTTCAAGTACGTCCTGGGTTCAAGTACATTAAAATGTTACAGAAATACAAAATAGTAAAATGCAAGATATAAAAAAACCACAAATATATATACAGATTAACAGAAAATAAATATGTAGGAAATAAAGTCATTATGTTACATGTTTACAGGTGCATTCTGTATTGAGGTATGTTAATAGGGAGCTCTTAAGGGACGTTAGACTGGGGGAAGATTTGATGGTGTCTGGGAGGTTATTCCATAACTGCGGTGCTCTGTAGGAAAATGAGGGCCGAGCCACGGTCTTTTTGTATTGTGGTATTGCAAGTAAGGTGCTGGTCCTGGATCGGAGGTTATAGGATGAGGGAACTGCTGGGGGAAGCAGTCTATTCAGGTAGGGTGGCAGCTTCCCAGAAAAGCTCTTAAACACCAGGTTGGAAAGGTGAAGGGTGCGTTTAGACTCCAGTGACGGCCAGTTTAGCTCTTTCAAATTTTAGATGAGCTTTTTTCAATGTGGGGGCCAAAGGATAGATTTGGGTCCAACCACATACCTAGATATTTGAGTTAAGTGACTATGGTCAGCGTGTCATTTGATTTTGTACTGACACATAGATGGGGATTTTGCATTTTTATGTTTAGGTGCTGTTCCAAAGAGCATCGTTACCGTTTTGCCAGTATTTTAAAAAAAAGTTTGTGTTTGATGATCCACTTTTCTACCTCTGTACAGCTTATGTAAGTAGTAGTGTCCCTTTTCTAAGGCAGCGTGAGGTACCATGATAGCACCTCATTGACAGTTTCTGTTTTGTTTTTTATGTGTCCTTTCTGAAGGCACATTATGCAAGCAAAGATTTCTGAAGTAACCCATTCACTCCTTTTTTTTATGGGTAATTAGACACCGACATCTTTTGAAAAGAGCAGGTTCTTCTTGTCTAAATGGGACCAAATAATGACATTTCAGTTTTAGAGTTCAGTCTGACCTTCATATGCGTTGTAAAGCCCAAATATCCCTAAGTGGATGGAGTCTATTTTAATGGGCAGGATGTGGTGCTCCATAGTCTTTAAATGTTGCCAGCCTCCACTGCAAAGCTAGAACTTTGTACTCTTGCATTTGTGTAATGTCTTTAACAAACATAAATGGATTTTTCACACTTACCCAGGTTCGCCAGAGAGTACAAAAAAAACCCTGACCGTGGTTATGGGATGTCAGTCATACATGTTTTTGAAAAGCTTGACAGTGGCGAGTATAATGATGTATTTACACCTGCCAAGGAGCAGTTTGATGGCAACGGGTCATATGGCAATGGAGCGGCTATGAGAGTTGTAGGAATCCCACTGGCCTATCCTTGCATTCAAGATATCATTCAGGTATGTTCCAACCAATTAGATTCTGAATTCTAGAATCCGAATAATGTACTGTTTGTCATTACAATCGGCGTTGTTGTTTAATGTCGTCCTGCCTTGCCTTTTTTTTTTTTTTTCTCCTGGTAATCAGCCAATACTAATATCCCTCTTCAGTGTGTACATTTGAAAGAGTATTTACTGCTTTAATAGGCATTCATACCATATGTCGAGAGATGTGCTGACATGTAGTGTGCAAATGCTGCCGAATACGAATGCCTGCGTGAGCATTCAGCCCCCTTCCTATGGACTTCCAACCCAGTGTAAATTTAACCAGAGCTGTTGTAAACTTACTAGAGATGTTATTGTCTATGGAGTTGTTACAATAACTCTGGTTAAGTTTACACCAATGTTGGAATCCAACCCTATGTTGGCAAACCATTGTTACAGGATGTACCAGTTGCTGCCAGATCCTGAGCGGAGAGAGCACGGCAATGGAATGAAGGGCAGGATACTCAAGGGTTAAGTATAAGAGTCTTAAAAGTTGAAGGGATTACTATTTTCGGCAGGCTATAGAAAACCTGAGGAAAGGGCCTTCTGGTGTCAATATGTGTCTGTAAGATTGCAGGGTGTGACACTGATCAGTAATGATAGAAAATGGATAGTTTCTTTTGAAAGTTATATGTTTTTTTTTACTTAATAAATCCATGGTTCCATCCTAACTTGGTATAGTATTTAATTTGAGGAGCTGTTGGCATGCTAGAAGCTTGACTTCCACATCATTTTGTATTTTTTTTTTTGTGACTACGTAAAACATTTAGGATGTGTTGTGGTACGTGAGACAAGCCTGTCCTCCCTTACTGGATCCGCTTTGTGAAGCGGAGGAGTTTCCTCTGCTCCCATATTCTCTAGCAGGCGAGATATTCAAAATCCTATTTGCCGGTTACAGCTAATTCTGGGACTTATTAAGCAGCACACTTCATACGTGCTGACATCTACAGGGTTATCCAAAGAGATTCGAAAAGTCACCGCACGTTCGGTGACTTTTCGTTCTCTTCAATTCGGTTCCTTTTGCCGATCCCATTTCGGTGACCCTGCGGTGTATTCAGCAAACGCCACAGGGTCCCCGAATTGCAGGGAAAAGCTGCCGTAAACCCACCGAAAACTAACCGCAAAACCCACCGAATGCACGCTGAAAAGCCACAAAAACATCTGGATAAACCCGTCAAAGCCCGAGCAGGAGCCGAACACACCCAGCCGAAGCAGACGAGGGAGGTGAATAAATTAGCAAAACCGTTTGTATGAATGTGAAATTGAAATGCTGTTTGCAAAGAAACTACTGAGCGAAAATGTCTGAAATTTACATATGAGGTCCAGGGAATGATAATAAAAAGGGCTGTTACAGAAAAAAGAAGTAACTGAAAAAAAAAATTCAGAAAAATACTTAAAGTATCCTAAAAAATCTATAAAGAGACTCTTTACTGCAGAATTTTATAATGAACGGTTTATTAGATATTGAATTAAAACGGGAATATTTTTAACATTGAAGTCTATGGGATTCTCCTGAATAAATTTGCCGAATTAAACCACCGAATGGCAGGGCATTAGGGGAACCTTTCACTGCTGGTTTGTGTTCTCTGAGTAGCTGAAGCAGTGCATTTTCATGGGGATTTCACTGCCCTCGAACAGGCACGTATGTTCAGGCAATTCGCCAGGATTTGGCGAATTGCCTACTCTCTGGATAGCCGAATGGTCAGGAAAGGTAACCGAACGCTGATTTTCAGCGTTCGGTTACCTTTCTCAAGCAATTCGGATCTCTTTGGATAACCCTGATAGTCTTCTATGCGTCACCTGGAGTGGCCTAACTTGGCCAATCTCAAGTTTTGCGTGGCAAATTTCACTCAAAAGTCTCCAGGGAATGCCACATTTGGAAGCCCTGGAGCAGAAAAGGATGAGGAGCCCAACAATAAGGTTTTTTTTTCTCCTCTCCTCTCCTCGTAATAGATTCCCTGAAATCCCTGCATTGAGTGCTTGCGTCAGCCCTGATAATTTCTTCAATAGGTTATACCTGCAATTTGTAACAGACAAGTAATTATTTGAGAACACAAGCCTTGGATTTAAACAGCCGTTCTCTGCACACAATGTAAAAGTATCTAGAACAACATTAAGCAATGAATGGGGGGGGGGGGGTGTTCTACATTTACTGTTATCCGCAGTGCCAATGAAATTTTTCATGTTTTCTTCTTTTCCTTTGTTTGTGCAGTTTGCTAAATGCAGTGGGCAGCTGACTCACGCCTCATCTCTGGGCTACAATGGCGCTATATTGCAGGCCCTGGCTGTGCACTATGCCTTGCAAGGGCAACAGAGTAAGGACACATTCCTACAGCATCTGTTGGGCCATATGAAGGAAGTGGAATCCGATGAGAAATCCTGCGCTGATGCGAGATTGTGAGTAATTAAACCTCAGGTCCCATTAATCCCTTTGTTGAAATCTCTATTTTATGTCTCTAAACCGGGAAAATCATCCACCTGTTGTCATGCATTTTACTTGCTGTACATGAAAAGACCATACTTGTTATGGGATTTGACCCACCATCTTGTCTCATCCAGACTGAGCCTCCAGAAACAACACCTATAATGCCACATTTTCACACAAAAAAACAGTCCTTGGCACCTACACCAATGCAATTCACTGACACTAAACACTTCTACTCCTGTACACATAGACCCTCACCACAAAATACCTCATTCACATATCTACTGACACTCTGTTAAGTACCACATTTTTATTTATATATTTTTTTTTAATGTTTCTTGTATACAATTTGTTCTGGTGACCATCAGGTCTATTCCCTAAAGGTGAAACTCAGGAGAATTGGCAGGAGAAGAGAACAAATAGCCGATTTGGAAAGTGAGATAAATGGGAGAATTTTTCTGTTTTGGCTATTTTGACCTAGATGTTTCACTTCTCCAGTCATTCTCCTGAGGTTCACCTTTTTATTGAATAGACCTTGTAAGGCTTTTCTTTTAGCAGGGGATTAAGTTCATGGAATAAAACAATTTATTTTGCTTCTGTGTAACTTAATCTCCTGAAAGACTGGACTGATTTTCTATTATCTGGAGATTAAAAAAGGCAGAACACTTTTATTGCATGAGGCTGCGCTCAAACCTTAACATTTTGGACAATGGTACTGCTGAGACTGATGGATACAACAAACGAGATACAGTGCATTCCACTTAATTATTCTATTAGAGATGTTAAACACGCCTAGCTGGAGATATAGTTACATATTGTGATCACATGATGTTTAAGCACATCATCAATGTACTCCAGCACGAGTCCCGAAACCAAACCAGCTAACTTGGGATCATAATTTGTGACTAAATCACCAATCTCCTATAATTCTGAATGTTCCAGCTAGGCGTTTTTAAAATCTTTACACTAACTCTGAATATTCTATATAGCTCACCCCATATTCCACTCTCGTTGTCTGTGCAGGCTGGAGCTGGCAGAATACCCTTTCTGGAGCAAACTAAACAAAATAAAGGAGTTTTTAAGTAAGGAGAATGTGTCACGGAAGGAGATCCTCAAAGAACTGGGTGAGTTTTTCTACTTTAGACGCTCGAGTTGTGTAATTTGTAGGTGCCATTTATCGAGCCTTTATTCACCTTATTATTAAATTGTGCTTTTAGAAGGATTCAAAAGATACATGTTTGAGGTTTTGTTTCATAGAATCTGCTGAAATGAATATTTTTATTTTTACGATTTGAAAATTGGGAGCTGGAAGTTGGTGTACATGTAAACAGCTTGTGTTTACTAAAGCTAATGTCAGACGAACGCATGCTGAGCACACTGCGTCCGTGCACAACTGATGTACTTTGACTGATAATGTAGACACCACACGGTGTTTTTTTCGACTGATGTAGATGGGAAATTTAATATGTAAAATGAAAAAAAATTACATGATATAAAAAAAAACATTTTGTCCGTCAAATGCAGTCCGTCTGACTACGTTCCATCACTCACACAGAACGCTAAGCAGACGTGGCGCACTCTGTGCATCCGTCCTAGCGGTTTGACGTTCTTGCCTAAATTGCGTCCGGTGCCACGTGCGGATGTACTTCGTGTGTTGGTCTCTTTAGATCATAATTTCATGCTATGACGGATGTTAAAATGTGCGGCAACACGGACGTGATCACTGCGTTCGTCTGACACGGGCCTTGGATGTAGTATTGGTACAGCCACCAACACAATTTAACAAAGTGATGGGGGCTCTGGATACAAATAACAATGGGCGAGATTTCAAACTTGTGTACTTAACCAGAGCTCTTCTACATGTAAGTTTACACCAGACTATAAACTAGGATATACAATTTAGATGTTTTAGCACAATATTTGATCAATTTCATAGAGCACAAATTATGAGAACGGGCAACGGCATACATGGCCTGCCCTACAATGGATCCCTGCTCAGGTCTTACAAGGTTTTGAGTCAACAGTGCCATTTAAAAATAAAATAAATACATTTCCATATGAAAATCAGACCGCCGTCACCCAGTAAAGGAAGAAAGAATTGAAATGCCAAAGAGGTTTCTTCTGCAGAAGAGATTGTAACTGCCAATGATCTTGACGAGGAACAGAGATCTGCCAACGCACCACTTTCTTTCCACTCCTCCATACCTCAAACTGCAACTCCATTAAGTGTTATAATGTTTAATATGTGGATTAAAGCTGCTTGATCCAAGGAGAAATCTGACCGCATTCTGGGGCCAAGAAGGCATTTTGTCCCCAGTATGTTGTGTATTCAGCAAGTGTATCAGACTGGGTTTTGCGCTCTTTTGAATTGACAGCAGCAGCTGATGTGTGAAAGGCTGAACTCGACGGACGCATGTCTTTATACACGGTTCCACAGGCAGCAAAAAATAATGTTCGTGGGAGTCTGTTAATCTAGCTCTAGAACTTCTCACCCGGGACCCGTAGGGGTGGTTCCTTCCCTCTTTGTTGCTGTGGAGATAACTGTTACAACAAGATCCTACTTACAATAACCTGAGCCGCCTCTGGCGCCTTGGCTCTGCCTCCTCCACATAAGGGTGTACCCCACAGACTTCGGATGGCTTCTGGATAATGTTCTTCACCACGTCCCTTCTCCAAATAAGTGAGCCTTATAAAAGTTAACACGTTAAACAGGACCCCAATAAGGGATAAAAATGAAAAAAGACTAAAATGGAATATAAAAGATGACTTGATTTATTATGTGGGAATAAAATTAGTCATATTTTGAAATATTCCCTTTTAAACGCTTATTATTGGGTACCCCCTTTTTAACCAGATAACGTTTTTTTATAAGGCTCACTGTTGTTTGAAGAACATCATCCAGGATACATCTGGTGGTGTTGGGGTACAACCTTACGTGTTACAGCCAGAGTCAAGGAGCCAGAGGGGCTCAGATTATTTCCAGTGACAGAGGGAAGGGATCAGCCCTGGTGAGAAGTTCTAGAGCCAGATCAAGACTCCCAAGAACACAAGAGCTCCTCCTGGATGGGGATATTGCATTATTTTTGTTTTCCTCAGATCTGAGGTTTACAGAGAACTGTTTTTGGATAAGAAAAAAATGTTGACTAAAATTTAAGTACCCTTTGAAACACTCCTTTGCGTTGGAGTTGTACTTCGAGGTTTTAAGATGTGAAACGAAAATTTTGTGCTGGGAAGTTTTTGGTTCCTTTTTCTCCTATTGATCAGTGTTTTTGGAATATTGTGCACTGGTGTTTCTCCCACTGAACGGTACTGAGAGTAACACCATGTATTTTTGTGTAGCGCAAAAATATCACTCACGTTTTATTGAAACTATCTTTTCAGCCTACTTGAACCTTTATTAGGAGGGTATACCTGGTACCTTTTTTAGGCACCTCCAAGCAAGGGGTCCATGTTTGGCTTACTCTGTAGACTCAAAGTATCTATCATTCAGAGAAGGCTTACTTTGCATTTCCGTTCTTGCCACATTTTCTGGGTGATGGGGCCATTGCAGAGAAGACATTACCATATGCAAATCAAACTGCCAACTAGCAATAACCTTAAGATCCCTGATTGGCCTCTGGCCTGCTCGCCAATGAATTCCCACTTGTGCTGCTGTCCATGTTCAGTGAACAAAAAATTTTCAGTAAGCATTTCCTAGATGTGTTTTTTAGTTGGGGGGGCACTGACGAGCGCCAGAATGTTCATCACATGATTTGAAAGCCACACACATTTGTATTATAGAAGCTGCATCTCTCGTTCAAACCTGGGGCGGTTTTATTATTCAGACCCTTTAAATCCACTTGAGTGGATAATTAATGGGCAGAGCCCGACACACCTTGGAGCATATGGGGTAAAATGAAATGCGTCATCTACAATACTCTTTCCAGTCCTAATACCCCATGTTTACAATAGACAATCATTTCATTGACAGCCCATATTGTATTGCTGAGAACATTATTTATATATATTTTTTTTTTCCCTCTTCCAAAAGGCAATGGGATTGCTGCTCTGGAGTCTGTCCCCACTGCTATCTATTCATTCCTGAGATGCATGGATCCTGTGGCGGAGCTTCCCCAGGAGTATAATGGATTGCAGCGCACCATTTCGTTTTGTATCTCACTTGGGGGGGACACAGACACTATAGCTACCATGGCTGGGGCAATTGCTGGTGCATACTATGGAGAGGAGCAAGTTCCACCGAGCTGGAAGGCCTGTTCAGAGGGGTATAAAGAGGCAGAGGAATGGGGAGAAGAGCTACATAAACTACACAGCTCACGCCTAGCGAGTCAAAGTTGAAACGATGGGAGAGAGCATCTGTGTTAGGCTCAGGTACTGAGTGATAAACCTGATGTTCTTTGCTGCAAGTTTGTGGCTAATAAAAGTTGTTGTCTTTTAATAACAGATTTCAAATCATTCCTTTTGATACCTGCTCAGTTTCAGGTAACTGAATTGGTGACTTACGCCTGGCTCTCTAGCCCTTCTGTTTACTTTTATGTTGCATATTCTTCATTAAGGGAATCGTTATCATACATGTACATTATTCTCCTGTCCCAGATGTGTTCAAGCTTTTTCCCTTTTTGAAGTTGACACCAGTTTTCAATAACCTTGGCCCTCCCAGATGTTTCAGCACAGCACTGAGTAAGCATCATGGGAAATGTAGTTCTAAAATCTCTGGTAGGCCAAGGTTGCTGACTTGAGCAAAAGTGACCTTTTATAGCATATACCCTGTGCTGGACTTTTAGACGCACCACTATGACGGAATAACACTCTTTAATCTTGAGGCAAAGTCATTCAAGCCTGGGTCCACATGTCTTAATATGTTGTATTTGGGGACCATTTAACCGGTTAGCCTTTCCCCAGATTGCATGAGAGAACTATCTGGGTAGAGCGCCACAACGAATTCTGGATTCAAGTTCAAAAACCTAGATAGTGAATAATTTATCAGAAGGGACTTCCCGCTCAAGGAATGTCTTGACCTCTATTTTTAACAGGGATATGGTTTATTACCATAATAAATACAGGCTGCTAAACCTCCAATGGTTGAATCAAGTCACTGAGGAAACTATCATATCCATTACATTCATAATTGTCACATTCTTTTTGGATTTCAGTACCAAATTAATGCATGAGCATACCTGGATAGATATGAACAAAAGGCTTTTTGGGCAGTCCTAAAGCGCTTTCAGATCAGAGAATTTTTTCAGAGATGGTTGAGCGCAGCTGAGTTCTCTTGTACAAGCAATAGAATCTAAATGATTGGGAAATTAAAGCACTTATTCCCCCATCTAATATTCCATAGAAATGATGGTCATTATCATAAAATGGATAACCATGTATTTTCACTTTAGACTGCAGCCTTCTGGTAAAATTTAACACCCCCCCCCCTGACTTTTTTTAAAATTCTAATCCATTTTAATGTTATTCTGAGATCCTTACTTCACCGCAAAATGCAGCCTAGCGCTTTCCAACTATGACAACTAAATTTGGCACAGATTTCCCCCGTAGACTTTCATTAGGATGTAGAAACCCTTGACCGCCAAGTACAAATTTCAACTGTCACTTTGAGCTGGAGGTCTGTCACTGATACAAACTTATAACACAAGAGCAAGCCTGACTCAGAGATAGATGGATATATATATATATATATATATATATATATAATCTCATACTCACCCTCACTCATATTTACACAAGCAGACTTGCTCACTCACCTTTTTTTAAACTTCTATAAAAACAATTGTCGAGCCAAAGTCTGTCCTCAAACTTTAACCTTTCTAGTTGTTACTCAGACCCAAACTTCCCTGCAAAATGCAGCCTTTCACGCTATAACCACTAAGTTTGGCACAGACCATCAATGATCTGATTTTGCGTGCTATATCTTCTTATGCTTTCCGACTTAGGCCAGTGTCAGACAAGCGCACTATGTGCACCCGTACTGACGTGGAATGCGCAACAGCAGCCACGCTGCGGACGTCTAGAAAGCCTCTCTGCAGCTCCGTCACGTACTCACAGTGCTTTGACAAAGTGCGATCCTCCACAGTGCGCTCAGCGCTGCAAGGCTCGATCCTCCTAACTGCGCTCAGCGAGGTGGCAAGACAGGTGTCTAGTGGAAGGAACGTCCACTCTCACGGAAATGCCTTCTGCTCTCCAATGACTCGTCTGACCCCAGCCTTACAGATTTTTCCATAGGGGCCTTCCAAAATCCACAAATTTCCATCAACTTTCGTTGAGAGGCAGAATCCTGACAGTCAAGTTCAATTTGCAACTAATTCTTTGAGCTACCGATTGTAATGCTTAGGCCGCGTTCACACTGAGCGACATGAAAAATTGCGTTTTCCATATACGCGGTGACATTGAGCGATTAAGATCGCCGTTATGTGCGATATTGCACAATACCACCAATGCAATTGCGAAAAGGGTTATGTACCAGGGACGCGCTACTGGTGACATTGAGTGACAAGTGAAGAACAGCTCCAGTGAAATGCACTGGCAAAGGTACATGGAGCGATATCGTGCAGAAATATGCATGATATCGCTGCAAAACCCGCACGATAAATTGCTTACTGTGAATGGGGCCTTACAGTGAGAACGGAATTTAACTGAAAGATTTTGAAAAATTTAACTGACACACTGAGAGGACTGATTTAAATGACCGGGCACAAGCAGTTTAAGTTTTGAGCTGAAGGTCTGTCAGAGCTGAGACTGGGAAATGACGAATTCATCCGTTAACACGAGCAAGACTGACTCCCTCATTTGCTAATTTTACACTGTGGGGGGAGGGTTATTCAACAAGCACCAAAATGGCACCGACATGTCGGTGCTCTCGTTCTCTGCACTTCAGGGAATCAAATTTCCCAACCCGGCTTTGAATTCTGCATTCATCGCAGGGGTCCCTGAAGGGAATCGGCTGCCAACTGTCATCTGCCAAACGTTCGCCGTAAACATGCCGGCACGCAGCCAACGAGCGGCAGAGCACAGCTCCAACCAGCTGCAGGAGAAAGCCGAAAAGCTGCTGGATGGGTACAAATACAATTGAAAGTGTCCAAAATTGAAACCCTGTTTACAAAAACTGGCTGAAAATGTCTGGAATTTGCATATAAAAAGGTCCTATGAATGAGAAAAGGTCTGCTAAATTATATTAAAAAAATTGACGAAAAAATCCTGAAATGCCTAAAAGCAAAAAAGCCTGAGTAAAAACGGGAATATTTTTCACATTGGAACCCATGCGGTACGTCTGACTAAACCTGCCGAATGAACGCACCAAACGTCAGGGCATTTCAGCAACTTTTAACTGCTGTTTGGCGTTCCCGGAATAGATTAACGGAATTTCACTGCTGGCGAACTGCCTGCTCTCTGGCCCTGAAATGGCACTGTACAGGCAGTGGCGTCACTAGGGTTGGTGTCACACGGTGCGGTACCTTATGTTGTCACCCCCCCCCCCCCCGAGTTTTACGGATTTTTTTCCACAGCTCACACGTGGATATATTGCCCCAGACCAGCTCACACATGGATATACTGCCCCCGGCAGCTCTCCTGGATATACTGCCCCCAGCTCACCTCCTGCGCCGCGTTCTGCTCCCTCTGAGTGTCCGGCGGCATGGAGCTTGGGCGCTCGCCTGGGGGAGCCACATGACCAGCCGCGATCTCGCAAGAACTCGGCTGGTGACAGGTTTCCCCCAGGAGAGCGCCGAAGCTGCATAGCTTCGGACGCTCGCAGGGAGCGAACATGCGGCGCAGAGTGAGACACCCGCCCTTAGGGTGACGGTGTCACCCTAAGGGCAGGTGTCACCTGGTGCGGGCCGCCCCCCCCCCCCCCCCCCCCCCCACGTTACGATGCCCCTGTGTACAGGGAAATTCCCTGTTCAGGGCCACATCGGCCGTCTCCGAATAAGCCTTTTTTTACGCAAGTATGACTGACTCATAACATTACTCAATCAGTAACTATGCACTGAAATTTCAGTGCTTTTTACTTCATTGTAATGTCAGCAAAATGGAATTGCTGAACTTACTATTCACCAAACGGTAACCATAGTGCGTTGAAGCCTCATGAAAAAGTTGGAGAACGTTGCCAAAGTGGCCATGCCAAAATCCACGGAACTGCAAAAATAAAGAAACTATTCTCTTAAAAGGTGTTTAAACAAATAAAAGTGCATTTGTTTATTCTGTAACAACAGACCTTTTTTAGTACAAACGGCTTTTTAAAAAAATTGGGAAACAAATTTAGTCAAATACAAAAGGGTGTTAAAAGTTTCATTTTTAGCAAACACTTAAAATTTTACATTTTAAATCTGTCGCACTGAAACATCAAATCTGTTCTGTGAATACAGACCATTACTTCTGAGACAATTTCACTACCGCCGAAGAGCGCTAAACTGCAGCGAACTGAACTGTATTTTGTCATAAATGGGACTGTATTTGGGGAGTTCAGGTTAGTAAAATCAACTACACCGAATGGTGAAATTCACAATTCGGGAGCAAGGTCAGTGCTGAGTGAATAACCTACTGACACATCACTCATTTGACAAGGATTTGTCAAGCTGAAGTCAATGTTGGTCTCTCAAACCTTTTTATAGTTTTCATTTTAATATCCCTCACTGAAAAAGCAAAAAACATTAGCATAGTTGGACATTTTCAGGTCTCTCAAAATGGTGAATGGGGTTTAAGCCCAAAGCTCTAGCTGGGCCACTCAAGGATATTCAGAGTTGTCCCTAAGTCACTTTCTGTGCTTTCCAATGATGCCAAATGTGACAGTGTATAAAACCAAGGGGCAAATTTGCAACTGTACTAATGCATTTCCCATGCAGGGATCAAAAGTAGAGGACATGACGCAATTTGTGATTATGCACTGGTCATCTAAAACATAAGGCTGGACACCAGTGGTATGTGAGGTAGGGGTCATTTGGACCCCTCCATCCATCCCACAATTTGACCTTTTCACGGATTCCAAACCCTGAAGAGAAAAAAAAAATATAGAAAATAAGCTTTTGTTCTAATTATACACTTCACATATAAAAAGGTAACAAAGCCACTGCCATACACAACTCATTTTCCACAAGAGAATCAGTACAGTGGTTTAACCCATAGTGGCTGAGCCATTTTGTGCTCCTGATAAAACGTTTTGAAGTCATGTTTTACTGTAAGACCCAGACAAATTATATATCATTTTCAGCAAACTCGGCAGATTCAAAATATATCATTATGTGTTTGTCATGTCCTGCGAGAATGCTATAACAAAAAAGTTAAATTTACACATTTCAATCATTTACAGAGTAATTTTTTTTTCACATTTTATCATCCAATCCTTCGTGGTTATATATTCTATGGGGCACTCCTGTTTAAAATAAAAAATTAGAAATGGGAACAGATTACTGCATTATACTGAGAAAATGTGATTTTAACTTAAGACAAAATGTGCCAAAGTAAAGTTTATGAATAATAGGACTATAAAACACTGACCTTACGCACGCGTGGGAAAAGAGACTGTAACGGCTGTTGATATTGATAATTTTATACGTGACAAATGGACAATGTCATTGCTTTGGAACAAAAAATAACACATTTTTTACATGGTCATGTTTGTTATCATTAGGAAGCCGAAGCATCTATCTACTGTAACTTAGACAGACGGGGACCTATTGCTTTTTTCTACATATCATTAGAAAGGCCAGACTCTGACCTGTACATAGATACCCAACATGACTTTTTGGGGGCCGGGGGTAAAGAATAGAAATCCAGAGGTCCAAAGAATCCCTGCTCTCCTTGTAGCAGCTTGTGTTTTAGATAGTGCAAACCGTTATTGGGCGTTGATCCATTATTTGGTCCTGGCGTGGGAAATGAGGTGGTGAGTTAGTCCAGGGGCATTATTTGCTTTACAAGTAAAAGCACATAATGCTGCGGCTGTAGAATGGAGAAAAAAATTGCATTTAATTTTTTTCTATTTTTACCCATTGCATGGTCATATTTGTATTGTTGGAAAGACCAGACTCTGACCTTTCCAATGACACCTCATTTAACCATGTGGGGAGTACCGAAGGGGGAGAGGTTAAGAATATCGGAAAGGGGGGGGGTCCCTTTCTAATATCATGCTCATGTATGATGTCAGTGGGCAGAGGGAGGTCCTGGGGGCAGTCCCTCTACAGGAGCGGTCTGCTGTTGGTACCAGACCTTGACACTGCGACAGCACGCTGAGTGTATCCTCCACCCCATAGTGGAAAAGCAGAAGACATGCCCAGCCACTCGACTGCACATGACGAGCCAGGTACCTTTTATTTATGAAACACAATGTACCAAAGAGATTCCGTCTTCTCAATTGGTTAAAATTGTGTATTTCCATAGAAGAAAAAAACAAAACCCATAGAATATAACCATAAAGGCTTGGACGATTAAAATGTGGAAACATTTACACAGTAAATTATTGAAATCTGAAAGGATATTAACACTTGCAATTTTTATTTTTTAGATCTTCTGGACTCCTGCATCTCTGGTACCATATGTCCTGCAGCAACGCTCAGCGACCTTGGCCTCCTGATGTTTAGGAACTACATTTCTCTACCAATCTAAGGAGTAGTTGAACGTGGCTGAACATCATGGGAGATATAGTTCCAAAACCATCTGGAGGGCCATGGTTGCTGACCCTTACAGTCATGGTGTATCAATGCAAAGGCCATAGTCTGGATGTGGGAGGGTTTGTAAAAATAAAAGCTTAAATAAAACTATTTCCTTTTTATTAATTTGAATAAATGAAATGAGCATGGTGCAATGTTTACAATTTTATTAAATGTATTCAGATAATGTCAGATTTGTATTGTCACAATTTTAAGCATACAGAATATCTGCCATCAGCCACAAAAGCAGCTGATAATCTATCAGGGTTATTCAGAGAGGTGAAAACCAGGAGAATAACTGGAGAAGTGAAAATTCTAGGTCAAAATAACCAAACCAGAAATTGTCTCCCATTTATCTCATTTTCCAAATCAGCTATTTGGTCTAGATTGTTCATTCTTATGGCAATTCTCCAAGTTGTCAACTCTCTCTGAATAACCCTGTATATCTTGCTCTGCAAAAAATATATCTGTCTATCCCTAATGACATACAAATAGTTTGAATCTCCTGGGTCCATTAAAAAAAAAAATTGTCTGGGTCCTACAAGAAAGCATGACTTAAAGTAGCATTTAAACTAGGGTTGCACCGATACTAGTATCGGTATCGGCGCCGATACTGGGTACTGCAGGAGTACTTGGTACCCGTGCAGTACCCCCCCGATATTTTTTCCGATACCGGAAGCCGGCATTGAGCCGGCATCCGAGGGGCTGCGGCGGCTGTCCGAATGCTCTATCGGCATTCGGACAGCCGCCCCTGGAGCTCTGCGATACTTACCTTCCTGGGCGCCGCCGGGAATGTCTCTGCGCGCGCGCTCGTTGGAAGGACCCCAGCCGCGACCACGTGATTGCGGCTGGGGTCCTTCCAAGGAGCGCGCGCATGGAAACTTTCTCGGCGGCGCCCAGAAAGGTAAGTATAGACACACTGAGAGCATTCACAGGCCCTGCAGCTGCTCTCCGCAATGATACTCACCTTCCTGGGCGCCGCCGGGAAAGTTTCCGTGCGCGCGCTCCTTGGAAGGACCCCAGCCGCGACCACGTGACCCAGCCGCGACCGCGACCACATGTGATCACGGCTGGGGTCCTTCCAACGAGCGCACGCGCGGAGACATTCCGGCGGCGCTAAAGGAAGGCGAGTATGGGGGGGGATCCATGAGCTGGGGGGGCATACCCATGTGTGAGCTGGGGGGCATACCCATGAGCTGGGGGGGCATAACCATGAGCTGGGGGGCATATCCATGAGCTGGGGGGGCATAACCATGTGTGAGCTGGGGGGCATTTCCATGAGCTGGGGGGGCATATCCATGAGCTGGGGGGGCATATCCATGAGCGGGGGGGGCATATCCATGAGCGGGGGGGGGCATATCCATGAGCTGGGGGGCATAACCATGTGTGAGCTGGGGGGCATAACCATGTGTGAGCTGGGGGGCATAACCATGTGTGAGCTGGGGGACATAACCATGTGTGAGCTGGGGGACATAACCATGTGTGAGCTGGGGGACATAACCATGTGTGAGCTGGGGGACATAACATGAGCTGGGGGGCATAACCATGAGCTGGGGGGCATAAACATGAGCTGGGGGCATATCCATGTGTGAGCTGGGGGGGCATAACCATGAGCTGGGGGGGGCAAATCCATAAGCTGGGGGGGGCAAATCCATAAGCTGGGGGGCATATCCATGTGTGAGCTGGGGGGGGGAAATCCATAAGCTGGGGGGCATATCCATGTGTGAGCTGGGGGGGGGGGATCCATAAGCTGGGGGGCATATCCATGTGTGAGCTGGGGCAGTATGAATATATATATATATAAATAATCGGGGGGGTATATACATGTGAGCTGGGGGCATTTTTATATGGTCTGTTCTTATTGGAAAGAGTCACATGACATTAAAGAAAAGTATCGGTGAGTACTTTTAAAAAGTATCGGTACTCGGTCTTAAAAAATTGGTATCGGTGCATCCCTAATTTAAACGAGAGCACAAAATGGCTCAGTAGCGAAGGGGTTAAAGATTTGTTACAGATAAACATTGCATACAAATATTCTTGGACCACAAAATCTTTAAAAAAAGATGAATGCTATACCAATTATTGCCACTTCATGCTTTAAGAATTTTATTTTTGCATTTTTGTTAGTAAAATTTCAGCATTAACCAGTTTAATTTCTGGGGTTTACAGAATTTTCTGTAGTGCACAACAACCGTTGCTGTAGCCCAGCTTGTGTACATCAGTAGTCAGCATCCTCGACCCTCCAGATGATTTGGAACAATCAATCTCATGACGCTAAAGCTGCAAAACATCTGGAGGACTAAGACATTTTTGTGCTAAACTATGAATATGTAAGACAACAGATTTGTTTACATACAGTTATCAGAAAAGAAAATCCTGTGGCCTAGACGAAAGGAAAAGTCAGTGGAGAAAGAAAATTAAATCAAAAGCAGTTTAAATAGGTAGATTTACACAGAACAAAAGCACTGCAAATATCCACACTAGGATCAATATAGATTTTCTTTATTATTTTCCTAATTTTACAGTGGCATTAGAGATGTAATTCTGTATCCGTTTACTCCTATAGTAAATCAATGTATGACATGCAACCAAAACAAAAAACTTAAACCACACAAAAGCCCCCCCCCCTTCAATGCAGAGTCAAATCCAACCGACACCGGATCATAAACAGCTACAGTATCTTACTAGGAAACCTTTTTCAAACGAATTTAGAAAAGAAAAAAAAAAACACCTCCATAATATCAGTCGACACTGCAGATACATTTATGAATGTGAATGTATGCACCAAATGGCAATATACGCTTCACATTGGGAGGAATTTTTGTCTTCTATGCAACACCCGAAGCCTAGGCTGTTCTAGCACATTTCTGCATGACTGAGGATCTATAGACAATTTTGCTTGTAAATACAACTTGTGATTTGTTAAACAGTCTGCTAACTTGGAAAACAATGAAAATCGTATTTTTATGTGAAAAGTAATACTGTATCAAGAATACAAAACAAACTGACTTCTCCAGATGTAGTTTTAAACATTCTTGGACTCATTCAATATATTGACCGTTATTTTTTTCCAGTCTGCAAAAACCTGGCTTAAGAAGGGGGGGGGGGGAGCTTATTTATTTTAAATAAAACAGATGACTTCCATTCTGAAAACATTCATCTCCTTGATGAAGATACTTGGCTGAGTCTTGTACGTGTCTATTTTTGATAATCTTAAATACATGGAAGACAAAAAGATAAGAGCAGTCAACAGAATACAAGCATAAAGCAATTTTGTGCTTAGGGGGAAGAAAAAAAAAAAAGCTGCAGTCCCCTGGTAGTTTACATACACAGAATATATGTGACAAATCAGGTTTTGTAATTATTTTTTCCTTCTTGATTGAGATATGCAAGTCTTTAGGCAACATTCTGTTAACGTTTATGTAATTTTTATTTTACCAGTTAGCAGTATCTGTAAACCAAGCCAAAGATAAAATGTAACCAAGGTTCTGTTACATTTCTCAAACAATATGCTGGCTTTCTAAAATAGTGACATCACAAGTGCCATAAAACTAAAAGAAACTGAAGTATTCCTCTAAACGGATTTGGAAAGAAGTAGCAGGTAACAAACAACTGACCACCTGCAGCAATGCCAACAACGGTCTTTCAGGGGTCTGTGTCTAACAGTACTATGGTCTGCTATCACGTATACATTAAATACGTCATGAACTGGTCACAAGCTTTTGTACAGATATTTCCAGTAGGGAAGGGTTTTGGCAATACAACTTAATCGTTGCTCTATTATACCCAAATCGAGTGCGTTAGAAGAAAGAAGAGATAGGAAAACCAACTATATATCAGTTTAATTCAAGTAGATATCACTTTCTGCATTTCACACCAGTGCAGGCCACGGTCACATCATATGACAGGGAAAGGGTTTGGGAGCAAGAGACACTTCTTGAAAGAGAGCACAGCACTCAAAAACCTATTAGACAAAGAAAAAAAGGCATACAATTCCTTTTACAAAAGGTATCAGAAGTGTTTTGCCTATCATGGATTATTGAAGAATGCCAATACTACATTTGCACCAAACTGTAAGTCTCTGCAAAGCTGGCAATCAGAAGCTGTTACCGCAATAAGGCACTCAGGAGTTTGTTACCACTAGCTTTCAATGGTATAAATTATGTTAGGAGTGTGGTAACTTGACTCCTGACCTAGTCGCCTCTTTTTCACCCTCTATCACCTTCATTAATTGCACAGCATCTACTGACAATGAAGTCTGACCATGTTAACCTCACCTGTGTTTCACTATGCACTCCATCTGAATATATTGCAATGTATTTTAATACTTCTTTACTCTGAAACAAAAATAATATACTAATCTCCTTTTGCACTCTGACCCACAACATGAGGGCTAAATACTCTGCACATCATGTAACATTTCGGATGCCAGCTTTCATAAGTCCTGCTTAATCCCCCTTCCCCAAAGGAAACAGAAAAAAAAATAATTAAGCACTCAAGTTTTGTGGGCCAAGTCAGCTTATCACTACGCCAACTGTCCAGAAAGCAGCATTGGGTTGAGCATGTAGGTTTTATATGGAGCTTCCTGCCACCCAGTAGAATCACAGCTTTCATTGCATGAACAAGGAGGAGCTTTTCCTTTTAAATGGATTGTGTCACTTATTTGCACCCATCATGTTACTCCCGAGTCTTCGGACCCTTTTTCCGCATTACAAGAAAGAATATCCAATGGGTTTCCAGCTCACAGTTGGAATCCCTCCATGGGGGCCTCAGTCGGCTGGAAGATGTACTGCTGTTGATTTTCATCCACTGTTGGTACCAGCTGTTGATCATCGTCTTCTACCCCAAAGTAATGTTCTATCAACTCAAAAGCCTTCTGATATATTTCCTGGTTTTCATGGCTTTGGAGAAATTCTATTTTGTCCAGGCCTAAAAGAAGGGGGGAAAACCAACATGAACATCTACCCAAGTACTACACGTGGATAAGGAAATTAAAACTTCATGCATCATAAGCCTTCCTTTCATAAAATAAAAAAGACTCGGCATAGACTTGTAACGAGACTAAAACGAAGGCAGACCACCTGCATATTGCAGAAAACAAATGTACGTGTGTGTATATAAAGAGACAGAAACTCACATAATATATACTTAAATGTAAAAAGACTGCGTTGATTAAATTACCGACTGCCAAGTTTGAAAATCTCCAACAAGCAAAACACCGCAATTGTTACCAAGGTAATGAAAATCTGACAGCGGTGTTGTGCTTAAATTATTATAAAATCAAAATAAATTTATTTAAAGTTTTGTAAAAAAAATAACCACTCCTTGTACAGGCAAGACAGCGTAGTTGGAGTGATTTGATGGTTGGAAGTTTGATTATTAATATACAAATGATTTAGTTGTGACAATAAATCTTATGCTGAAATGTCAATTGCATAATAGCCTTTGTCATTTTTTGACCAAGAAAGTCCTGGAGTACCACGGTTAGATTTGCACAGGGTACTGAATGTCTAAAGGTTTGATTTTAAGACTGTAAACAGTTTGTGATTTCTGCTTAATTAAAAATAATAGTATAAAACCATTATTTGAACAAAATGTTAGAACAGAACATTTTTACAAACTTTTGAGCAAATGTTAAGAAACATACATTCAGTCAAGATGTGGCTCCCCTACAATTAGCATTGTCAGTGAACTAGTTTTACAAAGCCTTCACTTTAACCTCCTTTTGCTCTTCTCTATCCTAACCTCACTTTTGAGATATATATATATGTCTTATTCCATAGGTGATGCTAAAATGGAGACTGCAAGGAAGAAAATGTGCACCAGCAGATTTTACTTACCGTCTCTATTTAGCGCAGCGATTCCAGGGGTAGGCACTATGTTAGAGCCTGTCCTCAGTAGGAAGTGCAAGGCTGCCTGATCCTGGCAGTAGTGCTGCAAGGCACTGCGAGTATCAGCTCCCGGAGTCAATAGGACTTTGCGGAGCTGTGCGCGTTCAGCTGCGAGCCCCCTGTCGCACTGCTGCAGAGGGAGACTAAGAACTAGGGATGCACCGATACCACTTTTTTAAGACCGAGTACGAGTACCGATACTTTTGTTCAAGTATTCACCGATACCAATTACCGATACTTTTTCGTAAAGGGACAGGACACATTTTTTTCTAAAACTACGAAAGAATGAATTATTTTTCCATTGCTGAATAGTGATTAATAATAATTAAATCACTATTCTATTCACTATTCAGCAAAGGGGAAAAAATTTCATTTTGTTTATTCATTCTGTATTCACAGCATGGTCAAAGATGAATGAATATTAATTTGCTATAATCACTGTTTATAATAACTGTCCCAGCACTCCGTTTTTCCCCCTATCAATTTATTTTCTTTTGTTTAGGCGGTGGGGGGAGAGAGGGGACAGACAGACTGAATATAAACTTCAGAGTCCTGCTGTCCCAGCACTCTGTTTTCCCCCCTATCAATTTATTTTCCTTCGTTGGGGGAAGGGACAGATAAACAATAAACTTTGCAGGCCTGATGCAGCCGTTCGGAAGCCTGTCCCGGCACTCCGATAAATAAGTTGCTGGGCAAAATAAATTATCGGAGTGTCGGGACAGGCCTCTGAGTCCGAACCGCTGCATCAGGCTTTCCAAGTTTATAGTATGTCTGTCCCTTCCCCCTGCAAACTAACAAAAACAAGTTGCTGGGCAAAATAAATATTTTTTTTCGTTGGGGGGGGAAGAGACAACCAGAACATACGCACCTGCTTCTAGTGAGATGTGCCACTCCTTTTATGACTAGCAGCCAGTCCCATGTGATCTGTCAGTCTCTCGCTGCGGTGATGCGCTGACTCGTGCGACGAACACGCACAGAGTGAGCGCCAGAGGCCGAGTTTGAAGCCACGGATGCCGCGATTGAAGCGCCGGAGGCCGCGATTGAAGCGCCGGAGGCCGCGATTGCTGTCCCGCTGGAGCGGAAGTATCGGTAAAAGTATCGGGCGATTTTTGACGTGTACGAGTACTCGTCAAAACGGTAGTATCGATACCGATATCGGTGCATCCCTACTAAGAAGCATCTCTTCCCAGTCTCACTCTGCTTGTGACAACTGGAACTGACAGCTCACCAAAAGCAGGATGAGAGGCAATTGTGGTATTTTTTTGGGGGGGGGGGGGTTGTTAGTGAAGTGTATTAAGTGATCTGAATCACTTAATACCAGATTTGAAGAGCCGGTCGTTCTCTGTGAAATACCGTCTAACGAGTGGAGGCGCAAGCTGCCTTGGAACAGCTACGCGATAAAAAAAAATAAAAAAAACAATAATAGATTATGAAATTTATTGTCAACGAATCTGATCGATTAGTTTGCAGCGATTCGTTGGCAGCGTGTTGTGGTCAGCTGAGCTGTACACAGGCTTCGCGATTGCCTGTCTGTCTGTCTGATGTTTCCTAAATCTCATCTGAAGTAACCGAAATACTGAGCCCGCAACAATTGCCAAAAAACACTCATGAGTGATCAAGCCCGGGTTTGGGTATGTTCTGGCAAAGCCAACAAGGGGGGATGGGGACTCCCTCCATTAACCCCATGCAGTGTCAGCCCAAACCTCTGCCTTACAGCCAATCTGCTCCATTAACCCCTGCTATGCCAGCCCAAAACTCTGGCCTACGGTCTCCATCTGCTCCACTAACCCCCTGCAATGCAAAAAGTGCTGGCATTGCAAAGGGTAAATAGAGTGGACTAGCAAAGGCTAGGATACTGCAAATAAGATTTTTTTTTTTTCTGATTAATATACAGTTTCACTATCATTTTAATGAAATAATTTTAAATATTAAAATTTGTAATTTAATATATAATTACATTAGAGATTTTGCTGTGTGACACACCGCACAATACGAGTAATAATGAGTTTTATTGCTGTGGAGCTCTGCGATACACTCAGACACAGCAAAGTGTCAACTACTGTGAAGTGTGGCCCAATCCGGTAATCTGTATATTCATTGAATTGCGTGTCACTTTTTTTGCTTTTAGCATTCAAAAAAGAAAAAAAAAACAGCATGAAAGTTTTTATTCTGAAGCTTATATTTCTAACACACTGTTCATTAATTTAAATCGACGGGGGTAATTATCTGATTAATCGAAAGAAAAAAGGAAAAAAAAAATCAAAAAAAAAAAATCAACTAATCAATTATGTGAATAATCGTTAGTTGCAGCCCTAAAATTAACGTCTCTTATACCAAGTATAAGAGATGTTAATTTACAGAACCTCGAACAGAGAAACAAAACTCGAACGACAAGGCCACCTTGTGGCAACAGCGAAATAATGATTCCCTTTGACAAGATAACCACGAGACGTTTTGTGTAACATTTCCTGTAGTTCACGACAATGGAATAGGGCCCATAGGGTCCACTTTATCTACACAACCTTCTCATTTTCTGTACATTCAGGGTTCTTAGCGTTAGGCTTTGTTTAACCTCACTAAACGTTTCCCTTGTTACATGCCATCAGCTTCGAAAAAATAAAAAACTTGCAGACAATCACCCATCTCTGCCAACAATCTCCCTCTTTAATAAGGCTCACCATATGCCTCCTCAATCAGCCCGCAGTATGGATTGACTCCACCACCCTGTTTTGCTTCTTGATCTCCAAGTCGTAGGATATTCTCCAGGCCATTCAGAGCCACTTGCACTATTTTTGAATCCATGACGGTAAGAAGGTCGCACAAAGGTTTGATGCAGCCCAGATTGACCAAATACCTAAAATAATAAAGAAATATATTTTTCGGTATACTGAAACTTAAGATGATTAAAACAATATATGCAATTTGGGGATTTCTACTACATATAGAATATATTTTTTATAGGAGATAATGTTACTTTTAACATTAGGGAATGCTCGAGAATATTAGCAGTTGCCTCAGGTACCTAATCTGTTCAGGAGTGCCACCTGATGTTGCGTTTGTTATTGCCCATGCAGCTTCTTTCCTAGTTCGGAATTCCGCTTTCTGTAAAATCTCTATCAAGACTGGAAAAATATTGGCATCAGCAACAGCCTAGGACAGACAAGGGACAAATAAATTCAAATGTGCCCTAAAATATAAACACAATAGTCTAGATTTACACAAAAATTTTTACAATTGCATAAAACCAGAAACAAAATCTACCTGCCAGTGCTACACAGAGAAATGGAGAGATACTAAAAAGGAGAAACACATCACCTCTATCTCAACAGAAATAGAAGCCGGTAAAAAAAATGTAATTTTTTTTTCTTTAGCCTTTTAATGATGCGGGTTGCTGACATTGAAGGATGCTTCTAACCTGTATCTGGCCTCGGTTCCCTGCTGTAATGTTTGATATTGTCCAGCAGGCTTCTTTCCGTATGGATTCCTTTGGACTGCTCAGAAGATGCAGGAGACATGGGAGAGCTGAGCAGTTAATGATCACCTGGAGTAAAGATTAACAAAGAATAGTCAATAAAACAAACATACATCTTACATATAAAGTCACACCCTCTACTTTGAAGTTATACAATTCCCTGAGCCAATAAAATATTTATTCTGATGACTCATTGCAAATTCATACAAGAAGTCCCAGTGATAAAGAGACACGAAAAAGTGACAGTAACAATATCCTACACCATCCTATCACCTAGTACTGGTTCTTTACCTGCGTCTGGATGTCATCTCCCGTGACAATATTTCCGACAGCTCTCAATGCAGGGGAAGCCACCTTGTAGTCGTTGTGCCTATGAGGAGGGAGATGTACTGTTATTTGGGACTGGTGCACAGGCTACAAAAATAATTGACAGTGTGAAAATTTTATAGAACTCTATGCAACACTGGCCAAAAATATAATTGTTCACTACACAAACTAGCAGCTCAAGTGACTGTCTAAGCCACTAAACTGCAAACACAGATACCAAAATCTTTAAAACAGTCATGATGCTCACAAAAATGACAATTTGGCTGCACAGTGTAGACAAACAAAAATAATCCATACTTGCTACATCATTTTAATGAAAGCTGGCTCCAAATATATAAAAAGGATAAAATACCTTGTAGCTCAATTAAATGGGCCAAGCCATCATTAATCCTGCTGCCCTCCTCTATCTACATGCCTGTTGAAAGCCGACCCCCATAAGAACTGTTAAATGAATGTGCATAGACTAAATTAAAACCCAGCCTTAACTGTCCTTTCATTGCGTTCCCTTTGTTTACTAACATGAGGAGTTCCACAAGCCTGCGGCAGACTCCCGAGTCTATGACAGCTTGAATCTTCTCATTAGGACCATCGGAGAGATAGGAAAGTGCCCAACACGCGTCCGCTAACAGGTCTGAATCACTGCTGAACAGGAGACGTGACAGCACAGGAAGACAAAGAGACACCTAGAGAGGAAAAAAAAAAAAAAAGTGCACAAGACAAAGCCCCGACAGGCAATCAGACACTTGGAAGACAAAAAAGTGTTTAACAAAACAAAGTGCAGATCATGAACAAGCAAACAAAAGCTACCTTCTCAAAATCTGGAGGGGGGTTCTTTCCACGACACAAATTGGACAAGGCCCAAACTGCATTTCTTGTCATGGTAAGGCGTGTTGATTTGGTGAGGAGGCTATGAAAAAGACAAGTCAGGAGGTGGAAGACAAAATAAAATATATTCTATTACCATTTGCATCACGATTATCTTAATCATTGAATAGGCCAAACACATTACATGTTTACCTTTTTGGTTGAATAAATGTGCAGTTATTGTGCTTTACAACAAAGCTCTATTCTGCTGTAAACTAAAAGCAACCCCCCTGCATTGCACACACTTCCTATGCAGAATCTCTTTCAATCATTCTTCCTCTTACTGTGATCCAAGACTTTACAGTTGAGCCATGGTCAGATGAGCCCTGAAAGCTCCTGAACAAATGGTATAAGCTCCTTGCAGAAAGAGTAAACTCTTTCAATTGCAAGCTGTGTTTATTACATTTTACTAAGACCACTACTCTTCATTATAGTGTGTGGGCATTCAGTATCAAACTGGCATACTTGCCAAATGTGAACGTTATCTCTGCACAATTCCACTATGACAAGTGGGCAAGTGTTTACTTACTTGAGAAGTGGAGGCAATATGTCACAGCTCAGTACATAGTCTCTGCACACAGAGCTATCACCTGCAATATTTCCGAGGGCCCATACTGCCTAAAAGAGAAAACAAAGAATTGAAAAAAACAAGCAGCAGACAATAAGAAGATAAAAATAACACTTTGCCTAAAGTGGAAGCATAGCAGAAATGTTTGTGGAAATTAACTGGCAGCCACACCTGCTCCTGCACATCCTCATAGTCTGAATTCAGAAGCATGATGAAAATTGGCACAGCGCCAGCTTCTATCACAATCTTTGTTTGCTGCGATGTACCAGATGCAATGTTTGTGAGGGCCCAGGCAGCTTCAAACTGCAAACACAAGGAGATACATATGAATTTTACTTAATTTAAAAAACTGCTCAATTCTACAGTGCTTTTCTGAAATCCTTTATGTTAACCTATCCTCCTGTTGTGACAATGCAGACAGGTCACTGAATCAACTTTTACATCCATGATGCATACCTGTAGTGTGTAGTTATCGCTTTTCTTCAGGAACTCAACAAACCGCTCCACCACGCCAGGCGCATTAATTACCTCATCTATTGGTGGGTTTGGCTCTGAAACACAGTTTATAAGGGTGATTTAGTGCTGTCTGCTGATGAACAGGGCAAAGTTTACATAATCATTTTGCTTATACAATGCTCTACACCAGTGGTTCCCAACCCTAATCCTCAAGTACCCCTAGCAGGCCAGGTTTTAAGGATTATCTTGGGAAATGCAGACTGAATCCTGCAATCACCGCGGAGCAGGGGTCAAGTTCTGGGGGGAAAAAGTGAGGGAAATCACCCAAGAATTATATGCACAGGCCCCCAGAATTATATACACAGGCACTGGACCCCCAGAATTATACTTACCCATTTCAGATCTCAGATCAGGTGTCCCGCGTCTTCCAGCTCCAGTGTGCTCCTGCATGTGGCTGCCGGCTTCTGAAGGCTGTGAACCCCTCCCTCCTTTTTGCTACCCCTATAACCCCTGCCCTTTCTCCCTTTCGTTTACTCTAGATCAGTGGTTCTCAACCTGTGGACCCCTCAGGACCCACCCTTGTTCTTGGTCATTAAGTCGCGACCCAAAAATAATTTAATTTCTGAAACATTATAATGTAGTCCACAAACTGGATTATCACATCAAGGGGAAGGCAGGAAAGGAAGAGGAATGAGAGATTTATATAGAGTAAAAGGGAGAGAGATGAAGAGAAAGAGAAATGGAGAGGAAGACATAGATACAAGGACAGATGGAAAAATACACAGCTGGACACACAAATATAGATGGACAGACAGAATAACACAGATATTCAGAAAGAAGGCTGCATAAATAGGTAAAAGGACAGATTAAGAAAAGAACAGACAAACCGAAAGGGAAAAACACAATCAAATATACATAGGAAGCCCCCCCTTACCCAACAGCCTTTTGCTTCACTGAGATGTGCATTGTGCTCAGTGGCTCCTGGTGTTGGCAGCCAGTAGTAGAATGCTCTGGACACATGTCAGTCCCTGTTGGAAGTACAGAGCTTCTGCCAATCAAAACCCACACCTTCCCATTACAGATTCCCTCCCACCTTGCCAGTATACCTGATGCAGCGGTCCCAGGTGGCGTGTGGAGGCTGGACCTGTAGCTGAGGGGGCGGGGCTATCTCTGCTTCCCTCTCTAGCAACTATGTGCCGGAACTTCCTTCAAGCAGGGAACTTCCGGCTCACGGTTGCTGGTGAGGGAGGCAGAGGTAGCTGTGCCGCCTAGGACCCGCTCCTGCAGGTAAGATGCATCAGCGGATCCCAGGCTTTAGAGAGGCCTGGGGGCACTTGCCCCGCGACCCAATCCGCCCCTGGTCGCAACCCACCACTTGAGAAACACTGCTATAGATGAACCCTCTTGTTAAGCAACATTGACTTGTACTCCTCCTGTTGTGTTACTAGACTACATCTACTTAAAATACTCTTAGTTTTCTTCTACCTCTGCCCCCCTTTTCTCCCTTAACCTCTGTCCTCTCCCCTCACTTGCCCTAAGTGGTCCTTAACTGATGATCACCAGTTTTTTTTCTTTGTTTGATCCAGCTCCATACTCACAAAATGTACTTTCTGCGAATGCTGTGCTTTATTCTTACTATGTCACGTTATTGTACTGTGTACTCCTACACCAAACTGCTTTTGTTTTGTTCCTTTCTTTTCTGTACCTACCCTCCGTCGTTTTCAATTTTTTTTTATATCTATATAATGTATAATATAAAGTCCACATCTACCTTTGGATAGTAACTTCCGGAACTTCTGTGTTGTAGCCAATTGTAAGTCTGGGTCCTCAGAAAGCACCATTGACACCATCTCACGTGTGATAATGCTCTCCTGCTAGAATTAGTAGAAATAAAATTAAAAAGGGAGAGGGGGGGTGAATCCAGTTCTAAAAATATTAGAATTTGTGAGCCGCATACAAAAAAAACATAAGGGAAATGTCAATTCACACTATCAGTCAACACCTCAGTCAACGTCTCAGAAAATACCCATTTAATGTATTGGTATTAATCCCTTTACCACCAAGCACTGCTGGAAAAAATATTTAATTCTTATTTGAACCATTGGATGTGTACTTAATTAAAACATTGTTATTCTGGGATAGATAACAATCATACCAATTTCAAATTTTTCTTGCATTCATTAAAAAAATACTGCCGGGGAAGTGCGTTGCCTGGATGAGCTCGAAGATGGCAGCTATATGAACAAACTCTGTGCCCTTGAAGCTCCAAGATGGCGACACCGCTGCAAGACCCCCTGGGTGCTAGTGAGCCATGCACCAGATGTGATTTGTGCTTCAGACTGGACTAGATGTTTTGTATCATGAACTTGATTACTAATCTTCAATCCTCAAGGATGAGATCTCCTGGTCCGGCCATGCAATAGTGGACACCTAGGTGAAGGGGTTGGGCGGGACACGGGATAGCCGCTTAATGACTCTTTGCTTCTAGACCACTTTAAGGCTACCCTATTGGCTGATTTGGAGGAATTTTATGCCATGAACCAGCTTGCAGGTACCTCGATGGTGACCATATGGGACACACAAGGCTTTCATTAAAAGGGAGGGTCATAAGGGCAGCCTCTCACCGGAAGAGGGAACAGCAGCGGGAGATGCAGGAGTTGACAGCTCAGGTCAAGGACTTAGAGCTGGCGAATCATAACACCCAAGATGTTGCGCCAGATCATGGAGCTGAGGGGTCTCAAGCAACAAACAAGTGATTGAGTAGTTCAGGCCTTGGGAGGACTCGGGAAACTCTGAGAGGACACATGACCCACGTGCAATCTCAGATTTCTTCCAAAAGGTATAAAGTGGACTTCTATGGGGGGGGGGGAATTCACAACGGGAGCTGTTCCGCCAACGCGCGACCATATAGGGACATTCCTAGTCTTGCTTTCTGCCTTGTCTCATGAGTGTCCAGAGGGCTCATCTATATGCTCCTATCACCAGGGAGGAGGTGGCAAGCATCCCTAAGTCCATGCAAAGGTCCAAACGGGTTCTCTGTTGCATACTCTAAGGGAATATAGGAGATTCTACTGCCCACCTTACAAGCCTTTTAAATGTATTCCTGGAGGGGGGAGGCGGTCCCCTTGGCAGAGATGCTGGATGCAAAGATTCAGGTCATCCTTAAGGAGAGGAAGAACCATACCCTTATCTGCAGACTATAGACCAAGCCCTTTGATTAATATGGATGTTAAAATCTACGCCACATTATTGACTTGACGACTGGGGGCATCCCTCCCTGAGCTAGTTCATCCGGACCAGGTTGGACTTGTTCCAGGGAAAGAGGCACTGGACAACATTCAGAAAGCTCTGAACCTCAGTCATGTTGCACAACCCGAGACTTCTGGGTCTTTCCTGTTGTTCTTGGATGAACGAGAGTGGAATGCTTAACTGTTGTGGTCCATGACTGAATGGATCACTTTGAGAAAGTGTGGTTTCCAAGTTTTATGGTGTTTGCCCTTCAGGCCATGGATGCCATGGGGCTGGATCCTGCCGTGATGAAGGGTGTATGTAGGACTTGTTTTATTTTCTCTTCTTTACCAACACTTCTGTTTCTTTCCTTGAAGTCCCTTCATCCCACACTTCCCTCTCACTGGCTCACTCTGAAGGGACATCCCTATACTATTTTTTTTTTTTAAGTTCTGTGGTTGATTCCCATTTCTCAGATGTTCTCTCCAGCTTGCTCTAAAGTACAGGAGGTTGTGGATGGTCCATGCAAAACGTACTCTTTCAATGTACTATAGATTGTGACTCAGCATCTCACCGGTCATCATATACTAGTTCTGCTGCTGTTCTGCTACATACGCTCTTTTTCTGCACCCTACTGATCTTTTGCTTAATATACTGTGTTACATGTATCATGTATTACAATGCAAAATTGAATATACATGTTTTTAGTAGTGAATTTATTGAGCCACACTTACTAGACATACTGTAGAAGTAGAAGAATTGACATAAGAATCCATCAGGGGGCCATCAAACATGGAACTGTCTTCTGGTGCCAACTCCACATTTCTGCGCTTAAAGAGCTAAAGAGAGCATCAATACTTCACATCACCATACGGATAACAAAAAAAAAAACTATACATTAGATGCATAGCCTTTATTAAAAGTGTTACAAGGACAGAAAAAAATTATAAAACCAACTCTAGTCACACTAAAGTGCAGGAACATCCGGAAGTAAAAACGTTCAGTTAATCATTAATCCACTGCTGGACAAAGGATTAGTTAGCATATCCAGAAAACCTGCACTTAAGCAGTGATCCATTTCCTCTAGGTCAGGGCTGTCAAACTCTGGACCTTCAGGTGTTTCCAAACTACATGTCAAATGATCATCTACTGCATCCAAAGCATTCTGGGAATTGTAGGCCATCAACATCTGGGGGGCCAGAGTTTGAGATGCCTGCACCAGGTCAGCAAGGCCTTCTAGAACCATGTGAAGGGGTTTGTGTGGCAGCACAATAGTATAGAGTTTCACTGCTAGAATGCTGATTGGCTTGCTTTTTGCCAACAAGTCAGCAGTAGGTCTGCACTGGGATTAAGCCATCTCCTCTTTTGTGCCAGTGTGAATTTTGCTCAAAGCAATAAATTGCATTTTATACAAAACAACAAGAATACAATACAATCCGTACCTGCTGTTCGCGTTTTTGCTTCCGCAGCTGGATACCCTCTTCTTCTCTCCTCCTTCGCATCTCCTCGGGATTCAGAGCTTTGTTCTTGTAACTCTTCATGCGAATATTGTCCTTCCCAGGGCTCGCCATGGTATCTTGGCATAACAAAAAATATTTAAATGAGGAAAAAACCTAAGTATTAATGCTCAGAAATATTGTGATGTAATGCATGTGGCAGATTAGATCTGTATTTCTATCTATATAAGGGTCTGTATGTGTCTATGTGCCTGTTTATACCCATTTCCTCCATATAGTCATTCATATTTGTGTCTGACCATTTGGGAAGTGTATCTCTGGGTCCACAGCTGTTGAGGGTGAGGGCTAAAATGTAATTAAAATGGTTAGCGTTCTCCCCTGGGGGAAGGATATAACACGTAACTGTAAAATGGAATGTATTTTGTGCACTGACGTATCATGTAGCCTATTTGTCACAGAGAGATGGGTATGCCTACCTGTGTCTAGCTATCGGTATATCTACCGCAATATGTATTATATTAGGCATATTTATAAATATGCATATCTTTCGATTCCAGGCCATTTGGCGCCGCTGGCCTCAGAAATCAATGGCTGCATTTCCAGTCTGCTGGAGGAAACAATTAAGCAGGTTTGTGACAATTGTCTCTGTAGTCAAAGGTGTGAATTAAAGATAACACCTCTTTGGGGTCTACCCAGCAGGCAGAAAGAGCAATTTCTCCTGGCAAGGGAAAGGCCCAGAGCGGCATCTCAACCGCATATCAAAGAAGCAATCACATTCTCTGATCACAGAAGGTGGTCTTTGGGAGAGGATTGATAGCCCAGGGAATAAAGAGTAACGACAAGCCTACTGAGCATGCTCCAGAGAGGGGAACTCTAGGATATGTAGTGCATGAGGCTGGGCCATTTGTGGGTGGGGGTTGGAAGGACCAGGAAGTGTATAAATTCTGAAAACTGGCCATGTGCTTGGGCTGATCACTTGGGGTACATTCGAAAGATGATTGATCGGTCCATGCTTATATCTCCAGGCTCCAGGAGGCCATCGATGCTATCTTACTGATTAGTTTGTCGTAAGTAATGCTCTGTGGTTAACCCTTTTCTTTTATTTGCTGTGTAGTGTGTAATCAATTGATTTATTCTAGTTATAATTTTTCCTAAAACAATGCACTGTGATTTTTCTATATCATAAATAAACAAAACGTATTTAAGTTTCTGCCTCTGGCTGATGAGATCCACGCTAAGAGATTGGGAGTATTGCTATTTGCTTTAAGCTCGGTTATACAAGAAATTGCGAGCTGTGGTCGGAGACGGCAGGGATTGTGGGGTCTGCAGTCACTGTCCGAGTCTAGGGTAGGCAGATCGCGCGTCGCAACGGGAGACGCACTTAAGTGTCCATGAGGACTGGTGGCAGCGTAACTAATAGAATAGGAACGTGAGCTCAGGGATTGTGGGAGACGTAGTCATTACCCGCTTCAAGAGAAGACTTGTACTGCGTTGCAATCCTGGGATCATTATATCGCGCTCTACGACCCTGTTGCGAGAGAGAATTGCGTAGAGACTGATAGTGGGTGACACAACCCCGCGTCTTTCGCAGCAGCGCGCGTAGTGGTCGTGACAATGCATATTGGAATTTTTATCATTACAGGAGGTTATAAACATCTGTAGACTTTGTATGTTTTCTAGAAATGTCTATCCCGATTGTGACGGAACGGCCGCCACTATACCGTAGCGCGGTAAAAATTCTTAACATGTTGATTTGGTGTGGTGTATTAAAGAATTCGTTAGGTTGTATTTTTATAAGTTCCCCCTGTAATTCTCCCCATTGTTGACCTGTTCCCCGCCTGTCCACAGCCCCGGGAAGACGCCCGGTCTGTGAATGCCTCGAGCCGCCGCTAACTGTCTCTGCCAAGCCGCCCAAACTTGCCCGCCTTGCCCCGCAGCGTGGAAACCACGCAGAAGAGCGCTTCTTGGCCAGTAGGCTCCTAAAAATAGGTTCTTACGGGGGTGCGAATTTCAAAACGAAGCGCCCCGGGAAACCCGAACGCCGACCAGGGATCCCTCGCCGGGAGCGTGGCTGGCAAACAGTGACTCTTGCTCGGGTACAGCCGCCGGACTTTCCCCCTCCACAGCTCGGGCTCCGTTGATCCGATCAGGGCGCTTTTTGGACTGAACCAGCCCCCGGACCCGAGCTACCAGGCTGTACCCCCAGCGTGCTGCCGCTCCCAGGGGATCACCCCGAAATCCCTGGTAAAACCCCAAACTCGGGCTGAAAGCCACAGGGAGCCGCCAGGACAAAAGGAGCGCTCACACCACAGTGGGGGCCGGGCGCTGCCCGGACAGGGAGAGGTTCTGGGGGGGGGGACAGACGAGCTGGCGCCGAGATAAGGGCTGCGCACAGCAGGGGTCCCCCAGGTTAACCAAGGCAGATTGGGCAAGGGCTCGAGGCAAAGGTAAAGATCACCGCAGGAGGACTGAGGGCAGGCCAGGGGAGAACAATGGTTTCATTCCCCATAAATACAAAAATAAATGTTTGAACCTTTACTCCTGCCTCGGCTAGTAATTGGGGATAACAGGGCTTGGGGAACCGCGACGCTTCAAGGATGGGGCAAAAGCGCTTAATCACCGCCGAATTCATATAGCCCGCTACCCCTGACTCTACACCTCCAGACAAGCTGGGCGCTGACGGCGGATCTACCCGTGCAGGGTAGCGGTGATCCGTTACATTGGCTGGCAGCGCTGGGATCAGCTGAGACCAGACAAGCAGGGGGAGATACAGCCGCTGGCTTGACCCCGGTCTCAGCCACCGCGACACGCCGAGCGTCTGGAGTAGACATCATCCGGGGGGAGAATCTGAGACCAGCCCAGCAAGCCGCTGGCTTGACCCCGGTTTCAGACACCCCTGGGTTCGAGAGGTGGACAGTACCAGCAACGGCGGTGACCCCGTATGGCACAGCGCTACGAAGGGCTGAAGCGCACGGTCCTGAAAGAACTGTTAAAAGCCAGAGACAAGGCGCCCAGAGGCAAGGCGAAAGCGGTCATCATCGGAGAACTGATGGAGGACGACCGCAACAGCGTGGCTCCCTCTGAGGGCTCCGAGACCTCGGAATGGAGACGAGAGGTGCAGTGGCGGCTGGCCCTATACGGAACGGACCCCTCCGCCGACATCATCGGGAGGGTCCTGGCCGACACAGACAAGCTCCGCCAGGCAGCTCTCCCAGAGGGGAGTGAAGACGTCGACGGGTTCCTGCAGGATTTCGAGAGGCAATGTGCCCTGCAGGAGGTGGCGGTCCGAGACTGGGTACCCATCCTGGCAGGCAAATTGACCGGCAGGGCGGCTGAAGCCTATCGGGCGGTGGCGGACGAAGACTGTATGGTGTACGAGCGGGTCAAGGAACATCTGCTGGCCCACTATGCACTCACCCCGGAGGCGTATCGAGTCCGATTTCGAGCCTTAAGAAGGGGCACTCAGGACTCTTATGCGGAGTGGGGACACAGGATGCAGCAGGCGCTCCGTAGCTGGATACAGGGGTGCCAAGCTATCCAACCGGACCAGATCGTCCAGCTGCTATTACTGGAGCAGTTCTACAACTACTCTCCTCCAGAGGTCCGGGACTGGGTACGAGACCGGCGCCCCCTCACCCTGTCTGAAGCCACCCGCCTTGCCGACGAGTACCAGGACGCCAGGCGAGTAGCCCCTCCGGTCATCCGAGCCCCACCTCCCCGCTTCCATCCAGCGCCAGTTACGCCCTGCTCCCCTCGAACGAGCACCCGGCCACCGGCACCCCCCACCCCGGCTCCTCAGGTAGGACCCCGGTGCTATGGGTGTAACCAGATCGGACACATACAGGACCGTTGTCCCCTGAACACCCATCGTCCGGCACCGTCCCGGGCAGCGCACCCACCAAGCCGAGCTGCGGCATACTGTTGCCATCAGGAACCGGAACCCACAGCCACCCTCGAGGAAGACTGGGGCATCCTGCATGAGGCCAACCCAGTGCAAGCAGCCACGCAGGACAACCGTCAACACCATCGCCAACAAGTCCGGGTGAATGGACAACTTGCCAGCGGTCTGCGAGACACCGGTGCAACCCTTATCCTGGCACAGCCCCATCTTATCCACTCGGCTGCTTCAACCGGGTATTCGGTGGCCGTCAGAGTCGCTGGCGGCCATGTGTATCGAATCCCTACGGCCCGCGTCCATCTAGATTGGGGCACGAATGCCCGGGACGTGGAGGTCGGGGTCATGAAGAATCTACCGTCCGAGGTCTTACTTGGCAACGACCTGGGACTGCTGACCTCCACCTTTGAGGACCCTCATCCTATGCCTCGTTACCACCCGCAACCAAGCGCGGAAGGCTCCACACACCGACTCCGAGGGGACCACGGTAAGCCAGACCAGACCAACACCCCCCCCCCTTGGCCCTGACAACACCCCTGCCCTGACCTGGGATTCCCCGACGGACTTTGCCCAAGCCACCCGGGACGATATTACCCTTGCCCCATACCGACAACAAGCAGGGAGGGACCCGGGAGGGTTAGGGGAGGTGAGATTTGCCTGGGACCAAGGGAAGCTGTACAGGACATCGGGGGGGACGAGCCAGGGAATAGACCGAGTACCCTACAGGCAGCTGGTAGTGCCGGCGAAATATCGGCGCGATTTGTTAAGGATCGCGCATGATATTCCCCTTGCGAGCCATCTTGGGCACCGGCGGACATTGCACCGCCTGACCCAGAGCTTCTTTTGGCCCGGATTATCAGGGGAGGTTAGGGACTACTGTCGGACGTGCGGGGTATGCCAGCGGGTAGGGAAGCGGGGGGACGCCAAGAAAGCTCCCCTGAGACCCTTGCCCATAGTGGGAGAACATTTTAGACGGGTGGCGGTGGATCTGATAGGACCCTTGGCAGTGCCTAGCCCTACGGGCAAGAAGTATATCTTGACCGTAGTGGACTACGCCACCTGGTACCCCGAAGCCGTGGCCCTCCGGGATATCCACGCAGAGACCGTTGCTGGAGCTCTGCTGCAGATAATCTCCAGGGTCGGATTTCCCCAGGAAATCCTGTCTGACCAGGGCACACAATTTACGGCCGAGGTGACCCAGCAGCTCTGGAGACTGTGCGGGATTAAACCCCTGTACAGCTCCCCTTACCACCCGCAGAGCAACGGGCTCTGCGAGCGGTTCAACGGTACCCTCAAACAGCTTCTCCGCACCTTTACCATGTCCCATAAGGACTGGCAACGCCATCTGTCCCACCTTCTGTTCGCGTACCGGGAGGTACCCCAGGAAGCCACAGGCTTCTCTCCCTTTGAGCTACTGTACGGCCGGAGAGTCCGAGGCCCCTTGGACTTGCTCCGGGAGCACTGGGAAGGTGCTCTGGCCGAGGAGGGGACCTCGGCCATAGATTATGTGCTTGAGTTTAGGGACCGGCTGCAGGAATTGACCGCCCTGGTACGGTACAATCTCCAAGCGGCCCAAACCAAGCAGAAGAGGTGGTATGAGCGGTCGGCTAGGGACCGCACCTTCCAGATAGGGCAGAAAGTGTTAGCACTCCGACCGGTCAAACAAAATAAGTTGCAGGCAGCCTGGGAAGGACCCAACAAAATCATAGAAAAGATCTGCGATACCACCTTCACCGCAGCCAGATGTTCAGATGAAAGGATACACAGAACCTTTCATGTGAACATGCTGAAACCGTTTTTCGAAAGGGAAGAGGCAGTAGCCACCATCTGCGCGCCGGACGCGGGGGATCTGGAGGATCTCCCCCTGCCGGTACTGCCTGGGGATCCAAGCGCCCAGGGGGTAGCCGATGTCTGGCTGGGCGAGGGGCTCACCCCCCGCCACAAGGAACAGGCTCAGCAGGTGCTACAGGAGCACCGAGACCTGTTCTCATCCCGGCTACACCTCCGTAGCCCTGCATCGGGTCGATACCCAGAGTCAAGCCCCTTTGCGGCAGACGGCGTACCGAATTCCCGATGCAGTGAGAGACGGGATGCAGAACGAGATCCGTGAGATGTTGGATCTAGGAGTAATAGAACCCTCCGAGAGCCCCTGGGCCTCCCCGGTGGTTCTAGTACCCAAGAAGGATGGCACTACCAGGTTCTGTGTGGACTATAGAAAGTTAAATGACCACGCTGACACATACCACATGCCCCGAGTCGACGAGCTCCTAGACCGGATTGCCCAGGGAAACTTTCTCACCACCATTGACCTATGTAAGGGGTACTGGCAGATTCCCCTTGCCGAGGAAGGTGTGCCAAAATCGGCATTCATCACTCCGTTTGGCTTATACCAATTTCGGGTTATGCCATTCGGGATGAAGAATGCCCCGGCCACTTTCCAAAGCATGGTGGATCGGCTGCTAGAGGGAATGCAAGACTTTACCAGCGCCTACCTAGATGACATAGCCATCTTCAGCAACACCTGGGAGGAACACTTACAGCATTTACGGACCGTACTGGACCGCCTTGGCACCGCCGGTCTGACCATAAAACCAAACAAGTGCCACGTCGGCATGTCCGAGGTCCAGTACCTGGGCCACCGGGTGGGCTGCGGAAGGCAGCGCCCAGAACCCGCCAAGGTTGAAGCTGTTGCCCAGTGGCCCACTCCCCGCACCAAGACCCAGGTGTTAGCCTTTCTAGGTACGGGAGGATACTACCGCCGCTTCGTCCCCAACTACAGCGCCATTGCCAAACCCCTGACTGACCTGACCCACAAGAACCTTCCCCGACAGGTACTGTGGTCCCCTGAGTGTGAAAAAGCCTTCCAGCAGCTCAAGCGAGCCTTGGTGGAAGCCCCGTGTTGACTGCTCCTGATTCCACTAAACGTTTTGTTGTCCACACAGACGCATCTATGTTCGGATTGGGAGCAGTGCTGAGCCAGGTCGGTGAAGACTGGCACGACCACCCGGTTGCCTACATCAGCCGGAAACTTTTACCCAGGGAGGTGGCTTATGCGGCCATCGAGAAGGAGTGCCTTGCCCTGGTATGGGCACTGAAGAAATTGCAACCGTATTTGTATGGGCGCTCCTTCACGGTCCTCACGGACCACAACCCCCTGGTATGGCTGAACCGGGTGGCCGGGTACAACGGGAGGCGGTGGAGCCTGGCCCTCCAGTTTTACCATCCAGTACCGGCCTGGGAAGCAAAATGGCAATGCGGACGGACTATCCCACCAGACTGAGCTTGAAACTTAGGGTGGGTGGGGGCCATGGACATCCCCAAGCGGACCCGAAGAGGTCTCACCGGGTCTGCCATCTGGAAATTTGGGGGAGATGTGTGACGGAACGGCCGCCACTATACCGTAGCGCGGTACAAATTCTTAAAATGTTGATTTGGTGTGGTGTATTAAAGAATTCGTTATAAAAATACAACCCAAGTTCCCCCTGTAATTCTCCCCATTGTTGACCTGTTCCCTGCCTGTCCACAGCCCCGGGAAGACGCCCAGTCTGTGAATGCCTCGAGCCGCCGCTAACTGTCTCTGCCAAGCCGCCCAAACTTGCCCCGCAGCGTGGAAACCACACAGAAGAGCGCTTCTTGGCCAGTAGGCTCCTAAAAATAGGTTCTTACGGGGGTGCGAATTTCAGAACGAAGTGCCCCGGGAAACCCGAACGCCGACCAGGGATCCGTCGCCGGGAGTGCGGCCGGCAAACAGTGACTCTTGCTCGGGTACAGCCGCCGGACTTTCCCCCTCCACAGCTTGGGCTCCGTTTGATCCGATCAGGGCGCTTTTTGGACTGAACCAGTCCGCGGACCCGAGCTACCAGGCTGTACCCCCAGCGTGCTGCCGCTCCCAGGGGATCACCCTGAAATCCCTGGTAAAACCCCAAACACGGGCTGAAAGCCACAGGGAGCCGCCAGGACAAAGGAGGGCTCACACTACAGGGGGGGCCGGGCGCTGCCCGGACAGGGAGAGGTTCTGGGAGGGGGGAGACAGACGAGCTGGCGCCGAGATCCGATATAAGGGCTGCGCACAGCAGGGGTCCCCCAGGTTAACCAAGGCAGATTGGGCAAGGGCTGGAGGCAAAGGTAAAGATCACCGCAGGAGGACTGAGGGCGGGCCAGGGGAGAACAATGGTTTCATTCCCCATAAATACCCCTGTATTCCCCATGTTAAATAAACTGGTACCTGTTTGAACCTTTACTCCTGCCTCGGCTAGTAATTGGGGATAACAGGGCTTGGGGAACCGCGACGCTTCAAGGATCGTGCAAAAGCGCTTAATCACCGCCGAATTCATACCGCCCGCTACCCCTGACTCTACACCTCCAGACAAGCTCGGCGCTGACGGCGGATCTACCCGTGCAGGGTAGCGGTGATCCGTTACACCGATACCAATTCCTTCCTCTTCATTGAGGGAAATTTTTCACCCTGTGCATGAGTACAGTATTGAGTATCAACGTGTGACCTTATGCTTTAAAGTACGATGAAAATCAAAATGCTTTTTGAACTTTTAGTCTAATAGTTTGGCCAGTCATTATCCCATCCTGCAGAAAAACATAGGAATAAAAATAGCACAGAGAATGATGTGTCAGTTTAACCAAAGGAATAAAATCCTGCCTCAGTCCCACTACTTCAAGAGTCAGAATCAGATCTATTCAAACACATTAAGCTAAGGTTAGGTTTCATGCGAAGATTATGCTTTAATGAATAATATAAGCAATTCTGTTGTACGCTGTATAATAACAAAAACAGATTAGCCCTATCAATCTGCAACATTAAAAAGATACAAATTAGGGACATGTGTGTGTGTATATATAATATATATATATATTTTTTTTTAATCCGGACAAGTAGATCAGACACCACTTTAGTCCGTTTGACAAGTGGATTTATATACAAAAATTAGGGATAGGTGTGATATATATTGTAAATATACATGTGATATATATATATAAATAATATGCCTCAAACTGCAACTGGTCATGCCTATCTCCTGCTGATGAGGGCATAATAAGCCCAAAACAGCTGTCCAGGAGTAGCTTTGACCGGTTGCATATACCTGATCTCTGTTAATTAAAGCCATCTAGAATAGCATGGCATTGATTGAAGGGTTGTGTGCGAAAACAGACCCATGATACAAAAAAATTATAGCCACAAGACCTCCTCACCACAATATGCAGGAGTTCAATTACAAACAAAATAACAAACAAAATAAGCAGCAATCAATATTGAGGAATTATCACAAATAGAAATCAATTGAAAAACGCTCATACAAGAAGTGCGCGTGCATATATTTTTTTATACATACACACAGTATTCAGGGGTGTGGAAAATATACAAAAATCCACTTGTCCAACAGACTAAAGTGGTGTCTGATCTACTTGTACTGATTAAAAAATATGTATCTTTACTGTATTACCATTTCTGCTTCTAGGGTCACTGCTTGTAGTTTTATTGTGCTGCGCTGCAGAACATGTTGGCGCTTTAAAAATACACGCAGAAGCTGTAACCCTCAATTAGAATAGACATAATATAAGCCCCAACATATTCTGCAGCACAGAACAAGGACTCATTTTTTTCTTTTATTTCTGATTAATTTGCTATGATTTTATTAGTCAGTTGTATGTGTATCAGGAAGAATTAACCTCCCTGGCGGTCTAATTTTTGTGAAAAAGTGCGTCTAAAAGCGGTCTATCCCCCCCCCCCCAGCGGTTTTCCAGAGTGTTGCTCGGGGTTAAATTCCTATGCTGGAAGCGGTAACCCCGAGCAACACTCAGGATGCCGCTGGATACATCACCTCACCCTGCGCTCCCTCAATGTCCCCAGCTGCCTCCTCCGCGACCTTATACTTCCGGGTTCCCTCCTCGCGAGAAGGAATCCAGGAAGTAAAACGCGTGATCGCCGGAGGAGACTGCAGAGATCAGCGAGGGAGCGCAGAGAGAGGTGATGTATCCAGCCCGAGTGTGTCTCGGGGTTACCACTCTCAGCGGCGAAATTTAACCCCGAGACACACTCGGGATAACCGTCAGGGAGGTTAAACATTTTCAATAACATGCAACTTAGTTTCATGCACTGCAGAAAAGAACAACATACCTTGGGTCATTACGAGGTATGTGTGTGTAAAATGTATACTGACACCTATTGATATTACTGAGTATTGCAGCCAATCACTCCAATATTCTGTTTAGTGCATCCCTCTCCCCCCACCCAAAATAAAATATCACATTATACATCATCTAACTCAATGGGGTGAAATCCTGCCAGATACAATCCTACTCCCCTGGAATGTTTAGAGAAGAAATAGCTTTCAAGAATCAAGATCGGTTTCATGCTATGTGCTCTGCGGTAGGAAAGTGTTCTACTTCATGACAGTCACATTACCATCCAATACAGAGATTTCTAACTGGTGTGCCACAATGTGGAAGTAATGGAACAATGGTACAAAGGGGAGATGGATTATTGTAGGGCTGCAACTAACAATTATTTTTTCGATTAACCTCCCTGGCAGTTTACCCGAGTGAGTCTCAGGGTTAAAATTTCATTGTCGAAAGCGGTAACCCCGAGCCACACTCAGGCTGGATACATACCTGTACCTGCGCTCCTTTGCTGACCTCCGCAATCGCATTCTCCAAGAGGTTATAATGTTTAACTCAGTCTGAATCTAAACAGTGTGTGCTGAAAACAAATCGAATAATCGACAGCCGATTAGTCGTCAACTATTCTCATTATCGATTTTTCGTCGAATAATCGATTCGTTGTTTCAGCCCTAGATTATTGAGTAGAACTTTAAACCATGTATATACAGTAGGGATAGACCGACATCACTTTTTAGGTGCCGATAATCGGCTACCTTCCAGGCAGATAACCGATATCGGGTGCCGATATTCTGTACATTAAAAATTTTGGGGGGGGGGGGAAATCACAATTACTACATAAATCTGGTGTCAAAATTGTAAACATATCAGAGAAATAAAGTGCTTGAAAAAAAGTGTTAAGGTTAAGAAATCGCAACCACCCCATTTTTCTTTCTTTCATAAGCTCCAGCTTTTTTTCTTTTTTGGTACAACAAAGCAACCTGCAATGCAAATAGATTTCCAGTGAGGTGCATGGAAAGCTTTACATTGCAGTTTGCGGGAAGATAAAGGGACTATTTGAGGCATTTATTTATTTTGTTTCCCCGTTCCTTGTTATACTGCGCTGCGGAACCTGCTGGTGCTATAGAAGTGATCTGAAAAATGCTGGTCCCAGCCGCTCAGCTCACAGGAGTTTACAATCTAGAGGAGCAGAGGGGCCAGCTCACAGGAGCTTACAATCTAGAGGAGCAGAGGGACCGGCTCACAGGAGCAGAGGGACCAGCTCACAGGAGCATACAATCTAGAAGAGCAGAGGGACCAGCTCACAGGAGCTTACAATTCATTTAAGGGGTTTATTCACTAAACCGTTCTTCCTGTTGGCTGTCCTTGCTGCTATGGGGTTAATAAATTTCAGGTTTATTCTATGCAAAGCATGTCTGGCTCCTAGGTATTGCCTGGACTCTGTCAGGCTGAGCTATGATAGCTGCAGAGGTGTTTGTAGCAGGAGTCAGACGTTTGCAGGATTTGTGCACGGGGCCTATTCTGCACTTATTGGGGCACAGTAAACAGAATCTCTGGAATCCACTGCTGGGAGGGGGGGGGGTGTTCAGAGACCCAGGAAGATGCAAATCAGTTCCCCCTCCTCCTTTGTAAAAAGTGCAGCACTACTGTCAAGCAAACTTTTATGCACCGTGCCGTGACACACAAGCTGGCAGTCAGGTAGCCCAGGACCACTAAAACCCTAACTGTGGCTTCTATCATTACAGAAAACAATCTGCAAACTCAGTTCCCTGTCCCAAGGTGGCTCGCTAGAAAGCTGATTGTAAGCTCCTGGGGTCAGTAATCTAATTTCCCCTAATGTAAACTCAAATCCCTGCACCTGCCAAGAGGAAACTAAAGGGCTGGCAGATAAAGGGCGCAGAATGTCACAGACTGAGAGGAACATGAGAGATCCCGGACTTCTAAATCCCCAACACGGACTCGCCCCCATCCCACTTCACATTATCCCTTACCCCTAATTATGTCCATGGACTTGCCCATCCCACCCCCCCATATATGTCCCGCTACCTACCCCCCGACTTGCCCATCCCCCCCCATATATGTCCCACTACCCACCCCCCCCCCCACCCCATATAACCTCCCCATATGCTTTGGCAATGCTAAAATGTATTTGGTCCTGCCAATAAAGCTTATTTTTATTTTTATTTGGGTGCCGTGAACTATTTGAGGCATTTATTTATTTAATCTCGGAGTCCGAAGGAGCAGACAGGGAGAGTGAGAGCAGGGGAGGAGCACAACAGAGCGGAACGGACCCTCGTAAATCAGTCCGACCACCCTGGGGTGTTTTTTACAATTACATGTGCTTCCTCCCCCTCTGTTTCTTACTGTGGCAGCTGGTGGAAGGGGGAGACCTCGAGGTGACCTCATCACTGCCGGCCAGAGTGCGGAAGTGCCGGGATCTGATGCATGCTCAGAGAGATCGCAGCTTCTCAGAGTTATCGGCAGTGAAACAGCCCGATGCCGATAACCTGAAAAACACTGAATATCGGCCCCGAATATCGGTGGTACCGATAACCGGTCGACCCCTAATAGACAGATATAATTTTTTCCCAGAGCTGATACCAATTATCAGCATTTCTGGCCGATAACTGGTGCCGATATTCTGTACAATTAAAGTTGTGGAAGATAACCTCCCCCCCCCCATCTGACATTATGCCATTAACTGAATGAGATTAATAAATCTTTAAAAGCTGCACCATGCCGTTTCAGTTATTCAATAAAAAAAAAAAAAAATTAAGCTTTTACTTTTACAAACAACATGGTCTGGGCTAGACTCCGGCCTTTGCAAAGATACCTCAAATGACCCTGTACATAAAGAGTAGGCAACCTTGGCCCTCCAGATATTTTGGAACTACATCTCTCATGATACTGATGCTACTCATTAGGTTCTCAGTGGCTCATGGAAAATGATGTTCCAAAACATCTGGGAGGGCCAAGGTTGCGGTTTTCTATTGTAGGACATACGATACCAGAAATACAGGGGGTCCATGCATCTCTGTAAAAGGGAATTCCATGCTAGATGGGAGGAAAGTCCCATTTCTAATATCATCAATCTCATGAGCAGCAATACTGTCAGTGGGCAGGGGAAACCGTATAGCAAGGATTGACATCCAAGATGTCAGTTCCCAAAACATCAGGGGGCCAAGGTTGCTGACCCCTGCCGTAGACCCATAGAAAGTCTTGAGGAATACTGTCTTTAGTTTGCATGATCTTCACTATGCAATTTTGCAGGGCCAAATGAAGGACACTATGAACTATTTGTTTTCTGTTTCCTTCTGCAAGTGACCAAAGGAGGTGGTAGATCATACCATCGTCTGCTCTGTGGGACAAGCGGTGAGTAAAGATGCTTTTAAAAAAAGGTTTTCTAAACAATTTTTTTGGGTGATTTTTGCATTTGCAATTAATACTAGGTTCTACATGACAGCCCTCCACTCAGTCCACACATACCATTGTTGGTGCACATATTGCCATGTCTGCACATTGAAGTAACAGCTAAGAACCAAAGTAACATTGTGCAATGGCACCTACAGTTGTGTTCAAAATTATTCAACCCCCAATGCTGTAAAGGGTTTTAGGGAATTTAGTGTACATTTGTAATTGTATTCAGAATGAAATCCTACAAGGACTTTTTAAAGAACCATATGCAACTAAAATTACATCAATTGGTTTTGTAATACAGTAGTCATTCTCTGAAGTTTTACCTGTGCATAACATTCAAGATAGGAAGATGCGCAATAGGGAATTCAATTTGTGGCTTCGGGAATGGTGTCGGGAGCAAGGATTTGGCTTTGTGTCCCATGATAGCTCTAATTGGAGCAGAAAGGAACTGTATAAAAAAGATGGTTTGCATCTTACTCATAGGGGAACATATGTTCTCAGTGAGAAGTTCAAAGGTTTCGCAAAGAAATATTTAAACTAGGAGGGGGGGACAAAAGGGTAAAAAACAATCTGCCTGATTTGTCCCCCAAAACTAAATCGGAGGGTGCAAGCAACATGCGAGGTAAAAAATGACAAGCTCAGAGTCGTGTCTATAAATGCTCGCAGTTTAGTCAATAAAATCAATGAACTGGAGGCAATGATGGCAGCTGAAAAAGTAGATTTAGTGGCGGTTACTGAGACATGGCTCAGTGAGAAAAATAACTGGGACATAACAATACCGGGGTACTCTTTATATAGAAAAGACAGAGAAGGTAGGAAAGGAGGAGGAGTGGCCCTGTATGTGAAAAACAACATAAAAACGAACCAAATAAAAGTGAGCGAGGTGAACATAGAGTCAGTTTGGGTTACGCTAACATTTGGCAATCATACAGTAGCTCGTGTAGGTGTGATCTATAGACCCCCTGGACAAGTAGAAGAGCTAGATAATCTGCTGCTTGAGGAAATAGCCAAAATGGCAATGAAGGGGGAAGTTATTATCATGGGGGACTTTAATCTTCCTGATGTGAACTGGAAAACCAAATAGCTGGGTGCACCAGGAGTACAAATATTCTAAACTCCTTACTGGGATTATCTCTAACACAAGTAGTTGAGGAGCCGACCCGTAAAGAGGCCATATTGGATTTAATACTCACAAATGGAGGTTTGGTATCGGACATTGTTGTAGGTGAAAATTTGGGATCTAGTGATCACCAATCAGTATGGTTTAATATAAGAACAGGGATGGAGCCGCACCACACAAAAACAAAAGTTTTAGACTTTAAAAAAACAGATTTTTCTAAAATGAGATTTTGTGTGAAGAAGTCATTATCAGACTGGAGGAGTTTTAAGGGAGTCCAGGAGAAATGGGATTATTTAAAGGAAGCATTATTGAAGGCCACAGGAAATTGCATTCGGCTTGTTAGCAAAAACAAAAAAAGGGAAGAAACCACTGTGGTACTCTGCAGAAGTGGCCAAAATAGTGAAGAACAAGAAGATAGCATTCAATAATTATAGAAAAACTCAGCGTGAAGAGGATAGGCAAACCTATAAGATTAGGCAGAAAGAGGCAAAGCAATTTATAAGAGCTTCCAAAGCACACGCAGAAGAGAAAATAGCTCAGTCAGTAAAAAAGGGGGACAAAACATTTTTTAGATACATAAACGAGAAAAGAAAAGTAAAACAAGGATTAGTTAGATTAAAAACAAAGGAAGGAAGGTATGTAGAAGAGGATAAAAGTCTCGCTGACTGCCTCAATGAATATTTTTGTTCAGTCTTTGCAGAAGAAAAGGAAGGAAAGGGACCTCAGTTAGGAGAGAACACTAAAGAGACATTTACATAGGAGTTTACAGAGGAGGAGGTTCTAAAGCAGCTGTCTAAAGTAAAGACAAATAAGTCAATGGGGCCTGATGGGATCCATCCTAAATTATTAAAAGAGCTCAGTGATGTAATAGCAAAACCGTTAACAGGATTGGTTAAATAAATCTGTTAACAGGAGTCGTCCAGAAGACTGGAAATTAGCAAATGTTGTGCCCATTTACAAGAAGGGTAGTAGGGAGGAATCGGGGAACTATAGGCCAGTTAGTCTTACGTCAGTAGTGGGGATTAATGGAAACCATGTTAAAGAGAAAAGATTGTTGAACATCTAAAAACACAGATTACAGATCAGAAACACATGGGTTTACCTCAGGGAGATCATGGCAAACTAATCTTATTGATTTTTTTTTGATTGGGTAACAAAATAATAGACACAGGTGGTGCAGTAGACATTGCTTATTTAGATTTCAGTAAGGCTTTTGATACTGTTCCGCATAGAAGGCTTATCAATAAATTGCAATCTTTAAGCTTGGATTCCAATATTGTTGAATGGATTAGGCAGTGGCTGAGTGACAGACAACAGAGGGTTGTGGTAAATGGAGTTTATTCAGCGCACGGTCTTGTTACCAGTGGGGTACCTCAGGGGTCAGTACTTGGACCCATTCTCTTTAATATTTTTATTAGTGATATTGCAGAAGGTATTAATGGAAAAGTATGTCTTTTTGCTGATGACACAAAAATTTGCAACAGGGTTGACGTTCCTGGAGGGATCAGCCAAAATGACAAATGATTTAGGTAAACTAAAAAAAATGGTCGGAGTTGTGGCAATTGAGTTTTAATGTGGATAAGTGCAAGATAATGCACCTGGGACGTAAAAACCCAGGGCTGAATATAGAATATTTGATACAGTCCTAACCTCAACATCTGAGGAAAGGGATTTAGGGGTCATTATTTCAGAGGATCTAAGGGTAAGTAGTCAATGTAATAGAGCAGCAGGAATGCTAGCAGAATGCTTGGTTGTGTAGGGAGAGGTATTAGCAGTAGGAAAAGGGAAGTGCTCATGCCACTGTCCAGAGCACTGGTGAGACCTCACTTGGAGTACTGTGTGCAGTACTGGAGACCGTATCTCCAGAAGGATATAGACATCTTAGAGAGAGTTCAGAGAAGGGCTACTAAAATGGTGTACGGCTTGAAGGAGAAAAGTTACCAAGAAAGGCTTAATGATCTTAACATGTACAGCTTGGAAAAAAGACGAGACAGAGGAGATATGATAGAAACATTTAAATACGTAAAGGGAATCCACAAGGTAGAGGAAGGGAGTTTATTTAAAAGGAAACAAAACAGCAAAACAAGAGGACATAGTCTTAGCTTAGAGGGGCAAAGGTTTAAAAGTAACATCAGGAAGCTTATTTTACTGAGCGGGTGGTGGATACATGGAAAAGTCTTCCAGTAGAAGTGGTAGAGGCCAAAACAGTAATTGAATTTAAGCAAGCATGGGATAGGCATAAGGCTATCCTAAACAAAAGATAAATCCAGGTCAAGTATCCATGTAATTGGGCAGACTAGATGGGCCAAAAGGTTCTTATCTGCCGACATTTTTCTATGTTTCTATGTAGTAAATGTTTCTTTTGTGAATTCTTCATTCATACAATTATTCAACCCCTTAAAGACTACCACTCTGAAGAACAGAGGTTCATTCAAGTGTTTTCAATCAGGTATTGAAAACACCTGTGGATGTCACGAAGCAGCAATAAAGCATAATAAGCACCAATTAGGCAGCTTTAAAATGACTGATACTCAGCTCCTTCTAGACATTTACTGGGTGGTTACAAACATGTGTGAGTCAAGAGAATGGTCCAGGAAGACAAGAGAAGAGGTGATTACTCTTCACAGGAAGGGCAATGGCTATAAGAAGATTGCAAAGATTTTTAACATACCAAGAGAGACCATAGGAAGCATCATTCACAAATTCAAGGCAAAGGGCACTGTTGAAACGCTACCTGGTCGTGGCAGAAAGAAGATGCTGACTTCGACTGCTGTGCGCTACCTGAAGCGTAGAGTGGAGAAAAGTCCCGTGTGACTGCTGAGGAACTGAGAAAAGATTTGTCAGACGTGGGTACTGAAGTTTCAGCTCAGACAATACGGTGCACACTGCGTAATGAAGGCCTCCATGCCAGAACTCCCAGGCGCACCTCCTTGCTGTCTCCAAAGAGTAAGAGTCGACTGCAGTATGCCAAAAGTCATGTGGACAAACCACAGAAGCTTTGGGATAGTGTTCTGTGGACTGATGAAACAAAATTAGAACTGTTTGGGCCCATGGATCAACGCTATGTTTGGAGGAGGAAGAACAAGGCCTATGAAGAAAAGAACACCTTGCCTACTGTGAAGCATGGCGGGGGGGGGGGTCAATCATGCTTTGAGGCTGTTTTGCTTCTGCAGGTACAGGGAAGCTTCAGCGTGTGCAAGGTACCATGAATTCTCTTCAGTACCAGGAGATATTGGATGACAATGTGATGCAGTCCGTCACAAACCTGAGGCTTTGGAGACGTTGGACCTTTCAACAGGACAATGATCCCAAGCATACCTCCAAGTCCACTAGAGCATGGTTGCAGATTAAAGGCTGGAACATTTTGGAGTGGCCATCGCAGTCACCTGACTTAAATCCGATTGAGAACCTCTGGTGGGACTTAAAGAAAGCAGTTGCAGTGCGCAAGCCTAAGAATGTGACTGAACTGGAGGCTTTTGCCCATGACGAATGGGCGAAGATACCCGTAGATCGCTGCAAGACACTTGTGTCAAGCTATGCTTCACGTTTAAAAGCTGTTATAACTGTAAAAGGATGTTGTACTAAGTACTAAGATTGAATGTCACTTGGGGGTTGAATAAAACTGATAATGATGTGAGCACAGAAAAGACATTTGTGGTTATTTCATTATAAATGTTATGTTATATTTGTCTGACCTACACGTGCCTCTTTGATTTAATTGTAAGCAAGATGACTGTATGATCAAAAGACAGCATTCAATAATTATAAAACAACTCAGGCAAACCTATAAGATTAGGCAGAAAGCAATTTATAAGGGCTTCTTCCAAAGCACACGCAGAAGAGAAAATAGCTCAGTCAGTAAAAAAGGGGGACAAAACATTTTTTAGATACATAAACGAGAAAAGAAAAGTAAAACAAGGATTAGTTAGATTAAAAACAAAGGAAGGAAGGTATGTAGAAGAGGATAAAAGTCTCGCTGACTGCCTCAATGAATATTTTTGTTCAGTCTTTGCAGAAGAAAAGGAACCTCAGTTAGGAGGAAACACTAACGAGACAATTACATATCAGTTTACAGAGGAGGAGGTTCTACAGCAGCTGTCTAAAGTAAAGACAAATAAGTCAATGGGGCCTGATGGGATCCACCCTAAATTATTAAAAGCTCAGTGATGTAATAGCAAAACCGTTAACAGATTTATTTAACCAATCTTTGCTAACGGGAGTCGTCCCAGAAGACTGGAAATTAGCAAATGTTGTGCCCATTCACAAGAAGGGTAGTAGGGAGGAATCTGGGAACTATAGGCCAGTTAGTCTTACGTCAGTAGTGGGGAAATTAATGGAAACCATGTTAAAGGAAAGGATTGTTGAACATCTAAAAACACATAGATTACAGGATCAGGATCAGAATCAACATGGGTTTACCTCAGGGAGATCATGCCAAACTAATCTTATTGATTTTTTTGATTGGGTAACAAAAATAATAGACACAGGTGGTGCAGTAGACATTGCTTATTTAGATTTCAGTAAGGCTTTTGATACTGTTCCGCATAGAATGCTTATCAATAAATTGCAATCTTTGAGCTTGGATTCCAATATTGTTGAATGGATTAGGCAGTGGCTGAGTGACAGGAAACAGAGGGTTGTGGTAAATGGAGTTTATTCGCGCCAGGTTTTGTTACCAGTGGGGTACCTCAGGGGTCAGTACTTGGACCCATTCTATTTAATATTTTTATTAGTGATATTGCAGAAGGTATTAATGGAAAAGTATGTCTTTTTGCTGATGACACAAAGATTTGCAACAGGGTTGACGTTCCTGGAGGGATCAGCCAAATGACAAATGATTTAGGTAAACTAAAAAAATGGTCGGAGCTGTGGCAATTGAGTTTTAATGTGGATAAGTGCAAGATAATGCACCTGGGATGTAAAAACCCAAGGGCTGAATATAGAATATTTGATACAGTCCTAACCTCAACATCTGAGGAAAGGGATTTAGGGGTTATTATTTCAGAGGATCTAAGGGTAAGTAGTCAATGTAATAGAGCAGCAGGAAATGCTAGCAGAATGCTTGGTTGTGTAGGGAGAGGTATTAGCAGTAGGAAAAGGGAAGTGCTCATGCCACTGTCCAGAGCACTGGTGAGACCTCACTTGGAGTACTGTGTGCAGTACTGGAGACCGTATCTCCAGAAGGATATAGACATCTTAGAGAGAGTTCAGAGAAGGGCTACCAAAATGGTGTACGGCTTGAAGGAGAAAAGTTACCAGGAAAGGCTTAATGATCTTAACATGTACAGCTTGGAAAAAAGACGAGACAGAGGAGATATGATAGAAACATTTAAATACGTAAAGGGAATCCACAAGGTAGAGGAAGGGAGTATATTTAAAAGGAAACAAAGTAGCAAAACAAGAGGACATAGTCTTAGATTAGAGGAGCAAAGGTTTAAAAGTAACATCAGAAAGCATTATTTTACTGAGAGGGTGGTGGATACATGGAACAGTCTTCCAGTTGAAGTGGTAGAGGCCAAAACAGTAATTGAATTTAAGCAAGCATGGGATAAATAAGGCTATCCTAAACAAAAGATAAATCCAGGTAAAGTATCCATGTAATTGGGCAGACTAGATGGGCCGAAAGGTTCTTATCTGCCGACATTTTTCTATGTTTTCTATGTTTCTAATGTCAAACTGGCCAAAACACTCAATTTCAGTGGGGGTTGAATAATTTTGAACACAACTGTAGCTACCTCTGCTCACATAGGGAGGAAAAATGGCAGCACTCACAACAGGATCAACTAATGATGAAATATTACATTGATGGGATATTGCAGGGAAAATGACCCCGGGCAGTAGAGGTCCACTTTATTCTCAATGCACAAGAGAAAAGTCAGGAGGCATTCTTATCTTCCTCTTGGGATAAAGACGCCAGGAAGCCAATCTCCTAGAATTTTATGGATTCTACTACACAAACAAAAAAAAAACTTTCTTTCCACCTTGTCACAGCAGCACCTGGAGGCTCCAGAGATCATTGCATGTTGCATTTTTGTTTTCTGTCAGCTTTTTTCATTAGGCTGAAAGCTGAAAATACCATTTACGGCCTTACGTTTCGGTGCATCCCTAAATTTATTTTTTTACAAAGTGGTTCTGCATTAACATGCAAAATGCATTTCGGGGGCGAGAGACAACATAATTCTTACAAGGGAGGACAGGTCTTGAAAACAGTGGAGGAAGTGTCCAAATCAATAAGGTGGGCACTGGCTTTCCTAAAAGTGATACTATATGAAATAAACATGGAGAAAATCCCTAAGGGCCCATTCACACTGAGCGATTTATCGCATGATTTTTGCTGTGATATCGCTCTATGTAACTTCTCCAATGCATTTCAATGGAGCTGTTCACATCTCACAGGTCAATGTCGCTTGTATCTGGTACATGACCCTTTTTTCCTCGATTCGCTGATTAAGCATGGTGTCGCTCAATATCGCTCATAACGTCGATATTATCGCTCAATGTCGCCTATATGAAAAAACACGTGGAAAAACGCGATTTTCATGTCGCTCAGTGTGAATGGGCCCTAAGGCCCCCCTAACCTGAGCCCAGTGCTCCAGTTTTGGAAGGGACTAATCCCTCAAAGGGGGCGAGGAAACAGGAAACTCAGCAATGTGAAAACTCTGATAATGCAGTGTAGGGATGCACCGATACCGATACTAGTATCGGTATCGGGGCCGATATTGCCGTTTGCACGAGTACTTGTTACTCGTGCAAACGGCCCGATACACCCCGCCGATACCGGAAGCCGGCGCTGGGCCGGCTTGCCGGTATCCGCGGGGCTGGGGAAGCTGGCCGCGTGCATGTAAAGCACGCGGCCAGCGTTCCCCTCCGGCGCGCCAAATACTCACCCTTCCTGAAGTTCCGGTCTCTGGGCAGTGATGCGGTCACGTGGCCGCCGGGCGCTCCTGTGACGCGGCCTCTCGGCTGGAGGCAGCGTCACAGATGCGCCCGGCGGCCACGTGACCGCATCACTGCCCAGCGACCGGAACTTCAGGAAGGGTGAGTATTTGGCGCGCCGGAGGGGAACGCTGGCCGCGTGCTTTACATGCACACGGCCAGCGTTCGAGCTGGGGGCAAATCCATGAGACCTGGGGGCCAATCCATGAGACCTGGGGCCAATCCATGAGACCTGGGGGCCAATCCATGAGACCTGGGGCAAATCCATGAGACCTGGGGGCCAATCCATGAGACCTGGGGGCCAATCCATGAGACCTGGGGGCCAATCCATGAGACCTGGGGGCCAATCCATGAGACCTGGGGGCCAATCCATGAGACCTGGGGGCCAATCCATGAGACCTGGGGGCCAATCCATGAGACCTGGGGGCCAATCCATGAGACCTGGGGGACATATCCATGAGACCTGGGGGACATATCCATGAGACCTGGGGGACATATCCATGAGACCTGGGGGACATATCCATGAGACCTGGGGGACATATCCATGAGACCTGGGGCAAATCCATGTGAGCTGGGGGCAAATCCATGTGAGCTGGGGGCAAATCCATGAGAGCTGGGGGCAAATCCATGAGAGCTGGGGGCAAATCCATGTGAGCTGGGGGCAAATCCATGTGAGCTGGGGGCAAATCCATGTGAGCTGGGGGCAAATCCATGTGAGCTGGGGGCAAATCCATGTGAGCTGGGGGCAAATCCATGTGAGCTGGGGGCAAATCCATGTGAGCTGGGGGCAAATCCATGAGACCTGGGGGCAAATCCATGTGAGCTGCGGTCAATCTCATATAAATTTTTATGAGGTCTGTTCCTATTGGAAAGCGTCACATGACATTAAATAAAAGTATCGGTACTCGGTATCGGTGAGTACTTTTAAAAAGTATCGGTACTCGTACTCGGTCTTAAAAAAGTGGTATCGGTGCATCCCTAATGCAGTGGTCACTGTGTAGAGTGCCCAGTTAAGGCTCCTGTCAGACGAGCGTAGTGTTCACGTCCGTGATGGTGCACAAAAGTACGTTCGTGATAGCACAAAACTGCGGAAGCACAACGGCCGCAGCAAACGGACGCAAGTTAGGCAAGCATGTACAACCCCTAGAACAGCCACACAAAGTGCGCTGCGCCCGCATCGTCCACATAGCTTTGTGTGTGAGTGATGGAACGTGGTCAGACAGACTGCATTTATACGTCCAGCATTTTTGACGGACAAAATGGTTTTGCATTTTAATTTTCCCTGCTACATCTGTCAAAAAAAAATACGTCAGTGAAAAAAACGGACTGCGTGGCCACTACTGCGTCTTCCGTCAGAAAGTACGTCCGTATTGCAAGGCGCACAGTCCGTACAAAATGTGCTCGTCTAAGGCTAGGGTCAGAGTCCAAAAAGAGCACTTTATTTAGAAACAACTTTCCAGGTGAATATGGAGCCAAACTGTATTTCTAGAAGTGTCTTTATGCCAGGTCCTCCCTTATTCAATTAGATGTACTGAGGAGTTGGTTACTTCTGGGACAATCAAGCACCCACTTTCAAATGGTACAGCATCCTCTAAGGTTGGCTAAATTCCTTTTTGACTGAAAATAAGCAAAGAGACTGTGTCAGGCTGCCATGTTTATATGCAATTCCAGGTAGCTCTGCTTGATGGGCGACAATACATTGCCGGCTAGACTTAAGAAAGGCGCATGTAGATCGGAATTTATTCCATTATTTTCCATTAAACCTGCTGGTTTTGGAAACTGTGCCTGGCCCCGCTTTGTTTTTGGACTGTGTTGTGGGAGTTAGCCTCCCTGGGGCTTGGAGCCCTTGCTCTCCATGTGCCTTTTAAAGGTGGTTTGCTAATCCTACTCTATATCTATACTAGTCTTCTGGTTACAGGTCACAATCTTGCGTTCCAAAATTTTTGAAAAACAGTCCTGGTGTGGCAACTGTCAAGCGGACATTACAGGATGGTTTTCTAGTGTCTTGTGTTCAAAATCATACAATCTCCCTGCACATAGTTGCACAACCCCACATTCATTCCCAGGACACTTAATACAATCATACAGCTCCCCATACACAATAAACACATGCACACACAAGCGTTACAATGCACATCACGCATAAATAGGTCAACCAACACACAATATAGAAAAAAAATATATATTAGACCCATGAAATGTCTAAATATTAGGGATGCACCGATACCACTTTTTTAAGACCGAGTAGTACCGATATTTTTTTCCCAAGTTCTTACCGATACTTTTATTTTATGTCATGTGACTGCTTTCCAATAAGAACAGACCTCATCTAAAAAATGCCCCCAGCTCTAATGGATATGCCCCCCCAGCTCACCTGGCACTCTCCGCGTTCATACTTACCTTCCCGAGCGACGCCGGGCACGTTTCCACGCGTGCGCTCGTTGGAAGGCCCCCTGCCGCAATCACGTGGGACCACGTGATAGCGGCTGGGGGCCTTCCAACGAGCGCACACGCAGAAACTTTCCCGGCGTCACTCAGGAAGGTAAGTATGAAAGAACGCGGAGAGCAGCTGCAGGGCCTGTCCGAATGCCGATCGAGCATTCGGACAGCCTCCCCAGCCCCTCGGATGCCGGCTTCCGGTATCGGGGGAAATATTGGGGGTACTGCAGGAGTACCAAGTACTCCTGCAGTACCCGGTATCGGCGCAACCCTACTAAATATACAATTGAATGCACTTATGAAATTGTTTTCAAAGATTGCAGAACAGACTCCTTTACCATTCATTTTATACACACATACACATCTCACTCAGCCTTATCCATATGCTTATTCTCGTAACTACACACTCTGTTAACCACATAAATGGCATTTGTCAAACTGTACAAAATCTGTATATTTTTATAAATTATGTTCGGTTTACCATTTCTACTTCAGTGGACAATTCAGCCCACCATTACAAAATGAGTTTGACGACTGGTCTAGTGTTGAGACTGATACAACTCCAGGCACTTTATGGACCAAAGTTTAAGCCAGTTTAAAGACATTTCCTTTTGATTGCACATATTATGCTGCACGTAAACAAGGCCTTTATAAAAATCCAGGCGTCAGGTCGCCATGGCGACTAGAAAAGTTGTCCTGGCCTTGTATACATATCCCTCCTCCTCCATACCTATAGCGGAAGCCAGCACAGGAAAGGCTTTGCTGAGCGGTATGTGATCACCATGGAGGCGAGACAGGGACCTAGATCAGCCGCCACCAGGGATCACCAGAGAGCCTTCCTGGGGAATGGAGCAGGGGATGAGAAGGAGGCGGATCCTGGCCGGTCATAGAGAAGCTCCAGCTGATGCAGAGTGGTTCCTGCAATGAGTATCAACCACGCTCCCCAGGAAACCTCCCAGAGAATTGGCGTGACTAGCACCCTGTACCCAACAGTCTGCCCATACGTGACCTAGCTGGACGCTGCCCCGGGAAGCAAAAAGCAGTGCAAGCTCTGCTTCCCGTGCTCTGAGTTACAGCCCAGCCATGACATGAACAAAGTACTGAACACTGGCTGCACGGCTCCTGGCTCACTACTGCAGCTCTGCATGCAAGACTATCCCATGCTTGTACCTCAGCCTTTACTGAAAGGAGACTGCACCATGTATTAAACTGGAAATGGAATGCACAATATCACTTTTTTTCAGACAGAGTACAAGTACCGATACTTTTATTTAAAGTCATGTGATTGTTTTCCAATAAATAATTCAGGATGTTGCTGAAAGCCTGTCCCGTTTATGTTAATATTGAAATGTATGACCAGACACTCCATTTACCCCCTGCACAAAAATGCACCTCAGAGATATATACAGTTGTGTTCAAAATTATTCAACCCCCAATGCTGTAAAGGGTTTTAGGGAATTTAGTGTACATTTGTAATTGTATTCAGAATGAAATCCTACAAGGACTTTTTAAAGAACCATATGAAACTAAAATGACATCAATTGGTTTTGTAATACAGTAGTAAATGTTTCTTTTGTGAATTCTTCATTGACACAATTATTCAACCCCTTAAAGACTACCACTCTGAAGAACAGAGGTTCATTCAAGTGTTTTCAATCAGGTATTGAAACACCTGTGGATGTCACGGAGCAGCAATAAAGCATAATAAGCACCAATTAGGCAGCTTTAAAATGACTGTGATACTCAGCTCCTTCTAGACATTTACTGGTGTGGTTACAAACATGGTGAAGTCAAGAGAATGGTCCAGGAAGACAAGAGAAGAGGTGATTACTCTTCACAGGAAGGGCAATGGCTATAAGAAGATTGCAAAGATGTTAAACATACCAAGAGAGACCATAGGAAGCATAATTCGCAAATTCAAGGCAAAGGGCACTGTCAAAACGCTACCTGGTTGTGGCAGAAAGAAGATGCTTACTACGACTGCTGTGCGCTACCTGAAGCGTAGAGTGGAGAAAAGTCCCCGTGTGACTGCTGAGGAACTGAGAAAAGATTTGTCAGATGTGGGTACTGAAGTTTCAGCTCAGACAATACGGCACACACTGCGTAATGAAGGCCTCCATGCCAGAACTCCCAGGCGCACCCCCTTGCTGTCTCCAAAGAATAAGAAGAGTCGACTGCAGTATGCCAAAAGTCATGTGGACAAACCACAGAAGTTTTGGGATAGTGTTCTGTGGACTGATGAAACAAAATTAGAACTGTTTGGGCCATGGATCAATGCTATGTTTGGAGGAGGACGAACAAGGCCTATGAAGAAAAGAACACCTTGCCTACTGTGAAGCATGGCGGGGGGTCAATCATGCTTTGGGGCTGTTTTGCTTCTGCAGGTACAGGGAAGCTTCAGCGTGTGCAAGGTACCATGAATTCTCTCAGTACCAGGAGATATTGGATGACAATGTGATGCAGTCCATCACAAACCTGAGGCTTGGGAGACGTTGGACCTTTCAACAGGACAATGATCCCAAGCATACCTCCAAGTCCACTAGAGCATGGTTGCAGATTAAAGGCTGGAACATTTTGGAGTGGCCATCGCAGGCACCTGACTTAAATCCGATTGAGAACCTCTGGTGGGACTTAAAGAAGCAGTTGCAGTGCGCAAGCCTAAGAATGTGACTGAACTGGAGGCTTTTGCCCACGACGAATGGGCGAAGATACCCGTAGATCGCTGCAAGACACTTGTCTCAAGCTATGCTTCACGTTTAAAAGCTGTTATAACTGTAAAAGGATGTTGTACTAAGTACTAAGATTGAATGTCACTTGGGGGTTGAATAAAACTGATAATGATGTGAGCACAGAAAAGACATTTGTGGTTATTTCATTATAAATGTTATGTTATATTTGTCTGACCTACACGTGCCTCTTTGATTTAATTGTAAGCAAGATGACTGAATGATCAAAATCAATGTCAAACTGGCCAAAACACTCAATTTCAGTGGGGGTTGAATAATTTTGAACACAACTGTATATATATATATATATATATATAACCACTCAGACCACATATATGTATACCCACGCAGATCCATGTTACTTGCAGACCTCAGACCTGATACACTCACTCGGATACATGTATACAGACACCAGACCAGATACACACAGACCCCAGATATAGAAATATCTGGTCTGGGGGTCTGTGTATATATTATATACACAGACCCCAGACCAAACATACCTACAGGCAGACGCTGGATGCATTTAAAAGAATTTGGCCAGCGTTCCCCTCCGGCTGGCACGGTACTGAACAGGCGCAGGGCAGTGACTCGCTCCCGCGAGATCTCGGCAGGGGGCAGCGTCACAGCCTCAACAGCCGCTCGGTAACACTGGCCAAATTCTTTTAATGCATCCGGCCAGCTTCCCCAGCCCCTCAGATACCAGCAAACTGGCCCAGTGCTGGCTTCCGGGTATCGGGGGCAGTATCGGGGCATTTGCAGGAGTACAAAGTATTCATGCAAATGACTTGTCTGTGCATCCCTAAAGTATATAGCAGTATAATAAGTAGTGAATGCAGAACACACAGGCACCATTTGCTCCTTTCCCCTCTCCAAACTCTCAGGGCACACTCAGCGTGATTGACACTGGCAGTCCTGGCACCGAGGGGGGTTTATTTTTACCCTGTCATGAGGAACAGGGCCAGGGCTTCCACTGGGACAGATATGGCCAGTGAATGACCCCCTCACCCTGCTCTTGGTGGCCCACATCCCTCCTGCTTTCTATATACTCTGGCAGTGTTTGCTTTTTATATCCCCCTCCTTGCCTATGTTGTGTTTCCCCCTCATCCCTCCAATGTGGAAGTTATTTACACAGAAGCCTTCTGAAACATGTAATTTGCATAAACTTCTTTGTAGTGTATTTATACAGGTGTATGGGATCTCTGTAGCAGAGAAGTTTCTTTGATCATTCAAAAATCATTTTGAATATAATAATTGGTTGTTTTGTGCATAAGAGGTGTAAACAAATTAATAGTATGAGTTTGAAGGGACATTCAAGCCGAAGCCAAAAAGACATTTTAGGTTTTCAGCCAAGCCAATACTGAATTTCCGGTCCCAAATTTTCATTTCGGTGGATCACTACTGGGTATACATTTATTCGAGGTCTGTACAAGTGTCTTAGTATATATTTATATTAAGTCTGGTGTGTCTCTGTGGCAGACTGCAGTGGGTAAATGGGGTGTCTGGCCATACAATTCAATATTATTATAAATCGGACAGGCTTTCCGCAAAATCTTTATTGGAAAGCATCACATGATATTAAATAAACGTATGGTGCTGTCTTAAAATCAGTGTACCTTTAGTTTTGAAAGTAAAGCTTTGTTAGTCTGAAGAAAAACCTGGCTCCTAAATTCAGAGCAAATTTGTCAAGCCCTAAAACTTTCCAATCTCTTCATAAAATCCATGACATGCTTGCATGCCCAATTTATCACATTCTTGCCAAAACCACAGGGCCGATATGTTGGACGATTACATGGTTGGACGATTACAGGAATGCTTCGAATGGCTTTTATTGTACAGGGACTTGACACAGCTCAGAATTACTGAAGTACAGGATGGATATACATTTGGTTCATCCAAATCCATTACACTTTCAGATTTTTTTTTAAAAAAAGTGTGTTTTTGCACAGTAAACTCAATTGTAACGTAATATCTAAAAGGGGGGGGGGGGAGTGTCCATTACCTGAGGAAAAGAGTATGATATTGATATATAGCCATCACATCATAGCAATCGTCAGGAATGGCAATATAACAACATATCAATATATTTTTTATTAATGAAATATGTGTGGCTTTAAGGAGACATACAGTAAATCAAGCACCATTTGTGATAGGGTCTCTGTGTAAAACCCTAACACCATGGTTATACACACCCTTATAAAACCAGCCAGCCATATACAACGCCAAGCACTAATGGCAATAATACATGGTAATGCCAGAGCAATGAGCTGCTTGCCCCAAGGAAACACATGAGGGTGACATGAGAACTGTGTCCAGAGCCCCTTACTCACAGGGTGGGGTTACTGCAGACGGAGGGGGGTACATTTCTCCCCGGTGTACGCACATCCTCTTATCTACTGGGGTGTGTAAAAAGTACATACGAAGCTGAGACAAGGACCCCATACCCTCCAAAATAGTCTGGGTGCCCCTATTCTTACCCATGCTGTCCCCAGTCTGTCAGGGCCTCTCCCGGCTCCTCTGGGACAATATGTCTGACGGACGGAAGCCGAAGAGTGACAAAATTCAGGAAGACGAGGCTAACGCGTGCGAACTTCCGGAGGAAGTCGAAACTTTGCGTGCCAGTACAAACCCAACGTGCGTTCCACCGTCTTAAAGGTACAGTAAAGCGTACTTAGAATTTGACTAATGCTTTAGGAAACGTAATTGAAAATAAAAAATCTAGGTCGATATAGCCAAACCTGAAAAATCACCCAAATATATCACTTTCCAAATCTGCTATTTGGACTAGATTGTTCTCTTCTGAGTTTCACCTATGGACCTGTATGAAGCACTGGCAGAGACAGAAATATACTGCGCCAGATGGATGCACCACTAGTGTTAAAGCCACCGACATACGCATAAAAAGGGTTATTCAATAAGTGACAAACTTGCCACTGAATTGCACCAAACGTTGAATTTCGTGGCAGTTTGTCTATTAAGAAAGCTGTCAATTCAACAATTACTGGCGAATAAGACACTTAAATATGATGCAGTTTGCTGCAATTCGGCAATCTTGGGTGGCAGTGCAAGTGTCCCATACAGAAGTAATGGTTAATCTATTCAGAGAACGTTGAACTGCAACGAGGTGTCAGTGAAATGCCCTGATTTTTGTGATTCAGTTTGACAAGTTTAAACAGGCGAATCACATGGGATTCAATGTAAAAAAAGCTCCCAAGGCGTTTTCATTGTCATTCTGTGACAGTCCGTTTTATTATTTTTTTTACAGGACCTTTTTATTATTTTCACACATTTTCATTGGTTTAGACACCTTTTAGAATAGCCGAGTTCTGTTTTTTTTCTCTGCAGTTCGGCGGAGGTGTTTAGCAGCTCCACGGTCGGAGCACTTTGGGGAACCTCGGTGAATAGTGATTTCCCCACAGGGTCGGCGAACTGGAATTGCCGAAGTGCACCGAACGAGAACAATTTCGGAACTTAAAGGGTTATTCAGAAAGCCATGAAATGTCTGAATAAAAATTATATATATTTTTTTTACATTGAATCAGAGTCGACTCAATAGGATTCGCCTGTTAAGGTGAACAGTTTATCGTCCGTCGTAGCATAGAATCCTGAGCAATAGAGACCCACACACGAAGTACGTGCGCACCGAACTGCGCACGCACAATGCACGTGGCAAACGGACGCAAGTTAGGCAAGAACGTAAAACCACTAGGACGGACGCTCAGAGTGCGCCACGTCCTTGTAGCGTTCTGTGTGCGTGATGAGGAGACATCAGACGCAGCGCATTTGCGATGTCCAGCACCTTGACACACAAAATGCCTTTTCATATTAATTTTGTTTCCCATATTTCCCTTTTTTTCTACATCCGTCATAAAAAACGGACTGTGTGGTGTCTACAGTATCTTCCGTCAGAACGTCCGTCCATTGTGCACGCACGCACGCACAGTGCGCTAAGAATGCGCTCGTCTGACATTAGCTTTAAACCTGTCAAAATAAATCCCTGAAAATCAGGGCATTTCACTGACACTTCTGAGCAGATCGGAGTTCTCTGAATAGATTAACCATTACTTTTCAATGGGACAATTTTGCTGCCACCGAAGATCGCCAAATTGTCGCCAACTGTACCTTATTTCGCTGTCAATTCACCAGTATTGGGCATATTACAGATAAATTCACCATTTGGTGGCAAGTTCCTCACTTATTGAATAACCCTTATAAAGAGACAAGAGAATGATTGTGACGCGATGACAGATACAAGGATTGACAGATGCAAGGATTGACAGATGCACAATGGAATACTGGCAAAGACAGTCAGAGAAGCAATTTACCATATTCAGAAGACTTCACCTTACTATAGTTTCAACGATTTAAAAAAAATAAACAGACTTCATTGCTATGCATTTCTCTACAGGGGTGTGGGAATTGTATCGCCTGACGCCCGGGACATGAAGACCCGGGCGCCAGGCACGTTGTTTTTTTGGAGATGCAGTCCGTCGGGCAAGAAGCCCGACCGACTGCGGGCTAGTTCCAGGGATGCCCTGACACCGGAAGCCAGCATTGAGCTGGCTTGCCGGCATCTGAGGGGCTGAGACGGCTGTCCGAACGCTCTAACAGCATTCGGACAGGCCCTTGCAGCTTACCGCGTTCAGTTGCCTTCCCACAAGCGCCGCCGGGACAGTTTCCATGCGTCCGCTCGTTGGGAAGCCCCAAGGCACGATCTCGCGAGATCTTGGCGTTCGCGAGATAGCGCCAGGAGCAATCTTGCGAGATCGCACCTGGGGGCTTCCCATCGACCGGCCACTGGGAGACTTTGCAGGCGGCGCTCGTGGAAGGTAACTGAACGCGGTCAGCTGCAGGAGCCTGTCCGAATGCCGATAGAGCTTTCGGACAGCGCCCCATGTCTGGTCTGAGGTCTGAAACATGCCTGTGTGTGTGTATATACACACAGGCATGTTTCAGACCAGACATGGGGCGCTGTCCGAACACTCTATCGGCATCCGGACAGTATATACACACAGGCAAACAACGGCATTCAGACAGTATATATACACACACACACAAACACAGCTGCCCTCAGGGTGTATGTGTGTATAGATAATATACATACACATTGCAGCTCTGTGTGTGTATAGATACATACAATGTGTATGTATATAAATACACATACACACAGGGCTGCAATGTGTATGTATATACACACACATTGCAGCCCTCAGTGTGTGTGTATATATACATACACATTGCAGCCCTGTGTGTGTGTATTTACATACAATGTGTATATATGTAATACACACACACAGGGCTGCAATGTGTATGTATGTAAATACAGACACACACGCAGGGCTGATATATATATATATATACATATATATACAGTGGCAAGAAAAAGTATGTGAACCCTTTGGGATTACGTGGAGTTTTGCATGAATTGGTCATAAAATGTGCTCTGATCTTCATCTAAGTCACAACAATTTGAAAAACACAGTCTGCTTAAAATAATACAACACAAACATTATATGTTTTTATTGAACAGAACATGTAAACATTCACAGTGCAGGGTGGAAAAAGTATGTGAACCTTTGGCCTTAATAACTGGTTGACCCTCCTTTGGCAGCAATAACCTCAACCAAACATTTCCTGTAGTTGCAGATCAGACCTGCACAACGATCTGGAGTAATTTTGGACCACTCCTCTTCACAAAACTGTTTCAGTGTAGCAATATTTTTGGGATGTCTGGTGTGAATCGCTCTCTTAAGGTCAAGCCACAGCATTTCAATCGGATTGAGGTCAGGACTCTGACTGGGCCACTCCAGAAGGCGTATTTTGTTTTGTTGAAGCCATTCTTTTATTGAATTACTTGTATGCTTTTGGTCCTTGTCCTGTTGCATCACCCATCCTCTGCGGAGCTTCAGTTGGCGGACAGATGGTCTTACGTTTTCCTGCAAAATGTCTTGATAAACTCTGGAATTCATTTTTCCATCAATGACAACAATCCGTCCAGGCCCTGAGGCAGCAAAGCAGCCCCAAACCATGATGCTCCTTCCGCCATGTTTTACAGTGGGGATGAGGTTTTGATGTTGGTGTGCTGTGACTTTTTTTCTCCACACATAGTGTTGTGTGTTTTTTCCAAACAACTCAATTTTGGTTTCATCTGTCCATAGAATATTTTGCCAGTAGTGCTGTGGAACATCCAGGTACTCTTTTGCAAACTTCAAACGTGTTGCAATATTCATTTTGGACAGCAATGGCTTCCTCCGTGGTGTCCTCCCATGTACTCTATTCTTGTTTAAGGTTTTCCTTACTGTAGATGTGTCAACAAAAATGTTGGCATGTGCCAGAGATTTCTGTAAATCTTTAGCTGACACTCTAGGATTCTTCTTTACCTCATTACGCATTCTGAGCTATGCTCTTGCAGTCATCTTTACAGGACTCCACGCCTAGGAAGAGTAGCAACAGTGCTGAACTTTCTCCATTTGTAGACAGTCTGTCTTACCGTGGACACATGAACATCAAGGCTTTTGGAGATACTTTTGTAACCCTTTCCAGCTTCATGCAAGTCAACAATTCTTGATCGTAGGTCTTCTGAGAGCTCTTTTCTGCGAGGCATGGTTCACATCAGGCAGTGCTTCTTGAAACCAGTAAACCCAAAACTGGTGTGTGTTTTTAAAAGGCAGGACAGCTTTCAGCAACACATCCAATAATATCACACTGATTGGACTCAAGGTTGGCTCACTCCTGGCTCCAATTAGCTCATGGAGAAGTCATTAAGCTAGGGGTTCACATACTTTTTCCACCCTGCACTGTGAATGTTTACATGTTATGTTCAATAAACACATGAAAACATATAATGTTTGTGTTGTATTATTTTAAGCAGACTGTGTTTTTCAAATTGTTGTGACTTAGATGAAGATCAGAGCACATTTTATGACCAATTCATGCAAAACTCCACGTAATCCTAAAGGGTTCACATACTTTTTCTTGCCACTGTACACACACACTGCAGGCCTCAGTGTGTATATGTATTTATATACACTGAGGGCTGCAGTGTGTGTGTATTTGTATATACATAAATACACACACATTGCAGCCCTCTGTGTATATATGTATGTACATACACACTGAGGGCTGCAATGTGTGTGTATGTATACATACTGAGTTTTGAAGTGTGTGACTGTGTGTGTGACTGTGTGTGTGTGTGTGTGACTGTGTGTGTGTGTGTGTATATATATATATATATAATGCCAAGGATGGGAGCACTCCGGGTCTTATGTTGAAAAAATAAAAAACTTGATTGGATAAAAAGCCCAACGTTTCGGTTCCTAAGAACCTTTATCAAGGAATAAGACCAACACAATAAAGCTGGGTATAAATAACAAAAAATTTATTGAACTCACCCCCCACAAGGTGTACTCGCTGCGTCCGAGGCCACACCATGAGACAGGCAATCGGCATGCCTGCATTGGACGCTTAGCATGTGACGTATTCAATAGATACATCATGACTTGCGACGGCTATGTGCGCTACCATGGCAACCTATGCATCGGGTTGTCAGGTACCCTAAAAAGGCAAGCCGTGTATAAGAATTGCAGAGCAAAGAGGTAAAGACAGGAGGCATACAGATGCATGAACCAATTGGAATGAGCCATATACAAAAATGGGATCTGAACCCAGCGAACTGAATATGCTGTGATTACTAAAGAGACATGCGTGTAAGTATACTGGAAGATGAATGAAAGGAGCTGATCTGTAAAGACCGGGCATAACTATGTTAAAGTGAGCATGTATGTATAAAAAAGGTGAATATAAACAGGTGAACACAAATAACAATAAGAAAGAGAAAAACAGTGAATAAACAATGGTGCAAGCGATGTGCTAATAAATAAAATAGATAAAAACTGAACGTGAAAATCGTGTGTGGAATGTGAAAGTGTGTAAAAAGGAAAATGGTGAAAAAAATAGAGTAAATGCGGAAACAAGGGAAGAAAGAAGAAGGGAAGAAAAAAACAGGAAAAAAAGAAAAGAGAAAAAAGGAAGAAAGACAGGAAGAAAAAGAGGGAAGGACAACCTAGCTAAGTGTAGAATGTGAAAAAAGAGAAAGAAATAGAAATGAAAAGAAAAAAACAATGGGGTGAAGGGAATGCTAATCATAGTGCTGGAACGTACAAAAATGTGAGAAAAAAGGAGAAAAAGAAAAGAAAAAAGAAAAGATGGTAAGTGACAAGTAAGGCGGGTAATAAACCCGCAAAAGGGAAAAAGTGCAAAACATAAGTGAAAATAAGCTGGTGAGCAAGAAGAGAAAAGAGGGGTGACCCAGAAAACAAAAAGGGGGAGACAAAACAAAAAAAGGGGGGAAGAAGAAAATAAAAAAGAAGAAAGAAAAAAATGAAAAAAGGGGGGAAAAAAGAAAGAAGAAAGAAGAAAAAAGGAGGAAGAAAAAGAGAAAAAGGGGATAGAAGAAGGTAAAAAAAGAAAAAGGAAAAAAAGGGAAGAATAAGAGGAAAACAAAGAAAAAAGAAAAACAGAAAAGGAAAAAGAAGAGGAAGAGAAGGGGGAAAGAAAAAGAGGGGAAAAAAGAGAAGAAAGAAGAGCAAGAGGAAAGATGAGAAGTAAGTCTGTAAAGGTGAAAAATAGATAAGCAAAAGCTAACCAGTCAGCAGGTAAGGAGGGCTGAGACTGGAGAAGCGAGAGAAATGAACTCTACATAACAATTTAACGTTCATATAAAAACGATGTATATGATATATATTCGTTTAAGCCATGGGGGGCTACAGTTCGCAAAGTGCTTATCCAAAATGTCTCTCTCTGTAACAGAATTTGAGAACGGTTGCCCCCCGTAACCAAGGGGGGAACATGGTCATTGGTCCGCCAACATTGGGGCATTTTTCAATATGGTAATCAGCTTCCGCAGCAGTTCCACCAACCACCACTAATCAGTTACAAAAGAACTCACAATCTTAAGGATATTTTGGTCAAAACAGACCTTAGAGATGCGTATGATCCACCATGCAATTTCCAAAAATTGGGCTGCTTTAAGTGCACGGGATACGTTACATGTCACCATATGCTTTCAGGTTCTTCTTTTGCTCACCCCACCACAGGCCAGCGATTTCAAATACGACATCGGATCTCCTGAACTACAGATCATGTAGTATATCTTATAACTTGCCCTTGCGGCCTTGGGCAAGACGGATCTTACTCTACGCGATAGGATTAGAGGACATCGCTCCGCTATTAATACAGCTTTTCGTGACCAATATACGGACAAACCAGTTGCCAAACACTTTTTACAGATGGGACATTGCCTGCCTTCTTTAAAGTTCATCGCTATCGACCATGTTCCCCCCTTGGTTACGGGGGGCAACCGTTTTCAAATTCTGTTACAGAGAGAGACATTTTGGATAAGCACTTTGCGAACTGTAGCCCCCCATGGCTTAAACGAATATATATCATATACATCGTTTTTATATGAACGTTAAATTGTTATGTAGAGTTCATTTCTCTCGCTTCTCCAGTCTCAGCCCTCCTTACCTGCTGACTGGTTAGCTTTTGCTTATCTATTTTTCACCTTTACAGACTTACTTCTCATCTTTCCTCTTGCTCTTCTTTCTTCTCTTTTTTCCCTCTTTTTCTTTCCCCCTTATCTTCCTCTTCTTTTTCCTTTTCTGTTTTTCTTTTTTCTTTGTTTTCCTCTTATTCTTCCCGTTTTTCTATCCCCTTTTTCTCCCTCCTTTTTTCTTCTTTCCTTTTTTTCTTCTTTTTTATTTACTTCTTCCTCCCTTTTTTTGTTTTGTCTCCCCCTTTTTGTTTTCTGGGTCACCCCCTCTTTTCTCTTCTTGCTCACCAGCTTATTTTCACTTATGTTTTGCACTTTTTCCCTTTTGCAGGTTTATTACCTGCCTTACTTGTCACTTACCACCTTTTCTTTTTCTCACATTTTTGTACGTTCCAGCACTATGATTAGCATTCCCTTCACCCCATTGTTTTTTTCTTTTCATTTCTATTTCTTTCTCTTTTTTCACATTCTACACTTAGCTACTGTAGGTTGTCCTTCCCTCTTTTTCTTCCTGTCTTTCTTCCTTTTTTCTCTTTTCTTCCTGTTTTTTTCTTCCCTTCTCTCTTATTTTTTCCGCATTTACTCTATTTTTTTCACCATTTTCCTTTTTACACACTTTCACATTCCACACTCAATATTCACGTTCAGTTTTTATCTATGTTATTTATTAGCACATCGCTTGCACCATTGTTTATTCACTGTTTTTCTCTTTCTTATTGTTATTTGTGTTCACCTGTTTATATTCACCTTTTTTATACATACATGCTCACTTTAACATAGTTATGCCCGGTCTTTACAGATCAGCTCCTTTCATTCATCTTCCAGTATACTTACACGCATGTCTCTTTAGTAATCACAGCATATTCAGTTCGCTGGGTTCAGATCCCATTTTTGTATATGGCTCATTCCAATTGGTTCTTGCATCTGTATGCCTCCTGTCTTTACCTCTTTGCTCTGCAATTTTTATACACGGCTTGCCTTTTTAGGGTACCTGACAACCCGATGCATAGGTTGCCATGGCAGCGCACAGTCGTCGCAAGTCATGACGTATCTATTGAATACGTCACACGCTAAGCGTCCAATGCAGGCATGCCGATTGCCTGTCTCATGGCGTGGCCTCGGACGCAGCGAGTACACCTTATGGGGGGTGAGTTCAATAAATTTTTGTTATTTATACCCAGCTTTATTGTGTTGTTCTTATTCCTTGATAAAGGTTCTTAGGAACCGAAACGTTGGGCTTTTTATCCAATCAAGTTTTTTATTTTTTCAACATAAGACCCGGAGTGCTCCCATCCTTGGTGTTTTGTATCTATCCTCTGGATTGCACCTGGGCAACTTACACATTCCTTCATAGGACTGAGTGCTGTCCCTATCTGGCGTGTGTGTATATATATATATATATTTCAGAACTCCGTATGTATATATACATACACATTGCAGCCCTCTGTGTGTGTGTGTGTATATATATATATATATAATATATATATATATATATATATATATATATATATATATAAACAACATAAGTGTTTACATAGAGGTCTTTATTCACATGTATCTGAGGCTGTTATGAATAAAGACCCTATTTAAACACTTTTGTTGAAATTATCAGGACAAGTTGATCGTCCTGAGGGACAAGTAGATTGGACTACGACTTAGTCCGTTGGACAAGTAGATTTTTTTTAAATTTCCACACCCCTGCTCTATTTAAACCTTCGGGAAGCAGATTCTTGGTTTACTTGTTTCTCATATCTAGCAGTTTCTACACACTGCCATCTTTCAAGCATACATGGGAATAGGATTTGGGAGAAACAGTCTGAACCAGATGATTGGCCCAATATATATACTATTTCACATGTCAAATTTGTTATGTTATTGAATATTGTCTCCCAAAACCTGATCGATGCTTTAGAAATGCCGATTGTTTTGAGTGGCGAATTGACAGCAAAATACAATGGCCCTTCTCAACCCAGTTTACTCTGGTGTAACTCACTAAAATAGCTAACAAATGTTTTTTCACAATTATTATTGTTTTCCTTTATTTATATAGCACCACAAATTCCAAGGCGCTGTACAAGATCTGTGTACAAGGGGTTGATACATTGGAATACCACACATGGATATGGCGGATTAAGGTTGGACCCTGTTGCCAAGGGAATTTACAATCTTCGGAGATGCACAAGTATTTTGCGAGGTAGGCACATCCATATTGTTAGGTGTCTTGCCCAAGGACTCTCGCTGGTGGTGTCTTCTGAGTGGGATCGAGTCAGCTTTCCAGGATTGCAGATCAGCGACCTGGTGGTTAGGTTGAACCCGCGTCTAGTGAGGTCGAGACTTCTCTAGTTTTATTGGAGGGATGCCTTGAACGGGATTTTTTTTTTTTTTTTAATTTTTATTAAATGAAGTCAAATGGGGGTACAGAAAAAAAGATAGGGGAGGGAGGCAGACGTTCTCGATAATACAGTATAGAACTGAGGAGGGGAGGAAGATAAGAAAATAAAAAAAAAATTAAAAAAAAGGGGGGGGGGAACATCACCATCACATATATATATTATCAACCATTGCATACAATTTACACTCAGAGTATTGACTCCTGAAATCTTAGGCCTTAGCTCGCATAGTAGCAAAGTCACCCATCATTCTATGTTATATTCTCGCCTTCCCTGTCAGTGGGCCTGCTTTCCCCTCTAGATACACACTGTTTCAGGAGATATATGTCCCACAATTCCCATGGGTCTTGTTTAGGAGGGGTCACAGGGAGAAACTCTACAGCCATCCTGTCGTAGTTCCTATCTCTTGTCATGTATGTCTTAATGAGCCCCATAGAGGGGACCGTATCTGATTTCCATCTCTCTGCTATCAGCAGTAAGGCGGTGGACATAATATGAAAAGTCATTCTGATCTGTTGCCTAGTTAACTTGGGGCCCCCCAATCCCAGCAATATGAATCCAGGATCCATAGGTAGAGGGGTGCCCACCACTGCTGTAGCAAACTCCACAACCAATGTCCAAAAAGGAATCAGTAACGGACAGTGCCACCAAATGTGTATGTAAGTACCTGTCTGTGACCCACAGCGCCAACACTCTGGAGATGAGGATGGAGCAAATTTAGACGTTTTATCCGGCGTCCAGTACCATCGGTAAAGGACCTTCCTACTCGTTTCAAGAAGCGTCGCATTTCTAGACACCCCCACATCTCTACGGAACACAGCTGCCAACATTTCTGGCTCAATGGAGCGTTCCAAATCTTTTTCCCACATAGTATGATATCGCCACAAGGGTAACTCCTTGTCCGTCATAATTGCGTTTAGGCCGATTGAGATTAGGCCCTTTGGTAACATCTGGGATACACCTAGGGATTCAATCAACGTCAAGGTCGGTTTATGAGTCGAGTAAAAGGCTGTGAAACCCTGAGTCCTCAAGTATGAGTGCAATTGACAGTAGGATAGGAAATAAGTGTCATTAAGGTGAAACTTAGATTGCACCGACGAAAAATCTAGTACCCCACATTTATCTGTTAATTGATATAGATTGATAACCCCTTTCGCCGCCCAGCGTCACGCATTAAAATGTGGAAGGATATAATGAAACATCTTCAGTGGTGCCGCTCTCGATATGGGACCCGTCCCCGATATACGCAGGAACATACTGTCCCATATTCTCAGAGTTTCGTTGTAATAAACAGAGAAGAAAACATCCCTCTCGGTCTATTCATAGGAGGAACCCATAACAACACCCGTAAGTCATGAGGGTTCAGAGCAATGGCCTCCATAACTGCCCATTGGGGGCGGGAAGTATAACCCAGGCATACTATCATCGCTGCAATATGGACAGCACGGCTGTATTTCACAAAATCCGGTATGCCCAATCCACCCCATTCAATCCGGCGTTAAAGAATAGGAAATTTAATTCTGGGGCGCCGATAGTTCCATATAAAGGAATTAACCGCTCTCTGCAGAGAAGAAAAATATGTTCGGGGGATAAAAATAGGTAGGGCTCGAAAAACATACAAAATTTTCAGGAGTATCGTCATTTTCACCGCCCCTATGCGACCAAACCACGATAGGCGTCATGGTTGCCAAGTCCGCAGTAAGGTTTTAATTTCTATTAACAGTTTCCCATAATTGACATCTAATAAGATATGAGGCGAGAGAGTGAGCTTGATTCCTAAATACGAGAGAAATTTAGTTCTCCAATCAAATGAAAATTCCTGCTTTAGTGCAGTCAGAACGTCGTCAGGTATGTTCGCCGGCAACGCTTGAGTCTTAGAGAAATTAACCTTAGGATATGATAATTTGCCATATTCAGTCAATATTTGATTAAGTGCCTCGAAGGAAGATTTAGGGGACGTTAATGTAAGGAGAATGTCGTCAGCAAAAAGATTTAGTTTGTGTGTTTGTGGACCCACCTCAATACCCCGTACGTCACTGGACTGCCTGATCATTTGAGCAAGAGGCTCTAAAACTAGCGCGTACAGTAGCGGGGATAACGGGCAGCCCTGTCGTGTACCATTCGTGATAGGGAATGCTTGAGAATGAAAGCCCGCAAATCGTACCGTGGCAGTCGGACAAGTATAAACCGAGAAAACCCCCTTGACAAACTCAGGTGGGATAGAAAATTTGGCCATCACCTCCGACATAAAGCCCCAATGTACTCGGTCGAACGCCTTTTCCGCGTCTAATGATAATATTAGGCCAGGCGTACAGGATGATGTAAGCACTTGAATGAGATTGAGGGGGGCGTGGCCTGACGCCGAGCAGAACAGACGTGCCACGGAGTAGCTCCCGCAAATTCCCCCGTATTTGACCCACTATCTGCAGTACATTTCAACATTTCAGGTACTGCTTGTCTGTCAGGGGCCATATAAGAACACGGAGGTGACCCGGCGCATACCCACAAGCTCTCAGCTGACGTGGGAATACCACCGGACCCCTTCGGGCCTACAGCGCTAGTGGAGCCCGAGTCGCGTTTTGCGCTTCTCTACCAGGTACCCTGGGGACACGACTACTAGCCCTGCGGACCGGGAGGGAACCCGCTGGCTACCACCATCCACACAGGGCGGGACGCGATGCACAGGCTTGCCGCATAACTCCCCTGCTCTCCATAGCGGACTTCCCTCGTCAACCGGGACACGCACATATGCGCCTCGTGCTGCGGCCCTGAGGTGCGGCCCCTTCGGACCCCCTGGAAAGCAGGAGGACACCTGATCCTCACAGCCACTGGGTAGCTACAATAGGTGCCAATAAAGTTCCCTGTAACTCCACTAGTACCCGAACGCACTGTACTGAGAGTACCTGGCCCCGGCCTGTCTCTCCCCCCACCCTGGGCCGTGCATATCGAGCACTCACTTGAACGCGGCTCCTCCCGGTCCCCCTGAGCACTGATTCAACACCTGCTCCTTACCATCGACGGAGGCTCACGGGGGGGCACGCTGGCTGCAACGCCCCAATACACCCCAACCCACATGAACGGACCCTCACCAACCCCCTAACACCACCTGCGGAGCTCCTTTGGATCCGGCCAACACCACGCCGCATTTTGTCCACCGCGGCGACTTCCACCCCCTGTGGCTCGGCTAGCTGCCACCTAGCAAAAAAAAATTTTTGGGTGATCCTCCCCAGCTCACCTGCCTTTTCTCCTCAATTTTTTTTTTTTCTTAATTTTTTCGGTGGACCCCAATGGGCCCACTATCCTTGTGCTTTAGGAGCAAAATTATTGCTGGACTTCTCTTGCCAAAAAAAAGAAAAAAAAAAGGAAATTGGAATTTTTTTGGTGGCCCCTTAGTGGACCACTACCAGAACGTCTCCCCCCCTTTTTCTTTTATTTCTTTTGCCTGACGGCTGACATACATGGCCACCTAGACTAGGGGCTTCCGCCTACCTCCGACTTCTCCCCTGCACCGAAGTACCCTAAAGGGACTGTGGGCCGCGGAAAAAAAACCTCCCAGGCACCGGAAACCCCTGGACACGGTGGAGACTCTTCCACTCCTGGTATTCGACAATTCTTTGCTCCGCCACCAGGCCAGTCTGAGGCACCGGCCTCTCCTAACATGGAGCCAACTTCACCGGGTGGTCCCTTGTCGCCTTCACACTCAACGACGGACGCATGGGAGGTCCCAGCTGACGTCCTCCAACTCCTACGTTCTCTCCCAACTAAACAAGACCTGACGGTGGCCAACAACGTCCTCCGCCAATCGCTGGCGGCAGATATCCAGTTGCTGCGAGATGACATCGCAGGCCTTCGAGATCGCCTGGAGCGAGTGGAGAACGGGCACAGAGATCAGTCCACTCTTATCACAGAAACCTTATCACGTGTTGATACTTATCATCACCTATTACTCACGCTGACACGCCACGTGGAAGATCTCGAAAACCGTGGCCGCAGACAAAATGTCAGAATCCGGGGCCTACCTGAAGGGGAGGGTTCACCTGCGGAACTGGGTAGGATTTTACTCCGCCTATTTAACACCATCCTCGGCCGCGATCACACCTCACATATTGACATTGAAAGTTATCACAGAGCATTACGCCCAAAAGGGCCAGCGGATGCCCCGCCGAGGGATGTTATTTGTTTTTTCCTCCGCTTCGGCGTTAAAGAAGAGATTATGCGACGAGCGCGTGAAAGGCCACATATCAAATTCGAGGGAGTTACTATCGCTCTGTTCCACGATGTCTCCCCCATCACACTGCACACCCGCAGAGCCTTGAGACCACTTACAATGGCACTACAAAAGGAAAACCTACAATATCGCTGGTTGCACCCCTTTGGAATTCAGGTACGCACTCCACACGGCCCGGTCACAGCCTGCAACGAAGCTGATCTAGGGGGATTTTTACGAGCTTTACACCTCCCGCCTACCACTTTATTGTCCTGGCCAGACCCAACGGCAACCTATGCACCCGAAACGCCTCTTCCGCAGCGCCATCACAGACCAATACACCCGCGACGGGAATCTCCTCAATCAGCCACTTTCACTCCCTCCAGCTCTCAGGAAGGATGAGACTGTCCATCTGACTTTAAACCCTCTAAGTTGGACACGGCGCTCGTCAGCTAGTGGCCACCCTATATGCCAACCTTGTGTATACCTGAGGCCCACTCCCTCTTTCTTGTGACCACCGCACATGGAGGTAGCGGAACCTTGGACATACCTTTTAACCCTTTTTTTTCACCCTTTTTGTGAAGGCGCTCACTCCACGTACCCCGCTGAGCTGCAACCCACCCCTGTCCTGGTGGTCCGTGTGGTCTCTCCCGACACCTCGATAGGTGCCACGGGTTTGCTTAACGCACGAGTTGCGACAGCTCTGTTGTCTTTTTTCTGCTGTTTTACCTGTTTAATAGTTTTGAGTAACGCAACTGTTGTTTTTATTGATTAGTGCATTCTACTGTTTGTTATTTGTTAATCTTACTCTTGCTTGATGGCATTCACCCCAGACACCCTTAGGGTGCTCACCTTGAATGCAGGGGGCTTAAACGTCCCCACGAAACGACATATTGCCCTTCGGGAATTTTTTAAACTACGTGCTTCTGTGGTACTAGTACAGGAGACCCACTTCGCTCGTGACAAAGCTCCGAGTTTACGTAATCACCACTTCCCCACAGGTTATTTCGGGAACTGTAGAGACGGCAAAGTCCGCGGTACCGCTATACTGTTTTCCAGACATGTCCCCTTTACGCTCCTGGACACTAACTATGATGAGGGAGGCAGATACACCTTGGTTAAGGGCACCATAGGCTCCCAGACCTACACCTTCGCATCTGTCTACCTACCCAACAAGGGCCAACATCGAGCTCTGCGTGACATACTCCGCACCATAATGTCATTCACAGAGGGGATACTCTTACTGGGGGGCGACCTTAACCTAGCACTTGACCCCCGAGTGGATACCTCCCGCGGCACATCTAGTGTGGCTCCCTCAGTGCACCAACAGGCCCGAGTCCATTTACACGACAACAGACTAATTGACTGCTGGCGAGCTATGCACCCGACAGTCAGAGATTACACATACTATAGCACGATACATGACCGATATTCACGAATCGACTACTTATTCATCCCATCTAACTTTGCGCACCTTGTGCAGTCGGCCACCATAGGCGCCACGGGTTGGGCAGACCATTGTCCGGTCCTTATGACAATTGCATCCTCACTCTACCGACCCAAATCCGCACACTGGCGGCTAAATGAGACACTCTTGAATGACCCTGTCATACTAACGGGACTGTGTGACACGCTTCGACACTACTTCATTGAAAACACCTCACCAGATTCTCCACCTCCGACTATCTGGGAAACGCACAAAGCAGTCGCAAGGGGCTGATTGCACAGGGCGCGCGCCTCAAGCGGGAACAGACACAACGCGAGTCCGAGCTACACACTCTTCTCCGAAATCTAGAACTGTCACACAAGAACACATTATCAGATCAGACATACGCAGAACTCTTGGGGCACAAAGCTGAACTACACTCCCTGCTTAATATCAGTGCCTTAACCGCTATAAAACGCACCAAACGGCTCTTCTATGATCAGGGGAATAAATGCGGGAAACTCCTAGCCCATGCCCTACATAAACGCAGCTGTGCCATGTACATCCCTAAACTACGCACACCGGCTAAAGAGTTGCTCACGCACCCACGGGACTTGATGGACCTTTTATTTACTCACTTCACGGATACGTACAACATCCCTGCCCCCTCTACCCCGCTGCTACAAACTGCTATTGATGATTATATACGGGCCCATCTTGACAAATCCCTCCCACCTGAGACTAGACGATTACTGGAACAACCGATCACGGAGACGGAGCTAACTGAAGCCATTAAACGGACCCCGGTGGGCAAGGCCCCCGGTCCCGACGGTTTACCCCTCCTATACTACAAAACCCTCCGGGAAATTCTAGACCCGCAATGGCTTATGGCCTTTAATTCTATAACGGATGGGGACCCACTGACCGCCCAGACCCTGATGGCCACAGTAACTCTCATCCCCAAGCCAGGCAAGGACACGGAGCTCTGCGGCAATTATAGGCCTATCTCATTGTTAAATCAGGACGTAAAATTATTCGCCAAAATCCTTGCTACCCGCCTCAGCCCCTACATCCCACAGCTTATCCATACTGATCAATCAGGCTTTATTCCGGGAAGGGAGGGCAGGGCAAACACTGTACGAGCGATTAACTTAATCCATTTAATGTCTAAAAATAAGAATGACCCTATGTTACTTCTCTCCACTGACGCGGAAAAGGCCTTCGACCGCGTCAGTTGGCGCTTCCATTTGGGTACATTGCGCCGCATTGGTTTAGGTCAAAACATGATGGCGTGGGTTGGATCACTGTACTCCAACCCCTCTGCCAGACTCAATGTAAATGGGGCCCTTTCACCCACCTTTCGCATTAAAAATGGCACTAGGCAGGGCTGCCCCCTTTCCCCATTGCTGTTTGCTCTCACCCTTGAGCCTTTTCTACAGGCGATCCGCTCGCACCCCCAATTGCACGGAATACCGGTAGCGGGGACGGAACACCGTGTCGCGGCATATGCAGACGATATGCTGTTCTTCGTCCGCAGACCGATGGAGTCCTTACCGCATCTCATTAAACTCTTTGCGGAATACAGCGCCATCAGCAACCTCCGTATTAATATGGAAAAATCTGAAATCTTACCCATAAATGTCCCAGCTGAACTACAGGCGACTTTAAAACATATGTTCCCTTTCAGATGGTGTAATGGTGGCCTTAAATACTTGGGGATCACCCTTACTGCGACCTGTAAAGATCTATTCCATACGAATTACAAACCTTTTCTTACGACCCTGACAGCAGACCTACAACAATGGTCCTTCCCGCACATCTCATGGTTCGGACGAATTAATGTAGTGAAGATGAACATTCTGCTCCGCGTCCTTTACCTTTTTCAAGCGCTCCCTATTCTCTTACCCCCTTCCTTCTTTGCGCAGCTCCGCACATTGATTTCCACCTATGTCTGGAACTCTAAAAAACCACGCATTAGTCTGGCCTTACTGATGTCCCCTAAACAGTTAGGCGGCGTTGCACTCCCACATTTTTGGCACTACTACCTGGCCTCGCACCTACAACGCATAATGGAATGGTCCACCTGCTCGCTAAATAGGTCCTGGTTCGCGATTGAGCAAAGATCGGCGCGATGCCCCCTGTCCTGCCTCCCCTGGCTACCAACCTCCATGCAAAACACCATGACCGACCCCCACCCCCTAATACACGCCACCCTGAGAGCCTGGCGCTCTCTGAAGCCTTCAACAGGCATAGCTCCCTTCCCCTCGCCGCTCCTACCCCTGCAATGGTTGCCAGCTTTCTCCAGATCCCTGCTTCCGACGGACACGGATGGCCAGCCTCTCCCTCCAAGACCTAAGCATTTTCTGAATGAAACAGGCCCAATACCTTGTGACCATTTACCCATCCCACACGCAAACTCATTCCTACTGAGGTTCCATCATCACAGACTCATTCAGTCATTACGAACCCTCGCCCCACTGTCAGACTATATCAGGCCGCTCACACAATACGAGATGTTGATAGAGAGAGGCAGATACCCATCGCACTGCCTCTCTTTAATGTATAACATGCTCCAAGCCACGTCACCCCTGAATAGTCCCGCTCGCTCTAGCTGGGAACGCAAACTAAACTTGGCCTTTGACGATCACCAATGGAGCGCTATTTGCCAATTGGCACATACTAGTTCCACGGCAGTAAAGGTTCAAGAGGCTAACTACAAAGTGCTCACACGGTGGCATAAAACTCCCCAAATACTGAGCCATTTTGCTGACGGGGAGGCCGGCAGCTGCTGGAGATGTAAAGCACCTAATGCCTCGGCTCTCCACATATGGTGGGATTGCCCTGTCCTTTCTGGATTTTGGCGCTCCGTCCACAACTGTCTTTGCGAAGTCACGGAACCGCCACCCCCATTTGCCCCAGAATATTGCCTACTTAACCACACTGAGGCCCCACACGAGGTATTTCGGAAATCGATCACCATCAGACTTCTACACGCTGCACGCCTGGTTATACCGATGTTCTGGCGTAAACCCATTGCCCCACCTCTTGCGGTATGGTTGTGTGAAGTAGAAAATATTCGATCGGCGGAAGAAAGGGTCGCCCTGTCTCTAGGTAAAGTTGCTGAACATTATCGCTCTTGGCATTATTGGCTAAACACCTGCCTACCCCGGGTGGGCAGGACTGTCCCCCGACCTTAATGAGCCCGCCCCATCTTCCCGTATACTTCCCGCTGAGTTTCCCCCCCTCCACTCATCCCTTCCCGAAGCGGCACCTACCACTATGAAGTTTATACCACCCGACCATGGGCATGTGTCTCCTGTTCAAGCCCACCGACTTTGTATTCATAGCAAATGCCACGTTGTATGCAATGTTTTAAGCTCTCTATTTACTGTAATATTATACACTGTTGATATTGACTATGTATAACTTCTCGATATCTTAATAAAGAACAATATGTTAAAAAAAAAAAAAAAAAGAGATTGAGTAGTCGACGCGTGTTGTCTGGTCCTTGACGGCCGGGAATAAATCCCACCTGATCCAAACCAATCAAACTCGTGATAGTCAATGCCAAGCGATTTGCCAGAATCTTAGTGTAAATTTTAAGGTCTACATTTATCAGGGATATGGGTCTAAAGTTTTGACACAGAGTAGGAGGTTTACCTAATTTGGGTAGGGTGACTATGGCGGCATCAAGTAGGTCAGAGGGGAGGTTTCCACTATCCATGGCTGAGGTAAACAAGCCATGGATATGGGGAAGTAGCACTTGGTGAAACGTTTTATAGTAACAGGACGTGAACCCGTCTGGGCCTGGAGCCTTGCCTTTAGGGAATGATTTAATCACCGCCGTAATTTCCTCACATGTTATCGGAGAGGCCAAAGATGTACGTTGTACCGGAGATAGAGTAGGTAAGTTTATTTTATCTAAATAGCGGCGTATGTCCGATAACGATGGGCCAGTGTCTGTGGTCCCATCTCCTAGATTATAGAGAGCCCGATAATAGTTCGCAAATTCGTTCGCTATATCTTAGGGTTTATAAACCCTTTCACCTCAGCTATTTAACAAAAAGGAAGTTCTAGTTGATTGCTGAAGAGTACGTAGTCGGAGCGCTAACGAGTGTCCCACCTTATTTGCGGTTGAATATCTGTTTGCTCTAAGGCGTTGTAATGCATAAAAGTGTTTTGTACTGTATAGTTCTGTCAGGTCCGCGCCTGCTTTAGCCAGTTCCCGAGCCGTAAGTGGATCTGGGTGTGTTTGGTTAGCAGTGGTCAGAGCGTCTATACGGGTCAGTAAATCCAGTCTATCCGATATATATTGTCTCTTCCTAATAGATGCCCATCTAATGCACACCCCTCTCATAACCGCCTTGTGAGCTCTCCAGAGAATAGTTGGATCCGATGAAGAATCTTTGTTCTCGGAGAAGTAATTGGCAAGTGTGGACTGCAAGTCCGACATTATCTCTGGATCGCTCAGAAGAGTGTCATTGAGGCGCCAAGGAGGCCTGCTAAACACCTGAAAGTCATCTGCTAGTGTTAAGAATACTGGGGCATGATCTGACAATGTAAAGCTAGAGATGTTGCAGCCTCGAACAGAAGGCAGCAAAGAGCCCCGTATATAAAAAAAAGTCTATCCTGGAGTATGAATTATGAGGTGGGGAAAATAAAGTATATCCTTTTTCTCCTGGATGAAAAACCCTCCATTAATCATATAAATTAAAATGAGACAAAAGTTCCGCTAATTCTCTACCTTGTTTTCTAATGTGTGCGTATGTTGAGGCTGACCTATCTAGAATCGGATCTGGACATGCATTAAAATCACCCATCACAATCACCTCGCCAGTTGACACTGTTAACATTTTAAGCAATACAGGTTTAAGAAACAATATTTGGGATGAGTTAGGACTATAGACATTGCATATAGTGAACAATTTCTGATTTATTGTGCACACTAAAATAAGGTAGCGGCCCTTCGGGTCACTGAGTTTTCTGTGAAGTTGAAAGGTCACCCTATCATGTAGTAGGATGGATACCCCTCTAGACTTGGTGGGGCCCGTAGCATGAAATTGCGTAGTAAAACGAGGCACCTGTAACAATGGGTGAGACAATCTACAAAAGTGTGTCTCCTGTAGACAAACCAAGTCGGGGTCTCCCCTTTTTATCTCTGAATATAAGGCATGTCTTTTAAACGGAGCATTTAAGCCCCTAACATTGAAGGACATAAGTTTCATAAAACTGGGAGTAAAAACTGTATACGGATCCTGGGCCAAAAGAGCCCCCAATTCACATTCTGTAAAGTCAAAGCAGCTCCCGTGACTCGGCCGGAGTGTGTGCGAGAACAGTTAGTGAATGGTGATGAAGAACAAAGAAAACAGCATAAAAAAGCAAAAAACAAAAAAAAGTGTCAAGAAAACTATATACATGCCCCGAAGGGGCAGCCTCTCGAGAAGCCCCGAGAAGCGGGAGTACTTCTCATACTCCTCTAATGAAGAGCGAGAGTGGGGAGCCAAAAAAGAAAAGCCCAACAAAGCGACCGGATGGAGAAACAAAGCTGCGCCGTGCTGCGCACGCCGGGACCCAAAAACGTCCAACCGATCCCATCCCACAGGCCCGAAACATATAGAATGCCCATAAGAGTACAAAAAAAAATACCCTTGAGTCACATTCGGTGAAGTACGATACCGTAAAGATGATGAAATGTCTCGAGAATACCCTACCTCCGTCAAAAACCCGCGGCAACAGGAATAGTTGTAGGTTGTCAGAGCAAGAAAGAGAATCACTTTTTCTTCTTATGCCATTCAGGGTCAAGACGTGGTGTAGGATCTTGTCGCTGTGACGGAGGGGTACCAGGTTCCATTCCCCAGTCTTTCAGGAGTTGTATGCCTTCCGACACTGAAGTCACCGAGTGGAAAATTCCATTGCGAGATATCAAAAGTTTGGTTGGGAAACCCCATCTGTATATAATATTGCGTTCTCGGAGCACCGCCGTCACCGGTTTAAAGTTGCGACGATGTTGGAGGGTAGTTTTAGACAGATCTGGGAAAATAGCAATGTGATCGTAGGCCGGGGATAATGCCCCAGGGTGTCTCAGGGCACGTAGTAGGTCCTCGCAAGGTTTATAGTAATGAAGGCGAAGTAGGACATCTTTAGGTGCCTTAGCCGGAGCTGACGGGGGCTTAGGAAGTCGATGAATTCGATCAAAAAGGAGGGAATCCGAGGTGGCTTCTGGCAGGAGATGTTGAAAAAGTTCAGTAACATAATCAGGGAGGTTATGGGCTGTAACCGAGTCTGGAATTCCTCTCACTTTCAAATTATGGCGACGTGATCTATCCTCCAGGTCCGCAATTTTAGTAAGTGCCCCCAGAAGTTGAGCTTGCAAATCCTCTACCTGTTCTGTCAAATGGTTGTGTGCCCCTGCAAAATCCATCTTTGTTTCCAATCTGTCCGTGCGGTCACCTATTTCTTTAATATCTTTTTTGATGTCTGCCGCCACGGTAGATTAGATTTCAGTAAGGCTTTTGATACTGTTCCCCATAGAAGGCTTATCAATAAATTGCAATCTTTGAGCTTTGATTCCAATATTGTTGAATGGATTAGGCAGTGGCTGAGTGACAGGCAACAGAGGGTTGTGGTAAAAGGAGTTTATTCGGCGCAAGGTCTTGTTACCAGTGGGGTACCTCAGGGGTCAGTACTGGGACCCTTTCTCTTTATTATTTTTATTAGTGATATTGCAGAAGGTATTAATGGAAAAGTATGTCTTTTTGCTGATGACACAAAGATTTGCAACAGGGTTGACGTTCCTGGAGGGATCAGCCAAATGACAAATGATTTAGGTAAACTAAAAAAATGGTCGGAGCTGTGGCAATTGAGTTTTAACGTGGATAAGTGCAAGATAATGCACCTGGGATGTAAAAACCCAAGGGCTGACTATAGAATATTTGATACAGTCTAGGGATGCACCGATACCACTTTTTTAAGACCGAGTACGAGTACCGATACTTTTTAAAAGTACTCACCGATACCGAGTACCGATACTTTTATTTAATATCATGTGACGCTTTCCAATAGGAACAGACCTCATATAAAAATTTATATGAGATTGACCGCAGCTCACATGGGTTTGCCCCCAGCTCACATGGGTTTGCCCCCCGGTCTCATGGGTTTGCCCCCCAGGTCTCATGGGTTTGCCCCCCAGGTCTCATGGGTTTGCCCCCCAGTCTCATGGGTTTGCCCCCCAGGTCTCATCGATCTGCCCCCCAGGTCTCATCGATTTGCCCCCCAGGTCTCATCGATTTGCCCCCCAGGTCTCATCGATTTGCCCCCCAGGTCTCATCGATTTGCCCCCCAGGTCTCATCGATTTGCCCCCCGCTCGAACGCTGGGGAAGCTGGCCGTGTGCATGTAAAGCACGCGGCCAGCGTTCCCCTCCGGCGCGCCAAATACTCACCCTTCCTGAAGTTCCGGTCTCTGGGCAGTGATGCGGTCACGTGGCCGCCGGGCGCATCTGTGACGCTGCCTCCAGCCGAGAGGCCGCGTCACAGGAGCGCCCGGCGGCCACGTGACCGCATCACTGCCCAGAGACCGGAACTTCAGGAAGGGTGAGTATGTGGCGCGCCGGAGGGGAACGCTGGCCGCGTGCTTTTCATGCACGCGGCCAGCTTCCCCAGCCCCGCGGATACCGGCAAGCCGGCCCAGCGCCGGCTTCCGGTATCGGCGGGATGTATCGGGCCGTTTGCACGAGTAACAAGTACTCGTGCAAACGGCAATATCGGCCCCGATACCGATACCGATACTAGTATCGGTATCGGTGCATCCCTAATACAGTCCTAACCTCAACATCTGAGGAAAGGGATTTAGGGGTTATTTCAGAGGATCTAAGGGTAATTAGTCAATGTAATAGAGCAGCAGGAAATGCTGGCAGAATGCTTGGTTGTGTAGGGAGAGGTATTAGCAGTAGGAAAAGGGAAGTGCTCATGCCACTGTACAGAGCACTGGTGAGACCTCACTTGGGGTACTGTGTGCAGTACTGGAGACCGTATCTCCAGAAGGATATAGACATCTTAGAGAGAGTTCAGAGAAGGGCTACTAAAATGGTGTACGGCTTGAAGGAGAAAAGTTACCAGGAAAGGCTTAATGATCTTAACATGTACAGCTTGGAAAAAAGACTAGGAGATATGATAGAAACATTTAAATACGTAAAGGGAATCCACAAGGTAGATTAAGGGAGTATATTTAAAAGGAAACAAAGTAGCAAAACAAGAGGACATAGTCTTAGATTAGAGGGGCAAAGGTTTAAAAGTATCAGGAAGCATTATTTTACTGAGAGGGTGGTGGATACATGGAACAGCCTTCCAGTTGAAGTGGTAGAGGCCAAAACAGTAATTGAATTTAAGCAAGCATGGGATAGGCATAAGGCTATCCTAAACAAAAGATAAATCCAGGTAAAGTATCCATGTAATTGGGCAGACTAGATGGGCCGAAAGGTTTTTATCTGCCGACATTTTTCTATGTTTCTATGCTTCAAATGTGTAATAGCACCATCACCTCCATATTTGGTCTTGGCGTGGGAAATGAGGTGAGTTAGCGCAGTGTCTTTGTTTGCTTTTTAAGTAAAATCATACAATTAGGGATGCAGTGAGATTTCGCCACAAAAAATTATCGGCAGAAAATAAATAATAGACAAAGAACTTCCTCCACCCGAGGAATTATCCCTGTTGTATTTATAATAAAATCAACTTTGATACAAATTAAAATAAAAATTCACTTCTTTATTATTAAATTATTTTTATCCGATACTGACAGTGATCTGCCTATAGCAATAGTGAAGCCTTAGTTGCGATACTTAACAGTTGTTGAACATTTGGGGTAATAGACCAATTGGTGTGGCGTTTAATGTTCAAGCAGTTTTTCAAAACCATGATGATAATTAATGGTCTAAGTTAAAAAATGTTGTGCCTAGGAGGCTTCCAATATTGAATTTATGGTTGTGATAGCCTGAGCTATAACTGTCGATACTGGCGAAGTTAATCTATTTGTTGTGGCGTAGACGGTTCGAAGATATAATTGTGGTTTTTTTCGTCTCCTTCCAAGAGCAGAATTTGGAATAAGCTTGGCTGGGGCCCTGTGGACTAGTAGTGGCGGTATTTGTATTTGATAATAGATCACGCCCGAAGTTACTGACCACCTTATGATTTTGGTGAGAATTGGAGTGTATACTTATGCTACGTACAAAGGATAATTCGGTGCTGACAATAACAGAGGAAATCGGAATAGCTGATTTATGGCACAATCCAAAATCTCTGTTTTGTGTTAATTCCATCCTAAAATCGGCTTATGGCTAAATGAGCAATTAAACCACACATATGGTCTTTCTGATGTATTTTTCAGACACCAATTGAAATATATTAAGGACTGATTGGAAATTCTACAACATAAATTATCCACGTGTATTGAAATATGAACTTATACCAACTCTCGTTTAGCAACACAATTAAAATAATCGAATTGATGGGACATGAAACGTATGTGTTGTTAGGTGGCACACCAACGGCGGATATTCAGCACAGTCTGCTTATGGCATTAAGGAATTAACCGCTCGAATAATATATTTACGGTCCAATCATCAACCATATGAAGCTCTAAGTAACCATAGCCGATCTGTTCATAGGGAATGCTGGTATCGAGTTTGACTCAATTTAGTGTATATAAGAGTTGACAGCGGCGGCTGGAATCAGATGGTTTTGAAAAACTGCTTGAACATTAAACGCCACACCAATTGGTCTATTACCCCAAATGTTCAACAACTGTTGACTTAACTGGGTAATTAAAGAAGCTAAGTATCGCAACTAAGGCTTCACTATTGCTATAGGGAGATCACTGTCAGTATCGGATAAAAAAAAATTAATAATAAAGAAGTGAATTTTTATTTTAATTTGTATCAATAAAGTTAATGATTTTATTATAAATACAACAGGGATAATTCCTCGGGTGGAGGAAGTTCTTTGTCTACTGTCACGGGTGTTTAGTCACTCAATCCCGGTTGAAAGTTCTCACAAGTGCTGCAGGGAAGATTTTTTGATCTATCTCTGCATTTTTTCGAAAATAAATAATAGGCTGAAAATCAGTCATCCGAAGGCCGAGCCGGGGGCTCGCCTCAGCCTGGACTGGATTCGGATGACTGATTGGGGGGGGGGGGGGGTGTGATATCGCCCACATACTCACCTACATTCATATACTTCAGCCTTGGGCTCCTCCAGCGGTCTCCATTCAACGGATGCACAGGCACACTGCTTCCAGTCTCCCGCACTGTCAAGATGCCAGTATCAGGGGTGACGACAATGAGGTGGAAGCCTTTGACCCTGCTGACGGCTGCTTCGGTGACGGTTTCGCCGCTGGTTGGGGGCTTCCCCCCAGGCTAGTGATTAGTCATTAGCCAGGGAGGAAGCCCCCAACCAACCAGCGGCAAAGCGGTCACCTGTCCGGTCGTCTGCAGGACCAAAGGTTTCCGCCTTCGTGACATCACCCCTGCGACCTGCGTCTAACCGTGTGCACACGAAGAGCGGGAACAAGAAGCAGTGGGCCTGTGTATCTGTTGCAGGAGGACGTACATGGAGACCGCTGGAGGAGCCCAGGGCCAAAGTATGTGGATGCACGAGTATGTGTTTCTCCCCCCCCCCAAAAAAAAAGTCATCCAAACCTGGGCCTGAAGGCCCAGCCGAGCTGGGGCTCGCCTGAGCCTGGAGGCCGGCCGATAAAATTCGGGATCAGATCGGCCAGAAACCGATACCGAAAATCAGTCATCCGAACCTGCGCCTGGAGTCCATAAATTGGACAGGCTTTCAGCAAAAACTTTATTGGAAAAGTGTCACATGACATTAAATAATTATCGGTGAGTACCTGGCAAAAAGAATATTGGTACTCGAAAAAAAAATAATTGTATTGTTTATTTTTAGTTGTTGAAAGTAAAGCTTGATCTGAAGCAAAAACTAGCTCCTAACTTTCGTAGCTGTCTCCTAGATTCAAAGCAAATTTGTAAAGCCCTGTCCTAGAATATTTAAAGGGATACTCTATTGAAAAATAGAGTGCCAAATTATTTAAGAGCAAAAAAGGAAGAGGCTGCTGACAGTCTCTGCCCAAGAATTCATTTATTTAGGTCAATTTGCTCACCTTTTCTCCCTTGCCATGCGCAGTTCCTCCTCTTTGGCTCAGGGACACCCAAACCCTGAAGTCCTTGAAGCTTTTCTGCACAATTTGCACCACTACACAACTTGACAGCGTAAGAGCCGCAAATTGCAAAATGCAACAGGACTCGCACACTTTACGTACGCAAGTTGTGGTGTAGGCGGACAAAAACAGATTCACTTTCAAGACGGCGCCGGACCGGGCACAAGTAAGGATTGTCAGAACACGAGTCTCTTCAGGAAAGGCAAACTTTATTGTGTCGTCACACAAGTGCCCACACAGGATTGAATCGCAAAGAGTGAGCCCCCCTTTTCACCCGTGCAAGGGATCTTATACCCAAAAATACGTAATTAGGTACATCCCAGTTAGCCCACCTCCCAATGACACTTTATTCCACCCCACGTGGGTTAATACCTCCCTTTGGCTAATACAAAGACATTCCATTAATTGGCTGTACATTGGCAAACTTTGTGTTAGTTTCAGTAAATCATAATTAATTGCTCTTACTGTTCCGGGCTGCGCCCTCCTCCCTTGCGCCTACAATCACTTGTTACAGATGGCACCTTGCCTGATCTCTACTCCTTTGTCTTTCTGCGGGCCCCAACGACCTTGGAGGATCTACTTCGCTTTTCTCCTCCGTGCCAGGAACAGCAGAGATCTTTCATAAGACTTTAATTGCTTTTCTGCTAATCTAAACGCATTCCTAAATTTCTACGTATACCTCATTCTAGTTATATACAAGTGAACCAATATTCTGAACAAGATGGCCGCCTGTGTACAATGGCGGCCGTCTTCCAGCCTATTTCCACTTCATTCCCCCCTTGGCTCAAGTGTCAGGATCTTTTCCTGGCACTTGTAGCCATTACACTCCACTATTCTGAAACTCCTTGTACTGGGGGGGTTTCTTTCACTGGGAACATACCCTGTGGGATTATCAGTGGTATCTTCTGTGTTTGTGTAGGTGTCAGTGCTGTTTTGCACAGTGGCCATAAACATAGCCCTATGCGGTATATCAGTATCCCTATGATCAAGATCACCACTATCATGAGTATCATGGATCCAATCCGTGAGATAAATCTCAAGATGGAACCAAACCATTCTCCCATTGCGCCAAACCCACGGAGCGGATTCCAGCCTTCGGCAGCAATCCTCCTGGCTATACCCTGCAACTGTGCTACCTTCTCTTGGTGATCTTGAATTACCTGGTAATAATCTGGGACTTCATGTGTAGTGTTTCTGATGAAGGTGCAACATTCATAGTGCATTGTCATTTCACACAATCCATTCAAGGCCGCACTGATCTGCTCAAGCGCCATATCATGTATCATCTGCACCTTTCGTAACTCACGCATTTCCAGATTCAGCAGCTGGATATCCATACTGGTTCTATTCAGAATCTCATCCATCAAATTGACATAGCTATTCAATCTCCTCATCATCTCTCCTCCCCATCCAGTCCATGCTGGCAACCATGTCCATATTCGATCCATCTTCGCGAAAACTCTCTCTTTGGTCTTTCAAACACCAGTGGTACCTAGGGTGTAGTTCTGTGTCTGTGTTTGTGTCTTCTCCCCTTAGTCTCTGGATTGGGACCAGCTTAGCCAAATAACACATTCCCGTTATTGTTGGTGGTACCCATGTGTAACACACCCTTTCACAGCACACCTGGTACCCTCCTTTCACTATAAATGGTGATGAATGTAGTGTTCCCTTTGATATCTCTATCGCAAGGTGTCTCAGCCGTCTCATCATATCCACTGCACCCTGCCTTCATTGGTCACATTCCTAATCACCGCCTCTTGGTCTCTAGTGAGTTGCCTGCATCGTATGTATAAATATTCGCCTTTTGTCCTGTTTTGAATATATAAATGTATGATGTCCAGTTGAACTGACTTGAGTTACATAACCCACCCTCGTTATTTATTTCTTTATCTGGTCCTAGTTGAAAACACCATTCTGGTGGATACACTGGTCCTATTATGGGGTACCCGGGACTGACTGATTCTGTCTTTTCCCTTGGTGCATTGACAGCATGTATTGTGACATTCCCTGATACAAACATACTCAAATTCATTGGAACAGAGGCAAATGGTATATGAATTGTCTCTGGGTGCAGTCTACTACACACACAGCATGCGGTTTGCCCAGACTTTTAGCATAGTCATATTTGAATTGCACAAGTAAGTGTCCTCTTGGGTTGGTTCCAGATAGCGCCTCTCGTTTTTGTCTCCACATGGTACGGTTCTCCATCACCGGGTGCGTACCATTCCAGATATGGGAAATATCCACTTTCCCCACATTGCCCGTACAATTAGAGCATGCTCCACGCGAGAGTCCATAAATCAAATTAGCAAATATAAAATCAGCACCACAAATGCCGAATGTCCAGAATTCCTTGGGCAATTCTTTTCACAGTCACATAAACCCAATCCCTCCCCACCGGAATTTCAAAAGTAAAAAACATTTCTGGATAATCAAGGGTGGGGGCGGGCCCTAAAAAGCACCCTGTGGGTATCCCCGTTGGCGGGTGGTCAGGACCTGTGCCCATCAAAACACCCACGTGTTGATCCTCTGTATTATCTGGGTTAGGATCATTTAGGTGCTCATGGCTGTGGTCTTTGTCAGCTTCAGCCTCAGCGGGTTGGTCTCGTTGGTAACGACCTTCCATGCTGGTTCAGGACTGGCTGCAGCTGCTTTCACTCTGGAGTGATGTATCCACGGGACCACCTCGGCAACCTTTACTGCTGTGGGGGTTGATAACAGGACAAGATAAAGACCTCTCCATTTTGGGCCTAGTGGATCATTTTTCCACTCTTTTACCCATACTGAGTCACCCGACAATACTTATGCAGTGAAGGATACAGAAAATGCGGTATATTATCCCCCACCCAAATATTTAATTTCTGCATTGATTTATCCAGCATTACTACCTGATCATTTAGTTTAGTTTCTCCCAATGCCCGAAGGTCCCCCCTTAGTCCATTAATTAGAGGGTTGGACGTCCAAACATAAGTTCGTACGGACTTAGC